>CM059427.1:175195552-175795552 GCA_030390025.1 Squalus acanthias | reverse complement strand
TTAGAACACCTTAACTCGGGTGATCTATGCAATTCTTAGTCACCTCAGCTGGTTGCAATACAGAATTATGTCTCCTTTGTAGGTGTCTTAAGCTTAACACAAAAACGGTGTGATGGCAGGTGTTTCTTTTACTTGATGTCATTTTTACGAAGGCATGTGTTTCTTAATTTTATGTGCCTGTTTATGAAGTGTAACTTAGAACACCTTAACCAGGATGCACCATTACCTTGTTCCCAAAGATTCAGACCGTCAGGAGCCTCCAACCTTCTGTTTCAATAAGGTTATTGATTCAGTGTCAACAACTTATCTTATCTCAATAGCCTGTATGCTGTTACAGCTTCTCCATTGTTAGGTTTTTAGATTTCCAAACCCAGTTTGTCATGTTTTAATAAGGCCAGAATTATTTCATAGAATGGTGTATTTTTCTGAATAGGTTTTATGGCTTATTCCTTCACAACCAGAGGTGGCCCAGCATAGATTGAGCAGTTGACAGCTGCAGAGGTTAGAGGCAATGGAGCTCAGTGACATCTCTGCGTCCCTGACCATCAAAGATGGAGGGTCTGTGACTTTGCAGCTGCCTGGTGACAAAATGAAGTACCTCTGTACCACATCTCATGCAAGACTTAGTCATGTTGACTTGATTTCAGCAACGAGTGAAAAATGATCAGCTTAATTATGTTGAATGGCGACATTGTTACAATGCCAGTACTAATTCATATCATTTTCCTCTCTTCGCCAGGGCCTTCACATGTAGAGCAGTAGTCTATTGACTTTCCTGATGACAATTCCTCAGAGGACCAGATTCCTTCTGAGGGTACACCATCACAGGACATACTACCAGGGAAAAGCGGTCGGTCCTGTTAGACAGCTAGTTGGGTTTTCACCTGGTGAGTCACAGTTCACAAGTGAGCACGAGCAGACACTGGTGGCAGGGACAACTGTGGAGAGTCCGCATGGGGGACGCAGTCCTCCCCAAGCTCTGCTCAGCTGGGCACAGATACTGAACACAGGGGGCTATCATTGAAAAGGTGAATCATTGAGGGCAAGGTACTGGCAGATGTGTCACACACACTCTACACAATAGCAAAGAGGATAGAAGAGTTCAACTCAAACATTTGCGCATTGATATCGCAGGCCATTGCAAGGATGTCTGCCATGGAGAGAATGGCCGCCTCCGTGGAACTTCAATACCGGCTGTCAAACCAATCCACGCAGGCCATGACCACAGCCATGCAGACTTTGGATGCCAGCATGTCTGCCGGCTTAAACAGGATAACAGATACCTTATCCATAGCCTTACAAGGCATCACTGATCTACATGAAGCTGCTCCCCAGCATAGTGGAAGGAGCGTTGCGTGGCTGGCCCATGAGAGGGATGATGGTAAAAGGTGACATGGACGTGGGAACTCCACTCAAAGTGCTCCCACTTGTCACCCGTTGCCCCTTCCTCAGTCAGTACCCAACATGCTGCTCCCTCTCCTGATGGCAGAGTGTGCCCATGCACAGGGTACAAGTGGAGCAGTCTTTGGCGGGGCTCTCACGAGCTCCAACACCCAGTGGTCATCAGCCAAGAGCATCTCAGCATTCAGGCAGTGATCTGAGCAGCCTGCCTCTACCTCTGCTGACGCCACAGGGGTGCACTACAGAGGAGCAGTAGGAAAAGGAAAAGAAAAACATTGTAATTCACTAAGGGAATGCTTGTGGGAGTTTGTGAAAATGTTATGTTATTAAGTTTCCTTTTGTTATTACCTCATATAAAATTTATTCATTTGCACCACTTTCCCATGTTACCCATGCTTGCGTGCCGAGTGGCAACTCGCCTTTTCAGTTGCTTGGTGATGAACGTGAAGACAAGAGTTGACGGGACCAATTGGGGGGATGTGGAATGAGTGGGTAGTTGGTTACTGGACTGCTTTGTGTGAGTGGAGGATGGGGGTGCTAACTGAACCTTTGAGCTATTAGGGCATCCCTGGCATCCAGAGCAGCAATGTGAGCAGCTGGTCTGGCCTTGGGTGCACCATCTTCATCTTCCTCCTCCTCATCGTCCTCGTCCTCCTCCTCTTCCTCCTTCTCCTCTTCACTGGAACCGTCATCGAATGAGTGATGAGCACCTTGTTCTTCCTTCAGCTCTAATCCTCACTGCTGCGCAATGTTGTGCAGATTGCAGCACACTACGATCATTCTGGAGACCCTCAATGGCAAGCACTGAAGGGCATCTCCAGACCTGTCCAAGCACCTGAAGCGCATCTTGAGCATGATGATGGCTTGCTCCATGTCACATCTGGTGGTCATATGGCTTGCAGTGTAGCACTCCTGGTGTTCATCAGTGGGGTTCCTCACAGGTGTCATCAGCCAAGTTTGAAGGGGGTATCCTTTGTCTCCTAACAGCCACCCATTAAATCTGCTTGCAGGTACAAAGTGGTGGGGGGTCTTGAACTGCCGCAGGATGAAAGAATCATGGCAGCTCCCAGGAAATCTGGTGCAGACCTGCATAAACCTTTTCTTTTGGTTGCACATCAGCTGCCTGTTGATAGAATAATATCCCTGGCAGTTGACTAAAACTCCTGGTTGATCTCGTGGTCCTTGATTGCCACATCCGTGAAATCGATGACACCCTGTACCTGTGGGAAGCCAGTCAGAGATGCAAATCCGAGTGCCCGCTCATTCTGGCTATTGTCATCGCAGGGGAAGTTTACATAACTCGTTGCCCTGGCAAACAACCCATTCATCACCTGCCTTATGCATTTACATGCAGGCAACTGGGAGACCCTCGATATGTCTCTGGTGGTGCACTGTAAGGAGCCAGAGGCAAAGAAATTGAGTGGTGAATTTCACAGCGACGAACAATGCGTGGCAACCAGGTCCAGCAACTCTTCTTAGAGGAGGTTGCAGATATTTGCAACCACCTGAGATTTCAATCTGAGCCTCTGGAACCACTGCTCTTCAGAGGGGTCAAGGAAGCTGAGCCTCTGTCTGTGCACCCTGTTAGGATGATAGTGCCTCCTGTGACCTCAGCCCCTCTGTTGCTTCCCTCTCTGTAGGTCTCCTCTCTGTTGTCCACAGGCTTCCACCAGCCTCCCAAGTTAACCCGCTTCCCTCCGTGTGATCAAACCCCCGACCTTGCACCGATGATCGGACCCCCGACCTTGCATCCATGATCTCCCCTTGACCTTTCCGATCTCATATCCGGCCTTTCCAATCTCCGCCCCAACCCCCCCCCCCCCCCCCCCACACCGTCTTTCCAATACCCCCTCTCCAGCCTTTCTGATCTCTCCCTCTCTCCCTCCTTTCCGCTCCCCGGTTATGGCCTACCAGTACAGGCCTTCCCGCACAACAGTCAACCAGCCTCTGAATCTGGCTCGCTGCCAGCTGGGAAATGGGGGAAATAAATTAAACAAGGTCCTGGACCCAGCCAGTGATTCTCTAAGTAGCTAAGAGATGAACATGTTGATCATAATGATAGGTACCATTTTATTGCATTCCTTATTATCAGTGAGTTCTCCCTAATATGTATTTTTATAGGAGATTAGAAATACATCTTTTAATATGGAAATAAATGTATTTTTTGAATAAATTAGAATGGAAATTAATTGCTGATAGATCCGGGACATTCAGTTAATGTACAACTGAAGGTATAAGTGGATTCAGGTTAAGGCTTTGACACAATTGGCTAACTTTTTTAAGCTGCAGCAAAACTTGCCTTTAGTTGGAATGGGTTCAGGAATTTAATAAACTGATAGATCTTGCAGCTTCTCAAATTGAAACTTACTGTTCCTGCCTAAAGCTTGTGACAAATTTAATATGATCGTAGGAATATAAGGAACTGTACATCAGCACACAAAGCCAATTAACAATGTATTTTATCCTATATGATCTAGAGGTTTCAATATTTAGAGTTGAGCTTTGCAAGACTCACCATTGTGTTTGTTGCACTCTTCAACAGAAAGAGTGATTCATAATGAACTCTAAACAAAGTGAAGTAGTGTCCAATTAACCTTGTGTAATAGGATTCAAATTAAATGAACTTGCTTTACTTACCCAATTATTCTTATTGAGGATAGTGCAGGAAAGGGAAATGAAGTAGAAGATCAGCCATGATGTTACCGAACAGGCTCGAAGGGCCAAATGGCCTACTCCTGCTTCTATTTCTTATGTACTTATGTTCTTTTTGTTGTTTCCCCTATTAAAGTTCACCAATGCTACCATCAACTATTAAATGGCTCAGTTTATTTAGGCCAATTCCTTATTGAACTCTCTTGCCACTATTTATCAGGTGGACATGACATTGGATGATGAGATTAGTAATGAGATAAGCGTATTTAAAATAAAAAAAAGGGGATATATTAAATAAATGAATCAAACTCAAAGAGGATAAAACCCTGGTCCGGATGGATTGCATCCACGCATTTTAAGAGAATCTAGGGAAGAGATAGCAGAGACATTACTACGCATATTTAATAATTCGTTAGAAAAAGATATAGTGCCAGAGGACTGGCGGATATCTAACATAATACCGATATTTAAGAAGGGGGATAGAACATGTCCAGGGAATTAGAGACCAGTCAGCTTAAAATAATGGAATTCCTACTAAAGGAGAAAATTGAAGAACATCTAGAAACCAAAAATATAATAATGAATAGTCAACATGGATTTCAAAAGGGAAAATCTTGCTTGACCAACCTTACTGAATTTTTTGAAGAGGCAACAGAGAGAGTAGGCAATGGTAATGCAGTAGATGTAATTTATCTGGATTTTCAAAAGGCCTTCGATAAGGTACCCCATGATAGTCTGATGAACAAGGTCAGAGAATGCGGAGTCAGGGGACAAGTAGCAGAATGGATAGCTAGCTGGCTTCAGGAAAGAAAGCAGAGAGTAGGAGTAAAGGGTAGCTATTCAGAGTGGCAGAAGGTGGGTAGTGGTGTTCCACAAGGATCAGTGCTGGGATCACTGCTGTTCACAATTTACATTAACAATTTAGACTTTGGAATCAAAAACACAATTTCTAAATTTGCAGATGACACCAAATTGGGGGGGATAGTCAATACTGAGGAGTACTGCAACAAGTTACAGGAGGACATTAATAAACTTGCAGATTGGGCATATAATTGGCAAATGAAGTTCAACACAGATAAATGTGAGGTATTACATTTTGGTAGGAAAAATAGGGAGGTCACTTATCACTTGGAGGGTACGAGTCTAGGTGGGATCTAGGAGTACAAATACACAAATCACTAAAAGTTGCGACGCAGGTTAGCAAGACCATAGAAAAGGCAAACCAAGCACTAGGGTTTATTTCTAGAGGGATAGAATTGAAAAGTAGGGATGTTACGCTAAACCAGTATCGAACCTTGTTTAGACCACACTTAGAGTACTGCACGCAGTTATGGTCGCCATATTATAAAAAGGATATAGAGACACTGGAGAGGGTGCAGACAAGATTTACAAGGATGATACCAGAAATGCGAGGTTATAAATATCAAGAAAGGATGAACAGGCTGGGTCTCTTTTCTCTTGAAAAAAGAGGACTGAGGGGTGACCTAATAGAGGTCTTTAAAATTATGAGAGGTTTTGATAGAGTGGATACAGAGAGAATGTTTCCACTTGTGGGGAAGAGCATAACTAGAGGCCATCAATATAAGATAGTCACCAAGAAATCCAAAAGGGAATTCAGAAGAAACTTCTTTACCCAAAGAGTGGTGAGAATGTGGAGCTCGCTACCACAGGGAGTAGTTGAAGCAAATAGTATAGATGCATTTAAAGGGAGGCTAGACAAACATATAAGGAAAAGGGAATAGCGGGTTATGCTGATAGATTTAGATGAGGAAAGACGGGAGGAGGCTCGTGTGGAGCATAAACGCCGGCATGGACTGGTTTGGCCGAATGGCCTGTTTCTGTGCCGTATATCCTATGTAATCCTATGTAAAGATAGTCTCATAAAAGCTTACCACTGTAGTCCTTGTTTATTGTTTGAGGACATATCACATTCTATCATGACAAAAATATAATTAGGACAAAACTTTTATCAACAATGATTTGGATATATGGTTATATCTCAACTAATGGTTACTTGTTGCCATTCAATGCTTGTTATATGGCACCGTACGATCATCTGTGTTTTTGGCATTATGGAAAAATGCAGCAAAATTTCTATGGGTAAACTTGGATTTATGGCACTGGTTGAAAAATAGTCAGTGCCAGAAAATCTATTGTAAACTGTGGTTTACAAATAGCCATTATTTTATCAAGCTGTAGCTATTTTTTTCTATTTGCATAATTTTAATAGTTTACCTCCTGTGCCATATAACAAGATAAAACAACAATTAGTCATAGTCAAAGATGGAAAAGTCTCTTCAGATCTATTATCTGTGATTTAATTTTAATGATTAAAGCGTGGAATAATGGGAACTTAGTTGTAAGGCAACTCACATTTTGCTGAAGTTCATGTAATTATATTAGTTTGTTAAACCCATATGGAAAAAATGCAAATTATCAGTACTGCCTGACAGCACTTGTACACCACATCAAACATCATCTGCATAGTGTTTCAGTTTTAAAATTAATACAATCGGATTAATAGCCACAAAAACATCAACCCAGGGTGCTTCAAATCATCACTGGCATTATTTGTAGCCTGCAGACACATAGGGAGGAATTTTTTGGGGGGCCAGCGGGTGCGTTCGGTGGCGGGTTCGGTGGGAATTCTTTTTTAGTCAGTGGGTTGGGTCCCGACACGCAGCGGCGTGGGAGGCAATTCTGGTCATTATGACCTTGCTAACAGCCCATTAGAAAGTATTTAAGCTCACCTTTGTAGAATTCGCAATATATCGCGATTTTATTAATAAGGAGAAAACACAGAGTTTCGTTCAAACAGCTTTTATTTCAGCAGAATGCTGTCAGGTTTTCAAAGTGGACACAAGCAGCCTGTAAAATGGCCGCCGCACCTCGTGGCAGAACATTCTAGACTTTTCGACAGGCAGACAAGATGGCGTTCCAATAAACATTTATGCAAGATCGATTAAGATTCAGCGCATTGAAGATAATACACGAGACATTATGGGTCTGCAGTATACACATAAATACTGAAATCGGTCTCCCAGGTACGAATGAAAGGCTATTGTACCAAGTAATCAAGGGCCCATCCAAAGACATTAATATGTAAAATCCCAACGACTCTACGATGAGAGAGCCGTTAGCAGGTAGTTACACAAGACACTTGGAAGCCCCAAAACCCCTCCAGGGAGAACACCGACCGATTTAACAATGGGAGAAATATTAACAGGTACTCAGACATTTACGAGTAGCCCCGAAACCCATTAAAAAACGGAGATCACCTATACAAGACATTTGAGCGCCAAACCCAAACAAAAGAAAAGGCATTAAGGTTGGGCGGGAAACGGAAGATTTTGTACTATAATTACAAGCTCCAACCGTCCATCTCTCTCTTATCCGATTGACTCTTATCCTCGTGGCTGCTCCTGTGTTTTGACTCGCCGTCTTGTTCTTGCTTGCCTGGTGTCTCTTTTAAAAAGACTGCTGAACTTTGTGATCCGTTCGGATCTACCTCGTGTCGTGTAACGAAGACCTATGTTGGTAACTGGCATCGGAACCAAAGGCCCGAGATGAGATGAGAAGAGATGAGATGAGATGAGAAGAGACGAAGACCATACTTATCGCCACGGTCAGTAAGCCCCGACCGCGCCTGTAGGTCGAATAGACATTTTTCCTTGCCAGGAAGACTTCTTTGAACTTTAAAGAACGGACCCCGGAAGATTCTCCTTGAAGATATTGACTGATCTGTGAAACCCATCAGGGCAGATCCTCATGACGGACACCGAGAGAATATTCTCGTAAGTGTTGACTGATATGTTAAACCAACCAACACAGATCTTCATCACAACAGACGTTCCAGCCTGCTAGCCGGAGCAGAAGCAAGTAAACAAGTGGGGCCAGGAGACCCCCTGATCGACACGTGGGTGCTGCGGTGAAAACATCCGATCAGCTATTCGGAATTTCTCCGAGTTATCACGAGTGGTGAGCATGAGTCTCGAATCCTACGAATCTAGCTAGGACAGATATTGATAGGGGAGGGTTTAAGTATTAAGGATACTTGTAATGTGTGCCCCCATTTACGGTGTGTCGTTCGTTACTCGTTTCCCTAGAATTAGCTATATAACTGTGTGTAAGATTGTACTGTCATTAATCTGTGCTTATGACATGTATTTCGTAATCTTAAATATCATGCAATAAAGATTTTTCCATTTCGTACCATTCAACCGAGTCTACATGAGTTTCATCTCCATTACTGCTCTCGCATCTAAGTCCAGTGTCTAGAACCGTAAGGGCGAGTGATTCGAACCACTCACAGGTGTGTCTAGTGTTCCCAGACTGGCTGGAGACCAGAACAGGCAACAAGGCCTAAACCCGCACTGACACACAGGCTGCACAGAGCCGCGCGAATCTCACAGGCTGAGAGACACGCACGCAAACCCTTACAGAAAATGGCAACTGCGGCAGGACACTGGCAGTGAGAGGGTAGTGTGTTAGACTTTGGTATGACTGTACGAAATGTTATGCAGGAAAAGATAGCAGATTATGTGTTCGGAAAGGTTAATCTAACTAAGAAATGGATAAGTGAATTGTTAGCGGATAAAAGTCCACTAGAGGCAGCCGAAAGGTGGACAGATAGTAAAGAACATAAAAAGACACTCGAGAAAGCAGTCTGGCTAATGTGTTACAAAAGGCAGGTCCAGATTTCAAACCAGACCATTACAGCGCTAACAGCTCGAATCAGTCATTTAGAGGGAGAAATGGATGAGAAGGTCTCTGGAGGGGAATTGCTCATTAGGAATTTAAGTGCGCTGCACCAAGAACGCCAGGAAATCTCCAGTCACCATAAAACAAGGATAGATTACCTCGAGTGCCAGGTCACTGAGGCAAAGTTAAATGAGGGCAGATTAAAGGAACGATGTGCCCGCCAAGCTGCCCAGATAAGAACTCAGGAAGAGAGCTTAACGGGGGTTAGGGCGGCATATAAGTTGGCCCTTGAGGATAAGTTTCAGGGAGCCGATCATAGCGCCTGCCAAAAGGAGATAGAACACCTCAAAAGGGCCGTGAACAAAGCGCACGGCATGGTGTGCCTTATCAGTCCGTCAGCACACCAGCCGCTAGTAAAAGAGGAGTTTCAGAAATCCCCACCAAGTAAAGCAGAGGGAGTATTAGCCACTGCGCCCTCCGCGCCACCCAGCTATTCGGAAACCTGGGTAAGGGAGGAGGTAATGGAAGAAACGAAAGAGCCCATTGAGAAAGAAGTGGAAAAGGGACCGTTGTATCCAGTAACGGGTATAAAAAGGGGCCCAAACAGAAACGGTGGGGAGGAACCAGGGGATCTCCTCGGCCAGCTTGTGTTGCCTCACAGCTCACACCAGCTGAGAGTTATGATAAGTCACGTACGGAAGCTAACCGAGGTAGACGACCCTTCCATACATTTCAGAGAAGTTGAGCAAACCGCAGCCATTAACGGCTGCGATGATGGGGAAACAGCAAAAATGCTGTTGTTTTCGTTAGGCAGTTCAATCCTTCAGTGTCTCTCGGGCGAGAGCAAGAGGGGAACCAAGACTTATGAGGCATTAAAGAATGAGGTCCTGGAAGTGTTGGGGGCGGACGATGAAGGTCCGTTTGCTAGAGTGGGACAGACAGTGCAGATGGAGGGAGAACCCCCGAAGGTTTTTGCCGACAGGCTGTGGCCAGTACATCAGCGCAGCTGTCTAGGTGCGCCAGAGCGCGACGATGTGGAAGGCGCCGGTTTAGCTCATTGGCTTAGGTGCATAGTAGCCAACAGTTTACCAGCCGTCAGAGAGCAGGCAAAAGCATGGTTTGACCCCAATGACCCCAACATTACGGAAGAGTCGGTCTTGAATCGACTCACGTTAGGATATCGCAATATAAGGGGTATGGGAACACGTCCCCTTAAGGGAAAAGTACATGAGGTACGACCCGCAGCCCCGTATCAAAGGGAGTGGCATCAGGAGGGTAATCGCGCCCCGCAGGCAAGTAATGCTTGTTACGGGTGTGGGAAGACAGGGCACTGGCGCAAGAATTGCAGGAACCCTTGGAAGGATTCCAGGGATAAAATTCCCGCAGCCCGAGCCCAGACGCCTGTCCCTGCTAGGGAAGCTAGTGCACCCACCCCTCCCGACGACCTCGAAGTAGTGTTGGGAGCCATGCGCAGTTTATTGAGTGCACATGGAAAGGTGGCGGTTGCTACCGGCCCCGTAGGTGCCGCAGGACCGTCTAATAGTACCCAATGACTAGAGCCCACGCAGCCTGCCTACCTGTGTCCTTTTAAAAGACACGCACAGGAGGGGGTCTGCGGTGAGGAGGCCAGGTTAAAAGAGCAGGCCTTGCGGGAGGAGAACGCCCGCTTAATAGGGAAAATAGATGGGCTGGAAGGGCAGCTTAGAGAGCAGGCCCTGCGGGAGGAGAACGCCCGATCAATGGGAAAGTTAGACGTGCTCAGGCTAGAAGCGCAGCTTAGTGAGATTAAAGCAGCCTACAGGGTAGCCAAAAGCCGGGAGTATGAGGATGTAAACCAGTGCAAACTGTACAAGCCAGGTGTGCAAGGGAAAACCACAGGGGTAAACCCCGCGAGTGGGGAAGCGCAGCCCCAGGTAGGACCACAAGGCACACAGGCAGGCAAAGCAGCTTGCATCAGGGGAGGAGACATCCTGGAAGATCATGAAGCATTTTTGTGGGGTTGGGAGTCAGATGAGGATAGTGATGAAGACGAGTGGGTTTTGGGGAACGTAAGGAACGTTCCCATTTTAGGTATAGGGAGGACACGGACTGCAGATGGAGATCCGCACAGGGCGGGGCCACAAGCTGCAGGTCCCGAACACAGGAGGGAGGAGCTAGGGGAGGCGGAGCCAGCCGCTGTGGGAACACAGGGAGTGACGGTGAGGACCTCAGAGCCCGAGCCGCCCGCTTTGAACGTCCCGCCCTCGGGGGAGGCAGAGATCGCGAGTGAAGGGCCGCCTGCTGGGCCGAGCAGGGCGGAGCCACAAACTGCAAGCCCCGAGGTTAGGGAGGCGGAGTCAGCGGAGGCGGAGCCAGCGACTGTGGTGGAACCACAGGTCGTCCCGATGGAAGTCTCGGAACCCGGTCCGTCGGTCATGGGATCCCTGCCCCTGACAACTCCCCGTAGGTCAAGTAGAGAACCCCAGCCCAGGAAGATGTGGGTATGGCCCCAAACTGTCCCAAGGCGTAGACTCAAGGTTAAGGCAGCCCAGATACAGCCCGGCCCCATCGCAGCAGCAACAGGCTGCGGCAGATCAGAGGAAGGGGTCAGTGCAGCAACAGGCTGCGGCAGATCAGAGGAAGGGGTCAGTGCAGCAACAGGCTGCGGCAGATCAGAGGAAAAGGTCAGAGCCCTCCCACCGTCGGGAAGAGCTCGCAGCAGCCTTCTCAGAATTTAAAGGGGGCCGCCCTGAGAACGGGCGGCGCTGTACAGTAATAAGTTTAGGATAAGTTTCTAAGTTTATAGTTTAAGGTTAAGAATAAGTTTATAAGTTTTAGATAAGTTTCTAAGTTTCTAAGTTTATAGTTTAAGGTTAAGAATAAGTTTATAAGTTTTAAATAAGGTTAAGTTTGTAGTTTAATTTTAACAGGAAATGGCAAAATGATGGGAGCTTTAGAGATAGGTCTAGTTAAAGTTTATTTAGTGAACATTGAAGTTTACGTGAGGCGAGGTCAGGGGACCCGCTCACCCTTCACAAAAGCCAGAGACTCTTGCGAGGCTGGCTACCTCATTCTATCTGATCACAGGAACCAAGGAAGGATGGAACGAATTCTAGTATTGCTCGCGGCAATCGGATGTGGATTGGCCTATCGAGGCCGCACCAAGGATGTCGTGGTGTTCGGATGCTCCGGGGACACGGCCCCCATCGCGGTGGATGGGACCGGAAGACAGGAGGCTGAGGAGACCACCACCTATTTCCACAAGGGAAGGTGGCCAGGATGGCTGGGAACGAACTCGACTGAGTATTCCAGCACATCGGGGTTTGCCTACCAAGAGACTTCTTTAATGTGCCCCAAAGTAAGGATCATCGCACCCAGGATCAGCGTCACCATCGGCAAACGGATTTGTTTGACTTGTAATGGGAATGTCCCATTGAGCCGATGGTGGTGGCTGCGAAAGCTGAGCAAAACTATGAGGAACTCTTCGGTCGAGTGGGAACGACTGGGTAATAATACCCATCGGACAATTACGGGGACAAACGGACAAGTGAGAGTCTGTTGGGACAAATGGTGGGAACCGGATGAGGGAATTTATGTATGCATGTGGGGGTCAAAGTACGCTTGCCCCAAAGGCATCTCCATATTTTTCATTAATCAATGGCAGGATAACGGACAGGGGATGAGGTGGGATGCGAGCACCGGGGGTGCGGAGCCCCATACTCTTCGATCCCAGTAAATGCCACTGAACTCATTACGCGCCCACGCAAAGCCTCGCCCACGATTCCGGTGGTTCTAGCTGAAGAGGAAGGGTGCCCTAAAACTAGTAAGGGACCCGGGAATGGTTTGGTACTGGTCCCCACAGACCAGATACTATTTCAGGGGGTACATTACGCGGTGGCCTCGGTGATTTTAAATCTCACCGAGGTGCGGTTACCAGAGTGGTGCCCCAAAAAGACGGAACAGTTGTATCAGGTCCTGTTGACCAAGATGTTCAGACAATTTTACGAATTCGATTTCGCGGAAATTGATAAAACAAGTTTGTACACCGCACCACATGAAGTTTTGGATCAAGTAGGGAGGCAAAGAAGGGGTGTAGTGAACGACGCGTTCACTGCTTTTAACACGGGTACATCTGTGGTCAACGCTCTAGACAGTGTGGAGCTGCAGACCCAGATTAATGGTTTAAAGACGCAATTAAAAGACATTCTAACAGATGAGAATAAAGTGGTAGGGTCGGGTTTACACGAGGACCAAGCCATGACTCTCCATTTAAAGGAAATTATAGCAGAGTTAGAGAAACATGCAAAGACGGTAAATGCCCTGATTAGGGAAGATCGGAATGCATCCGATCAAGCTGCGCAGAATGAGGTGTGCGTGCTTTACGGGGCGTGGTTACTGGGCGAGGGCCGCAGTAATTTGGAGGATCTAAAACAAGGTTTGGTCCCGTCCTGGATAAGTAACAAACACCTGCGGGCGCTCCACCCTTTTCAGAACGCATTAAGCCCGTGCCAGCTCAGGCTAGCTTCAGAAGCTTACCCAGTCCCCGTGGACTGCGGACGATCAAACCATACTATCATGGGAATAGTTTTACGTATGCCGGTTTTGGGCGACACGGCAAAGCCCGCCCCGGTGTATCGGGTAGAGAACATTGGTGTCATTCAGGGGGGAGCCCACATTCGCTATGCAGCGGTTCCACCCTACGTCATCCGCTGGGAGCAAACGATGACAGGTACAGATCTCTCTGGTTGTCGTGGCAGGGGAGCACACATAATACTGTGTCCCCAGCACTTGAATGCCTTTTTAACACCACAGTGCGGGTTCAGAACGGCTGGCGCCAAGTCCATGAATTGCACCATGGAGGCAATGGCACAAGATCATGTGCCTCCGCAGGTAGCATACATCGGGGGTGGAACATATTGTGTTACCACTGCAGCGCAACACTACCAGCATGGAAACCGTAGCCGGTGTCCGGTGAGTGACAGCAGTTTCTGTTTCAAACCCAGGGCGGAAGTTCAAGTAGCACAACAGCGAATTGTCCCAATCCCTGAACCATCCACTGTTCATCTAACAGCAAAAGAGAATTTCACCGACTTGCAGCGATTCATCGCGCATTTCGGATACCTCATTCCCCCTCTCCCTGAACACCTCACCAAGCTTTTGAAAGCCGTCGCGGTGTCACAGAAACATTTTTACACATTAGAGCAGAAAACTGTCGAAATAGGGACAGACATTCTGGATATAGTAATTCCACCGTGGTGGAATCTGTTCAACAACATTGAAGTACCTTCATGGATCAGGATAGCCTCCCACATTTTAGTCGTATGCCAAGTTTTTATTGTAGTGTACCTATTGGTCGTACATTGTAAAAGAGACAAACGCCTCAGCAAGCATGAAAACACGGGAGAGTGGCGAGAACGTTACGTGCGCGTGCACGATGAAAGCACCGTGTAATCGGAAAATGGCGTCACTCCCGCTCGCCACGTGCGCCGCGGAAGTTTGTACTCGATCATGATTTTCAAAGACTGTAAATACGTTTGGAACTCGACATGTTTTAAGAGTTGGTGTTGATTATTTTGGTGATGGTGTTACAGTTAAAAATGATTGTTTGGTTTTGGGTTTTGTTTTTCCTTTCCCTGAATAAAAGATGAATATACAGGTGATACGAGAGGCATCGGCCTGGTTACGCCGGGAAGGAAAACAAGTGGTGTAAGTTTAAAGGCAAATAATGCCTACGGTGATATAAAATGTAATTTTCTTGGGAAACAAGGACGACACAAAGACCCTAGCTAGGTTAAGTTATGGGATTAATTTTCTGGATTCGGAGAAAATCGAGATAATATTGCTCACCACTATATTTTTGATACGATAAGCGGAGTTATTCGCATCAACAGGAGGGACTGTAGAATTCGCAATATATCGCGATTTTATTAATAAGGAGAAAACACAGAGTTTCGTTCAAACAGCTTTTATTTCAGCAGAATGCTGTCAGGTTTTCAAAGTGGACACAAGCAGCCTGTAAAATGGCCGCCGCACCTCGTGGCAGAACATTCTAGACTTTTCGACAGGCAGACAAGATGGCGTTCCAATAAACATTTATGCAAGATCGATTAAGATTCAGCACATTGAAGATAATACACGAGACATTATGGGTCTGCAGTATACACATAAATACTGAAATCGGTCTCCCAGGTACGAATGAAAGGCTATTGTACCAAGTAATCAAGGGCCCATCCAAAGACATTAATATGTAAAATCCCAACGACTCTACGATGAGAGAGCCGTTAGCAGGTAGTTACACAAGACACTTGGAAGCCCCAAAACCCCTCCAGGGAGAACACCGACCGATTTAACAATGGGAGAAATATTAACAGGTACTCAGACATTTACGAGTAGCCCCGAAATCCATTAAAAAACGGAGATCACCTATACAAGACATTTGAGCGCCAAACCCAAACAAAAGAAAAGGCATTAAGGTTGGGCGGGAAACGAAAGATTTTGTACTATAATTACAAGCTCCAACCGTCCATCTCTCTTATCCGATTGACTCTTATCCTCATGGCTGCTCCTGTGTTTTGACTCGCCGTCTTGTTCTTGCTTGCCTGGTGTCTCTTTTAAAAAGACTGCTGAACTTTGTGATCCGTTCGGATCTACCTCGTGTCGTGTAACGAAGACCTATGTTGGTAACTGGCATCGGAACCAAAGGCCCGAGATGAGATGAGAAGAGATGAGATGAGATGAGAAGAGACGAAGACCATACTTATCGCCACGGTCAGTAAGCCCCGACCGCGCCTGTAGGTCGAATAGACATTTTTCCTTGCCAGGAAGACTTCTTTGAACTTTAAAGAACGGACCCCGGAAGATTCTCCTTGAAGATATTGACTGATCTGTGAAACCCATCAGGGCAGATCCTCATGACGGACACCGAGAGAATATTCTCGTAAGTGTTGACTGATATGTTAAACCAACCAACACAGATCTTCATCACAACAGACGTTCCAGCCTGCTAGCCGGAGCAGAAGCAAGTAAACAAGTGGGGCCAGGAGACCCCCTGATCGACACGTGGGTGCTGCGGTGAAAACATCCGATCAGCTATTCGGAATTTCTCCGAGTTATCACGAGTGGTGAGCATGAGTCTCGAATCCTACGAATCTAGCTAGGACAGATATTGATAGGGGAGGGTTTAAGTATTAAGGATACTTGTAATGTGTGCCCCCATTTACGGTGTGTCGTTCGTTACTCATTTCCCTAGAATTAGCTATATAACTGTGTGTAAGATTGTACTGTCATTAATCTGTGCTTATGACATGTATTTCGTAATCTTAAATATCATGCAATAAAGATTTTTCCATTTCGTACCATTCAACCGAGTCTACATGAGTTTCATCTCCATTACTGCTCTCGCATCTAAGTCCAGTGTCTAGAACCGTAAGGGCGAGTGATTCGAACCACTCACAGGTGTGTCTAGTGTTCCCAGACTGGCTGGAGACCAGAACAGGCAACAAGGCCTAAACCCGCACTGACACACAGGCTGCACAGAGCCGCGCGAATCTCACAGGCTGAGAGACACGCACGCAAACCCTTACACCTTTACATTTTACGAGGTTGCCCACGGGGTCCACGCTGCTCGGGGATCATGTCAGGTAAGGAGGTCGGGAGTTGTAGGACCGTGGAATCATCTCAATACTTGACAGCTGCAAATGTGCTATAAAAGCTCCCATCTCACAGCTGTTCACTTTCCAAGCTCAGAAGCTGTTGCTTACTGCATTTGGAAGACAGATTGAGCTTTATGCAGATTGTAAGTGTTTGGAGCAAACTCTCTATCCGGTGTCACCTCATTGGAACAACCTCTCTCACCATTGACAGATCGCTTCTATCATCTCAAGTTCACCTACCATCTATTACATTAGCATTGGTGCCCTTGAAACTATCTCACCCTGGTCCTTATAAGGCCACCACGATCAGCCCCAACACCAGCAGCACCAGGCAGACCAGCAGCACCAACAACAACACCAACCTTCTCCGCAATCACCTGATGCTGCACAGGACACCGGGCATCAGCACCCAACCACATTGCTGCCTGGGAGGCCAGGGATGGCCTCACCATGGCCAAATTTACTTCACTTGACGCTGTACACCCTGGCACCACCCCACACCAACAACATAAAGCATCCCTACAATGCCCAAGCCATTCCTTTCACACTCATGACTATTGTGGGGAGTACCGTTATGTCTCACCATTCACTGCAACTCACTAAGCTACTTCCAAAGGTGCACACAGATCTGTCCCAGAACGCAAAGTGTTGAAAATAAAGGTTTCAATGTTTGACAACACATTAACAGAAACTTTACATGAACATTGGCTAAAACACCCAAGTGCCTACCCTTGTGTGTTGTTAGTTGGTATGATTGGACTAGGATGAGGGTGAGTGTGAGGGGTGGCTAGTGAGATGGGGAACTGATAATGTAGATAGAGCAGGATGGGTGGAGGTGCAAGGTACGTTGGTGTGAGTAAGGATGTGCAGGAGTATGGTAGGGAAGGCAGAGTGATGAGGACATGATGGGTGGCACAGCAGGATGAGGCTGAGTGTGGCTTTGCAGTAACATTTTGTGATCTACTGAGATCATTGAAAGGTTTGCGCCACTGCAGCCTGGTCCTCCTGACGACATCCCTGCTTGTGCCCTCCCGTGCAATGTGCAACCAGGCTGCGTTGGTGTCCTGGGGAGGTCTCTTCTGCCCATTAGAATGGAAGAGAACCTCGCTGTGTGCTGTGACTCCCTCTATAAGCATATGGAGGGAGTAATGGGGGAGCCTGGGTGCAGCCATGCACCTTTGTGCAGTGCTTGTCAGTGTTTGCAGCACCTCAATGCTGTAGAACACTGACAGCACAACTGTCAAATTCAATTTGCGCATGGTCCCTTTAAGGAAACTGGCTGATGACGCATCATCAAATGACGTCATCAGATCCGCCTCCTTTAATTGGCCGGCAAATGTGCTGGGCGGGCTTAACTAGCCCAATCAACATAAAATCATTCTGCACAGTGGGATGGAGCCAGCAGCGGGGTCGGGACCCGCCATTGACATCGCCCGACACAGACCCGCCGATTTAGGGGAAATCGCAGCCATGGAGGTCAATATAAACGCAGAGGCAGGATCTGAAAGGGGGAGGGGCAATGGCAGGCGTGAACTGCCATGGGATGCGTGGGAATATTCGTTTATCAACAGGGATGCATCATTATCATTTTACTCCCGGGTTTCGAGTCTCCAGTGCATGTGAGCGGCGTGATGCGAACTCACATGACGTGATTTCACCTTGAGTATTTAAAGGGCCAATGCAAAGATGGAATTTGGAGGAGTTGGGAGCATTTTAGGAGAGAGGAAAAAAAATAACAGATAGAGTTAGGAAGTCAAAGGCTGTGCCCCGCTTCAATGAGGCATCACTTAATGTACTGCTGGGTGCAGTAAAGGTGAGGAGGGAGTTCCTATTCCCCAGTAATGGCAAGAAGAAACCTGCTGTTGTGACCAAGAAGGCATGGCTAGAGGTGGCTGAGGAGGTGAGCAACAGGAGTGTAGTGCTCGGTACCTGGATCCAACGCAGAAAGTGGTTTAACCAGGTCAGGAAAGATGAGCACAATTGCAGATTCACCTACACCCTGTAGTGCCCTCCCCCCCAACCCACACTGTGTCTTGTCAAGTGTACGCCATCACATCACTCCCCACATCTACTAAAGTTTAAGCAGCACCCATCATTCCCTTTCTATGCATTTCCTTACCTCCCCCTTTCTCCATCCAGCTCTGCCACTCACCCCAATCCTTATGTAATCTGATCCCACCTCAATCAACTCACCCAATTCTCAGCACATGTCCTCAAATGCATGCCAGTGCCAATTTTCATGCGTCTGCCTGATGGTCACCCTCACCGAATGCACTGATTCTATCAAATGCATACATGCCTTACAGGCACTCGTGGGTCTGTTGTGCCCCGCTGCAGGAGAAGAGAGCGCAAAATACAAGGGAGAGGACTGGAGGTGAGCCATCACAGATCATACAGCTGACATCTGCAGAGCACAAGGTCATGGAGACCAGCGGTATAGCAGCGTCCCTGACCTCTGCTCTTCTAAGAGGTCAAGGAAGCTGAGTTTCTGTCTGTAGACCCTGTTACGTGGGTTGTGCCACTTGTGACCCCTCTGTTGCTCCCCTCTTTCTTGTTCACCTGCAGCTCCCTCCACAGTACGCCCTTGCTGCTCCTGATGCTGATTGTCTTCCTCATCTGAAGTCCAATCAAAAGCAGCCATGACGCCACCCACCCTGATGGTCTCTGTGTGAACACCTTCAAACAGCACAAATAAGTCTCTCACAACAAGTTCTCTCACCAAACCGTTTCCCAGAGGGAACTAAGAAAGCAGCTCTGATTACTGAGCCTTTACTCATATCGGGAGTAACCATCCCCATGAAGTGCCGCTCAATGTTGCCTCCGTTTCACTGACGCGTTTCCCGAACCCTGGGAAACCCGTGCAGGAGGTGTTAATTTCAAATCACTGCCAGAATCTCAGGAAAGGAGACTCATTTAAATCTGATAATGATGGACCATCCTCTCCACAATGGGTCACTCGGGCGCCCCAATATCTGCCGCGGTTAAGATGGAAATAGGCGAGTTCGTGGTGGGTTGGGTTTCGCGAATTTGACAATTTAACCTCCCCCCGTCACCCTACTCCCCGATCCTCTCCTGCCTGTCATGGGGGTGGGGGGCTAAAAATTCCACCATAGAGAAAATCAAACGATCATAGCAGCCTGCGTTTCTACTACCGTAAATCCTAAGTTTTCAAACATTGACTTAGCTTCATTACATTGTATTTTGCCCAAACAAGTTCACTGCAGTGGTATCATCACATTGCACCTGTGTATACTTCACCTGGTGGGAAAGTCACAATGGCTTCCCTGCTAAGGCCGCTGGTTAAATTGGCTGATGAGTCCCGATGACTTTGTTGGAGCCTGATCTTCATATTTAAAGAATGGCCCCTCTGGTTTCCGGAAGGTGTCTTTGCTGCCTGCTTTGAAGAGCAGTTAAAATTGAAGACTGCTGGAAGGGAGCCGGCTGTCGGCAGGTAAGTCTCTCAGCTGATTTTAACTACTCGCTCATCTGGTTTACAGGTGGGCAGGATTAAAATTGCCCTATCGTGTTCAAACAAGGGTTAAAATTATGCCATCTAAATCTTCTTCAAAAGCTATTTCTTCCAGCAAAAAAGGTATAGCATGTATTCTCTAAACCTATTTGCAGCCATAAGCATAATTAGAATTGAGAAGTGGCTGTGTTTTCAAAGCTCAGTTATCAGTATTGTTCTCCAGAAACGTTCCTTCGTACTCACATTCACTGTTTGTATAAGTGACGGTTCCTGTACCAGAACATTATGTACTTTTAAACCAGTACAATGCAAATTTAATTGACAAGTGCACCAGTTGCACCAGCCTTATCTTCCAGAAGATCAACATTACACATTTTTAAAGTGAAGACGGTACAAATCTATCAGTCATTAAGAACAATAAATGAATAGACAACATTATTAACTGGAATAGATCACCGCAATGAAGGTACAACATTTTATGGCATAATAGCCTTAAGGATTCAGCAACGACTAAATTAGCAACCTGCATTAATAAAAACAGAAAATGCTGGAAATACTCAGCAGGTCAGGCAGCATCTGTGGAGCGAGAGAAACAGAGTTAACGTTTCAGGTCGATGACCTATCATCAGAGGCGTTCTGAAGAAGGGTCGTCGATCTGAAACGTTAACTCTTTTTCTCTCTCTACAGATGCTGCTTGACCAGCTGAGTTGAGTATTTCCAGCATTTTCTGGTTTTATTTCAGATTTCCAGCATCCGCAGTATTTTGCTTTTGCATTTTTACAGTGTTCTTCATGTGTAGCGAGATGTCCCAAAGCAGGACAATGGACAAAGAGTAGACACTGAACTGGAGGATATATTTTGAGGACATGTCCAATTTTAAACTGAGAAAAGAAAAACAAAGTGGCATTTGTATTTTCAACAGACCAACCAGACCAGAGTGTTGATTCACTGAATAGCGAGACGTGACTTCCTCTGGTTGGTATGCAAGTGATGAGAGGTCATCAATTTAAATTATCACTAAGAGAATGAGCAAAGAGGTTAGGAGAAATTTCTTTACACAGTGGGTTGTTGGAAATGAAATGAGTTACCAGAGAAAGTTGTCGCGGCAAAGATCATCTTTTAAGGGAAAATTGGATAAATATTTGAAGCAGAGGAAGGTATATGGGGAGAGAGGGGGACACTGGGATTAGGTTTAGATTGCCCTACCCAGAAGCTGACACAGGCATAATGGGCTGAATGGCCTTCTGCTCCTCTTGGCCCAAAAGGAAACCTGTAAAAAGTTTAAAAAATTTGTGCCTACCCTGGCCTATTCTGCCGCTGGATCCGGATCCAGATCCCAGCAGCTTTGATCTGGTGGGGAAGCAACAACTGCTCCACTTTTTAGGCCTGTGGTAAAAATAGCAGTCAGGCCCCAATGATGTCATTGGAGCCCAATCTGCATATTTAAAGAAGGAGTGCGCCGGTTCTGGGTGGCTGTCCTTGACGCCTGAAATTTAAAATTGCATTTGGCCAGGTTGGGGCAGAAACGGAGCAGGTAAGTCCCCCGCTCATTTTAACTGACCCCTCTTCCCGGTGGAAGGGAAGAACTGCATCAGGCCTCATTCGATCATATGGAGCAAGAAAGCACAGAAGAATTAAGGAAAGATCAGTGTTGACCACCATGTTTATACTCCAGACACATTGCGCAGTCAATGAGATAAAACTCATGAGCTACAATTTATGCAGAACTATTTCAGTTCCTTAGACAGGCATAGTGAGCTGTGCTCAATGTTTAAGCTGTGACAGCTGTTTCTGTCATCTGCATTTCACAGAAAATCCTGCCCTATTTATCGAACATTCCCTGAGCTACTAACCTGCTAACAATAAACAGGAAACAAAAAAAAAAACTTAAATCTTCCCTGAAGCCACAGCAACAAAGGCAATGTTTTTGATTGTTTTGAGAAGATGTTGGGATAAGATTTCCTGTGTTTGCAATTTGTAGCCAAATCATAAAAGTGTCCTCTATACTTCCCTTTATGATTTCAATATATAAAGCAAATCCAGGAAATCTGCTCCCATTATATTTTCCGTGACATTGTTAATTGCTGTTATGATATCAATCCACAGACTCTCGATGAGACTGTCTTCTAACTTCATAAGCTTATGGTTTGTCAGGAGTGATTTAGTAGAATGTAGAATGAAGGAAGGGGAGTTTCTTGTCTGCATATGTGATGTCAGGTCGCAGAACATTCCAGGGCGATTTTAACCCTACTCGCTCAGCAGAAACTTGGCGGGTGGGCAGTTAAAATCGCCCTAGCTCTTACCTGTCCGAAAGCCGCCATGATCGTAACATCTGCAATTTTAACCTGCTCTCCTGAGCAGACAGCAAGACACGTGCCCGGAGCCAACAGGGTCCGTCTTTACATATGCATGTTGTGACCCAATGACATCATTGAGACCCAACTGTAATTTTAACTCAGGTCTGAGCGGGGAATCCACCTGGAGTTAAGTTAATGGGGTCATATGAGACGTCTCTGGCCACTATTTTGTCTAAAGCATTAGAACCTTCATTAAAATGACAGCCAGAGGAATTTCATACAAACAGGTTAATTTCTTCCTTTGCTAATATCGTATCACGCAATTTCACCCTATAAATGACTAAAGCTCATTTTGACTTTCAGGGGTTGAAACAGCTTCACTATTGATCCAATTCTTGCATGAATTTAAATTTTGAGCCAAGGAAAAAGTAAAGTAGTATTTAAAAACTAAGTCAGAGAACATAAGGCAGCTGACGTGACAGGTACAAGTACTCTTTAAAAAGCCTATTTAATGTGTTCACTGTGCCACATTAAATACACCAGCAACTTAGCTGAAGTGAACAGTCTTGACAAGTAAACTATGAAGTGACTGATTACTTTTGTCATGGAGTTACCACCAGCTCACTTTATTTAATAAAACTTTTATTGTGCATCTCTTACTAAAGTACGAAGTGTTCCTATGTCTTGTTCCTCTTGGCTTTAGAATTCTAAACAGCTGGTGAATAAGATGGGAGAATAGTATGAAATTGACATGTGCTTACTCAATGTCATCAAGGTATTGTATACCAAACTACAGGGTGTAATAGAATGCACTAGTCCCAATCTGTGAGCTTTTCTGCCAGTAGGGGAAAAGTAGACTTTCATTAAGTATCTATTCTTAATAAGAATTCTGTACATTAAATGTTGTTGGCCCAGAAATTCACGTGTCCGGCTTGCCGCGGGGGTAAGGATCGCGCGCGCTCTTACCTACCGCGCCTGCGTTGTGTTTTGGGCCCACGGGAACTTCGGGTCCTGGGCCTCTCCCAATAGCCGGCGCGCAGTGCTTGCGTGTTCCAGGGGCGCAGTTAGTGCGATGCGACCCCGGGGATCACGTGGGCCATGGAGAGCCAATGGCAGCAGACCATCTTCCATTCATAGATTTGACAGGACCTGTCAAATCTGTGAATTGAAATCGGCCCCAAAAGAACAGCTAAACTTAAAATAAATTAAAAAAAACATCACATTTATAAAATAACTATAGTTAAATAAATTAACCACTTTAAACAAAAATGTAAATTTTTGAAAAAATTAAAATACTTTTTAAAAGTTATAAAAATAAACTTACCTTTCTTTAAAGTATCTAAAAAAGATAAACCTGTTGAAAAAAATTTAAAATTATACATAATTAACCACTTACCTTGTTCAAAAGGGGTCTTACGCCTCCTTTTTATTAGCGTAGTATCTTCAATACTTACCCTCGCGTAGAAACCTGAAAAAAATCTAAGTGTGCTGCATACGCGCAGCCTCTAGCGCACACGCGGTTCACCTAGGAACCGCCCCCTTCACCATACCGGAAGTTCCGGTTTCCCGCGCATGTGCAGTGCATGCAGGAAACGGGCACTTCGGGAAGCAATACGGGTGAGTACGGATTGTGTACTCACCCGGGAAGGGCCGAATTTTTGGGCCAATGTTTACTAAGTGGTAAAGTCAGTTCAAAAGCTTAAGGCCTGATTTTAATTCCCTGGCACGGGTTGTGTGGGCGGAGGTCGAGGTGGGCTGCAAACCAGAGCGGATTGGTTGCCTCACCCATCCCGCCTCCGTTAAAACCGTAAGTGGGCGGGTTGCAGGCGTGTTGGGGTCAGGTTTGCCATTTTTTTTATTTTAACTTCTCACCCGTACCCAACCCACCCATTCTTGGGCATTAAAATGACCCCCGTCACGTGTTTGATTCTCAAAACCAATTTGAAATACTCAGTAATTTGTACATAGGTAAAGTGCATGCGATCACAACAGGAGCAGCAGATGCATTTCAATTAATAGGAGAGTAAGCTAATGCATATTTATTTATTACAGACAATTGTTCTGCACTTCTAAACTGTTTTTATCATTTGAATATTGCAACATTTAGTGTGCAGGAAGATTTTAATTATGATAGAAATCTAATTAAAGGTACAAGGTGTTGTTCACTTGTTTCTGTGGGGAGCATTTATTTCTTGTCATGTTATATCTCGTGTGAAGCAACATGCTTGGGTAAGTCTCTAATCCTGATTTACCAATCAAATAAATACAAGAGACAACAGGAACAGATTTAAAAATGCTGAATTTCTTTGCCTACAAATATGCTAAACTAGGCAATTACAGTACATATCTGGTGAGGTGTATCACATTGGCACCGTCTGTCTCTGTATAATGGTTTCAATTAATTTCACATCAAAACATACCGCAATTTTTTAGTTGATTTTGGGTTGATTTTGGGTATCTGTGGTCCTGAAACCCCGAATTTAACTTAGAAATAATTAAAGCAAAGTTGGGTATTGTGGCATGGTTCTATAAAGTAAATTACTTTCTGCTTACAATGTGTCACACCGCATTCATCTCCGAACTCAGTCCTGACTTATAAGGGGAAACCTTGTCCACTGAAGCGTATGTCATAAATTCACTTAATCGGCAGCCCATCCACCACCTTAAATATCCACTCCCTCCACCATGGCAGCTGTGTGTACCATCTACAGGATGCACTGCTGCAACTCACCAAGGCTTCTTCGACAGCACCTCCCAAACCTGCGACCTCTCCTACCTAGAAGAACAAGGGCAGCAGGTGCATGGGAATGCCATGACCTTCAAGTTTCCCTTCCAAGTCACACACTTTCCTGACTTGGACATATATGGTTGTTCCTTCATCGTCGCTGGGTCAAAATCCTGGAACCAACTAGGGAACAGGTTATTTTAGATCTAGTATTGTGTAATGAGACAGGATTAATTAGAAATCTTATAGTAAAGGATCCTCTGGTGAAGAGTGATCATAATATGATAGAATTTCATATTAAGCTTGAGAATGATGTGGTTAAGTCCGAAACCTGGGTCCTAAATTTAAACAAAGGTATGAGCGGTGAGTTGGCTGAGGTAGATTGGGAAATTAGATTAAAAGATACAATGATAGATAAGCAATGGCAAACATTAAAAGAAATAATTCATAATTCTCAACGAATATGCATTCCCTTGAGGAATAAGAACTCCACTGGAAAAATGGTACAACCATGGCTAACTAGAGAAGTTAAGGATAGTATTAGATTATAAGAAGAGGCTTGCAATGTTGTCAAAAAGTGTAATAAGCCTGAGGACTGGGGAGGTTTTAAAAATCAGCAAAGAATGACCAAGAAATTGATAAAGAGGGAGAAAATAGAATATGAAAGCAAACTAGCAAGCAGTATAAAAACAGAAAAAGGAAGAGATTTGTGAAAGTAAACATGGGTCCCTCAGAGGCAGAGACAAGAAAAATTATAATGGGGAATAAGGAAATAGCAGAGACGTTAAACAAATATTTTGTGTCTGTCTTCACAGTAGAAGATACCAAGAACATACTGGAAATTATGGAGAACCAAGGGTCTAATGAGAGTGAGGAACTTAAAGTAAGCTCCTATTTTTTATTAAAATATTTCCTGACTAACCCACCTCCAGAAAGCAGGTTAGTCACCCGCCCCTCCACCCGCGTCCATTAAACCCAGAAGTGGGCACGTTGGAGGTGGGTTGGGGTTGGGATCCCATTTTAAAATTTTTAACCCCTCATCCACCTCCCCCTCCTCCATCCTTGGGGGTGAAAATTCCTCCCTAAGGATCTGAAGTAAAATTAGTTCAATCAAATGTCAATAGACATTTCAATTCAATATAAATTTACATAAAATTGTCAGACTTACCCAGAAAGAGTAAAAGGATGCCTGGTGCAGATAATGGAAAAATTAACATTGGAGGCATAAAGAGTACTCTACTGAGAATTGGTGTGGAGTAGAAGGACCTTTATTCTATATCTGGCCTACGCTAAACCTGATTTAGGTTTGTTCGATGCTGATACTAATCTAGAAATTACTGCTGTAACTAGTAGACGAATGCTTAATTGTTCATGTGGCGTTTCTATGTCTGTTGTTTTAGTGGAGATGCTAATCCATTAAAATAAACAGGATAATGCTTGCAATAAAATACAGACAGAGCAATGTCGTACAAAGCCATTAAACATTCATTCGCTGCTATTGGCAACAGTAAGTTCTGGGCTACTGTATACAATAGCCTGAAATTTGTGGTAGTAATAACAGCGAGGCTGTGTAAAACTGACAGCAACTTCTGACATGTGCAGTTAAACTCGGAAATCCGGAAGTTGCTGGCAGTGATACCCTGCTTCTTCACAGGCTGCGCTGTTGCAGTCTTCACAGATGGAATCATTAGAAATCATCGATTTCTCGTGAACCTCAACTATTTACACACTATTTTCATTGTAAAAAACAATGAAAATGTTAAGCCTTGTTCAATCAGGAGTAACTGAGTTTTTAACGCCGAACTAAGTCATAATTACTACTGAACAACCTCCCTGGCTCTGATAAAATAATTTTACAAATGTGGAGTCTCATTCCCTCAGAAGAACATTTAAAAATTGCAGATTGTTGCTAAAATAAGTTTTTTTTAAAGTTTTTGGTCTGATATTTACATTTCTGCCTTAACCCCATGTGTATGTCCCAATCTTTATTTTGCTTCCTGTACAATGATTTAAATGTGATTGATATTCACTGCTTTTGACTTCCTGCTTTGCTGTCTGTGAGAATTCTTCAATCTGATTGGTTGATCAGCGTGCCTGCTGCCTACCCTGTTGCTGGACGCCACAGATCCCCTGTAGATGGCGGCAAATTGAAACTGACATCAGAAAAGAGGAAACCTATGTTCTAGAGCCCACTAAATCTTGGTGGGCAGCTTTTTTCAAGGTCAGGGACGAGTGCCATCGGTTCGCCGCTGACCGCAAAATCCAGGCCGTTGATATCCCTTACCTTGATAAACAGAAACATTTGTCAAAGAAAGTAAAACTGAGATTTAGAAGCAATTAATCAATGAAGCTAAGAAGTATAGCTTTTCCAAAAAAAACATTTGAAGCAGGCCTAGCTGTTGTGAAGACCAAGTACCAGGAGCAATGTGCATGTAATGGTGCTGGTCATTAGTTCTTAGACTCAGGGGATGTGGTGGGTTTGATGCAAAGAAACTGAGTTGAGCTGGGAGCTCAGTATGGGAAAAGAAAATGAAAGAGTGAAGCAGAGAACTAAGACAAAACATAAAAGAGTATTTTTTTAAAGTTGTTTGTATTAAACTTTTACATAAAAATTATTTTTGGGTAAAGGACTATGGGGCTGATAATCTGATGATGGGTACACACTTCCACTATTGGGCGTGTAGCCTAGCACAGCTCAATGTAAAGGGCACTTGCAGTTTGTACGTAAGTTTTGTACAATGCTCTTTTAAGGGCCCCCAAAAAAATTAAATTAAGGGCTTTCCCCATAATTCAATTGTCGTGCCTAAGCTATGTTCTATGTGTAGAGTGCTCTCTTGGAATGGGCACTGAAAGAGTCCCCAGTTAAAAAAATAAATTTTAAATCCCGAACTCGGTGACCCCTTGCCACCTCCACCCTCATAACCCTACCAATGTTGGAAAGATCCCAAGGATAACTGCTGTGGAAAATGGAAATATCACATTGGAGTAGCAGAAATTTAAAAAAAACTTGTATTTATACAGTGCCTTTCACAGCCTTGGGACATTCCAAAACACTTCACAGCCAATGAATTACTTTTGAAATGTAGTCATTGTTGGCAAAGACTGCAGCCAATTTGTACACAGCCAGGTCCCACAAACAGCAGTGAGATAAATAACCGGTTAATCTGTTTTTGTGGCCTTAGTTGAGAGACAAATGTTGGCCAAGAGAACTCCCTTCTTTTCTTCAATAGACTGTCATGCGATCTGGTTTAACATCTCTTCTGAAACAAGGCGCCTCAGACAATGAATCATTTCTCAGTACTGCACTGAAGATTATGTGCTTAAATCCTGGAGTGGGAATTGAACCCACAACCTTCTGACTCAGAGGTGTGTCTACTGAACCAAGCAGACACAGTAGGAGATGCTTTCTTCAGGTTGGATGACAAGATAAATCTTGGATCCTAGGTTACTCAGGGAAGTAAGGGTAGAAATTGTGGAAGTGCTGGCCACACCATTCCAATCCTCCTTAGATACAGGGGTGGTGCCAAAGGACTGGAGGATTGCGAATGTTACACCCTTGTTCAAAAAAGGGGAGAAGGATAAATCTGGCAATTACAGGCCAGTCAGTTTAACGTCAGTGGTGGGGAAGCTTTTAGAAACAATAATCCGGGAGAAAATAAACAGCCACTTGGACAGGCGTCGACTAATAAAGGAGGGCCAGCACGATTTGTTAAGGGCAAATCGTGTTTGACTAACTTGAGTGTTTTGATGAGGTAACAGAGAGGATGGATGAGGGCAGTGCAGTTGATGTTGTGTATATGGACTTTCAAAAGGCGTTTGATAAAGTGCCACATACTAGGCTTGTTAGCAAAATTGAAGCCTATGGGATACAAGGGGCAGTAGCAGCCTGGATACAAAATTGGCTAAGAGATTGAAAACAGAGAGTTGTGGTGAATGGCTGTTTTTCGGACTGGGGGGAAGTATACAGTGGTGTTCCCCATGGTTCAGACCTCTGCTGTTTTTGATATACATTAATGACTTGGACTTGAGGGTACAGGGCACAATTTCGAAATTTGCAGATGACACAAAACTTGGAAGTGTAATAAACAATAAGGAATTTAATAATAGACTTCAAGAAGACATAGACAGGCTGGTGGAATGGGCAGACACATGGCAGATGAAATTCAACGCAGAGAAGTGAGGTGATATGTTTTGGTAGGAAGCATGAGGAGAGACCATACACACTAAATGGTACAATTTTAAAGGGGGTGCAAGAATTGAGAGGCCTGGGGCTGCTTGTGCACAAATCTTTGAACATGGCAGAACACGTTAACAAAGCAATTAATAAAGCATATGGGATCCTGGGCTTTATAAATAGAGGTATAGGCCCAGAAATTCGGGTCCCCACGGGTGAGTACGCGCTGTGTACTCACCCGTATTGGCCCACGGAAGTGCCGGTTTCACACATGCACGTGAAACCGGAACTTCCGGTCTCGTGAAGGAAGGGGTTCGCGGGTCAACCGCGTGCACGGGAAAGGCAGCGCGCACGCAGCGAACTTTGGCATTTTTTACAGGTTTCCCCGTGCGGGTAAGTCCCTAGCAGCTGCGCGGGGAAAAAGCAGGCGCAAGGCCTGCTTTTAACAAGGTAAGTGGAGAATTAAGTAAAATTAAAAAAAAATTTCCACAGGTTTATTATTTTTAAATACTTTAAAGAAAGGTAAGTTTATTTTTAGCCCCGTTAAAAACTGTAATTAATTTTTTCAAAAATGTAAATTATTGTTTAAAATAGCTATTTTGTGTAATTTATAGTTATTTAAAAAATGTGATTTAAAAAAAAAATGTATTTGAAGTTTTAGTGAGGTTTTGGGGCCGATCTCTATTCATAGATTTGACAGGTCTTCCTGTCAAATCTATGAATGGAGATTCCCTGCTCTGATTGGCTCCCCATGGCCCACGTGATCCCAGGGGACGCTTCGAACTAACTGCGCCGCTGGGATCCGCGAGCACTGCACCCCGGCAGCTTGAGGAGGCCCAGCACTCAAATTCCACGTGGGCCCACAGCACAACGGCAGGCGCGCTATGTAAGTGCACCCGCTATGCTTGCACCCGCGGGAAGCCTCCAACCCGAATTTCTGGCCCTATAGAGTACAAAAGCCAGGCAGTTATGCTAAACCTATATAAAACGCCAGTTTGGCACCAGCTGGGATATTGTGTCTAATTCTGGGCACCACACTTTAGGAAGGGCGTGAAGGCTTTGGAGAGGGTACAGAGGAGATTTACTAGAATGGTTCCAGGGATGAGGGAGTACAGTTACGTGGATAGACTAGTGAAGCTGGGGTTGTTCTCCTTGGAACAGAGAAGGCTAAGAGGAGATTTGATAGAGGTGTTTAAAATCATGAAGGATTCAGATAGAGTAAATAAAGAGAAACAGTTTCCAATGGCTGAAGGGTTGATAACGAGAGGGCACAGGTTTAAGGTGATTGGCAAAAGAACCAGAGGTGACATAAGGAAAAACTTTTTTACGCAACGAGTGGTTACAATTTAGAATACACTGCCTGATAGGGTGGTGGATACTGATTCAATAGTAGCCTTCAAAAGTGAATTGGATAAATACTTGAAGGAGAAAAAATTGCAGGGATATGGGGAAAGAGCGGGGGAGTGGGACTAACTGGATTGCTCTTCGAACGAGCCGGCGATGAGCCAAATGGCCTCCTTCTGTGTGGCACTATTCTATGATTCTATATATGATCCTATGATTGAAGACAGAATAAAAGGAAGCATTAGTTTGTTCGTATCTGGCCCATGCTAAATAGTTGGATGTACCTGATGTACATATATGTCCGACCCATTTACTATGAAAAGACAGAAATCTAGCTGTAGCTACTAGGTCCCAGCACAAATTCCTCAGCTTCATAATAACAAAAAAAACTTAAAAAAACAAATGCATAAAAATCACTGCAGTGACAGAGAAAGAAGAAATCAGGCTCACAGTTAGAGTTTGCGATGAAATAGCATTAATCCAGCTTTTCTTTTTCTTCTAATGCTAAATGATATTGGGTCACCAGCTGTCTTAAGGCTTTAGGATTAGGATTGAATTGGTTTGGGTGTGCTCCAAAGTTCTGAGATGAACTTTGATCCTAGAGGGTCTAAGGCATATATTTTGTCATTTAAGTGTTTTGACAACTATTGTGCGGCAGAGCAGCTCGTAGTCAGTGAATTTATGGATTAATTATTATGTAGCTGCCAGCCAGCAGATGGAGGTGAATGTGGATCTCAGGCCAGCCAGCTTTGCAATTGCTCTTGTAGCAGAAATTCCATACTCTGAGCAACGTTTTATTTAGATTTGGACCGAGAAGTAATGAAGCTTATAGAGTAATGAACTGAGAACTCCAGCTGTTACTTGAATTGAAAAGTATGTTCCGATACATGGCCCACAATAAAGGTTTTACAAATGTTTTTACTGCTCTTTAAAATTTCTTTGTTTGGACACCTTGAAAATTAAGGGGGAAAAATTCGCTAGCGACCTTTTTGGGTCGCTAACATCGCCTGGGCGCTAAATTTAGCGCCCGGCGAAAAATAGCGCCGGCAATCGGTAAATTCAGTTTTAGCGCCTCGAGAGGGAGGAGGCACGCTAATTCAAGCGCTCACTTCCTTCTTAGAGCGCTAACCCCGAATATCGGGGCAGTGCGTTCTGCAGCGCTGCGCACTGGGCCACGTAGTGCTGCCGCATGGAAGGGCTCGTCCCCTCATTAAACGGGAGGGCCCAAGCCCACAACTCTGCAAGGGCCCTAACTGGACCACCGGGGAGCGGGGTGCCCATGTCAGCAGCCCGGCACACAAAGAGGCAACGGACCGCAACAAGTAAGTCGACCGATTTTTTTTTCCCCCACCTGACTGGGCTTGTATTCCCTTGAGTACAAAAGATTAAGGTGTGATCAAATTGAGGTGTTTAAGATGATTAAGTGATTTGGTAGGGTAGATAGAGAGAAACTATTTCCTCTGGTGGGGGGGTCCAGAACAAGGGGCCATAACCTTAAAATTAGACCTAGGCCAATCAGGGGTGATGTCAGGAAGCACTTTTTCACACAAAGGTTTGGAAATCTAGAACTCTCTCATCCCAAAAAGCTGTTGAGGCTCAGGTCAATTGAAAATTACAAAACTGAGACTGATAGACTTTTGTTAAGCAAGGTTATTAAGGGATATGGAACCAAGGCGGGTAGATGGAGTTAAGATACAGATCAGCCATAATCTAATTCAATGGTGGAATAGCCTCAAGGGCTGAATAGCCTACTTCTGTTTCTATGTTCCGATGAGGTGTGGAACACAGCCGAGCCCCATCCTGTCTTCGTGCGACTCCACTCAGGCATGGTTTTCTAGCGGGGGCAATGAATACTGATTGGGAATGTTTGATTTGTTTTCCTTGGGAGGCCAATTCTAGCATTACAGCTCTGCTTCATCTGAGGTCAGATAACATAACACAGACCAATTACCGCACCTGGGATTTATGTATCACATGACATGGCACATTTGTTCAATGAGCCATCAGGGAAGTCCATTTAAGTGATAATTTTCCTCCACACCTCTCTCTGTGCTATATAGCAATCCCCACCTGAAGAGACAGTTAAAGGTGTGCAAGAACAAGCCAGGTGACTTGGTTTCAAATTTTCTAGATCTTCCTGTGGGAAGATTTCAGCCTCTCCTTAGGAGTTTAGGATGAAATCATGAAGTCACTGTGGCAGAAATCACAAGTTTCAACACATATTCTAGCTGTCTGCCACAACACATGGGAGCACAAAAATAGTCGGTGCAGTTAATGGAAGTCACACCATAATGTGCTGGACATATTGAAGTTCAGGCATATAGCCATGTAGAATAGAAAGAGCTTTACTTGGTACCTATTTTGAGTTATGTTTGTATGATTACCAAAACTTTGCATTTGAATTTTTGTATTGCTTGCTTATTTGTAATATCCTTGGAGTGGCCAGGTACAGCTTAACTTTTATTTATGTGTAGCTGAGAGGGAATGTAAAAACAAAAACAGCAGTGAAAAGGTTAACTTAAAAGAGGAAATCCTGGAAGGAATGTTCCACCATTTGAGTAAGGATTGGAGGGCTGGATAAAAAATGGAATATAGACAAGGTACAGAAACAGGAACGCTTTGGTACCAGTAAGTACTATTGCAAAGAAGTTTGCTAGAGGAAAGGTGCAAGTTAAGTTTTTGGCCCAGAAATTCCGGATGGAGGCTTCCCGCGGGTGTAAGCCCTCGACCTGCACTTAAGAAGCGCGCCTACCGTTATGCTCTGGGCCCACGCAGAATTCCATTCCTGTGCCTGCTCCAGCTGCCGGTGTGCAGTGCTCGCGTATCCCAGTGGCGAAGCTAGTTCGCAGCGTTCCTAGGATCACGTGGGCCATGGGAAGCCAATCGGAGCAGGGAATCTCCATTCATAGATTTGACAGGAAGACCTGTCAAATCTATGAATAGAGAGTGGCCCCAAAACCTAAGTAAAACTACAAATAATTTTGTTTTTAAATCACATTTTTAAAATAACTATAAATTACATAAATTAACTACTTTAAACAAAAATTTAAATTTTTGAAAAAAATGATTAAAGTTTTTAACGGGGCTAAAAATAAACTTACCTTTCTTTAAAGTATTTTAAAATGATAAAGCAGGGAAAAAATGTTTTACTTTTACTTTCTTCACCTCTTACCTTGTTAAAAGCAGGCCTTGCGCCTGCTTTTTCCATGCGCAGCTGCTAGGGACTTACCCGCACTGCATCAACTGAGAAAAAAACGGAAGTTCGATGCGTACGCGCTGCCTCTCCGGCGCACGCGGTTGACCTCTGAACCCCTTCCTTCAAGAGAACGGAAGTTCCGGTTTCCAGCGCATGCGCAGTACAGCACGAAACCGGCACTTCCGTTGGCCCTACGGGTGAGTACACAGTGCGTACTCACCCGTAGGGAACGGAATTTCAGGGCCATTAATATTCTTAAATGTTGGGATTTTTAGTCCTTATAAAAAGGATCAGTCTGCAGTCCATTTATTTGACATATGCAGTGTGGGCCAACCTGGATGAAGCCACTCCTGTGATGAAGAAATTATGTTTTTAACCTCATGTAACTTTCTCCATGTCTAATTGAGATTAAGATTGAGATTAAGAGAAAGAGAGAAAGAAAGAGAGAGAGAGAGCAATGCCAGTGCAATTAGAAGAAAGGTACCCAAATAGATTAAAAAACACAGATGACGCTAAATTTGGCTCCGTAGTGCACAGTTTTTCAGTGCTACAGGTGCCGATTCAGGTCCAAAATGGCGTCCGAGGAGCGCGTGCACACTTCTGGTGCGGGCTGCGCCGGACGGCATTTTGGGTAGGGCGTTAGCGCGGGCACTGGGAGCGTGCGCCAGAAGTATGCAATGTTGATTTGACGCCAGCGTTGCCATTTTCGACCTCCGTGCTGGAGCTAATGCCCTCTCTTAACCTTGCACAGCTGAACATGCATTTAGCAGCAGGAAGGACCCCCTACCAGCGCTATTTAAAGGGATCATCACCTGATTTCAGGTTAGTTGCTGATTGATTTCTACTGGCTCTTGGTGAGTTTGTAGAGGTGTTTCTGGGTTTAGTGTCTTATTTGAAGTTGCTGAATTGTCCAGGGAGTGGTGTGGCAGCTCTGGGTCTAGAAGGCCCGGCTTCGGACTGCACCACCTCGGCATGGGTGGCAGCAATCCTAGGAATCTGCTGTGACACCCTGCAAGCCCCTTTCAACACTGGTAACCAAAACCATGATGGCAGCAGTCTGTGCTTGTGTGGCAACAAGCTGAGCCTGCATGACTTCAGTCTGAGCTTCCACTGCAACACTCAGACATTGGGTGGCTTCTGCTTGTGCTGCAATGGAAGCTGAGCCATCAGCCCTGAGACGCTGCATCATAGTTGGGTCCACAAGTGCGCTAATGGATTTGCCCACCACTTCCACACTGGAACGGATGGGCTCCAAGCTCTACGCAAAGCCCTATGCAAGGCTGGTGCTGGACTCCTCTATGCTCCTTGACAATGTAAAGGAATGAGCCATATTTCAGAAAAATACACCATCCTACGAACAGAATTCAGACTTTATTAAAATATGACAAACTGGGTTTAAAAATCTAAAAGCCTCAACAACACAAAGCTGTAAATGCAGGCTTCTGAGATAAGATGAGCACACAAAGCTGTAAACACCATACAAGCTTTTGAAATGGGAAATGGTTATTGACACTGAGACAATGGCCTCATTGAAAGAGAGGGTTGTAGGTTCCAAGGAGTCTGCAGTTTGGAACCAACACAATAGCTATACCCAGTTTAAAGTGTTAATAAATAACACTTCGAACAGAAACACAGAACATTAAAAAACCATGTGTCTTTGTAAAAGTAACATCAAATTAAAGACAGGAAACATAAGTCTGTAATACAACCAACTAAGATGGCTGGGGAAACAATTATGTGCTCGGTTGAAGTGTTTTTGATTAACATATAGTAAAAGGTACAAACAGAAGACTTTGTAAATATTACATCAATAGATGTACCAAGCAATCACATTGTTTATGTGTTGAACTTGGAACACAAGGAGACGAGAAGTCTGTAATACAAGCAGCTAAACTGATTTAAGAATTCAATAGGAGACCTTTGTAAGAATAGCATCAAATAGGTAAATCTGTCATATTGTTTTTTATGATAAAATTTGAACACCTAAACAGCAGACAGGATTCTGAAAGTTAACAGCTGAACTGACAGTAAGAATAAAAAGAAGTCAACAGAGATATGACTGGAGATAATTAGCTTACATCAACAGAAAACTTCAAAGAATATGCCACTGCAAAAAGGGTATAAAATATGAAGCTTTCAGATAGGAAGTCAAAAGTCGTTGGAAGGGGCAAAGCGATTCTCAACTTCAGAGGCAGGCTCTGTAAGTTTTTAACTCTTTGAGTCTCAGGGATCAAAAGGTACTTTTATTTGATTTTGGTGGATATTCTGGATTAAGAATAAGTAGAAGATTGGAAATGTAATGAAGTTAAGATTTGAGAATAATGTTCACTGATAAGAAATGTAAGCTATTTGTATTTTGAACTGTTAAAGTTGCGATGAAATTACCAGCTGTTAACTACATGTCGGTTCTTTAATAAATCTATATATTTTTAGAATTGTCTCACAGAGTACTTCTGTATCAAACTCGCGAACTCAATTTCTGTACACTCTTCAGTGAGGAGTTGCAGAATTCTGGGGGGTTTTCTGGACCCTCATAATATCCGGAAGGTTACAGTCTAATTAAACTTATTAAAAGTGCTATCTGGAGGACGGTAACATCTTCAAGTCGATCCTTTCCTTTAGGGAGAGATAGTCTGACCTTTAGACCCAATTAAGCGTCTCTAGGATTCGGCTATCTCTAACTTTAGTTGAAGGTGAACGTCTGGGGAATATGCCTGATCTGGGGTAGCCCGAAAAGGGCTAGGACTAGTAATTATCCCTTCAACATTGCCCTCAGGCTTTCTGGCAGGCCTGCCAATGCACCAAACATCTCATTGTGCATACCCATCAGCATTCTTCTGTAGGTCACCCCATCAAAGTCCGCATCTGAGTCCTGTGCAACAGAACTCGCGTGCAATCTTGCCCTCTGGTAAGCTGGCACCTGTGCTACTCTATCCCCCTGCCCTGGCTGCAGCCCACCCATGCCCGGTGACTCACCATGTGCAGATCCCGCCTCTATGCTACCCTCTAAATTACACACAGTGTCAATATCTGAGCTGGTGGCTGTGAGTGCAAAATCGATTGACGGTGTTGTGTCTTCAACATCACTGCCTTCTTCTTCTTGTAGTTCCTGCTCCTCCACCACTGCCTAGCCAGGTTGAGGTTTTTGGCTATCTGAAAGGCAAAAGGCACAAGGGTGGGGCTGTGGTGAGTGGAGGGGGGGGGGGAAGAAAGCAAAAGGTGCATGCTTACATCATCTGCAGCTTGTAAATCGGAAGAGATTGTGGGATGAGGGGGAAGTGGGATGTGAGAAGGAGAATTAGCTATGAGGATTTTGTCATTTTGCAGTGTTTTGGCTACGTCACTCGCCACAGACTCAGCGATGGCCACTCCAATCATTTCCAGCACCATCTCATTAGGGTAAGGTTATGCAGGCACACCTGTCTCCCTACAGGTAGCCCCTGCTGCCTGTGGTTATGAGCCAACATGTCCTGCAGGAAAGAGGGAAGTGTGTCAGTGAATGTGGTGCAATGTGTTTGGGTGATGTGCCTGTCATGGTTGAATAGCTAGCAGTGTGTGCAAGCTGTGAAATGTGGGTGTGAGGCTTGCAGCAGTGCTAAGTGTGTGAGGGTGAGGTAAAGCTATGAATGTGAGGTCTAAGTCACGATTGATAGAGATTTTTGTTAGATAAGTGAAGTGGGTGTGGTGAACTGAGCAGTGTCTGAGACTAGTGGTTCAGTTGTAAGGATATGGCATTTGCAGATGAATTCACTGATCATGACAACTTGTGTGAGGTCATTGGACTTCTTGCGACACTGCATCCAGGTCCTCGCGGCTACACTGCTGGCATTGACCACGACGGCTATCTGTTCCTATTGCCTTTTGCACATTGCCTGGAGGGTCCTCCTGGCCCCCTGTGGAAACAGAACCTCTCTCTCATCCTGTCCACCTCCTGTACCTATGCCTTCAGTGCTGCATCCAAGAGCTTGGAGCACACTCTCTCTCCCCTGTTGTGCCATTGTATTTCTTTCTGCTGACACTCTGTTCCTCAGCCAGTTGAATCACCTGCTGCAGCCAGAATGCACCTTCCATTTAAGAGGTGCAGGCTGACTTTAAGAAGTGCAGGCTCACTTTAATTAGTGCTAGCCTCACATGAACTTGGACCCTCTGCTGAGCGTACAGCCACTGAGCAGCGCGTTCAGCACTGGGCTGCACGCTACAATCATTCTAATTAGCAGGCAGCACGAAGTTTGCATGCTGCCTGCAGTACTTTGAACAGGGGCGGGTTGATCCCCACACCTGTTTTTGGGGGCAAACTAAATTTTTAGCCCAGAGACTCCAGTGGAACTGGCCAAGTTTGTAGTGGGAAACAGACATATCTTTTCCCTCAGTAACACTTGATCTAGGAGTGTTTATGCTGACAAGGGGTGCCAAAAGAGAAAAAAAAAATCAATTTTGTAGCAAGAGTCACCCTCACCCTCTAAGCAAGATTCATCCCCCCAAAAGAAGTATACATGGAAATTCTCTGCATTAGGAGACAGGATAGCACAATCTCAGTAATGAAACACTTAGGTCTCTCCCTATTGCATTTCTCTGTTTGAGCCCATTTACCAGTTGAAAACAACTGACATTTTCTACTTTCTGTGGGAGCCATCTTAAACTGAACCTTGAAATGCCACTCTAGGAGCAACAGTGCTCATTTTGCTTTAAAAAGTAACCAGTTTTGATGCTTGTCAGTCTACGAATAAACACAGCTTTTGCAATGTCTTCTTCTTCATGATCACAAATCTCATTCAGTACGTTTCCTCTATAGCAGTTAAAGTTCACAGCCCTGGTTAAATGATGCTACAGGGGGCACAACTCGAATTGCAATTCGTCCTTTGGAAAGAAAAGTCTTTGAAGAAATTACCTTTTTATCTCTGCTAATCAGAACATATGGCAAGACACTAACAAAAATTGGCATTGCGTTTGAAGAATCTCACTGAATTTATTCACAGCAACCAAATTTGTTTATTAAGGAATATTTTCACAATGCATAATGATATAAACTGTCATCAAAGGACCAAAGAAAAGTAGTAAAAGATAGAAAAAAAAAGAAAGAATCGGTATGTTTTTAAGTAGTATTTTATATCTTTTGGCTGGCTGCACAGCAGGAAACCAGGTTTAGGGATCGCCTGCCAACCAAAAAGTTAAGTAACTTAACTGAATGTGGAGCTGGGAGGTGCAGGAGTGCCCGTCCAGACCCCACATTAAAGGAACCGAATGGCGCCACCCCCACCCCCACCCCCATCACTGCTGCTCCCCGCCATGACCCACAATCTCCCCATTTCTCTGCCCCAATCTCCCCCCGCTCCCGGTCCCGACACCCGATCTCACGGCCCCGACCCCATATCTTCTCTGTTCCTCACCAGAGCTCCCAATCCCAGCCCCGCGACCCCCAATCCCTAGCCTGGCGTATTCTGGTCCCCCGATCCTGGCCCCGTGACCCCCGATCCCTAGCTTCGTGTACCCTACGACCCCTGATCCCCAGTCCCATGACCCCCGGATCCACTTAACTTACACTTACGCTAGCAGCAGCCAGATTTGCCAGTCTTCGTGGCGGGCTCTGATGCTGTGCCGCCTCCATTATTATGAAGCCTGAGGCCCAATATTTGGGGGTCCTCGGGCCACCATTCAGGCGCCCAAAAATGGGAAGGCCAGAATTTCGGGGGCGTACACTTTGGGAATTAGTTTGCCTTCTGACGTGAACAAAATAATTATTTTTACCAGTTCTGAAACAGATTGAAAATTGACCTGCATGAGCTAAATTCACTTAAAGTAACTGTAGTATTTTACTTTAACTAGTTTTCGCCCTCGTTTATTATTTTTCTAGTATTTTCTAAATAATATTCACATCATATTATGTGTTGTAACATTTCCTGCATTACAACAATGACTACATCTCAAAAGTACTTCATTGGCTGTAAAGCACTTTGGGGCGTCCTGAGATCATGAAAGGCGCTATATAAATGCAATTCTTTCTTTTTATATGTAACGTTGAAGGAGTGGAATCCCTTTTGATTGATAAAGATGCCAAGCTGATGATAAGGAGCCGCAAGACAATGTGTGCAGTCAGTGGCACTCTCTGGAAACCTGCCATGCGGGCGAAATCTAGTGCTTTCTCATCCTGCTTCGCTTTGTCCATAGGGAAGGAGATTTTGATGTTCCTGCCTGATACATGGATGTACTGCAAACTATGAGATATTGCTGGTGTTTCCTGTTACATCCTGAAAGGAGCTCGTGGAATAAAAGTTAAGGGCCACGGTGACCTTGAAAGCCACAGGCAGTGCTGCCCATACTTTGCTTTGAGGCTCGAGTTGTGCCTGCAGTAGGTGACATAGCTCGGTGACAGCCTGCTTGGTGAAGCAAAGATGCCTCATACATTGCTCCTACGTAAAGCTGATGTAGGAGGGGTGCTCCCTGAATACTCACTGTGGATATGGCCTCCTGTGCAGTGGCCTCTACCTCCTCCCCTCTCTTCTGGCAGCTGCTCCTGCTCTGTGGTGTCTTCCTTTCTAATCACCCTTGTCCTCCAGCGCCGAAGACCACCCAAGTCTGCAGCCAGACTATTTCTGAGGCAAAGAACAATGACAGTGCAAGACCAGTAAAACGTCTCTGTGTAGACAAAGTGAACTTTCCAGAGTGATACAACACATCGAAGAACTCACAGAAGTGAAGCAGCAGCCTGAGATGATGAAGCAGCAACTAACCTGTAAGTACTGCATGAGCTTTTTAAATAGCGTTGGTGAGGAAGCCTTCCTTCCGGTTAGCAGCATGTTGTGCCATGCGACCGAGTGCCGCATGTGGCGAGTAAAGTGCTCGGGCAATCAAAAATCTATAACAGGTCCTGCAAGGTGCGCAGGACCCTAATTTACACCCCTAATTGCCACCAGCGCAACCTCCTTTTCCAATGCGGCATGCGGCGCACTTCCAGCCGGAAATTTACGCATGTTTCCTGCCCATCAGTTTGGGGGCTTAGTAGGCCAGCTAGCGCCTGAAAAAAAGGCGCTGCGTGGCCGAATTTCTAAGCCAAAATGAACGATTGTCAGAGTGCATTGCATACTCTACCTCAGTAATACTCTACCAAGCTTCCAGTGAAGTGCTGTTATGAGGTACAATAAGGTGACGTTATAAAATTAAGCAAAATGTGACCACACTAATCTAAACACCCTTTTCCAAACAAGCAAATTCCTTCATCACTTGCTCTCAGGATTTGGTCACAGGTGAAACAGTATTTGCTTTTTCTGCCATCTCCATCAAGGCTTCTTTTGTGCTACTCTTTCAAGAAGGTAACCCTCCACCTGAAAAGAACCACTCTACCCTCCAGCACCTCCTCAGCATCTCTAAAGCAGCATAGTGGAAGGGTTCCATTCATCATTCTGGTTTTGCTGCAGCCACTTCTATATATTAGCAGCAGTACAGCATTAAGGCGGTCAGCAGCCCTGATGGATAATGTAATCTTTAAGTACTTTGCACTGGCAGTTATAGCATGAGGTCAGCTCATAGCTTGACAGTCACATGCAGCATCCAAGGAGCAGTGCTTCCACTGCAAGACACTGGAACAAAGCAATGCACACAGTGTCCGTAATAAAACAGGGGAGCGGGAGGCAATCATGCGTTGGGAAAAAACAGACATAGTAGGGATTATTGAAACATGGCTATAGAAAAATCAGGACTTGGAATTAAACATTGCAGGGTATAACATATTTAGAAAAGATAGAGAGGGAAAAAGGGGAGGTGGAGTTGCTGTACTTATTAGGGATAACAATGGCAGTAGAAAGAAGGGACGTAGATATCAGCAAGATAAAAATAGAAACCATATGGATAGAGATAATAGATAATAAAGGATCAATCACACTAATAGGTGTAGTCTACCTAATAGTGGAAGGGGGATGGAGGAAGAAATATGATGACAAATTAGTAAATGAGTAAAAAACATAGAATAATAATCATGGGGAATTTCAACTACCCTGATATTAATTGGACAGAAGAGGTAGGTAAAGGGGATAAGGGAATATAGAATTCTTACAATGTCTACAGGAATCCTTTCTAACCCAATATGTAAAAAGCCCAACAAGGGAGGATTTGCTATTGGATCTAGTTATGGGAATGAGCCAGAGCAGATAAGAGAAGTAGAAGTAGGGGAACATATAGGCAATAGTGACCATAATATAATACGCTTTAAGAAGATAATAGAGAAGGACACAAGTATGACAAAAACCAGGTCAATAGATTGGAGAAAAGCTGATTTTGAGGGGCTGAGAATAGAACTTGGGAAGATAAAATGGGCAACAATATTGGCAAACAACGATGTAGAATGAAAATGGGAAACATTTAAAATGATGTTCAACAGCGTGCAGGAAAATATATTCCACTAAAAGGAAAGAACAAACTAAACACTAATGAGACTCCATGGATGAATAAAGACATGAGGGAACAATTGAGGGTAAGGAAAGAGGCATACATTAAATACATAGACAGCAGAGGAGTACATGATAAGAGAGAATATGAAGGGATTAGGAGAGAAATTCAAAAAAACAATTAGGAAGGCAAAGAGGAACTATGAAACTAAATTATCAAGGAACACAAAATAAAATAGTAAAATATTTTACAGGCACATCAATAAAAAAAGGAAGGTTAGGATGGGAATAGGGCGATTAAGAGATAGACAGGACAATACCACAGGTAATGATGAAGGGATAATTACTAGTCCTAGCCCCTTTAGGGCTACCCCAGGTCAGGCGTATTCCCCAGATGTTCACTTTCAACTAAAGTTTGAGGTAGCCGAATCCTAAAGACGCTTAATTGGGTCTAAAGGTCCAGACTATCTCTTCCTAAAGGAAAGGAACAACCTGAAGATGTTACCGTCCTCCAGATAGCACTTTTAATAAGTTTAGCTAGACTGTAACATTCCGGATATTATGAGGATCTGGATAACGCCCCCAGAATTCTGCAACTCCTCACCAAAGAGCGCACAGAGATTGAGTTCACAAGTTTGATACAGAAGTATTATGTGAGACAATTCTAATAGTATATAGATTTATTAAAGAACTGACATGTAATTACAGTAAGTGATTCAATCGCAACATTAACAGTTCCAAAAACAGAAATCTTACAATTCTATTATCAGAGATCTTTATTCTCAAATTTTAACTTTGTTACATTTTTATAGTTCTTAGTCTTATTCCAGGATATCCACCAAAATCAAATACCTTTGATAACTTTGATCCCCGAGGTACAAAAAGTTGTAGACTTACAGAGCTTGCCTCTGAAGCTGAGAATCGCTTTGCCCCTTTACAGCGAATCTATCATCCCATTTGAAAGTTCAATATTTATATCCTTTTTCAGTGGTATGTCCTTTGAAGTTTTCTGCAGATGTAAGCTAATTATCTCTAGTCATTTTTCTGCTGACCCCTGCTATTCTTGCAGTCAGTTCAGCTGGTAGCAATGCAGACTCATGTCTCTACCCTAGGTGTTTGGAGCTTATCATAAAAAACAATGTAGCAGCAGGTGCATCTACTTGATGTAATTCTTACCAAGGTCTTCTGTTTGTGTCTTTTTACGACATGTAAATTAAAACATCTCAACCGGGTGCACCATTGTCTTCTTAGTTACCTCAGCTGGTTGCAACACAAAATCGTGTCTCCTGTGTTTCATTTGATGTCATTTTTACGAAGGCATATGTTTCTTAATTTTCTGTGTTTCTTTCTGAAGTATAATTTAGGACACCTTAACAGGGTGTACCATTGTGTTATTTCCAAAGCTTCAGACTATCAGAAACCTCCAACCTCCTGTTTCAATAAGGTTATTGATTCAGTGTCAACAACCTATCCTATCTCAATAGCCTGTATGCTGTTTACAGCTTTAGATTGTTGAGGCTTCCAGATTTCCAAACCCAGTTTGTCATGTTTTAATAAGGCTAGAATTATTTCACAGAATGGTGTATTTTTCTGAATAGGTATATTGCTTATTCATCACAATGATAGGGAGATGGCAGAAATATTAAATCATTATTTAGCTTCGGTATTTACCAGGGAGATAGAACAGGTGGACATGACATTGGATGATGAGATGAGTAATAAGATAAGTGCATTTAAAATTTAAAAAAGGGGATATATTAGATAAACTAATCAAACTCAGAGAGGATAAAACCCTTGGTCCGGATGGATTACATCCACGCATTTTAAAAGAGTCTAGGGAAGAGATAGCAGAGGCATTACTACACATATTTAATAATTCATTAGAAAAAGGTGTAGTGCCAGAGGACTGGCGGATAGCTAACATAATACCTATATTTAAAAAGGGGGATAGAACATGTTCAGGGAATTAGAGACCAGTCAGCTTAACATCGGTGGTAGGAGAAATAATGGAATCCCTACTGAAGGAGAGAATAGAAGAACATCTAGAAATGAAAAGTATAATAATGAATAGTCAGCATGGATTTCAAAAGGTAAAATCTTGCTTGACCAACCTTATTGAATTTTTGAAGAGGTAACAGAGTGAATAGACAATGGTAATGCAGTAGATCTAATGTATCTAGATTTTCAAAAGGCCTTCGATAAGGTATTCCATAATAGATGAATGAATAAGGTCAGGGAATGCAGAGTCAGGGGACAAGTAGCAGAATGGATTGCTAGCTGGCTTCAAGACAGAAAGCAGAGAGTGGGATTAAAGGGTAGCTATTCACAGTAGCAGAAGGTGGGTAGTGGTGTTCCAGAAGGATCAGTGCTGGGACCACTGCTGTTCACAATTTACATTAACGATTTAGACTTAGGAATCAAAAACACAATTTCTAAATTTGCGGATGATACCAAATTGGGGGGGGGGGGGTATAGTCAATACTGAGGAGGACTGCAACAAATTACAGGAGGACATTAATAAACTTGCAGAATGGGCAAATAATTGGCAAATGAAGTTCAACACAGATAAATGTGAGGTATTATATTTTGGTAGGAAGAATAGGGAGGTCACTTATCACTTGGCGGGTGTGAGTCTAGGTGGAGTAGAGGAACAAAGGGATCTAAGATTACAAATACACAAATCACTAAAAGTTGCAACACCGGTTAGCAAGGCCATAAAAAAAGAAAACCAAGCACTAGGGTTTATTTCTAGAGGGATTGAATTGAAAAGTAGGGAAGTTATACAAAACCAGTATTGAACCTTGGTTGGACCACACTTAGAGTATTGCATGCAGTTCTGGTCGCCATATTATAAAAAGGAAATAGAGGCACTGGAGGGGGTGCAGAGAAGATTTACAAGGATGATACCAGAAATACGAGGTTATACATATCAGGAAAGGATGAACAGGCTGGGTCTCTTTTCTCTTGAAAAAAGGCTGAGGGGTGACCTAATAGAGGTCTTTAAAATTATGAGTTGTTTTGATAGAGTCGATACAGAGAGAATGGGCTGGATTTTGAAGTTGGAGTCGAGTTGGGGTCGGGAATCACACATTCTGGCTTGTGAACCCGCCTTCATCGAGATGTAGCCAACCCACTGTATTTTCCCTTGATTGACCTTGTTGAGCCCGCCCAGTGGGCTCAGCAGGCCAATTAAGGGCCACCCGGCAACAGGTGACATCACAGATTGACATTTCATCTGTCAAGAGCTTTTGGCAGATGAAATATCAGCTTTTGACAGCTCTGTGAAGCTGTCAAACACTCACAATATGATTTCTAACTTCAGTCCTTCCTTTCAGGCTGAGTTAGAAATCATTCCAGCACAGAAAACAGAAGGCTGCAGTTTCTGACAGGTCAACGGCTTTCCTGCTTTTTGTGCCGGAGAGATTTCTAACTCCCGAGAACTGAAGGGCTGACACCTGCAGGAGGAAGTTAAGGTAAGTAAAACTTTTTCCAACACTTAGCACTTACCTTACACACTTACCTCTGCACACATGCACCCATCACTCACCTGCCCACCGGACATATCGACCCCTCCAACCCCTGCAGACCCACGGCCCGCCCCGATAACTTGGAGTGGTTGCCACCTGTCGGGAAGCCCACACTTTTCTTTTGAAAATAGGGATTATGCAAAAAACTGCCTGTTAACTACCTGTTAACAGGCAGTTAATTGTCACTAATCCCTTCCCGCCTCGGGGAGTCGGGTCTCAGAACAGGTCGGGTACCCGCCGCCAGAGAAACTGGCATGGAGGCGGGTTGGAGTCGGTATGGGGTCGGGACCCCCCGAATCTGCAACTTTAACCACCACCCCCCCCCCCCCCCCCTGCCTCCAAACCCGACTCCACGGGTCATTGAAAATCCAGCCCAATGTTTCCACTTGTGGGGAAGAGCATAACTAGAGGCCATCAATATAAGATAGTCACCAAGAAATCCAAAAGGGAATTCAGAAGAAACTTCTTTACCCAAAGAGTGGTGAGAATGTGGAACTCGCTACCACAGGGAGTGGTTGAAGCGAATAGTATAGATCCATTTAAGGGGAGGCTGGACAAGCATATGAGGGAGAAGGGAATAGAGGATTATGCTGCTGGATTTAGATGAGGAAAGACGGGAGGAGGCTCGAGTGGAGCATAAACACCGGCATGGACTGGTTGGGCCGAATGGCCTGTTTCTGTGCCGAATATCCTATGTAATCCTGTGTAATCATTATTGGTCCCCAGATTTATGCAGTTAAATGAATAGCTAGCAGATTTGTACATGATTTACACAGCTTGTTCTTTTTCTTCAGTGCCTATTTGTTATGAGCGATAGAGCTCTTAAAGGTGAATTTTGGATTGATTTTTCTGCAAGGTTTACAATGCCTTTTTAGTAAGATGCTCATTTCCAGATAGTATGGCAATATCAGCTAATATGCTTCTAATGTACCTTTTTAGTATAGTGTGTTTTCATCAGACTTTTTTCTCATATTTTTGAATTTCTTTTCCCAATTCCTTTTCCCTTTTAAGGTAAGTTTGTTTCAATAGTGTTTAAAAAATACATGAGTTTCTGGTAGAGGTGGTACAAGATGAAAGGAGACATCAATAGACACCAGGCCGTATCTGCAGACCCAGGACACTTATCTATCAATGATTTAGGACAACTGCCCCAGCTTGCTCTGGGTCAGCAGGGAGTAAGTTGGAGAGCCTTGCCATCTGTAGCAAGGACATTTGTAGCTAAGTTGCAAGATAGCAATGTCACTGTCAGTGGTTGGCAAAGTCGCCACAGCCCTCAGCTGTAGTGTCTATGGCCAGAATTTTAATCGGGAGGTGGGTTGGGAGCAGAGGGTGCCACTCAATATCCGGTCCGGGGCGCTACCGGGGCGTTGCACGCTTGACTGACATCATGATCTGCGGGCGCAGGAGATCGTGGCGGTAGTGTTTAGCGCCGCCGCAAAATGTCTGGTCAATTTCGCGAGCCGAGCAAACATCGCCGCGCCCGGGTGCTAGTTGCTTTGCGCCCCATTAGCGCCCTCTTAAGGCACTAACGGGAGGCGCAAACCAACTGAATTTTTCCCCCATAGTCTCTAGTATAAATTGCTAAAACCCCAGGATTGGGTCTTAGTTTCATGGCAGTTCTTAATTGGCTGTCCTTGCTCATGTGTCTGTCTGCAGAGGCTGGTGCCATTTCTTGATTAATTTAATCGTTTTGTCGCTCTGAGTTTCGATGGTGAGCTTCGATGGGTTTTCAATGGGTTTGTTTACCCTGAAAGTCATGCTGTCTCTGTGGGGGTTATCTTGTTCAGCAGGCTTCTTTTGTTAAGTTTTGCGCCGTTGCTTTGAGCTCCGCCCACCCAGGGGAGATACATACACATTAAATCCAACTTTATTACATACATCTTATATTAATAGTCTCGATTCCATCACACATCATAATTTTGACAAAACATACATTTTTATTCTTACAGTCTGCAGTCGCCGCCATGATAGCAACAGAACCAATACGTTGCTGTGACAAAAATGTGATATTCTCTGGGGCATCATGTTGTTAATCAAATAGTTTCTATCATTTGTTTAGTTGATTTCTTTGCTTGATAAATTTGTCACCAATTTTCTCAGTCACACTGACAAGATAACAACTAAACCAATCTCTGCAATACATTGTGTAAGTCAAATAACAGCAGATTCTTTGCTACACGATGACTTGGGTCAATGTGCGTTTTATGAGGAAGTGCGATTAGAAGAGATTCCACAGGGTTTTAAACTCTTCTGTGTACCATTTTCAGTGCTCTGGCTAATGCATATGTCCCAAATTTTTGTGTGTGAAATTTTAACAAAGATGTTAACCCAGTTTTTTTTTTTAAAAAACAGCACACAGCAAAATGTCAATCCTGTAGTAACTTCAATAACAGTCATGCCAGTGTCCTTTATAACTGATCAGGTTTTATTTCTCCCTCTTGGGGTGTTGCTTTTTATTTCATCTCATTAGCTAGAGAAAACAAGAGTAAAGCTTGCATGGTGACAATGTTAGGGTCATTCCCATTTTCCTTCACGCTTGGCTTACTTACACCGTTATCTCTTTGCACCTCGAATGATTTTCAATGCTCTCAATCTCAGCAAGAAAAGGGTTAATGATTGCTCCACAGATTTTGAAGACTGGCCCAGATTCTTGTCCTGCCTGATGCTTTGGACAGGTTCAATTACCCTGTTTCTCTCCTGTTTACATTGATCTGGATCTGGCTTTTTCCCATAAAATGGGATGGGGCGGGGCGGGGTGGGGGTGTGGGGTGGGGTGGCGGGGGAGGATAGGTTGAAGGATAGCAACAAGATGATAACAAGGTTATTTTTAGAGAGTGTGGCTCATCTTTCTTTCTGCTACATTTCACACTGTCCTAGATTGTTAGAAGGCAGCAGGATGACGACACGCAAAGATATGTGATCATTCTGATTTAATAAAGGGGCCTTTCAGGTAAGCCAGGTCTTACTACTTGGAAATTGTTCTCATTATCTGAATATAGGAAAAGCCTCATTGATTTATGTTTAAACCCATAAACAATTCATTATTTTCTGCTGTAGGAAAGCTGGACTTGTGTTACATTTATATTTTCATCACTAAATCAATGCAAAAGTCACAATCTATAAAGAATGATTTTTCACAAATAATATCTCAAAAAGACAACATATTAAGGTAAAAACAGAAAATGCTGGAAATACTCAGCAGGTCAGCAGCATCTGTGGAGAACTGATGAAGGGTCATCGACCTGAAACGTTAACTCTGTTTCTCTCTCTACAGATGCTGCCCGACATGCTGAGTATTTCCAGCATTTTCTGTTTTTATTGCAGATTTCCAGCATCCGCAGCATTTTGCTTTTGTAACATATTGATGTAGTTGGGAGGGAAAAGAGGAGAGGAGGAGTTGATATATCTCAGTCCAATCATTTCTTTGAAATCAATTTCTGGGCAATGGCAATTCTCAACCTGGAAGAAAACACATCCCTCTAAATAAATTATAGGCTCTGGAAGAGTAACTCTACAGGAACGCAAGAGTTCTGTAAAATAGTTAATCAAGAGATCTACACCGTCTTCACTGACCCACAGAATTTCCACAGTCTTAGTTTATTTGAATTACTTATAAAAACAAACCTCAGTTACAGGGATCCTGTGAAGTAGTGCAAGATAAAGCCAATCCACTGATAGCATGCCTTGTTGCAAGTCATTTTCATTGGTTTTTAATCATTTATAAAAAAAAATTATCTAGGCCTAGAAATTCGTCTCGGGCAGTGGAGCAAAACAGACGTTATGGTATTGGCCGCCCGTGATACGCAGCGCCGGATATTCAGTTACATTGACTGCAAAGCGGCTGATCTGATACCGCCCGTTTTGCACCACTGCTCGTGGTCCTTAGTGTCAGTCTTATCTTCAGGACGTCTCTAAACATTTACTTACCTTCTTTAGTACTGTTTTTCATTTGATTATTTCATTTTCAGGATCATGCCTTGAGGTAGTGGGAATTATATAATCACCTTCCCTCAAACTTGCTGTAACTTTATTTATTTGTCTGTCTTTGTATCTATTTAAATTTCACTGGGGGCGATTTTCGCCCAATTCTTTAGGCGCTAAAAGGGTAAAGAGGTGGCCAAGATGGGGTCTTAAGCTGACATGCCGGTTTAGCCCACGTTTAGCACATGGTGCCATCTTGAAGCCAGTGCTAGGAACAGCTGCCTGGAGGCTTCTTAAACAGCTGATTGCCACTTGAAATGCCTGTTTGCGCTCATTAGGCTGCACGGTATTTTGGTGGCTAGCGCTTCAGCTAACGCCCTAAGAGCGACCAGCATCGACCTGAAACGTTGGGCTAGAAATTGGACTCCTTTGTGCCTCCCGTTAGCGCCCCGGCAGGCGCTAACGGGACGCAAATGGGTTTGTGAGCGTGCGCGGCGGTATCAACGCCTCCCGCTAAATTCGGCAGGAGTTTTGCAACAGCGGTAAGACATTGCGCCCCGATCTCCTGCGCTCGAAGATCGTGACGTCATTGCCGTGCGCAGGACCCCGGTAGCGCCCCGGATGAAAAATTCCCTCTCGCCCCCTGCTTGTGTGCCTGCTGTTAACAACAACAGGTAGAAGAGGCGGCTTTCAGTCGGATGTCCGCTGGAGGAGCGCTATTTAAAGGCGTCCACATTCGGTTTAGTTTTCGTCGGCCAACAATGCTGTGTTGTTAGTTTCACATAGGCAAAGAGGCCTTTTGACCTAAATGGTGAGAAACTTTCAAATGTTGGTGTTCAGAGAGATTTGGGTGTCCTTGTGCAAGAAACACAGAAAGCTAGCATGCAGGTACAGCAAGCAATAAGGAAGGTAAATGGCATGTTGGCTTTTATTGCAAGGGGGTTGGAGTGTAAGAGTAAGGAAATCTTGCTACAATTGTACAGGGCCTTGGTGAGACCACACCTGGAGTACTGTGCACAGTTTTGGTCTCCTTATCTAAGGCAGGATATACTTGCCTTGGAGGCGGTGCAACAAAGGTTCACTAGATTGATTCCTGGGATGAGAGGGCTGTCCTATGTTGAGAGATTGTGTAGAATGTGCCTATACTCTCTGGAGTTTAGAAGAATGAGAGGTGATCTCATTGAAACATACAAGATTCTGAAGGGGATTGACAGGGTAGATGCTGAGAGGTTGTTTCCCCTGGCTGGAGTGTCTAGAACTAGGGGGCATAGTCTCAGGATAAGTGGTAGGCCATTTAAGACTGAGATGAGGAGGAATTTCTTCACTCAGAGGGTTGTGAATCTTTGGAATTCTCTGCCCCAGAGGGCTGTGAATGCTGAGTCTTTGAGTATATTCAAGGCTGAGATAGATCGATTTTTGGACTCTAGTGGAATCAAGGGATATGGCGATCGGGCAGGAAAGTGGAGTTGAGGTCGATGAACAGCCATGATCTTATTGAATGGCGGAGCAGGCTCGAGGGGCCGTATGGCCTAGCCTGCTCTTATTTCTTATGTTCTTATGACCGATTTGAGCGTTTTGCTTTTTAACGAGTGTTCTGGCACGTAAAGATTCTTCAGTTTCATTGAGGGGAGATTTGAAAGTTCAATATTTGGATCCTTTCATGGGGGCTGTACTGGCACTGGACCTCGTCCACCAGCGTCAATGTCAGAGGCAACTGAGGCACAGAGAAAGAGTGCAAAATGTGGCCAGAGGTAGGAGGGCCAACAGGACTCTCAACAGGAGGCTTTACCCACCCAGGGTATTCCGGCAGCAGTTCTCCTACATGAATTTCACTGAGGACCAGTGTGTTAGAAGGCTCTGCTTCAGCAAGGACTTGGTCACAGAGCTCTGCCACCTCCTGCAGCCAGACCTCAAGCCTCAGATCAGGACCACCACGTCTCTCTCAGTGGCAGTCAAGGTCACCGTCACCCTCAGTTTCTACACCAGCAGATCATTTCAGTGTGCGACAGGCGACATCTTCAACATCTCCCAGTTTGCCGTCCATTGCTCCATCCGTCAGGTCACAGATGCTCTGTACAGGAAGAGAAGGGACTACATTTCCTTCCCCATGACCAGAGAGAACCAGCGCGAGAGTGCATGTGGCTTTGCCAGGATAGCCGGCTTCCCCATGGTGCAGGGAGCCATTGACTGCACCCACGTCGCTTTGCGGACACCTCATAACAATCCTGAGGTATTCCGTAACCGCAAAGGCTACCATTCACTAAATGTGCAGTTGGTGTGTGACCACACACGGCGAATCCTCACCGTCAATGCCCGCTATCCTGGCAGCATCCACGATGCCTTCATCCTGCGCCAGACCGGTGTGCCAGATCTGTTCCACATGAAGCTTGCGGCTGGCTGCTGGGAGACAAGGGCTATCCGCTCTCCACCTGGCTCATGACTCCCCTCCGCAACCCCAACACTCCTGGCCAGCACTCATATAATGAGAGCCGTGCCGCCACCAGGAACATCATTGAGCTGACCATTGGTGTGCTCAAACAACGGTTCCGCTGCCTTGACCACTCGGGAGGAGCCCTCCAGTACTCTGCTGAGTGGGGATCACTTTTCGTCATCGTCTGCTGCATGCTGCATGCTGCACAACTTGTCCATTATGAGGGTGCAGCCATTGCCACCAGGCATAGCCACACCACCTCAGGAGGACGAGGACAAGGAGGAGGAAGAAGAGGAGCAGGAGGAACAGGAGGACGAACAGCAGCGATGGAGGAGGCAGCCACTCAATCGGCGTTCTGCAAGGTTGGTCCGTGACCACCTCATCAGACTTCGTTTCCAGTGACTTCGAGTCCTCGTTCCGGTTGCTGAGCACGTCGTTATCATTCCATCACTTTGTGATTCCAAACCACACCCCAGAACTGAAATGAAACACAGCACCAAATCTGCAACATTCCATTCAGAAATTTATCAAATCCCATTAACCACATATATACAACAACAATATTGACTAATCACCCTTGTGCAAACCCTTGCCTCCCCTCGTTATAGTCCCCTTTCCTAATCTAGTGCTCCTACATAGTGTCTCCCCAGTGGCTGCAGCAGGGCTGGTGGAAGGCTGCTTAGTGTCGGTGCCAGAAACTACAGATGGCCTTGCAAGACGCCCTTGACCAGCTCTGGGCCTGGAAGGCCCGGCTGTACACTGCACCACCTCAGGATGGGCGGCGGCAGTCTGGGCTGGCTGGATGACAGGCAGCGGCAAGTGTAATGACGGAGTGGCAGTGGTGGGATCAGGAATGCTGTCATCTTGAGAGAGGACAGCAGGTTCATGCTCCTGACCCACTCCCACTCACCTGGGGCAGCACCTCAGCATCCCTACTAATCTGCTGGAGCACAGATTGCTGGCCTGCTGCGACACCGTGAGATCCCCGGTGGACTGTGGTGGACCCAGCGATGATGGCAGCAGTCAGAGCTTTCGTGGTATCAAGCTGAGACTGCATGAGAGCAGTCTGAGACTCGATGGCAGCAACCATAGACTGCATTACAGCACTAAGACATTGCGTCGCTTCCGCCTGTGCTGCAATGGAAGCTGCCACATCACCCATGACACGCGTCATGAGGTCTAGATCCGCACGGTCTCTCTGGGAGTCCACTATCCACTGCACAGTGGAAACGATGGGCTCCATGGTGTGCACAGAGCTTTATGCAATGTTGGAGGCGGACTCCTTCACATTCCTTACCATCGCTGATAGGCTCTCAGGCACCCTTGCCATTGCACCTATCATCTTGCTGTGCATGACCATCACGCTTCTTGTGAACACCTCCCCATCGAGGTCCTCATTTGAGTCCTGTGCAGCAGAATTCATGCACGAACTCGTCCTCCGGGGAGCTGGCTCCTGAGCTACCCTTTCCCCCTGGCCTTGCTGCAGCCGCTCGTCTCCAGTGCATCACCCAGTGCAGACCTCTCTACTAAACTTGCCTCTAAAGATCATGTAGTGCCAGTATCTGAGGTGGCGCCTGTGGGTGAGAGATGCAGTGACATGGTGTTTTGCTCCTCCTCCTCTTCTCCTTCCTTACTGTCAGTGGGGGGCTCAGGGACAGGCTGGTCATCTGGTTGCTGATTATCTGAAAGCATAAAGGCACAAGACTCGCGTTAAGGTGAGGGCAGGGGGCAGGAATGGAGCAAGAAATGCAGACATTCTCAGGAGGTGGAAAGTGAGAAAGGTTTGTGGTGTGAGGGGGAAGTGGGATGAGAGAAGGAGAGGGGATGAAGATACCGTTTTTGCCCCCTAAAGGGCCGACATTGCCAACAGCCACGGTGCCCACCACCTGCTGCCCAATGAGTCGCAGCACTCGCTCCTCCAGGTCTGAGAGCTGCTGGAGCTGCACATCACCCCCGCCTGTTCTCTGCTGCTCCCTCTTATTGTGGGCCATCTTGGCCTGCAAGAGAAACAAATGTGTTTGAGTCAGAGTCCAGCTATGTGTTTGGGAGATATGCCTGCTGTCATTGAATAGCTGTGATTGTAGGCAAGGAGTGAGATGTGGATGTGAGTTTGAGTAGGTGAAGATGTTTGGTGGGTGAGTGGTGGGGGTGTGGTTCTTTGCGCAATGTGCACAGACTGAGGTTCAGATGCTAGTATGGAGGAGCTGTTGAAGCATGTACTCACCTTGACCACCCGAGTGAGGTCGTTGAATTTCTTGCGGCACTGTGTCAGGCTGCGTTCCACCACACTACTGACCGACACCTCCTGGGCCACTTCTCTCCACATTGCCCTGGACCCCTGAGGCGATGACCTCCTTCCAGTGACCGGGAACAGCAGTGCCCTCCTTCGCTCCATTCCAGCCACTAATGCCTGCAATGCCATGTCTGTGAACTTACGAGCACTCTCCCTGGGAGAGGCAACAGCCGTAGTCATCAGGGGATTCAGTTGCTCGCAGGTCGCCTCAAAGCCAGCAATGCTGAAAATGAGCATCTGCACAATGATACAACCTTCCTTTTAAGAGCTGGAAGGAACCAGTGTGAAGGATCATTGCTGAATGCATTGCACCTGAAATTCATTAGAACTCTGCTGGTAGCGCCCCTGCAGCGCCCCACTGAGGTCATTAGCGCTTGATTTAACGCCCCACTTCCTTCCTGGGGTGCCGACACCCAAATTAGTAGAATTTCAGAATCCTTAGTGCCTGGCGCTAAATTTTCAAAATTTCAAAAGTTAGCGTCCCAAACGGGGCGATACCCAATTTCACCCCCAGTTAACTCTGTTTCTCTCTCCAGAGATGCTGACTGACCTGCTGAGTATTTACAGCATTTTCTGTTTTTACTCCTGTTCCTTTGTATGGACACATTTTTTGTTATTCACACATATCATGATTTTTATATTGTAAAATATTATGTTAATACATTTTAGTTTGATATTGAAGATGGAAAAGGGACCACCTATAGCACAGTACCTTGATGTACCAAAATGACATGTCAGGGAATGGTAGAGTAGAAGTTCACATGCCTGAGTCCCAAAATGATGGAGTGCCTATCTCAGCTGTGCTGTCAGATAATGATCTGAAGGGAAGGCGAGACATTTTCCTACAGAGAGGAAATAATTTGAGGTCAAGTTCATGCCAGATTCTCTCTCATATTTCCGAGCACCCATCTCAAATCTGCATTGGCAGACACTTGTGAACAGAAACCTTATCTACCCTGTTTGCCAACTAATGATATACTATTTATGTGAGGTGAGAACTAATAAGAAAACAAGAAAATTATAAACAACAATAAAAAATACCTGTAGGCATCAAATTCAGGGAAACCAGCAATTATCATTTCATAATATTGGTGTAATGTCATTGTAATGTACAAATAGAAACATGTGGAACATAATCCAAATTACATCAGTGTGGTAATGGAATTTCTTCTTTTCACCCAGTGAGAATTAAATCTTTCACTAGTTACATCAGGGAGAAGTTTTCATAACAACATCCTCATATATTTACTCCAAACATTGTCCCCATCCCTACTGAGGAAAAGCGGACGATTTGCTATAGTATCTATGTGAAAGTACTTTTGCTTTCATTATCTGTGGCTCACTTCAGAAGTGATGACAGGCAAACATATATGGCAAAGAGATTGGGAGAAACTCTGCCAGGATTGGTATCTTTAACTATAGATGTGTGCAGTGTCCAGGGACTTGAGCACATAAAATCTAGGCTGACACTCCAGTGCCGTGCTGAGGGAGTGCTGCACTGTCAGTGGTGTTGTCTTTCGGATGAGACGTTAAACCGAGGCCCCGTCTGCTCTCTCAGGTGGACGTAAAAGATCCCATGGCACTATTTCAAAGAAGAGCAGGGGAGTTATCCCCGGTGTCCTGGCCAATATTTATCCCTCAAATCAACATAACAAAAACAGATTATCTGGTCATTATCACATTGCTGTTTGTGGGAGCTTGCTGTGCGCAGATTGGCTGCCGCATTTCCCATATTACAACAGTGACTACACTCCAAAAAGTACTTCATTGGCTGTAAAGCGCTTTGAGACATCCAGTGGTCGTGAAAGGCGCTATGTAAATGCAAGTCTCTCTTTCTTTCTTTCCAATGTACAAATTCTCACTTAACCAGCAAGCTGTTCATTGATGGTGTCCAACTAATTTTCCTGTTATGTTTTCTACATTTTTTTATACTGTCACTATGATTGCTGGGCCACAGCCCACATAATACCATTATGATGGATCAACAGCAACAAAGCAAAATAATCAAGCAACATTAGAATCACTATGGAAACATTATAAGTGCCCACTAAAGCATTTTACAACCTCTGGTCTACTCAAGTTAATTTTAGATTTTTAATTGTAAACTCTGTGTGCTTCTACATAAAGATGATATGACAAACAGTGTATAGGAATTTATGTATTCCATGAAATTCTGGCATCAACTACAGATATAGGGAAGGATTCTCTGAATCCTCCATTTCTATATAGTTTAGAAATGATCACATTTAAAAAAAAATGATAAGCAAGAACCAAAATCGTGTGCACCACATAGCGTTTCACAAAGCATAAAGGCCGACGGATATCCATTTAATTGTAGGCAGGTCTGACTTCAGAAATGATGACAGGCAAACATATATGGCAAAGAGATTGGGAGAAATTCTTCCAGGAATGGTACCTTTAACCGTAGATGTGTGCAGTGTGCAAATTATCACTTATCCAGCAAGCTATTCATGGGTGGTACCCATTTAAATTTTGAAGTCACTGGAATGGGCAAACTTTAATTGATTCCTCATCCAGGAGTCATCAGGATCTGAGAATTCGAGGGAGTACTGAAACATAAAAGAAATGGATGAGAGAGAAACAGAAAAGATAGAAGCAGGAAAGATAACATCTAAAAGAAAAATAAAAGACTTGCATTTGTATTGTACCTCATCAAGGGGGAAAAATGTGGTTGCTTTGCGCCTCCCGTTAGCGACCTAAGAGGGCGCTAATGGGTCACAAAGCGACTAGCGCCCGGGCACGGCGATGTTTGCGTCACTCGCGAAATTGACCAGACATTTTGCGGCGGCGCTAAACACTACTGCCACAATATCCTGCGCCCGCAGATCGTGACGTCAGTCGAGCGTGCAACGCCCCGGTAGCACCCCAGACCGGATATTGAGTGGCACCCCCTGCCTTTCTGCCTGCTGCTAGCAACGACAGGTTGAGGGGAATGTTTTGCAGTCAGGAAGGGACTGGGGGAACGCTATTTAAAGGCGACCGCTTCCTGCCTTTTTTTGTCGGCGACATTTTTGCACCATGCATTCTGAGAGAGAGAGAGAGACTTCTGAAGAGATTCAACACTGTGTGAAGGAGCAGCACTTTGCAGGTTCATTTTGATTTGACCTTCCTTGCATCGATTTAGAAGAGACTGTGGGGGCTGCACACTGAGCTCTTTCCCTGGGCCTCTCCATTGTTCTTTCCAGCAGATTTGATGTACAGGTCTCTCCAGGCCGAGATTCAAGGCTGCGATGAGCAGGGTGTAGATGGAGAGCAAGATCAACCCTCCCCTTTAAGAACTGGCCAGCGCCAGTGTGTCTGTGTTCCATTGCTGACTGACATCACATGAGCTTCGCCAGTGCTCTGAGGTAGCGCCTTGCTCCTCGACATTAGCGCCTTAAGAGAGGTGTGCAGCGCCTGATTTAGCGCTCCAATCACCTCCAGGGGCGATAGAAGCCAAGTTTGCAGTTGGAGGTGATAATTAGCGCCAGGCGCTAAACTTTGCGCCCAGCCGATAATTGCGCCCCAAATGGGGCGATACCGAATTTCTCCCCCAAAGTCTCTCATAGACATTTCAAAGTGCTACAATACAATAAATTACTTTGAAGTGCAGCAAGATACCTTAAATAGCAATGATATGAATGACCAGTTAATGGGCCAGAAATTGCTGGGAAGTCGCATCATTAGAATCACGTATTAACAGCGCTCGCCATTATTAATTTGTAAAAAATCAAGGGATTTGGAAGTAAAAGAGATATGCCATACATTCCGATTCGCCGCAAATTGTTAATATTTACGCCGTTAGCATCCCCAAAGCCAATAAAAGTCCTTTCTCGCTGTGAGGCTCCCAATTAAACTTAATGGCGATCATGAACTTCCTGTATTTACGACGTTATTGCAAATTATTCTCGCAGCAGATATTTAGAGCTGGTAATTAATGTCGAAGAGGATCCTGCTAATGATGTGATCTATGGTCCTGACATGACACTCAATCTTGGAGGCCCATAAAGAGACCAATGGAGTCTGACTCCAGCAGGTAGTGAATTGTTCCTAGAGGTGTTTTTTTGTTCTTTTCATCTGTCTTGGCAGTATTTTTGTGCCAGTCTTGTCATCCACACTGCTGTTATTGTTGGAAAGAGTAATTTTCAGGATGCAAAGCTGTGTCAACACTCCGAAGAGGATCACTCATTCAACTACAACTTAGATAGATTTCTTTCCGAAAATAACATTTTGGGATACAGTATATGAGTAACTTCAGACATGACATATGGTAAATGTAGCATGCTTGAGAGGAAAAACGTAATGTTGGAGCTATGGTTCCCAAAGCTCTCCACCAATGGGGTTTTCCTCGTATCTGAGTCTATTGTAAACTATTTGATAGAGGTTGATTGCTATTGATTAGTCAACAACTGCATTAATATTGTATCACACGACTACCATAGTGGTAGAACAAATGTGAGAAGTCGCACAACACCAGGTTATAGTCCAACAGGTTTATTTGAAATCACAAGCTTTCGGAGCGCTGCTCCTTCGTCAGGTGAAGTGAAGAGATACATATAGGCACAGCATATATAGTCAGAGAACACAGCCAGATGATCATCTGTTCTCTGACTATATATGCTGTGCCTATATGTATCTCTTCACTTCACCTGACGAAGGAGCAGTGCTCCGAAAGCTTGTGATTTCAAATAAACCTGTTGGACTATAACCTGGTGTTGTGCGACTTCTCACATTTGTCCACCCCAGTCCAACACCGGCATCTCCACATCATAGTGGTAGAAGGCAAACTAGATACACCTTGATCTTTTTTCATCTAGCAATTCCTATGAATGGAGTACAGTGGCGTACCCTGGGAGTTCCACTGTTCCTCATCATGATGGATGGGGCCGCTGGTTCTATAGTTCATGGGTCAAGAATGTTTGTACATTTTGCACATCTACCCTGCCATTCACTCATTAACTTCTCAAGGACCAATGCAGCAATTCCCAAACATTACTCCATTACAATGTCCTCTACTTCTGCTTGTTTTTAAAAATATTTTCTTACTTTTCATTTCTGTCTCTTTTTTCTCTATCTCTTAATCCACTCTCTTTCTTTCCCTCTCTTAGAACATAAGAACATAAGAAATAGGAGCAGGAGTAGGCCATTTATCCCATTGAGCCTGCTCCGCCATTTAATGAGATCATGGCTGATCTGATCTTGGGCTCAGCTCCATTTCCCTGCCCACTCCCCATAATCCATATCAGTTGGTTCCGGGACCAGATGGTTTGTTTAGTAACATGTTTTCTTAAGATAACAGTTCCTGTTTTCGTAACAAGCTCAAGTTACTTTGAATGCATATTTTTCCTTAACAAGGTCCTATGTCTAACACTTAATGATATTATTTTTAAAGTTTAATTACTTCACCATCACTCCCTTATTGTTCGAAAATCTGTCTATCTCCACCTTAAATATATTCAATGACCCAGCCTCCACAGCTCTCTGGGGCGGAGAATTCCACAGATTTACAACCCTCTGAGAGAAGAAATTCCTCCTCATCTCAGTTTTAAATGGGTGACCCCTTATTCTGAATCTATGCCCCCTAGTTCTAGATTCCCCCATGAGGGTAAACATCTTCTCTGCACCTACCCTGTCGAGCCCCCTCAGTATCTTATATGTTTCAATAAGATCACCTCTCATTCTTCTAAACTCCAATGAGTATAGGCCCAACCTGCTCAACCTTTCTTCATAAGTCAACCCCTTCATCTCAGGAATCAATCTTGTGAACCTTCTCTGAACTGCCTCCAATGCAAGTATATCCCTCCTTAAATAAGGAGACCAAAACTGTACGCAGTACTCCAGGTGTGGTCTCAGCAATACCCTGTACAGTAGTAGCAGGACTGCCCTGCTTTTATACTCCATTTCCTTTGCAATAAAGGCCAACATTCCATTTACCTTCCTGATTACTTGCTGTACCTGCATGCTAACTTTTTGTGTTTCATGCACAAGGACCCCAGGCACCTCTGTACAGCAGCATTTTGTAATCTCTCTCCATTTAAATAAAATTTGCTTTTTTAATTTTCTTACCAAAGTGGATAACTTCACACTTTCCCACATTATACTCCATCTGCCAAATGTTAGCCCACTCACTTAGCCTGTCTATATCCCTTTGCAGGTTCTTTGTGTTCTCTTCACAACTTGCTTTCCCACCTATCTTTGTATCATCAGCAAATTTGGCTACATTACACTCTGTCCTTTCATCCAAGTCATTCATATAGATTGTAAATAGTTGAGGCCCCAGAACTGATCCCTGTGGCACCCCACTAGTTACCGTTTGCCAACCGGAAAATTACCCATTTATCCCAACTCTCTGTTTTCTGTTAGTTAGCCAATCCTCTGTCCATGCTAATATATTACCCCCAACTCCGTGAGCTCTTATCTTGTGCAGTAACCTTTTATGTGGCACCTTATCGAATGCCTTCTGGAAATCCAAATACATCACATCCACTGGTTCCCCTTTATCCACCCTGCTCTTTACATCCTCAAAGAACTCCAGCAAATGTGTCAAACATGATTTCCCTTTCATAAAACCATGCTGACTCTGCTTGACTGTATTATGATTATCTAAATGTCCTGCTATTGCTTCCATAATAATGGACTCCAGCATTTTCCCAATGGCAGATGTTAGGCTAACTGGTCTATAGTTTCCTGCTTTCTGTCTCCCTCCCTTCTTAAATAGGGGCATTACATTTGCGGTTTTCCAATCCGCTGGGACCTCTGCAGAATCCAGGAAATTTTGGTAGATTGCATCCACTATCTCTGCAGCTACTTCTTTTAATACCCTAGGATGCAGGCCATCAAGTCCAGGGGTCTTGTCCACCTTTAGACCCATTATTTTACCGAGTACTTTTTCTTTAGTGATAGTGATTGTTTTAAGTGCCCCCCTCCCTATAGCCCCTTGAATAGTTATTATTGGGATGGTTTTAGTGTCTTCTACCGTGAAGACTGATACAAAATATTTGTTCCAAGTCTCTGCCATTTCCCTGTTCCCCATTATTAATTCCCCAGTCTCATCCTCTAAGGGACAAATGTTTACTTTAGCTACTCTCTTCCTTTTTACATACCTGTAGAAGCTCTTACTATCTGTTTTTATATTTCTTGCTAGTTTACTCTCATAATCCATCTTCTCTCTCTTTATAATTTTTTTCGTTGTCCTTTGCTGGTTTTTAAAAATTTCCCAATCCTCTGGCCTCGCACTAATCTTGACAACATTGTATGCCTTTGTTTTCAATTTGATACCATCCTTTACTTCCTTAGTTAGCCACGGATGGTTCTCCCTTCTCTTAAAGTCTTTCCTTCTCACTGCAATATATTTTTGTTGAGAGTTATGAAATATCTCCTTAAATGTCTGCCATTGCTTATCAACCGTTTTACCCTTTAATCTATTTTCCCAATCCACTTTAGCCAACTCTGCCTTCATACCTTTGTAAATGCCTTTATTTAAGATCAGGACACTGGTTTGAGACCCAACTTTCTAACCCTCCAATTGAATTTGAAATTCAACCATGCTATGATCACTCTTTCCTAGAGGATCCTTTACTATGAGATTATTTATTAATCCTGTCTCATTACACAGTACCAGATCTAAGATAACCTGCTCCCTGGTTGGTTCCACAACGTATTGTTCTAGGAAACCATCCCGGATACACTCTATGAACTCTTCCTCGAGGCTACCTTGGCCAATTTGATTTGTCCAATCAATATGAAGATTAAAATCGCCCATGATTATTGCTGTACCTTTCTTACAAGCCTCCATTATTTCTTGATTTATACTCTGTCCAACAGTGTAGATACTGTTAGGGGGCTTATAGACTACGCCCACCAGTGACTTCTTTCCCTTATTATTTCTTATCTTGCTCTTCTGAGCCAATATAATTTCTCACTACTGCACTGATCTCATCCTTTATTAACAGAGCTACCCCACCTCCTTTTCCTTTCTGTCTATCCTTCCGAAATGTCAAATATTTATTCCTCTTTCTATCTCTTTATTTCATTTGACTCTAATTCATCTTATTTCCTTCTCTGTCTTTCACTCTGTTTCTTTCTCTATCCTGTTCGTTCATTGGTTAAGGAGACAAACCATCAGGTACGACTTTCACGAGGTCCCAGATGCGACATTGACTCGCTATGCTGTAATGGGATCGACATTCCAGCAACTTATGGCGCAAATATAGCATGATGTCAATGGTGAACAAAAAAGTCAAATTAACGCCATTTGCCAAACCCTCCATTGCAGCAGTTTCTGACCCAATGCGGGTGATTTTCGGCAGCCCGTTCAGGCACTAACAATCTTCCGAGGTGGCCAAGTTGGGGTCTTGAGCTGAAACGCTGGTTGAGCCTGTGTTAACGCAAGAAGTCATCTTGGTAAAAGAGTTGAAGCTAGCACTAGGAACGGTCACCCGCGAAGGCTCGTTAAGGGGCTGATTGCCACTTAAAATGCCTGCTAGCGCTCATTAAAGAGGCTGCACAGCATTTTGTTGGCTAGCACTTCAACTAACGCCCTCTCCTTACAGCAACCAGCTGTTTGAGTGTAAACATGGCGTTGATGTCCATTTCAAGTGCTACTTAAAGGGATACTCACCATTTTGTGGTCATTGCTGCTGGAGCTGTGAAGAGGACCTCTGAAACACATCAGGAGACTTTCTGGGACACTTTTGTCACGACTTCATCAACACTCGAGCAACATTTATTATGAACATTCTCTGAGGACTTCACCTAAAAAGAGTAAGTGCTGTGCTACTCGCTCTTATTGGACACTTTATATGAGTCACCATGAGAAAGGGAACTCTTGGTCATGGGCATCGTGCTAGGGGTCCCCCTTGGTCTGGACAAGGAATGGGAGGAGGGCATGAGGCCAGTCAGAGCAGCACCAGCTGCTGCAGGAGAGAGGGGCAGCAGGGCGAGATGGCATCCTTTCTCTCACATGCCCTGCAGGATCAGGAAACCCCTCCTCCTCTGGACCGCCTTCACGAGGACCTCAAGTGCCACATCCGAGGACCAGTGGACCCTCTCCCTCAGTCCCTGAGCCATCTTGCAACGTGCCACTGTGGCCAGCCAGAGCACCCCACACCTTCAGTGGAAGTGGGTGCGAGGAGCCCGCACATGCTGCTCCATGAAAATTGTGTCTAATCAGCACTTGAATGCTAAAACTGCGGGGGGAGAAATTTCCTACCTTAGCACCACCCATTAGCGCAGCGTTAAGTCAAGAAAGCGGCGGATGCCTCTCTTCCACCAGCTGGTGAAGGGTCCCATGGCGTCCTCTATTTTCAACGTCCTGGTAGTGCTGCCGTTCTTAAGTAGCGCCCTAAAAAAAAAATTGCAGAGTGGTGACGCTCGCCGACTTAACGTCACCACAGTGAACTTTGACCCTAGCGCTGAGTTCAGCGCTGGGTCCTAAACACGCCAGGTAAACCTAGCTTGCAAGCGCTGTCAGCACCTCTTAAAGGGACACACACATCTTTCAGGTAAGTTTGCACTTAAACTTTTGGATTGGGTTTTTTTGATTTTATTGAAGTACTGGCTTGCTGTAATAGGTCTTAAAAGTTTTTTAAATGTGCAGGGAGTGCTGCTGGACTCTTGCAAGGTTTCGTATGGTAAAGGAAGGCCTCTGAGAAGACAGAAAATGCTGCAAATACTCAGTAGGTCAGGCAACATCTGTGGAGAAAGAAACAGAGTTCATGTCTCAGGTTGAGATGCTGCCTGACCAGCTGAGTATTTCCTGCATTTTATGCTGTCATTTCAGATTTACAGCATCTGCTCGCAAAGGGAAGAGGAAGACACAGAAGAGGAAGGAGCTGAGGAGGAGGAAGCAGAAGAGGAAGAAGCAGAAGAGGAGGAAGCAGAAGGAAGGATGCAACCCAGACAACCCCTTTCTGTCCAGGATATCCAGGATAGAATCATCCACCTGCAGTCCCAGTGACCGACCACAACCCCAATTCCTCTTTCAACATTAGTCCCACACCTTACATTCCCTCTGCTACTGACCATAGCAACATTCTCTTGGCCACAATGCTGAAATAGAAGCCACCACAAAGCAAACTTTCCAATCCAACTTTATACATCTGTCCATTCAATATGACATCAAGAAATTAACTCATCACCCTTATGCATTCCCTCAGTGATTGTCTTGTGTGTGCCTTTGCCTATTCTACTGATGTCATGCAGTGCTACCCTAGTGGCTGCAGCATGGCTGGAGGAAGGCTGCTGACTTTCAGTGGGGGACACTGCAAATGGCATTTCTGGTCGACCTTAAGGAGCTGGTGGCTCAGAGTACCTAATCAATCTTCTTTTTCACTCTTGTCTCCCTCTTCTTGGCCAACCACTGACTGGGCAGGCTGCATTTCTTGGGTGTGTGAAATGAGGGAGGCACAAGGGTGGAATTGTGGTGAGGGGAGGGCAGGAAAGCAAAAGGTGCATGCCAGAAGGAGCATAATGTACAAGGATACCAGCATCTTGTAACATTTCTGTCCTGCCACTGGCCGACGGCTCAGCCATGCCCCTGCCAAGAATGACCAGCACCGTCTCCTCGAAGTGGGTGAGGTGAGGCTAGGAATGGGAGATGTGCCTCATGATTGGTACAGATTGTTGGTAGGTGAGTGATTGAGGGTGGGGGTGCAGTCGTGCATTGAGCAGTGTGCAAGGCTAGTGGTGCAGTTGGTAGGAGACAGCTCTTGAAGATGCATTCACTGACCTTGACCACTCTTTTTTTATTCGTTCATGGGATGTGGACGCTGCTGGCAAGGCCACCATTTATTGCCCATCCCTAGTTGCCCTTGAGAAGGTGGTGGTGAGCCGCCTTGAACCGCTGCCGTCCTTGTGATGAAGGCACTCCCACAGTGCTGTTAGGGAGTTCCAGAATTTTGACCCAGCAATGATGAAGCATCAGCGATATACTTTCTAGTCAGGATGGTGTGTGGCTTGGAGAGGAACTTGGAGGTGGTGGTGTTCCCATGCACCTGCTGCCCTTGTCCTTCTAGGTGGTAGAGTTTGCGGGTTTGGGAGGTACTGCCGAAGAAGGCTTGGTGAGTTGCTGCAGTGCATCTTGTAGATGGTACACACTGCAGCCACGGTACGCCGGTGGTGGAGGGAGTGAATGTTTAAGGTGGTGGATGGGGTGCCAATCAAGCGGGCTGCTTGTCTTGGATGATGTCGAGCTTCTTGAGTGTTGTTGGAGCTGCACTCATCCAGGCAAGTGGAGATTATTCCATCACACTCCTGACTTGTGTCCTGTAGATGGTGGAAAGGCTATGGGGAGTCAGGAGGTGAGACACTCGCCACAGAATACCCAGCCTCTGACCTGCTCTTGTTGCCACACTATTTATGTGGCTGGTCCAGTTACGTTTCTGGTTAATGGTGAACCCCAGGATGTTGATGGTGGGGGATTCGGCGATGGTAATGCCGTTGAATGTCAAGGGGCGGTGGTTAGACCCTCGCTTGTTGGAGATCGTCATTGCCTGAATGTCGTTCAGGTCTTGTTGCATGCGGGCATGGACTGCTTCATTATCTGAGGAGCTGTGAATGGCACTGAACACTGTGCAGTGTAAGGGTTTCGTGTCTCTGTCTCAGACAGTGCTGGTGCGAGGTTAGGCCTTCGTTGCCTAATACTATTGCTTGCTCTGGTCTCCAGCCAGCCTTTTAGCAATAAGCACCTGTGAGTGGTTCGACCCACTCGCCCTTATGGTTCTAACACTGGACTTAGGTGCAGGAGCAGTAATGCAGAGAAAAACTCAAATAGACCCGGTTGAATAGTACGAAATGGAAATCTTTATTGCATAGCGTCCAAAATCATGAAGTACATGTCATAGGCACAAATTAACGAGAGTACAAGTATACATACATTCATAAAGCTTGGTCTATGGTAATGAAGAACGCACGGCACATCGTAAAAAGGGGAACACATTATACTTTATCCTTAATAAAACCACCCTCCCTTATCAATACCTACACTACGTCTAGATTTGTAGGATCGGGAAACATGCTCACCACTCGTGTTACTTCGGAGAATTTTAAAATGAGGCACTCGGCTCGTTTTGCTGCAGCGCCTGACTGTCACGTGTTTAGAGGGGTCTCTGCACCCCACTTGTTTATCTTCGCTGCTGCGACAAGCAGGTCCGACTCCCTGTTGTCATGAAGAAGTCGATGGACCCAAACCGGATCGTGCAGTAACGCGTAGAATTCAAGAAATGAGTTCTGTATTTATATCTTCGGGTGCGGTCGGGGTTTACTGACCATGGCGGCACGTGGATTCTTCTTCTTTTCTTGTCATTTCGTCTTGTCTCTTCGGGCCTTCGGGTCCAGACACCGTTTACCGACTCTCGGGATGGTGCACCCTGCTACTTGCCCTTGTCGGGGCGGCTCGTCCCGATTGAGCGCCACCCAACATTCGAATAAACCGACCAGTGCGGCTAAAAGTCAAGAGTCAACAGAGTCCAGAGAAACACAGAAGGGTGCTCGTCCAGCAGAGCGATACCCGAGGATCAGAATAAGAGAATAAGAGACGATTCGAGCGAATAAGAGACCGATGGACATTTGTTCACTATAGTTATAGTGCTGTGTACCCTTATCTCCCGCTCAAATCTTAATGTTTGTCTTTTGTGTAATATTGGCGCTCAAAACTCCCAGCATTGGGCGATGCTTCTCTTTAACGGGTTTCGGTAGCACCTGAAACTGGCCAACTACTCGTTAATGTTTTCCCCATTGTTGACCCAGCCAGGATCGTATGAATCGTCTCCCTGACTGGTTTTGGGGGCCCCCGAATACTGACTTAATCACCCGTCAATGTCTCTCTCATTGTAGAGCCGTGGGGGTATTTGTGTATTGATGTGTCTGGATGGGCCTTCGATTGCCCAGTACAATGGTCCTTACTTGTGCATGGAAAACGATTCCAGCACTTATATCTTTGCTATTGTCAAAAATGCAAACAGGTTGCATCCTGTCTTTATCAGTGTTTATCGAGTATGATCCAATCTTACATCGAATGTATATTCGACGCCATCTTGTCTGCCCACTGTAATTCTGGAAGCTTCTGCCACGATGCGCGGCGGCCATTTTACAGGCTTCTGTGTCCTTTATAAGCATGACAGCATTTCGTTTAATAAAACTGATCAAACGAATCTGCTTCTCTTTCGTTATTTTGAATCGCGATAATTACGAAACTTTACAGCAGTCATCGGCGAACATCCCCATTTCTGACCTTATGTTGGAGGGAAGGTCATTGATGAAGCAGCTGAAGATGGTTGGGCCTAGGATACTGAGCTGAGGAACTCCTGCAGCACTGTCCTGGGGCTGTGATGATTGACCTTCAACCACCACAACCATCTGCCTTTGTGCAAGGTATGACTCCAGTCAGTGGAGAGTTTTCCCCCCGATTCCCATTGACTTCAGTTTTACTAGGGCTCCTTGATGCCAGACTCGGTCGAATGCTGCCTTGATGTCAAGGGCAGTCACTCTCACCTCACCTCTGGAATTCAGCTCCTTTGTCCATGTTTAAACCAAGGCTGTAATGAGGTCTGGAGCCGAGTGGACTTGGCAGAACCCATACTGGGCATCAGTTGCTGTGGGTCTGGAGGTCATGAAGCTTCTTTGGGCACTGGAGCCAGGTCGTGGGGGTAACACTCCTGGCAGTGATGGCCTCGGTGATATGGGTCCCACATTGTTCTTTCTGGAGGGCCTCCTGGCCCCTGTGGGTAGAGGACCTCACTTGAAGTGTTGACCCCCTGCACAAAGCTGGAGTGCTGCGGGCGAGACCCTGGGTGCCCCTTTCCTGGCTTGCTGAGCCATTTGTGTTAGTACTGAAGCGCTTTTACCATTTTTTAGGTGCGGAAGGCAATTCAGCCTTAAGAGCCTAAGACTGTTTTTGGACTTATTTTTAATGTTTATTTTTTTTTGAAAGGCAGTAAGGGCTGAAAAACACATTTTTCACTTGATTTTAATTTTTATTAGTTTTGAACACATTGCCCCTTTAATTCATAGCCCTTTTAATTGCCCACAATTCATTGTGAACTCCACAGCCTCGCTCCCAGAGGCTGTAAGAAGCTGCAACGCCGCTCCTGGACGGGAACTTCGGGTCAGATGCCTCCACTAACGCCACCAGGAGGGTTAGTTAACATGGTGAGTTAGCGCTGGGCTAAAATTCTCCAGGCCCCAGTGTGAATTTTTGCCCGGTAGCGCTGTGGCCATTTTCAGCAGCCGTAAACCTGAGGCCGCGGTGACATCGCAGGTTTCTGTCAATGTCCAATTTCCCCCCCCCCCAGGTTTCTGGTTTAGCACCCCCTGGGCAAGTCCAACTTATGGTAATCAGCAATTGTGTGCTAAATCCAGACTTTCAAACAGGCTTGTCTTATTAGCACTGCACCCACTTAGCGCCTGTTTTCACCCTTTGGCCAAAATAACCCCCAATGTGTTTTTGATGCCTGAATGGGAGGATACATGGACAACTTTCTATTCTTCTTCCAGGCGTGCCATGGAATCCTTAATGTTCACGTGAAGAGGTAAATAACAGAGCATAAAAACAATTGCAATGAAGAGAAGCTAAGGTACTGATAAAAGAAACAAAACACTAGAGAATCAAACATTAGCATGAAAAGAGCACTAAGTACAGTAATATAAGTGTTAAATGTAGCCACAGATCAATGTTTTTGCTCCACAGATACAAGAAAGCAACAGAAACATTCTCAGTGTTTTGATTTTTTTGCTGTGTTTTTTATACCTGCTGAGGACTACCCCAATCTGTAGTTTGTGTATTGCTTTCATAACTAAAACAAACAATCCCTCAGTCCCTCTGACTACTGGAGGCAGCTTTGGGAATCAGAATAAATGCCTGGATCTTTGCTAACCGTTTCCAACCATTATAACATTTAGGAATTAAAAATGTGTCAGCATAATGAACCCCAACTGATTTTAACCAGTTCAAGTGACAATTAGGAACATAGGAACAGGAGTAGGCCATTCAGCCCCTCGAGCCTGTTCCGCCATTCAATGAGATCATGGCTGATTTGTATCATAATTCCAGCCACCTGCCTTGGTTCCATATCCTTTTATAGCCTTGCCAAGCAAATATCTATCGATCTCAAATTTAAAATGATTAATTGAGCTAGCATTTATTGTTTTACATGGGAGAGAGTTCCACACTTCTACCACCCTTTGCATGAAGAAATGCTTCCTAACTTCTCTCCTGAATGGTCTGGCTCTGATTTTAAGGTTATGTCCTCTTGTCCTAGAATCCGCCACCAGCGGAAAATGTTTCTTTCTATCTACCCTATCAATTCCTTTCAAAACCCTAAAAACTTCAATCAAATCACCCCTTAACCCTCTATATTCCAGGGAATACAAGCCTAGTTTATGTAATCTCTCCTCATAATCCAACCCTTGGAGCCCTGGTAACATTCTGATGAATCTGCACTGCACTGCTTCCAAGGCCAATATATCCTTTCTAAGGTGCGGTGCCCAGAACTGGACACAGTGCTCCAGATGTGGCCAGCTTTGTATAGCCGTAGCAAAACTTCCTCCCCTTTATATTCTAGGGGGTAGAAATTAGGTCGCGCCCCATTTGGGGCGCAAATATCGTCCGCGCGCAAATATTAGCGCCTGGCGCTAATTATCGGCACTGACAGGAAACTTCACTTTTACCGCCCCAGGAGGTGAGTGAAGCGCTAAATTAGGCGCTGCACACCTCTCTTAAGGCGCAAAGGCCTAGGAGTGAGGCGCTAACTCAGCGCACGAGCGCAGCGCAGCTGCTGCCAGTTAGCGAGGGAACACAGACACACTGGCGCCGGACACTTCTTAAAGCGGGGGGGGGCCACTTGCTCCCCAGCCACACCCTGCTCATTGCAGCCTTGAATCTCAGCCTGGAGAGACCTGTAATCCATTTTGCTGCCAAGCATGGAGAGGGTGAGAGAACGCGCTCATCGCTTCACCGAGCGGGCCTTGGATGCTCTGGTTGACGCAGTGGAGCGCAGACGATGCATGCTGTTCCCGGAGAGTGGCAGGAGGCCTTTGCCACGCGAGTTCAGAAGTGTGTGGAGGGAGGTGGCTCAGAGCGTCTCCTCCAGGAGCATGGTGCCCAGGACCCATGTCCAGTGCCGCAAAAAGTTCAACGACCTCACTCGGGTCGTCAGGGTGAGTGGCTTTTTCTCAATACCTCTCCATCCCTCCATCTCAACCTCACTCTATGGCCAGAGGGTCTTAAAACCCCAATGCACAACACTCATGCAACACCTATGGCCCTTTCATCAAACACACACACACATTCCACACTTTGCATACAGTAAGGGCTATTCACCTATGGGAGGCACATCAGGCAAGACCATGGCTGCATACAGTAAGGGCTATTCACCTATGGGAGGCACATCAGGCAAGACCATGGCTGCATATTGTAAGGGCTATTCACCTATGGGAGGCACATCAGGCAAGACCATGGCTGTATATTGACTCAGATGCTGTCCTTTTTCTTGCAGGCTAAGCTGGCTCATAATCGGAGACAGCAGCAACGGACGGGTGGAGGGCGGCTTCAGCTGCAACCCCTCAGCGATCTGGAGGAGCGCGTCCACAGGATTGTGGCAAGCCGGGTGATCGGTCCCGTCGCCACTGGAGACGCCGACCCCGTTGTGGACAGCAATGGTAAGGTCATCACTTTTTTGTCCTCTGTCCTTCCACTTGTCCCTCACAATACCAGCCTTTGACACTTTAAATCCAACTTGCTAACTCGCTGCACTTATTCCTCCCTTACTGCCACCCTGTCCTCACGCTAAAGCCACTCTTGTACCTCCCTGCTTTCAGATGGTGATTCACCAGCTGAGGAGATGGTCCCTGAAGCTGCCACTGGGAGTGATGCTGCAGCTGAGGAGGAAGAGGAAGCCGGAGCATCAGTGCCACCCTCTCCCGAGGAAGCCCATGGCCACACTGGGAACACGCCTTCCCCGGAGGGGAGCAGGGGGGAAGGGGCTGATGATGGTGAAGTTCCAGGACCCAGCGGGCTGCAGCAACGCCATGGGGGGGGGAGGGAAGAACGGGAGCCTTCTCCCCAGAGGGAGAGTATGCCAGACACTCCTAATGCAATGGACGCAGAGGAGGAGCGGCTGATTGCAGAAATGAACAGCCAGGCGGTGGTCATGCACACTGAGCTCATGGGTGCAGTGGGAAGGGTGCCCGAATGCATTGAGGCACTGGCAAGGAGTGTGGAGCACTTCGCTGTAGCACAGGCGGATGCCACACTAAAGCTTACTGCTGCAATTCAGTCACTGGCTGCCAGGAACCCATCTGAGCCTGCTCTCATGCAGACTCAGATTGAGGCCACGCGAGCACTGACTGCTGCCATCCTCGATGGTTCGTGCACATGTCCCCGGGGCTGTCACCGCGCCGCAGCAGGCCAGCAATCTGTTCTCCGGCAAATTGCTCCGGATGCTGAAGTGCTGCCCCGTGGGAGTGCCAGTGTGTCGGGCGAGCAGGGAGTTGCTGTCCTCTCTCACGATGACAGCATTCCTGCTGCCAACACTGTCACTTCTCCACTGCACTTGCCACCGCCTGTAGGACAGACTGCTGCCGCCCATGCAGAGTTGGTGCAGTCTGCAGCCGGGCCCTCCAGGCCCAGAAGTGGTCGAGGCCGTCCTTCAGGGGCATCTGCAGTGTCAGGGTCTGACAAGCAGCAGCCTTCCACCAGCCTTGCTGCAGCCACTGAGGTCCCATTACGGAGGAGCAGTAGGGTTAGAAGGGGGGAAGTGCGCAAGGGAAGGAGATCACCCTCGAAGGGCAAAAAGTAGGAGGTGTGCCAAAATGCTGGTCATTTTTTTATTAAAGGCCGAGTTCATGGCCCAACTTTTGTTTAGTGTTTTGGACATTATCTCCAGGTTGTGAGAACCAGTTATGTTATTGACTGTTTTTTTGTGTTTATTTCTATGAGTTTGTCATGAGGAATTGACACACACAGAGTTTGTACAATAAATAAGTTTCTGTATTCAAAATATACATGGCTGGTGGTTGGAATTATTGGTGCCTTGGCCGGCTTAGGGGTTGCGTGCTGGGTTGATTCGTGTTTGTAGCACTGGCAGGGGCCCTAGAAGCGGCTTGCTATTAGTCGTTGACGGACGGCCCTTGCAGTTTGACCATTGTGGGCCGCCCTCCTGCCTTGGTGCTGCTGCTGATCATCGTCCTCGGCCTGTTCCTCCTCTTCCTCCTCCTCCTCTTGTGGTGCTGCAAGGCCTGGTGGCATTGGCTGCGTCCTGAGGATTGCCATGTTGTGCAACATGCAGCACACCACTACGAATTTGGAAACTTGCTCAGGCGAGTACTGCAGGGCTCCTCCGGAATGGTCCAGACAGCGGAATCGTTGTTTGAGCACGCCGATTGTGCGCTCAATAATGTTCCTCGTTGCTTGTTGGCTTTCCTGGTACCGCAGCTCAGCAGGGGTGTTTGGCGCACGGAGCGGTGTCATCAGCCAGGTGCTCAATGCGTACCCCTTGTCCCCCAGAAGCCAACCAACTGGCTGATGCGGTGCCTCGAAAATTTCTGCCACAGTACTCTGGCGCAGGATGAAAGCATCGTGGCAGCTGCCCGGATAGTGGGCATTGACAGCGAGAATCACCTGTCTGTGGTCACAGACCAACTGCACATTCAAGGAATGGAACCCCTTTCTGTTCCGGAACTCCTCTGCATTCTCTCGCGGAGCACGCAAAGCCACATGCGTGCAGTCAATGGCGCCCTGCACCATGGGGAAGCCCGCTACCCTCGCAAAGCCCATAGCACGGTCATGCTGCTTGTCTGGGGTCATAGGGAAGGAGATGAAGTCTCGTCTCCTTGTGAAGAGGGCATTGGTGACCTGCCGGATGCAGCGATGCACCGCAAACTGGGAGATATTGGCGAGGTCCCCAACAGCAGCTTGGAATGAGCCAGTGGCGTAGAAGTTCAAGGCCACTGTGACCTTCACTGCCACCGACAGAGACGTCCTGGACCTCAGCTGAGGCTGCAGATCTGGCTGCAGCAGGTGGCAGAGCTCAGTGACCACCTCCTTGCTGAATCGCAGCCTTCGCAAACACAGCTCCTCGGACATGTGGATGTAGGAGAGCTGTTCACGATATACCCTGGGAGGGTAAGCTCTCCTGTACATGCGCCTGATGGGCCTCCTCTGTCTGGCCATCATTGCCACTCTCTGTCTGCGTCTCACTCTCCTCCGATTGAGCTGGAGCAGGACGACGCCCCCAATCATTGCAGCCCCCATCTTCTCTTTGCCAGAAAAGTAATGAGGTACAGCAACGAAAGTAGCAGCAAAGTTAGGATGAACTAGGCAAAACTACCTCACAAAGCGTTGAGTCAATGTAGAAGTCTCTCTCTCTCTCTCTCTCTCCGAATCTCTCTCTCTCTCTCAGAACGAGTGGTGCATAAATGTCGACCACAGAAAAAGACAGGAAGAGGCCCCCTTTAAATAGTGCCCCCCCCAGCCCCACACCGATTGATAACGTTCCAGTCTTCCGGTCGTTGGAAGCGCCAGGCGGTAAGGCAGGGGGCGCCACTCAATTTCCGCTCCGGGGCGCCCCAAGGGCGTTGCACCACGGACTGACGTCACAATCTGCGCGTGCAGGTGGTCGCAGCGGTAAGTTTTAGCGCCGCCGCACAATCTCAAGTTAAGTTCTCGAGCGGCGCAAACAGCGCTGCGCCCGGGCGTTAGCGCCTTAACGCCCCATTAGCGCCCATTTAAGGCGCTAACGGGAGGCGCAACCAACTGAATTTTTACCCCTAGGTCTCTATTTATAAAGCCAAACACTCCATTAGCCTTTTTGTTTATTTTTTGGAAGTCCATATAAACAACATCCATAGACATTCCCCTATCTACTACTTTAGTTACTGCCTCAAAATTTGCCTAGCTGATAAGATGAAGAATTCAGAAAACAAAGACCATGCTGCTCTTACCTGTCATACATGAACCTTACTCTGCGGACTGACAATTCTGCTGCCAACATTTCGCAGGTTTGTACGTCACAGAATATGCTAATGAGATCTCCAGGAAACTTAGGCATAAATTGCCATTCATGATATCGGTGCGGCTTACGTTTTTATCAGCTTAAAGTGCTGATTCTGCTGATCCAGGAAATTCTACCCCGTTGTGATTTTGTATCAAAGTGCATGTTACAGATCTTCCAAGTGGTCTCATTTAGAACAGAAAAGAGGTTGATGTCATATGGACATTTTACATGTAGTCCAGGTCCCAGTTTGAAGCCTGATTTGGTCTGTCACTGGTTATTATTACTGTCTCTTTGTTTTGTTCCTTACCAAAAGTTTTTTTATGTTCATGCTTTTTAAAAAAATAAAATTTCCCAACAACAGTTAGAGGAGGAGACTGAATCAACATCTGGTGAGATGCAGTCAAGTGCATCAGCTGTGCTCATGTTAATTTTTGTCCCAAACATTGCCAGGATTCTGTCATTTTTATCAAATCCTTTGTACTGCAAAGTCAACTCTGCAGAATGATTGGACATTGTGCCCTTTTCGGGAGGCTGCAGAGAAAAACAATCGCTCCAGAACAGTCTAAAACCCTGCAGTCCAGTGAACTGGATCATGATGGTATTACTCTGCAGCAGAGGCCTCTCCCCTACAGCTGCGGTAAAGCGTAGCTCAGTTTCTAGATGGTGACCCGATCAATGCATCCTAGATCATGCCTGAATCAACACAGCATGAATTACTAGCGCTTAAGATTTATAGCTTAGCATTCAGTAGATATACAAAAAATCCACACAGACTCACGGGTATTTCATACGTTTCTGTGCTGCCTATCATTGACTCGTGCTGTGGCAAATGTGTGTGAATACTGAGGTGTTTTGAAGTTTTCATGTATGTTTCGAATTTTTTGTTTGCATTTTGCACTTCATGATCATCAAAGCTCACACTTTATTAACAAAGAAAATAAAAGTGTGAAGAAAGAAGGCATTACAACAAAAAAGGGAAATAACCATTAAGAAGAGAAATCTAGGTTGGCAATGAATCACTGAAATTAGATTTTGCTCTGTGCTTGAATGCCTTGCTCAACAGTTTGTCATACCGTATATTAGCCTTGAATGTAGTACAAACATATTTTAGTATTCCAAATCAAATACCCAAAGGTTAGCTTAGCATGGATTTACAGGCCAGCAAATATCCCTAGAGCACAGGCACTATTTTGCAGTGATTTCTATATCTAAATATGATTTTTTTCTGTCATCATTGTTCAAATTATACCTAGGCTTATCATAGTCACTTCCATTTTTCGACATTGTAGAGAGGATTGAACATAAGAACATTAGAAATAAAAGCAGGAGTAGGCCATATGGCTCCACCATTCAATAACATTGTGGCTGAACTTCTATATAAACTCCACTTTCCCACCCTATCCCCATATCCCTTGATTCCCCTAGGGTCCAAAAATCTATCTATCTCAGCCTTGAATATACTCATCGACTGAGCATCCACAGCCCTCTGGGGCAGAGAATTCCAAAGATTCACAACCTGCTGAGTGAAGAAATTTCTCCTCATCTCAGTCCTAAATGGCCGACCCCTTATCCTTGGACTAAAACCCCTAGCTTTAGACTCTCCAGCCAGGGGAAACAGCCTCTCGGCAGTTACCCTGTCAAGCCCCCTAAGAATTCTATACGTTTCAATGAGATCATCTCTCATTCTTCTGAACTCCAGAGAATATAGGTCCATTCTACTCGCTCTCTCCTCATAGGACAGCCCTTTAATCCCAGGAATCCATCTAGTGAACCTTTGTTGCATCCCCTCTAAGGCAAGTTTATCCTTCCTTAGGTAGAGACCAAAACTGTACACAGTACTCCAGGTGTGGTCTCACCAGGGCCCTATATAATTACAGCAAGACTTCCTTACTCTTATACTCCAACCCCCCTACAATAAAGGCTAAGATGCCATTTGCCTTCCTAATTGCTTGCTGTACCAGCAAGTTAACTTACTGTGATTTGTGTACAAGGACATCCAAATCCCTCTGAATACCAATATTTACTAGTTTCTCACCTTTTCAAAAATATTCTATTTTTCCATTCTTCCTAGCAAAGTGGTAATTTTGCACTTCCCCACATTATACTCCATCTGCCACCTTCTTGCCCAATCTCTTTGTAGCCTCTTTGCGTCCTCTTCACAGCTTACTTTCCCACATAGCTTTGTATTGTCAGCAAACTTGGATATATTACACTTGGTCCCCTCAAGTCATTGATATAGTTTCTAAATAGCTGAGGCCCAAGCACTGATCCTTGTGCCACTCCACTATTTACACCCTGCCATCCTGAAAATTACCCGTTTATTCCTACTCTCTGTTTTCTGTCCATTTACCAATCCTCAATTCATGCTAATATATTACCCCCAATCACATAAGCCCTAACAACCTCTTGTGTGATGTGGAGATACCGGTGTTGGACTGGGGTGGACAAATGTGAGAAGTCGCACAACACCAGGTTATAGTCCAACAGCTTTATTTGAAATCACAAGCTTTCGGAGTGCTACTCCTTCGTCAGCTGAAGTGAAGAGATGCATATAGGCACAGCATATATAGTCAGAGAACACTGCCAGATGATTAAGTTAATCTTTCTAACTGCCCTTTATCACACCTCGGCAGAGAGATAATCAGGGCAATCAAAGGTGTGGATGGTGTCCAAACAGGTCAGTCAGGAAAACATTACATCAAAGACAATGAGGTGGGGTCAGAAGGGGTCAAATGTGGCAGATGCTGGGGTCTGTATGGAAAACAAAAAACTTTTTTTGCTGGAAATCACAGCAGGTCCGGCCGCATCTGTGTAGAGAGAACAAGCCAACGATGACTCGAGTCTGGATGACTCTACGTCAGGTGGGGTTACATGTAGCGTGACGTGAACCCAAGATCCCGGTTGAGGCCGTCCTCATGAGTGCGGAACTTGGCTATCAGTTTCTGCTCGACGATTTTGCGTTGTCGTGTGTCTCGAAGGCCGCCTTGGAGAACGCTTACCCGAAGATCGGAGGCTGAATGTCCTTGACTGCTGAAGTGTTCCCCGACTGGGAGGGAACAATCCTGCCTGGCGATTGTTGTGCGGTGTCCATTCATACGTTGTCGCAGTGTCTGCATGGTCTCGCCGATGTACCATGCTCCGAGACATCCTTTCCTGCAACGTATGAGGTAGACAATGTTGGCCGAGTCACATGAGTATGTACCATGTACCTGGTGGGTGGTGTCCTCACGTGTGATGATGGTATCTCTGTTGATGATCTGGCATGTCTTGTGTGGCAACTTATTGAATGCCTTCTGAAAATCCAAATATACTACATCCACTGGTTCCCCCTTATCTACCCTACTAGTTATACCCTCAAAAAACTCTAATAGATTTGTCAAACATGATCTCCCTTTCATAAAATCGTGTTTATTCTGCCTAATCATATTATGATTTTTCAAGTGCTCTAGCATTTTCCCTACTACTGATGTCAGGCTAACTGGCCTATAGTTCCCTGTTTTCTCTCTCTCTCCTTTCTTGAACAGTGGGGTTACATTTGCTACCTTCCAATCCAGGGAATCTTCTAAAATCTAGAGAATTCTGGAAGCTCAAAACCAATGCATCCACTATCTCTGCAGCCGCCTCTTTTAAAACCCTAGGGTGTAGGCCATCAGGTCCAGGGGATTTGTTGGCTTTTAGTCCCATTAATTTCACCAGTACTTTTTCTTTACTACTATTAATTAATTTAAGTTCCTCACTCTCATTAGACCCTTGGGGGTAAAAATTAGGTCGCGCCCCATTTGGGGCGCAAATATCGTCTGGACGCAAATATTAGCGCCTGGCGCTAATTATCGGCACTGACTGGAAACTTCACTTTTACCGCCCCGGGAGGTGAGTGGAGCGCTAAATCAGGTGCTGCACACCTGTCTTAAGGCGCAAAGGCCAAGGAGTGAGGCGCTAACTCAGAGCGCTGGCGAAGCTCATGTAATGTCAGTCAGCAATGGAACACACACACATGGCACGGGCCAGTTCTTAAAGGGGATGGTTAATCTTGCTTTCCATCCACATCCTGTTCATTGCAGCCTTGAATCTCGGCCTGGAGAGACTTGCACATCAAATGTGCTGGAAAGAACAATGGAGAGTACCAGGCAAAGAGCTCAGAGTGCAGCTCCCACAGTCTCTGCTAAATCGATACAAGGAATGGCAAATCAAAATGAACCTGCAAAGTGCTGCTCAGTACCCAAAACTCCTTCACACAACGTTGAATCTCTCCAGAAGTCTCTCCCTCTCTCTCTCAGAATGCGTAGTTCAAAAATGCCACCAACAATAAAAGACAGGAAGAGGCCCCCTTTAAATAGCGCCCCCCCCCAGCCCCACAGCGATTGATAGCGTTCCAGTCTTCCGGTCGTTGGAAGCGCCAGGCGGTAAGGCAGGGGGCGCCACTCAATTTCCGCTCCGGGGCGCCACAAGGGCGTTGCACCATGGAATTACGTCACAATCTGCGCGCGCAGGTGGTCGCAGCGGTAAGTTTTAGCGCCGCCGCACAATCTCTAGTTAAGTTCCCGAGCGGCGCAAACATCGCTGCGCCCGGGCGTTAGCGGCTTTGCGCCCCATTAGCGCCCTCTTAAGGCGCTAACGGGAGGCGCAACCAACTGAATTTTTACCCCTTGGTTCCCCACAATTTCCGGTAAGCTCTTTGTGTCTTCTACTTTGAATATGACAGAAACGGGGCTAAACTGGATAAGGCCCAAAAACGGTCGCTGGGATTGCGATGCGCGATCTGCCTGTGCCCGATGAAAGTAGTGCAGGCAGCATGCAAAATTCATGCTGCCTGCTGATTAACATGCTTGTAGCGCTGAGCCCAGCACTAAATGCACTGCTGGTTGGCTTAGCACTCAACAGGAGGCCCAATATCATCTTTAAAGGTTGCCTGCACTTCTTAAAGGGGAGGTGCTTTGTGAAAGAAGTACCTCATTCTAACTGGAGCTAAGCAAAGGGGAAGTTAGCAATGTCACAACAGGGCAGAGAAAGGCCACCTTGGTTCTTGGACACAAAACTGGAGGCCTTGGTGCAGGGAGTTGATAAGAGAAGACAGGTCCTCTACCCGCAGGGGGCCCAGAGGCCTTCCAGACACACTGTACGAAGGCAGCGGGAGGAAATAGCTGAAGTGGTCAGTGCCATCACTCTTTCCCCCAGGACATGGATCCAGTGCCGGAAGAAGTTTAATGACCTCAAACAAGTGATCAAGATCAGTGAATGCATCTTTAAATGCCATAGCCCACCAACTGCACCATTAGCCTCACACATTTCTCAATGCACCACACCCCCATCAGTCACATATCAACAATCTCTAGCAATCACGACTCATGCCTCACATTCATTGCTTCACCTCACCCTCACACACTTACCACTGTTGCAAGCCTCACATGCACATCTCACACCTTGCACACAATGCCAGCTATTCAACCATAACAAGCACATCAACCAAACACATTGCACCACACTCACTGACATACTTCCCTTTCTCTTGCAGGCCAAGGTGACGCATAAACTGTGCCATCAGGAGCTAACATGTGGGGGGCAAGCATGGCTGCAGAACCGGACCCTAATGGAGGAGACAGTGCTAGATATAATTGGAGGGGCCGTCACTGAGGCTGTGGTGATCGGTGAGACTGAAAGCATTGAAGATGATGGTATGCTCATACCGAATCCTTTTTCTCACATCCCACTTCCCCTTCATTCCACAATCTCTTCTCACTTACAAGCTGCTGATGGTGTAAGCATGCACATCTTGCTTTCCCCCCTCCCCTCACTAGAACCTGACCCTGTGCCTTTCTCCTTTCAGATACCCAAGAATTGCCACCAGCCCAGCCTGTGCAGGAATAAGTAGAGGAGCAGAGTGATAGAGAAGAAGCGACACCGTCACTCGACCTGATACCCCTCGGCAACAGCTCAGAAAATAGCACTGCCAAAACTTTAGAGTATAATATAGAGGCAGGATCTGCACATGGTGAGTCAATGGGCACAAGTGGCATGCAGCCAGAGCAAGGGGAAGGTAGCGCAAGTGCCAGCTCCCCAAAAGGCGAGGTCGCACATGAGTTCTACTGCAGAGAACTCAGATGAGGACTTCGATGGGGTGGCCTTCAGAAGAAGGGTGATGGGCATGCACACAGAAATGCTTGGTGCAATGGCAGGCCTGCAAAGAGAGCATCTTGTCAGTGTCAAGGAGCATTGAGGAGTCTGGCTCCAACCTTGCATGGGGCTTTGTGCGGAGCTTGCAGCCCATGATTTCCAGGATGGAAGTGATGGACAACTCCATTGGAGCATTTGTGGACTCAACCATGATGCTGGGTGTGATGGCCGATGTCGCAGCTTCCATTGCAGCACAAGCGGAAGCGACCCAATGTCTGAGTGCTGCAGTGGAAGCTCAGACTGCTCTCATGCAGGCTCAGCTTGCTGCCACGCAAGCTCAGACTGCTGCCATCATGGCTGGGTTTACGAGTGTGGAAAGGGGCTTGCAGGGTGTCACAGAAGTCCAGCAAGCTGTCCTCCAACAGATCGGTAGGAATGCTGAGGTGCCGCCCCAGGGGAGTGGCAGTGGCTCCATGGAGGTTGAACCTGCTGTCTTCTTTCAGGATGACAGCATTCGTACTCCCACCACTGCCACTCTGCCAGTGCCATGGTAGTTGCCTGTCAGCCAGCCAGCCCAGACTGCTGCTGCCCATACCGAGGTGGTGCAGTCTACAGCCGGGCCTTTTAGGCCCAGAGCTGCTCGAAGCCTTCCTGCAAGGCCATTCGCAGTGTCCCCCATGGAAAGTCAGCAGCCTTCCACCAGCCATGCTGCAGCCACTGGGGTAGCACTTCGTCGGACCACTAAAATAGGCAAAGGCAGATAAAAGACAGACACTAAGGGAATACACAAAGGTGATTAGTTGACTTTGTAATGTAATATTGAAATTAATCATTTATAAATTATGCTTGGAATGTTTGTTTAGTGGTGGCTTTCATTTCAGCATTGTGGCCAAGAGGATGCTGTGATGTTCCGTGACAGAGGGGTGGTAATGTGGGGAAGTGTTAAGCAACGGGTATCTGGGTTTCATTCAAGGGAACTGGAGTCTGATGATGCGCTCACAGACAACCCATCCGGAATGGGGATTTGTAATCCGCCTCCCCCCTTCCGCTTCCTCCTCCTCCTCCTCCTCTTCCAATTCCTCCTCCTCCTCCACTTCCTCCTCTTCTCCTCTTCTGCCTCTTCTTCCTTCTCTTCCTCCTCCTTCTCTTCCTCCACCTCTTCCTCCTCTTCCTTCTCTTCCTCCTCCTCCTCCTCCTCCTCCTCCTCCACCTCCTCCCTCTGTGAGCGGCTTGTCTTTGCTGCCTCTGCTCCATCTCCATGTCATGCTGCAATGCGCGGGGGACTGCAAGAAGAGCCCCCATGACTGGGAGCAAGTGGTGTAGTCAGAGGGCTTCCAGTAGCAGCCAATGCCTTCCCAACGTCCAGCAGCACTCCCTGCACACTTTAACTACATTACAAATGTCTTCCAGCAAGCTAGTGTTCATATAAACTCTGCAAGAGTCAGTACAAGAAAACTAATCAAATTTCCTATAAGTTGGATGTATCCCTTTAAATTGCACTGGTGGGGGGTCCCTCATGCAGCTGAAAACATGTTCAGCTGTGCGTCTTTAGGAGAGGGTGTTGTTTCGAACAGTGGTGTTGAAAATGGCAGGTCGTGTTGAAAGGATTATTACTAGTCCCAGCCCCTTTCGGGCTACTCCGGATCAGACGTATTCCCCAGACGTTCACCTTCAACTAAAGTTAGAGGTAGCCGGATCCTAAAGATGCTTAATTGGGTCTAAATGTCCAGACTATCTCTCCCTAAAGGAAAGGAACGACCTGAAGATGTTACCGTCCTCCAGATAGCACTTTTAATAAGTTTAGCTAGACTGTAACCTTCCGGATATTATGAGGGTCCGGAAAACTCCCCCAGAATTCTACAACTCCCCACCAAAGAGTGTACAGAGATTGAGTTCGCAAGTTTGATACAGAAGTACTATTTGAGACAATTCTAAAAAAATATAGATTTATTTAAGAACCGACATGTAATTACAGTTGGTGATTCAATTGCAACTTTAACAATTCCAAAAACAAAAAGCTTACAATTCTTATCATCCGATATCCTTATTCTCAAATCTTAATTTCGTTATATTTTTATATTTCTTACTTAGTCTTATTCCAAGATATCCACCAAAATCAAATACCTTGATCCCCGAGACTCAAGAGTTGAAAACTTACAGAGATTGCCTCTGAAGCTAAGAATCGCTTTGCCCCTTCCAGTGAATTCTGTCTTCCTATTTGAAAGTTCTATATTTATACTCTTTCTCAGTGGTATATCCTTTGAAGTTTTCTGCTGATGTAAGCTAATTATCTCTAGTCATTTTTCTGTTGACCCCTGCTATTCTTACAGTTAGTTCAGCTTGTAGCTTTCAGACTCATGTCTCTCCTTTAGGTGTTTCAAGTTCATCATAAAAAACAGTTGTAACAGATGTATCTATTTGATGTCATTCTCACGAAGGTCTTCTATTCAATTCTTAAGTCACCTTAGCTGGTTGTAAGCAGACTTCGTGTCTCCTAGGTGTTCCAAGTTCAACACAAAAACAATGTGATGGCTGTTGCATCTATTGATGTCATATTTATGAAACTCTTCTGTTTGTATCTTTTGCATTTAGAACACCTCGACCGGATGCACCATTGTCTTCTTAGTTACCTCAGTTGGTTGTACACAGACTCGTGTGTCCATGTTTCATTTGATGTCATATTTATGAAGGCATATGTTCCTTTAATTTATGTGATTAATTTCAAAGTGTTGGTTTAAGACACCTTTAACTGGGTATGGTATTGTCTTTTTTCCAAGCTGCAGACTTTCTGGAAGCTCTAACCCTTTGCTTCAATAGGGCTTTTGTTTCAGTGTCAACAACTTATCTTATCTGAAAAGCCTGTATGGTGTTTACAGCTTTTCATTGTTGAGGCTGCCAGATTTCCAAGCCCAGTTTGTCTTGTTTAATAAAGTCAGAATTCTTTCATAGGATGGTGTATTTTTCTGAATATGGCTATTCCTTCACAGTGTATCAAATCAGCATTAGATGCTGACTGATGTCACGATCTGCCTATTCTGCATACTGCCGGCGCACACACGATCCACCCACGCTATCACCGACACCAAGATGGTGACCAGCACGGGCCGTGCCAGAAGTGGGCAGAAGCGAGGAGGCCGCCAATTCTTTCTCCAAACTGGCCATAACTGCCGGTGGAAAGGTGCTGAATTTCACGGCCAAAATATTTGTTTAAAGTCTCTGCCATTTCCTTATTCCCCATTATAATTTCTGCATTCTCTGCCTCTAAGGGACCCACGTTTCTTTTGCTAATCTCTTCCTTTTTATATAGTTGTAGAAGCTTTTACAATCTGTTCTTATATTTCTTGCTAGGTTTTGTTCATTATCTGTGTCAACCTATCCACACTTGAATAAAAACTCTACTATACAAATACAAGTGAAACCTAACCAGTAACCATGGATTCTTTGTACAGCTGTGTAATTATGTGCTACAGAGAGGTCAGACAAGATTGCTACAGAAAATTACCCACCAAAATAATCACTTCTTTTTCATTCTTTATTCGCTATTTCCTCAATTACATGTTTCCTCTTATTTCTTGGGTTCCTCTCCTCCTCCAGTGCCATGTCACGCTTTACTGAGAGAACGGACAGGGGAACTCTGCCAACATGCAACCAGCAATCTGGAAGGTGCATGGCAACAGAGTTGACTCTAACTTTATTTCTAACTTTCCTTCCGTGGAAGCACCTCACTCCTTTCCTCTCCTTGCTCAATGGTCCAGGTGGAATCACTAACGCATCATGTAAATATTTACAAAGGACAATATAATCTGTGTACTTACAATGTGCCATTATGCTATGCTTTTTTAATTTTTCCTTCTTCCATGTTTAAGTCTCTTTCTATAACTCTCCTTTATTTTACATTTACTTTCTCTGGCACTTGACAATGGCTTTCTGTGTACTGTATAGAACGACACTGTGATATAGTGCGCTGAGTCACCAATAAACTGACATGGATAGGTGGCATTAAGGGTGCCGCACTTGCAGCATTCAAGTTTTCTTATTTTCTGTTAGTTATGTCATTTAAACTATGATTGCAGAACAAGATTTTGTGAGTTTGATTGAACAAATGTAATTGGAAGTTAGGAGTTAATTTCTGCAATAGTTGAGGAAAAGACAACAAAGTGAAGTGGTCTTTGTAGCTCTTGGAATCGAGGACATGTAAACCCACCAAATCTTCTGGGATCAGGGCAATTTAAACATTTATAGTGAGCTTCTGGCCCATATTGGTCCTGATGTTGGGACTTGATGTGGGATGGGAAATTGCATGTCAGCAATCCTTTAAGAATGACATTGAAGGTTGTAGTACATGTATGATATGTAACACATTGGCTGCTCAACTTAGAACTTAGAACATATAAGAACATAAGAAATAGGAGCAGGAGTAGGCCATTTGGCCCTTCGAGCCTGCTTTGCCATTCAATAAGATCATGTCTGATCTTCTACCTCATCTCCACTTTCCTGCACTATCCCCATATCCGTTGGTCCCCTTAATATTCAAAAATCTATCGATCTCTGTCTTAAATATACTCATGATGCGGAGATGCCGCATAGACCTCCTCAGAAGGCGAACACGGGACACAACCACCAGATTACCCTACGTCGTCCAGTACTTCCCCGGAGCGGAGAAACTACGCCATGTTCTTCGCAGCCTTCAACATGTCATCGATGACAACGAACACCTTGCTAAGGCCATCCCCACGCCTCCACTACTCACCTTCAAGTAGCCGCCTAACCTCAAAAGTACCATCGTTCGCAGCAAATTACCCAGCTGTCAGGAGAACAGTGACCACGACACCACACAACCCTGCCACGGCAACCTCTGCAAGACATGCCAGATCATCAACACAGATACCATCATCACACATGAGGACACTACCCACCAGGTACATGGTACATACTCATGTGACTCGGCCAACGTTGTCTACCTGATACGTTGCAGGAAAGGATGCCCCAGAGCATGGTACATCGGCGAGACCATGCAGACACTGAGACAACGTATGAACGGGCACCGCGCAACAATCGCCAGGCAGGATTGTTACCTCCCAGTCGGGGAACACTTCAGCAGTCAAGGACATTGAGCCTCAGATCTGCGGGTTAGCGTTCTCCAGGGCGGCCTTCGAGACACACGACAACGCAAAATCATCGAGCAGAAACTGATAGCCAAGTTCCACACCCATGAGGACGGCCTCAATAGGGATATGGGGTTCATGTCACGCTACAGAACGTGACTCGACATCATTGTCTGTCTTTCCAGTTTTTAAAAGAAAAACACACACCAAAAAAAAAGTTAAAAGCTCAACTGCAGACAGCAGGATTTGACACGTTGGCCCCCCTGTAACCCATCTCATTGTCTTGGCCGTGCTCTGGTGTGCCTTTGATGTAAGGCCTCCCTGAAAGATTGTATCTCTGCAGACAAATTGCTTTCGGTGTTTATATACTGTGAAATATTGTAGATTCCCTCATTGTAACACTACCTGACGAAGGGGCAACAGCTCCGAAAGCGTGTAATTTTAAATAAATCTGTTGGATTATAACCTGGTGTTGTGCGACTTCTCATTTTTAAATATACTCAACAACTGAGCCTCCACAGCCCTCTGGGGTAGAGAATTCCAAAGATTCACCACCCTCTGAGTGAAGAAATTTCTCCTCCTCTCAGTCCTAAATGGCTGACCCCTTATTCTGAGACTGTGACCCCAGGTTCTAGACTCCCCAGCCAGGGGAAACATCCTCCCTGCATCTACCCTGTCAAGCCCTGTAAGAATTTTGCATGTTTCAATGAGATCACCTCTCACTCTTCTAAACTCTAGAGATATAGGCCTAGTCTACTCAATCTCTCTTCATAGGACAATCCCACATCCTAGGAACCAGTCTGGTGAACCTTTGTTGCACTCCTTCTATAGCAAGAATATCCTTCCTTTGGTAAGGAGACCAAAACTGTATACAATACTCCAGGTGTGGTCTCACCAGGGCCCTATATAATTGCAGTAAGACGTCTTTACTCTTATACTCCAATCCTCTTGTAATAAAGGACAACATACCATTTGCTTTCCTAAATGCTTACTGTACCTACATATTAGCTTTCAGTGATTCGTGTACAAGGGACCCAAGTCTCTCTGAACACCAACATTTCCCAATCTCTCACCATTTAAAAAATACTCTACTTTTCTATTTTTCCTACCAAAGTGGATAACTTCACATTCCTCCACATTGGGCCAGAAATTCGGCTCCCTGGCGTCCCGCGGGTGCAAGGATCGCGGGCGCACCTACCTATCGCGCCTGCCGTTGACCTCTGGGCCCACGGGGACTTCAGCTCCTGGGCCTCCTGCAGCTGCCGGCGCGCAGTGCTTGTGTATCCCAGGGGCGTAGTTAGTGCGATGCATCCCCTGGGATCACGTGGGCCATGGAGAGCCAATGGCAGCAGACCATCTTTCATTCATAGATTTGACAGGAGACCTGTCAAATCTATGAATTGAAATCGGCCCCAAAACAACACCTAAACTTCAAATACATTTTTTAAAAAACCATCACATTTTTAAAATAACTTTAAGTTAAATAAATTAACTACTTTAAACAAAAATTTAAATTTTTCAAAAATTTAAAATACTTTTTAACAGTGCTAAAAATAAACTTACCTTTCTTTAAAGTATCTAAAAAAGATAAACCTGTTGAATTTTTTTTTAAATTGTAATCAATTAACCACTTACCTTGTTAAAAACGGGTCTTGCGCCTCCTTTTTAAAAGCGCAGCTTCTTCCATACTTACCTTCCCGGAGAAACCTGAAAAAAAACCTACGCACGCGGTTCACCTCTGAACCCCTCCCTTCAGGGGAACGGAAGTTCCGGTTTCCTGCGCATGCGCAGTGCATGCAGGAAACTGGCACTTCAGAAGGCCTTACGGGTGAGTACACAGCGCGTACTCACCCGGCAAGTGCCGAATTTCTGGCCCATTATATTCCATTTGCCATGTTCTTGCCATTCACTTAGCCTATCTATATCCCCTTGAAGCCTCCTTGCATACTCCTCACAACTTACATTCCCACCTAGCTTTGTATCATCAGCAAACTTGGATATATTAGATTTGGTCCCCTCATCCAAATCATTGATGTAGATTGTGAATAGCTGAGGCCCAAGCACTGATCCTTGCGGTACCCCACTAGTTACAGCCTGCCAACCTGAAAATGACCTGTTTATTCCTACTCTCTGTCAAACACAATTTCCCTTTCATAAATCCGTATTGACTCTGCCCAATCCTATTATTATTTTCTAAGTGCCCTGTTATCACGTCCTTAATAATAGATTCTAGCATTTTCCCTACTACTGATGTCAGGCTAACTGGTCTGTAGTTCCCCGTTTTCTCACTCCCTCCTTTCTTAAATAGTGGGGTTACATTTGTAATAGTGGGGGTACATTTGCACTTCTGTGACCATGGGAAAATTATTTTTTGGAATATAGCCTGTCATAGTTGAATAATGTGTATTGTAGTGTTCGATTGATATCCTGAAGCTTTGCCAGATTACCTTTAGGATTCAGGGAGACATATTACAGAGCTTTACCTTCTTGGAAGTTTTATCTGTGGCTACTCAGCACTCTCATGAGATTAAAAAAGTTGGGAATAGTCCATGATATTGTAAATTTTAGATGGCCTATTGAAAGAAACTGACAGAATGGCCTATCTATGCCCCATATGTTCATACATTCTTATGTTTTCTTTTTTCAACTGCTGGAATACCCAGGGCAAGAAATTCTCACACAGAGACAGGATTATTGGATGCTTTAAACCCGTGATACAAGGTGCCAACCAATCTTCCAGTCACACATGATGATGCCATGCAATATGGTAACCAATCGAGTACTCAGTCCTATGATGCACGGTACCTGCTTCCATTCACTAAGGTGATAGCATTTGAACAACCACAACAACACCAATAAGTTGCATTTATATAGTACCTTTAAAGTAGAAAAGTGTCCGAAGCAGCTTCACAGAGGCAATAATCAGACAAAGAAGAATATATTAGGAGGGGTGATCGAAAGCTTGGACAAAGACATGGGTTTTAAGTAGGGTCTTAAAGGAGAAGAGTGAGGTGGAGAGGCGGGGGTTACGAAGGGAATTCAGGGTGTGGGGTCTAGACGGCTGAAAGCACAGCCACCAATGGTAAAGCAAAGAGAGAGGAAGATGCACAAGAGGCCAAAGTCAGAGGAATAGAGAGATCAGGATCAGCATTATTGGACTCAAAGAAGTTACAGAGATATGGAAGAGTGAGGCTATGAATGGATTGAAAGATGAGGATGAGAATTTTAAATCAGAGGTGCTGGGGAACTGGGAGCCAATATAGGTCAGCAATACAAGTGTTATAGCTGAGCGAAACCTTGAGGGATAGGATCCGGGCAACGGAGATTTGGAGGAGCTGAAATTTACAGATCAGGGAGGATGGGAGGCCAGTGATGAGTGCATTGGAATAGTCAAGTCTTGAGGTGAAAAATGCATGGATGAGAGTTCAGAAGCAGTTAAACTGCAGCAGGAACAGAGCTGGGCAATGTTGCAGAAGTGGAAGTAGGTGGTCTTTGTGATAGAGAGGATATGAAGTCAGATACTCAGTTTGGAATGAATAGGATGGCTAGTTTGCAGACAGTCTGCTTCAACTTGCGAGAGTGGCCAGTGAGGGGAACTGGTGGCAATGCTATGGAGTTTGTGGTGGGGACCAAAGAAAATGGCTTCAGTCTCCCAGTGTTTAACTGGTGGAAATTGCGGCTCATCAAAGACTGGATGCTGGGCAAGCAGTCTGAAAGGACAGAGGCAGTGGAAGAATCAAGAGAGGTGTTGAAGAGTCGTCACTGTAGCATAGGCCCCGTGACTAGCCAGAGTGATATGACCATAAATGAATATACATGTCACAAACCTTGTACTGCTGTGTAAAATTATAAATTCTTCCAGTCTTACCATGGTAATATTTTGCTGTACTGGAAAATTACTGTAGACTGGTGACATTCTGTGAAGCTTGCAAGTATGTTATTGTACTGCTATGCATGTTTCATGAATACTTAATTATCTTTACCAGTAAAAATGTTACTAACATCAGGGTGGAGTGGTAGCTTTGTTAAAGTTGCAATGTCTATGCGAGTATCTCGGTAGTAACTTAATGTCCTGACTCATCTCTTTTTCAATTATGTGGAAAGAGGGTGTATAAACAAAAAGATCATTTTTGTACATGGAGTGACACATTGGAACTGTATCCCTGCGCGATAACCAGATGGCCTTATAGTTCCAGTTAGAGCAAGGCTAGTTGCACATAAGTGTTAGTGGTATAGCCACTAACTGAACAGTCTCGAGAAGATAGCACACTGAAACCACGATACTGCTGTTCCTGGAAATTGAGGGATCTATTAACTCTTTCTGTATTTTGCCGTGCTGTTTAATAAAGTTATCAAACTAAATTGTTGTTGTATCCATCTTTAGGGGGTCAACATCAAAGTACATGTGGAAGCCGACACGTGTCTGTGTTTATGTCACCGAGGAGCAGCATGTAGATGAGGAAGAGACGGGATCCAAGGAAAGATCGCTGGGGGGTCTTCAAAAGTAGTGATGGGGGAGCAAGTCGAGAAGCCATTACTGGAGATGCTCTGGCTACAATTGGATATGTAAGAGTGGAACCAATAAGTGCAATCTCACTGAACCGGACAACAGAGGAGACATTGAAGGAGCATGTTGTGGTCGACTGCGTCAAAGGCTGTAGAGTGGTCGAGGAGGGATAATGCACCACAGTCACTGAGGAGTCATTTGTGACTTTGATTAGAGCTTTTTCAGTGCTGTGGCAGGGGCAGAAACCTTATTGGAGAAATTCAAACACGGAGTTGTGGGAAACAAGTTTTTAAGTTTTGTAAACCCTGTCAATCATGGCGATTATCACTGAACAGCCAAAGAGATAATGGTTGTTAGGCATTTCTTTTCCTTTTTACGAAAAGGTTAATTGAACAGAAGGGTCTTGCACATTGCTACTGCCTTTATGTCCCTCAGGATTTATTCAGAGACTACAGTACTGCAGAGAGAAAGAGTGATGGTTTACTGCCACTGAAAATATATTCAGATGACACTTACTTTGATACATATATTTTGTTTCCTGATTTCAACGTTATTTTCAATTCAAATATATCACTTGTGGGTCAAAACTGAAGATCATTTGTAAACATAGACAGCCTATCAATCAGGGTGATAGGCAGAGAGCATTTAACTGTGAAATGTCTCCTAACTAGCTGCTTCACTCGTTCCACGAATATGTCTGTTATTATCTAGAAATCTATTGCAAATGTACAATTATAGGGTACTTCCATTTTCCATCTCCTAACTTATTACTATTGCCCCATGTTCTCTCTGCAGCTGTCATGGCGATGGTGATTTAGAATGAATACAAAATTAAAAAGTGTCTCAATACTGCCGAAAGAGAATGTCTTGTCAAGGACAGATACAAGCTGATGTCTTGTCACTGGTGTCTTTTTTTCCATGTGACAGGAAATAAGTGATTTCAGATGCTTGGCTCACTTCATTTTTTTCTTCAGGGAGGTGAGGGGTGTCACTGCTGGGGAATGGAACACTTTTCCAATTTTAGCATTCAATATCAACGGCAAGCACTCTCAAGTCAAGTAAAGCAGCATCATTTTAGATGAAGAGTAAAGCTTTTTCTACACTGTACATCACTCTGTTTCCAGAAGGATACACCTACTGCACCAGTGTGTTATTTCCTTCTCTTTGTTCCCTTTCTGAATGAAAATGCCAATCTATGGTCTCACTGAGTAAAACTATACCCTTAATGCAATTTCATGCCCAAGTTCTGAGCAGTGGACACATCACCAGTAGAGACTACTCACAGAAGATCTCACTTGGTAGTACTCTCGCCTCTGAGTCAGAAGGTTGTGGGTTCATAGTCCCACCTGAGCACAATATCTAGGCTGACACTGCAGTGCAGCACCAAGGGAGTGCTGCACTGTCGGAGGTGTCGTCTTTTGGATGAGACGTTAAACTGAGGCCCTGTCTGTCCTCTTAGGAGGACACAAAATATCCCACTGCATTATTTTGGAGAAGAGCAGGGGATTTATCCCTGGTGTCCTGGCCAATATTTATCCCTCAATCAACATCACAAAAACAGATTATCTGGTCATTATCACATTGCTGTTAGTGGGAGCTTGTTGTGCGCAAATTGGCTGCTGTGTTTCCTACATTACAACAGTGACTACACTTCAAAAGTACTTCATTGGCTGTAAAATGTTTTGGGATGTCCTGAAGCTGTGAAAGGCGCTATATAAATGCAACTGTTTCTTCCTTCATTGTTTCTATTAGTTTGAGCTGGATTTGAAACACTTGGCTCCGAAAGTAAAAGGACAGCATTCTCACCCACGGCATCAATTTTAGGACACCTTTTCAAATATCTTATGTTCAGCTCTTTTTACTGAACAATGTGCCAAACATATGGATCCAGGAAAAACATTAATTTACATTTATTGAATTCATGCCACAGCTGGAATAATATGTAAGAAAAAAAAGGTAAGAATAAAAACAAATGAATTAAACCCTTCTAGCTCACCCCACCTTTCAATGGGGACCTGGTCAGACTGTTTACAATTCCGACCTGCTGTGCTGCTAATCTTATTTCACTTCTATTGTTTGGTGGAACCAGAAGTTGTCCTTTTCTTTTTTACATGTTTCTACTCAACTAACATTAAGTTGATTAAATTGCAATCGGTTCCTTAAATTAACCCTAAGACTTTTGGCAGAGAAATGTCAGCTTTCCTGGGCCAGTTCTATTGCTTCAGTTTTCAGCTCACACACTGTGACACTGAAACAAACACTAATATTACAGTAAGAAACTACACAAATATCGGGAGTAGTCTCATTGCTGTGATATTAATTCTAAACTTGAAGTACATTAAACACAACTGCAAAATACAAAAACTAACATTTAAATTAGTACTTATGCTTGTCCTGTCATTTCTTTTTTTTCCCAATCTCCATATCTCCTATTTTTATTTAACTAGCTTTACTTTTATATATCCGATCGAATATAATCTTTCTATTCCATTGTTTTTCTCAAAAATATGCTAAATATCTTTCATTGCCTGCTTTCTTCCTCTTTCTGGATTCCACTATTCATTTTAGAGGTGGGAATAAGTTCTGAAACATTGGTCTTTGATTTACTGAAAACAGGCTCCAACCAAACCAATGCCAAAAATATTAGCCCAGCTATTCCCAGGGACTTCTGCCATTATAATGGAAAGTATCAGTCATAGGGATCCTTGAACAGCGTAAAATAAAGAGGAAATTATGGAGTAAGTGTCTCTTGCCATTAATTATGCCATTCCATATTTTTCTGGGACTTTTACGCAACTCTGCCATTACCATTTATTTATCATTGCTCCGTCCCAAATAAAACCAATGGCGATTGCGATTTTCCTGCATTTAAGCTAGTTTTCATCCCACTGCCACTTAGATGGAAAAATAATCAGCTAAGTGGCCTTGCATGATTTATTGCTTGAAGATCGAGTTTAAACTTCCTGGGGGTAATTTTGACTTTGGGCAATAGTGTAAAATGAGCACTATTGAATCAGGTGTCCATTATATATCCCCGTATATAGTGACTGGCATGAGGTTATATTGTACCACTCTGAGGTGAATGCATTGGGGCTTTAATGCACTGCCCCACCTGCAGCATTCTGATTATATGGCCTGGGGTTTCCACCGGGGGGTGCAACCTGAAGTTAGACCCGAAAATGCGGTCAAATGTTGCGCTCATTTTACCGATTGCAAGTTATGCCCAATTACCCTCCCAATCTCATTAGAATATGCCGAACATAAAATGGGCATAAATCAGCTTAAATAATTGTGGCCCAAGGAATGCGCCAAACCAAAACCATACATTACTTCTTTAAAATATTACTTCTTTAAGTATGAAAACTTAAGTTTTTACTCTTTTAGCCATCATTCATGCACATCAGGCACAGCATGTTTAGGAACCTGCAATCAGGGAAGTTTTTTAATCCATTAAAAGAAAGATAAAATACAGTGCAGGTCTGAGTGAGGATAACTCTTAAAAAGTGTACAAAAATAAAACACCAGAAGAATGACCTTCTTTCCTAATGCACCTGAAAATATGGTCGCCATGTGAACAGACACTCCAAACCAGCACAATTGGAAGTTACTCGCATTTGAGAGTGTGGGTGAGTGGGCACTTTGGTGGGCAAAGATTCGCTCGGGCAGAAGGATTGATGGACCGATGTAAAAGATCGAGGAGACTTGGACGTATTGTAGTTGCAGGCGTCACTCACTTATGCCCAAAATTGCGAAGTCTTTTAAACCACATATTTTGGTTTGTGCCCAGATTACACGTGTCTCTGGGAACAAATGTGGAGGAAACTCCAGGCCGATATATTTGTTTTTAATTTTAGACAAGCAAAGCTAGGAACATTTGGAAACTTGTAGGGGGAATAATTCGGTGGCGCCCCCTTTGGGGTGCTAATGTCGCCGGGGTGTTAATTTTAGTGCCCTGAAAAAGTTTGCACCCCTGCACCATAAATTCAGTAGTAGCGCCCCAAGCAGAGGCGGGGCGCTACTGGAAGCACTCCCCCTCCTTCCTGGGGAGCTACCACTGAATTACGTAGCACTACATGCAACAGCGCCACGCATGTCGACACGTAGCGCCGCGTTATTGTAGGCCACCCTCTCCTGATTAAAGGGGAGGGGCCTAGCGCTGTGCGCACCGGGGCCCTGCTGGACCACTGGGGAGCGGGGTGCCGTGAAAACAGCACGGCAATCAAGAGGAGTGCCGAGCTGAGCGATCGCGCCTGGCACCCTGAAGAAAAAAGGGGAAGGGGGCAGGTGCTGGCAGTCGGCCCCAAAAAAATGGCCGCCCAACACCTGTCCTTTAAGTAGCACCACCGCGGCTGCAAAAACGCCACCCTGACCCTGTCGGACATATCGTCCGGCGATAGGTCAGGGGGCGCAACCCAAGGTTGCGGCCAAGGCACGAGCGGGGCGCTGTGCACAGCGATGAATTTTTGCAGGAGGCGTTAGCGGCGCCACGCCGGGGTGCTAGGGGATTTGCGCCCTGGACGCTAACGAGAGGCGCAAATCAATCCAATTTTTCTCCCGTAGTCTTTTTTTAAGTGTTTGATTCAACTGTGTTTTCTTGTTTTTTACAAAAATAATATTTGGGCTCCTGAGTGTAATAGTTTGACATTTTAGGAGTGAGGAGAGATTATTTATTAACTTAAAATTCCAACACATGCCTGCGGATGATGTTGCCAAGGGGCAACATGTAGATGAGAAAGAGGAGGGGGGTCAAGGATAAATCCTTGGGGGACATCCAGAGGGGTGAAAAGAGAAGCAATTGCTGGAGATGCTCTGGCTACAATTCGATAGATGAGTGGAACCAAGCAATGGCAAGCCCACTGAGCTGGACAACGGGGAGAGGCATTGGAGGAGAATGGAGTGGTCGAGGAGGACGAGGAGTGATAATGCACCATTGTCACAGTCGCAGAGGATGTCATTTGTGACTTTGATTAGGGACGTTTTGTTGCTGTAACCGGGACTGAAGCTTGATTGGAAGCTGATTTATTTATGGGTTAATTACTCTGTAAAAATGGGAATGTACTATGAGCGTGCTCTATCTTAATGTGCCTGAAAGAGCAACTGAAGGAGTCTCTGAAAACGATAGTGGAGGCAAAATTTCACTGATGCCAGATGCTTCCTAGCATGTCAGTAACATAGTAGCTAACTCCAAAGGAGGAATGGTTTTTCATATAGGGTATTTTGTGGCTGTCGCCATGGAAATGGTACTTTTGGATGAACCAATAATCTCAATCATCTCAGCCCCAGGACATCGCTGCAGGAGTTCCTCATGGCAGTGTCCTAGGCCCAACCATCTCAGCTGCTTCATCAATGACCTTCCCTCCGTCATAAAGTCAGAAGTGGGGATGTTCGCTGATGATTGCACAATGTCCAGTTCCATTCACAACTCCTCAGATAATGAAGCAGTCCGTGCCCGCATGCAGCAAGACCTGGACAACAAGCATGCTTGGGCTGATAAGTGGCAATTAACATTCACCCCACACAATTGCCAGGCAATGACTATCTACAACAAGCGAGAGTCTAACCACCGCCCCTTGACATTCAACGGCATTACCATCGCTGAATCCACCACCATCAACATCCTGGGGGTCACCATTGACCAGAACCTTAACTGGACCAGCCACATAAATACTGTGGCCACAAGAGCAGATCAGAGGCTGGGTATTCTGCGGCGAGTGTCTCACCTCCTGACTCCCCAAAGCCTTTTCACCATCTACAAGGTGCAAGTCAGGAGTGTGATGGAATACGCTCCACTTGCCTGGATGAGTGCAGCTCCAACAACACTCAAGAAACTCAACACCATCCAGGACAAAGCAGCCTACTTGATCGGCACCTCATCCAGCACCTTAAACATTCACTCCCTCACCGTGGCTGCAGTGTGTACCATCTACAAGATGCACTGCAGCAACTCGCCAAGACTTCTTCGGCATCACCTCCCAAACCTGTACCTCTACCACCTTAAAGGAGAAGGGCAGTAGGCACATGGGAACACCATTACCTGCAAGTTCCCCATCAAGTTACAAACCATCCTGACTTGGGAATATATCGCCGATCCTTCATCGTCGCTGGGTCAAAATCCTGGAATTCCCTCCCTAACACCATTGTGGGAGTACCTTCACCATACGGACTGCAGCGGTTCAAGAAGGCAGCTCACCACCACCTTCTCAAGGGCAATTAGGGATGGACAATAAATGCTGCTCTTGCCAGCGACACCCACATCCCAGGAACGAATAAAAAAAAATAACAATTGCAACTGAGTAAATGTATCAGGTGACAGAAACATGTTCATCTCAGACATATTATCAATTTATTACTTTGTCATTTTTTGCTATCGTTCTAAAGATTTGTTCTGCAGCAAATCCTATTCCCTCCAGAATTTTTGAAGCTATACTGTTAGTCTGCATTATGGATGCTGTGACATTGCTAACTGGCTTTTCCATGAATGTATTTGGATAATTAAGCTTCTGCAGCCATCATGATTATTGAAATACATATGTCATTGACCCACATTTACTCTTCATTATTAAGAAAAGTAGCGTTTGTGGTAATTGATTGTGAACTGTTGTAATTAATTAATTTCTTAATCGGTAATCCAAGCAACAAGGCAAGAAAGCTGTAACTGAATATACTCGCTTGGGAACACTTAACGATTGGATTCACTTATTTCTATCAATGCACCATGCCTTCACATAACAATACGAGCATACAAACAAAGACAAACAACAACTTGCTTTTATATCGCTCCTTTGACATAGAAAATACGTCCTTCACAGAGGCACAGGGCTGAATTTTGAAACTGGGGTCGGGTTGGGGTCGGGAATCACACATTCTGGCTTGTGAACCCGCCTCCATCGAGATGTGGCCAACCCACTGTATTTTCCCTTGATTGACATTGTTGAGCCCGCCCAGTGGGCTCAGCAGGCCAATTAAGGGCCACCCGGCAACAGGTGATGTCACAGACTGACATTTCATCTGTCAAGAGCTTTTGACAGATGAAATATCAGCGTTTGACAGCTCTGTGAAGCTGTGAAACACTCACAATATGATTTCTAACTTCAGTCCTTCCTCTCAGGCTGAGTTAGAAATCATTCCACCACAGAAAACAGAAGGCTGCAGTTTTTGACAGAACCACGGCTTTTCTGCTTTCTGTGCCGGAGAGATTTCTAACTCCCGAGAACTGAAGGGCTGACACCTGCAGGAGGAAGTTAAGGTAAGTAAAACTTTTTCCAACACTTAGCACTTACCTTACACACTTACCTCTGCACACATGCACCCATCACTCACCTGCCCACCGGACATATCGACCCCTCCAACCACTGCAGACCCACGACCCGCCCCGATAACTTGGCGTGGTTGCCACCTGTTGGGAAGCCCACACTTTTCTTTTGAAAATAGGGATTATGCAAAAAAACTGCCTGTTAACTACCTGTTAACAGGCAGTTAATTGTCACTAATCCCTTCCCGCCTCGGGGAGTTGGGTCTCAGCACAGGTCGGGTACCCGCCGCCAGAGAAACTGGCATGGAGGCGGGTTGGAGGCGGGATGGGGTCGGGTCCCCCGAATCTGCAACTTTAACCCCCCCCTCCCCCCGCCTCCAAACCCGACTCCACGGGTCATTGAAAATCCAGCCCATAATCTCAAAGATGGACGCCGAGCCAAAAAAGGAGCCCTTAGTCGGGATGAAGAAGGGCTCGGTTTTAACTTGGGGCAGGTTTGGGGAATGGGGAGTGGGGAGCCCAAAGCGAGCATGCACCCAGATTTTATGAAGGAAGCGAAGCCAGGCCAATTTTAAGGGCTGGGCCTCATTTCAATTTTTAAATCCGTCTCCTGCCTAAAGCTGAATGATGTCAGGGCTGATGGGCAGGAGTGGAAATTGGGGTGAGAGCTGGATATTACTGTGGACCCAAAGGAATGATTCCCGGCATAAGATAAGTCCTGGGGGGGGTGCTAGGGGGGCAGCAGGGGGTTTGCAAGCTAGTGCCAGTCAGGTGAGGGAGCGGCAATGCTGAGGCTGGGAAGGCCCAAATACTCCTTGTTGTTCCCGGGGAGAACACCTGATCCTCCTGGTCCACAAGGATTCCACATAAAAGTACATTATTTTAATTTCCTTGTCCTCTTCTGGCCACTCCTCAACTCCCGCCATGGCTCATCTGTCGAAGTGGTCCCGTGCGGGTCTTGTAAGACGTGTCATTTTTTACTTCAGTCCAACAGTACTTAGAGTTCGGACCCATATTGAAACAGACAGTTCGAGACAAAGATCTCAGGGTAACTATTCTTTACTTAGGATATGGTAGTATAGTGGTTAAGGTACTGGCCCTAGTAATCCAGAGGCCTGGACTAATGATGCGATCGAGACGTGAGTTCAAAACCCACCACTGCAGCTGGGAAATTTAAATTCAGCTAATTCAAGAAATCCGGAATAAAAAAAGCTGGCATCAGTAATGGTGACTAGGAAACTACCAGATTGTAGTAAAAACCCATCTGGTGCACTAGTGTCCTTTATTGAAGGTAATCTGCCACCCTTACCTGGTCTGTCCTATATGTGACTCCAGACCCACAGCAATGTGGTTGACTCTTAAATGCCCTCTGAAATGGCCTAGCAAACCAGTTAGTTATCTTACCACCACCTTCTCAAAGGCAATTAGGGATGGGCAATAAATGCTGGCCTTGCCAGCGACGTCCATATGAACAAATAAAAAAAAACTTAATATCAACAGCAAGTACAGTACAAGCACACATACGTACTAACACAGCGAGTGATCAGTTTGGCGGTGACTAGTAGGTTCTCTTCTCTGTGCGTCCGATCAAGTCGCCTGACTCACTGCAGCAGGTCCTAATGTCTTTCGACTGCACATTTTCTTTCTCCTCTCCTTATCTGTTAGTCAGTGGGCCTCAAGGCCAGTTACGCCATTGTCTGTGGAAGTTCCTGTTAATAATGGCTCGAAGTTTGTTTACAGAATTCTCATGGCCCACTTCCTTATCTGTGACTTTTACCACGATCCCCTCCCCCTTCGCCAGACGCCAAGTACCGCCTTTGGCGCATCGGGTTCATGGGTAGAGGCCGAGCTCCCTCCAGCAGGGCATTCCCTGGTAACTTATCCAATTTTTCATCACCCCCTTCATCAACTTCACTATCACTTTCATCACTATCCTGTCCATCCTTCCTGAATGAGGGGGTCATGGCACATACAATGCCTCTTTGAATCTGCAACTTCTCCTCCAATTCCCTAATCTGATTTTTACATTCAGTGTGATCCCCACGGGCGCTCCGTTCCCCTAGAGCCTGTTTCTGGGCCACCCTAAATGCAACCTTCAGGTCCTCATTAACCTTTTCTGCCTGCTCTGCCCAATGTCTCTGCTTGGACGCCTCCTCCGACCAGACATCACACTGATCCTGGTTATTCATACACTGGCTCTCAAGGTACAGTTCCTTATTACACCATCTCTCCTTTGCCTTTTCAAACTTCTCCGCGAGTCTTTTCCTACTTTCCCTTTCTTCTTCTAATTCCCTCGGAAATCGGTTTACCACCGCTTAGAACATAGAAAAATAGGAGCAGGAGTAGGCCATTCGGCCCTTTGAGCCTGCTCCGCCATTCAATATGATCATGGCTGATCCTCTATCTCAATACCATATTCCCGCTCTCTCCCCATACTCCTTGATGCCTTTTGTGTCTAGAAATCTATCTATCTCCTTCTTAAATATATTCAGTGACTTGGCCTCCACAGCCTTCTGTGGTAGAGAATCCACAGGTTCAACACCCTCTGAGTGAAGAAATTTCTCCTCATCTCAGACCTAAATGTCCTACCCCGTATCCTGAGACTGTGACCCCTTGTTCTAGACCCCCCCAACCAGGGGAAACATCCTCCCTGCATCCAGTCTGACTAGCCCGGTCAGAATTGTATACGTTTCAATGCGATCCCCTCATTCTTCCAAACTCTAGTGAATACAGGCCTAGTCGACCCAATCTCTCCTCATATGACAGTCCTGCCTTCCCAGGAATCAGTCTGGTGAACCTTCGCTGCACTCCCTCTATGGCAAGTATATCCTTTCTTAGGTAAGGAGACCAAAACTGCACAGAATACTCCAGGTGTGGTCTCACCAAGGCCCTGTATAACTGTAGTAAGACATCTTGCTCCTGTACTCAAATCCTCTTGTAATAAAGGCCAACATACCATTTGCCTTCCTAACTGCTTGCTGTACCTGCATGTTTGCTTTCAGTGACTGGTGTACAAGGACACCCAGGTCCCTCTGTACATCAACATTTCCCAATCTATCACCATGTAAATAATACTCTACCTTTCTGTTTTTCCTACCGAAGTGGATAACTTCACATTTATCCACGTTATACTGCATCTGCCATGTATTTGCCCACTCACTCAACTTGTCTAAATCGCCTTGAAGCCTCTTTGCATCCTCCTCACAACTCACAATCCACCTAGTTTCGTGTCGTCAGCAAACTTGGAAATATTACATTTGGTTCCCTCATCCAAATCATTCTCTATCACTGGCCTTGAGGGGCAACTTCCCTGTCACATATTTTGTGACTAACTCATCCATTGTCTTTGCCATTGTTTGTTCCGAGTGGGTCCCTGTTCGGGCGCCAAAATCTGTAAGACGTGTAAATTTTTACTCCAGTCTAACAGTACTTAGAGTTCGGACCCGTATTGGAACAGACAGCTCGAGACAAAGATTTCAGGGTAACTATTCTTTACTTAAAATCAACAGCGATTACAAGCAAGTACAAGCATACATACATCTTAACACAGCAAGTGATCAGTTCGGCAGTGACTACTAGGTTCTCTGCTCTGTGCGACTGATCAAGGCACCGGACTCACTGCAGCAGGCCCTAGTGTCTTTCGACTGCACTTTTTATACCCCAAAACTTAGCAGACCGCCCAATGCGTACATGTCCCAGACCACATTAACAATGGCCAGCAGTTGTTTTTCTTTCTCCTCTCCTTATCTGTTAGTCAGTGGGCCTCAAGGCCAGTTACGCCATTGTCTGAAGAAGTTCCTGTTAACAATGGCTCGAAGGTTTGTTTTACAGAACTCTCAAGGCCCACTTCCTTATCTGTGATTTTTACGAAATTTGCTCAGTAACACGGCCCTCAGTCTCTCAAGATATGCCGGTCCATTAAATTTGGTCAACTTTGAATTTAGTCAAGTTACTTTACAGTGATGATGTATTCTTACAGCCTCCCGAATGGAGAAGTTAAAATGTCGCTGCAGCGCTCGGGTTGCGACTTTTACATTTAAATTAGGCCCCTGCCGGGGGAAGTTGGTGAAGATAAAATGTTGCTGGGCGGGAATAGTGTAGCCTCGGGCCAGGAAGTGGACATGGACAATTTTAACGCCTCTCACGCACCGTTTCCGCCGGGTGGGGTGTTAAAACTGAACCCTGCACTCAATCTTTGCAGCCATTGTCCCACTGCTAAATTAGTGGGGCCCACCAACCCATGGGCCACCCAATCTGCACTCCACAGGAGAGTCCAAACAAATATCTTATACTATTACTAGGAAAGGCATTGAAACTAAAATAAAAACCAATTCAATAATATAAACAGTAACAAGGTGACAGAGGCCTTGAATCTAAATCTGCAGCATGTAAATAAAGTACTGGCAAACAGCTAAGAGCCAGGAAATCATATTTACCTATTCCAATGCACTCCTGGCTGGCCTCCCACATTCTACCCTCCGTAAAGTTGAGTTCATCCAAAACTCTGCTGCCCTTGTCCTTACTCGCGCCAAGTCCGTTCACCCATCACCCCTGTGCTCGCTGACCTACATTGGCACCTGGTTAAGCAACATCTCGATTTTCAAGTTCTCATCCTTGTTTTCAAATCCCTACATGGCCTCATCCCTCCCTATCTCTGTAATGTCCTCCAGCCCTGCAATCTCCCGAGATATCTGCGCTCCTCTAATTCTGGCCTCTTGAGCATCCCCAATTTCAATCGCTCCACCATTGGTGGCCGTGCCTTCTGTTGCCTAGGCCGTAAGCTCTGGAATTCCATCCCTAGACCTCACCGCCTCTCTCTCCTTCTTTAAGATGCTGCTTAAAACCTACCTCTTTGACCAAGCCTTTGGTCATCTGCCCTAATAGCTTCTTATGTGGCTCGGTGTCAAATTTTTTATAACACTCCTGTGAAGCGCCTTGGGTCGCTTTACTATATTAAAGGGGCTATAAAAATACAAGTTGTTGTTGTTGTTGGACCTGCTGAAAAGAACAGAAATTACAATGAAATAAATGTATCCGACTTAAATGTTGAAGATAATAATTGTTAAAATAATTTCTTTAATACAATTATTTCTAAGCCAGCACAGCCTCTGTTTTCTTTGAGTTCAGCAAAAGCTGGATACCCTAAAGCCACTAGTTACTAGATTAGCCTCTAATAAAATTTACTGGTAACTTCATCTAGGAGCAAATCATAGGATTACTAAATCAGAATCAAAATTGGTATTATGTGGTCTATGGAGTCAAACCAAGTTGAAGTTGCTTTGTCTGGTTGTTGGGATTCTACTAACCCCTTTATGACCAAGCTGAATGTTTTGACTCAATAGCAGATATCAATCAAGCTTCATGCAGATACCAATCCCTGATCGCAATGGGTAAGGCCACACTTCGAGAAAGTCTTTGGCACTGATCCAAGATAATGATTGTCTGCCTAGTTTAATTATGGAGGGAAAGCTGGTACCTGCTTGTCTCTGGCCATGATTCTGCTTGCCCTGCACATCACAATATTAGTTTCTTATATGGCATGTTGAGAGTAATAGTACAGCTCATAATATTTGGTACATTGCACTGGTCCCACCGATCTAACCTTAGGCCCTCTGACATTCAATTTATTTTTGCAGCATTAATGGTAATGATATTCAAAGAATTCTAGCTCCTCTTTTTACTGTGGGTTGTGTGAAAAGCAGCAAATTAATATCAAGACACCATATACTGACATGTGATTGCCTCGGGTTCATAAGGGAAACGATCACCATGGCAACACAATATGTTCCTGAAAATAGGACAAAATTGCAACTATAAATATCACTTTTATTAACATATTTACAGAGTTATTGATACATTGATTTTGCAAAATAATCTTAATATTTCGAAAGGAACGATAGTTACAGTGCGGTGATGATAATTTCAATCATTAACGTTAAATATGACATGAAATAAATAAAACTGTAGCACAGGACGAAAAATAAAGATTTTTTTCAGAATTATTAGAATTGGACTGAAGTATGTTTTTAAATAATTGGTTGGTTCGCCATAGTAAAGCAAGACACCTTAGAGCATCTTGAAATACTCTTGTTATCAATTGGTAAATATTAATGAGCCAATTCAAATGTATTTCTAGCATGTTTTTCATTAGCTGACTGCAATTTCTGTTAAAAAATCATATCTTGCAAGTCAATGGTGCAGAAATTAGTATACTGTCTTTCAGGTGTAAAACAGGCGCAAAGCATATCAATTTAGCATTGCGCCCAATCTTTGCAGGCGTTGGTCCCACTGTTAAATTCATGTGGCCCACTTTTTAGGCAGTCCAGACGGACGCATAAAACTGGCGTTAGGCACCTTGAATATGTTAATGAGGGGCCTAATGCCTGTTGAAGGACCCCTTTACAAAATGGGTTATGGATGAACAGGGCAGGTGTCGGGCCTGCCTCACTCAATATTATTTTTATTCATTCATGGGATGTGGGCGTCGCTAGCAAGGCCAGTAATTATTGCCCATCCCTAATTGCCCTTGAGAAGATGGTGGTGAGCCTCCTTCTTGAACCATTGCAGTGCGTGTGGTGAAGGTACTTCCACAGTGCTTTTAGATAGGGAGTGCCAGGATTTGGACCCAGTGATGATGAAGGAATGGTGATATATTTCCAAGTCAGGATGGCTGTGTGACTTGGAGGGAAACTTAGAGGTGGTGATGTTCCCATGCGCCTGCTATCCTTGTCCTTCTAGGTGGTAGAGGTCGCAGATTTGGGAGGTGCTGTTGAAGAAGCCTTGGCGAGTTGCTGCCTTGCATTTTGTAGACGGTACACACTGCAGCCATGTTGCACCGGTGGTGGAGGGAGTGACTATTTAAGGTTGTCGGTGGGGTGCTGATCAAGCGGGCTGCTTTGTCCTGGATGGTGTTGAGCTTCTTGAGTGTTGTTGGAGCTGCACTCATCCAGGCAAGTGGAGAATATTCCATCATACTCCTGACTTGTGCCTTGTAGGTGGTGGAAAGGCTTTGAGCAGTCAAGAGGTGAGTCACTCGCCGCAGAATACCCAGCCTTTGACCTGCTCTGATAGCCACAGTATTTATGTGGCTAGTCCAGTTAAGTTTCTGGTCAATGGTAACCCCCCCAGGATGTTGATGGTGGGGGATTTGATGATGGTAATGTCATTGAATGTCAAGGGAGGTGGTTAGACTCTCTCTTGTTGGAAATATAGTCATTGCCTAGCACTTGTGTGGCGCGAATGTTACCTGCCACTTTCCAGCCCAAGCCTGGGTGTTGTCCAGGTCTTGCTGCATGTGGGTGTGGACTGCTTCATTATCTGAAGAATTGCGAATGGAACTGAACACTGTGCAACCATCAACAAACATTCTTACTTCTAACCTTATGATGGAGGGAAGGTCATTGATGAAGCAGCTGTAGATGATTGGACCTAGGACACTGCCTTGAAAACTCCTGCAGTAATGTCCTGGGGCAGAGATGATTGGCCTCTAACCACCACAACCATCTTCCTTCGTGCTAGGTATGACTCCAGCCAGTGAAAAGTATTCCCCTGATCCCCACTGACTTCAATTTTACTAGGGCGCCTTGATGCCACACTTGGTCAAATGCTGCCTTGATGTCAAGGGCAGTCACTCTCACCTCACCTCTGGAATTCAGCTGTTTTGTGCATGTTTGGGTCTGTAATGAGGTCTGAGCCCAGTGATCCTGGCAGAACCCAAATTGGCATCAGTTAGCAGGTTATTGGTGAGTAAGTGTCGCTTGATAGCACTGGCGATGACACCTTCCATCGCTTTGCTGATGATTGAGTGTAGGGCTGATGGGGCGGACATTGGCTGGATTGGATTTGTCCTGCATTTTGTGGACAGGATATACCTGGGCAATTTTCTACTTTGTTGGGTAGATGCCTGTGTTGTAGCTGTACTGGAACAGCTTTGCTAGAGGCGCGGTTAATTCTAGAGCACAAGACTTTAGCACTACAGCCGGGATGTTGTTGGAGCCTATAGCCTTTGCCGTATCCAGTGCACTCAGCCGTTTCTTGATATTACGTGGAGTGAATCGAATTGGCTGAAGACTGGCATCTATGATGGTGGGGACCTCAGGAGGAGGCTGAGATGGATCATCGACTCAGCACTTCTGGCTGAAGATGGTTGCGAATGCTTCAGCCTTGTCTCACATTCTGTGCTCTGCCACCATTGAGGATGGGAATGTTCATGGAGCCTCCTCCTCCCATTAATTGTCCACCGCTATTCACGACTGTAGAGCTGTGATCTGCTCCGTTGGTTGTGTGATCGCTTAGCTCTGTCTATAGCATGATGCTTCCAATGTTTAGCATGCATGTAGTCCTGTGTTGTAGCTTCACAATGTTGGCACCTTCATTTTCAGGTGTGCCTGGTGCTGCTCCTGACATGATCTTCTACACTCTTCATTGAACCAGGGTTGGTCGCCTGGTTTGATGGTAATGGTAGACTGAGGGTTATGCTAGGCCATGAGGTTACAGATTGTGGTGGAATACAATTCTGATGCTGTTGATGGCCCACAGTGTCTCATGCAATGTTACCCTTAATTTTTTTTGGATGTGCGGCCCATTCACAGTTTTGTGCATGCGTGAAATTAAACATTATAAAAGCTGGTCCTGGGCTGCATGAGACCAGCAGAGAGCTGCACAGCCACGCAGCTTAGAGGGGATGCTGGTCTCGTGGATGCCCAGTTTTGAGCTGCTAGATCTATCCCATTTAGCACGGTGGTAGTGCCACACAACTCAATGGAGGGTGTCCTCAGTGTGAAGACAGGACTTCGTCTCCACAAGAACTGTGCGGTGGTCACTTCTACCAATAATTGTCATGGACAGGTGCATCTGCGACGGGTAGATTGGAGAGGATGAGGTGAAGTAGGTTTTTCCCTCGTGCTGGTTCTCTCACCATCTGCCGTAGGCCCAGTTTGACAGCTATGTCCTTCAGGCCTCGGCCAGCTCAGTCAGTAGTGCTGCTACCGAACTACTCTTGGTGATGGACATTGAAGTCCCCCACCAAGAGTACATTCTGTGTCCTTGTTACTCTCAGTGCTTCTTCAAAGTGGTGTTCAACATGGAGGAGTACTGATTCATCAGCTGAGGGAGGGCGGTAAGTGGTAATCAGCAGGAGGCTTCCTTGCCCATGCTTGACCTGATGCCATGAGACTTCATGGGTCCGGAATCAATGTTGAAGACTCCTGACTTTATACCACTGTGCTGCCACTCTGGTGGGTCGGTCCTGCCGGTGGGACAGGACATACCCAGGGATGGTGATGGAGTCTAGAATGTTGGATGAAAGGTAGGATTCTGTGAGCTTGATTAGTCTGTGGGGCAGCTCTCTCAATTCTGGCACAAGTCCCCAGATGTTAGTGGGGAGGGCTGGGTGTGCCTTTGTCGTGCCTAGATCGATGCTGGGTGGTCAGATTTATTTAATTAATTGAATTTAAATTCCCTAACTGCCATGGTGGGATTTGAACTCATGTCTCTGATCATTAGTCCAGGCCTCTGGATTACCACTCCAGTAACATAACCACTATGCTGTCATACCCCAGTAAAAGAAGATTCTTCAGTGGCCCCTGCAGCCACCAACAAAAAGGTAAGTTTGAATTTAATTTTTATGAAAAGAAAATCTTTTCTGTGGAGCCAGAATGAGTGCTTCCTCATACTCCATAGCCCTGGTGACCATGCCCCGCTCGTTGCCTGCTCCAACACCCCCTCCCAGAACTTAGCTGGTGAGGCAGGCAGCCCTAAATTCATTTTTCTCATGGGGTGAGCTGCCTTGAGAGGCATGGCAGGTGCTGGCAGCTACCCCCAAATCTGTAGATCTGGCCAAGGCCCAATGTCAGGCTGGTTTCGGGCCTCTCTGTTCGGGGGCACACTGCTTGTGCAGCGCCGAGCCTGGACCCGAAGACGGTCCCAGACTAATTTCTACCCCGTTTATTCCTTGTGATAAGTGACCAACTGAAAAAATAAGCTGGCGCTGTGGTCTTTTAAGGCAAACCACTCTGTAGTAATGTTATTTTATTTTGTAATACCAGCTAAAAATGACTAACCTAATATCAACAATACCTCAGGCATCCTATGAACACAGACAGCAGCCCTTCATAATTCATTACAACAAAAATGCAGCACAGCATATTGGGAGCACGCTGCAGAACAGATTCTGAGATTTGCAATAACAATTGTCTTGAATACATTTGTGCCACAATGCAAAAGTCAATTGAATTGTACTATGTCTAATACTTTGCATTTGTCTAAATTAAAATTTTAGATAAATGGAAATAAATCCAGTATGCCTTGATTTTAAGTACCGATTCTAATTTCAGATATTTCAACTGTATGATGTCTGATGAATGATTCTGCCCTAATTTCTTGTCAAATGTTGCCTAATATCGCTCCTGTGAAGCACCTTGGGTCATTTTACTGTGTTAAAGGCGCCATATAAATGCAAGTTGTTGTTGTTGCTGTTGTCAACAATGCATTGCATTAAAATAGCATGTGTCATGTTGACTAAAAGCTGAATCAACCTATAAAAGTAAGATTACTTACTTTCCCTGATGTTTATTCTTATCTGGATAAATTTTACAGCTATTGCTCTAAGACTAACGTTTTGATCTTTCTTCACTTAACATTAAAGTCAAAACTTTGCCTTTAAAAGTCATTCTAATAAAAAAATTGTTGTGAATTTGGATTCTTTTCCCTGTTGATTTTTTTTTTAAATAATGAGTACTCCTGGCTGGCCTCCCACATTCTACCCTATGTAAACTTGAGGTCATCCAAAACTCGGCTGCCCGTGTCCTAACTCGCACCAAGCCCTGTTCGCCCATCACCCCTGTGCTCGCTGACCTACATTGGCTCCCGGTTAAGCAACGCCTTGATTTCAAAATTCTCATCCTTGTTTTCAAATCCCTCCATGGCCTCACCCCCTCCTATCTCTCTAATCTCCTTCAGCCCCACCCCCCCCCCCCCGAGATATCTGCGCTACTCTAATTCTGCCCTCTTGAGCATCCCTGATTATAATCACTCAACCATTGGTGGCCGTGCCTTCTGTTGCCTCGGCCCTAAACTCTGGAATTCCCTGTCTAAATCTCTCCACCTCTCTATCCTCCTTTAAGATGCTCCTTAAAACCTACCTCTTTGGCCAATCTTTTGGTTACCTGCCCTAATTTCTCCTTATGTGGCTCGGTGTCAAATTCTTTGTCTTATAATACACCTGTGAAGCACCTTGGGACGTTTTACTACGTTAAAGGTGCTATATAAATACAAGTTGTTGTTGTTGTTGTTGTTGATGACATCGGGGGGAAACTGGATTAGAGGAATTATTGAATTGTACAAGATATAGGAACATAATTATTAATCCAAAAAGCATGCCATGTGTCCTGTGCATATATTAATCATATGTTAGAAGGTCCAGAGAAATGATTGTATTCATCAGCTGACTGTTTTTTGTAACTTCTCAGCTGCTAAGTCATGGAAAAAGAGTTAGCAGATGTGGCTGAAAGCTTGGTCAGAAAAATGAGCTTCGAGAAAGATTTCAAAAGTGGAGAGAGAAAATTGAGTGGTGCAACAATTTCGGGAGGGAGTCCCAGAGAGGAGGCCAACACAACTAATGACAACATATCCAAGGACCTTTAGAGAAGAAAATGAGGTTAGAGTTGGGGAATAATGGATGGATTGATGGTGGGTGTTTTGAAGGGAAGATGCATGTTGCCTGAGCAAAGGGAATCAATAGCAGTATCAGTTATCATGTCAGCCAGGAGGGGTGATTAAGTTGTCTTGAGTTAAGTGGAGGTGATTTGACTGGAAGAGTGGAGCTTGGAAATGTCAGGGGAAGATGGGAGAGAAGCTGCAGGATGACAGGGAATTTGAGCTAAAGTGGGACGATCCTGTATGTGCCTAACATAAGAACATAAGAAATAGGAGCAGGAATAGGCCACTTGGCCCCTCGAGCCTGCTCCACCATTCAATAAGATCATGGCTGATCTTGGGCTCAAAGCCACTTCCCCGCCCGCTCCCCATAACCCTTCACTCCCTTATCTTGCAAAAATCTGTCTATCTCCACCTTAAATGTATTTAATGACCCAGCCTCCACAGCTCTCTGGGGCAGAGAATTCCACAGATTTATGACCCTCTGAGAGAAGAAATTCCTCCTCATCTCAGTTCTAAAAGGGAGACCGTTTATTCTAAAACTGTGCCCCCGTGTTCTAGATTTCCCCACGAGGGGAAACATCCTCTCTGCATCTACCTTGTCGAGCCCCCTCAGTATCTTGTATGTTTCAATAAGATCACCTCTCATTCTTCCAAATTCCAATAAGTATAGGCCCAGCCTGCTCAACCTTTCCTCATAAGTCAACCCCCTCATCTCTGGAATTAACCTAGTGAATCGTCTCTGAACTGCCTCCAATGCAAGTATATCCTTCCTTAAATAAGGAGACCAAAACTGTATGCAGTACTCGAGGTGTGGTCTCACCAATACCCTGTACAGTTGTAGCAGGACTTCCCTGCCTTTATACTCCAACCCCTTTGAAATAAAGGCCAACATTCCATTTGCCTTTTTGATTACTTGCTGTACCTGCCTGCTAACTTTTTGTGTTTCCTGCACAAGGACCCCCAGGTCCCTCTGAACTGTAGCATTTTGTAATCTCTCTCCATTTAAACAATAATTTGCTTTTTTATTTTTCCTGCCAAAGTGTATAACCTCGCACTTTCCCACATTATACTCCATCTGCCAAATGTTTGCCCACTCACTTAGCCTGTCTATATCCCTTTGCAGGTTCTTTGAGTCCTCTGCACAACTTGCTTTCCCACCCATCTTTGTATCATCCACAAACTTGGCTACATTACACTTGGTCCCTTCATCCAAGTCATTAATGTAGTTTGTAAATAGTTGAGGCCCGAGCACCGATCCCTGTGGCACCCCACTAGTTACCGTTTGCCAACCGGAAAATGACCCATTTATCCTGACTCTCTGCTTTCTGTTAGTTAGCCAATTCTCTATCCATGCTAATATATTATCCCCAATTCCGTCAGCTCTTATCTTATGCAGTAACCTTTTATGTGGCACCTTATCGAATGCCTTCTGGAAATCCAAATACACCACATCCACTGGTTCACCTTTGTCCACCCTGCTCGTTACCTCCTCAAAGAACTCCAGCAAATTTGTTAAACATGATTTCCCTTTCATAAAACCATGCTGACTCTGCTTGACTGCATTATCATTTTCCAAATACCCTGCTGCTGCTTCCTTAATGAAGGACTCCAGCATTTTCCCAACGACAGATGTTAGGCTAACTGGTCTATAGTTTCCTGCTTTTTGTCTACCTCCTTCTTAAATAGGGCTGTTACATTTACGGTTTTCCAATCCGCTGGGACCTCTCCAGAGTCCAGGGAATTTTGGTATATTGCAACCAATGCATCCACTATCTCTGCAGCCACTTCTTTTAAGACCCTGGGATGCAGGCCATCTGGTCCAGGGGACTTGTCATCTTTTAGTCCCATTATTTTACCAAGTACTATTTCCTTAGTGATAGTGATTGTCTTTAGTTCCCCCCTCCCTGTGGCCCCTTGATTACCCTAATAGTTGTTTCTCCTATCTTCTGAAAGTCACACTGACAGCACACTAGTGAGATAAGACCGATTGCGATCAAACAAACTGATTTATTTTACATGAAATATCTGACTGAACACAATACATTTTTAGTGAAATTCACTTTTATTTCCTATCGCTCCTCGTAACTTAAAAAATAATATAATTATGTAAACATACCACCCCACCCCCCCCCGCCCTGCACAAACCCCGATATGGCCCGAACTTCATTCACAGTGTCCGCTGAACTGACTGGCACTACCTTAGAGGAAAGAGAGTTCTCTCCCTCTCTGACTGTTTCAGGTTCAAGCTGTAGACTGCCTTTTCTGCCAGCTTAGAACAGGAGCCAAAACGTGACCTCTGACCCTACCTCAGCTCTCTGAGAAGGATTGGCTCATTGGGCTGTTTCTGCTGATCTCAATACATGGAAACATTCTAATGTTTCAGCTGCAAATGTCTCTAAAATCTACTAGCAAACCCCACTGTCTCAAACTGACATGTTATGTGAGAAACACAATTCTGTTAGTCACTTCATTTTGTGCCAGCTGGTGGACCTGATCCACAGTTCAGGTAGAAGTTAACCCTTTGTGGGCTGAATTTAATTTTGATGAGGTGGTTTATCATAGGGAAAAGGAGACTGGGGTTGTTCTTGTCCTTTGGAATGCTTGGAGCGGTAGGAGGATTTAAATGAAGAGAGGAAGGCACTGAAACATTTGAGATGGATGAGGGGAATCTGGCAATAAATGATTAGACCAGTAAGTCTATTACTGTAAGATGAGACCTAATTTACAAAAACAAGCATTTAACAATTTTCATTAAAAATAAAGGCCTACATTATTCATCATAATGCTGATGGTAGCCATTAAAATTAATATATTACTGTTGGTGTTAGAATCAGAAAACTTTAATTCTTCATGTTGTTTCTTTCCCTCTTATTCTCTCCTTACCCAATTTTCTCTGGTTATACTTGATTTTAAGTTTGAAAGTACCTAATTTAATCTTGAATTCAATCTTAATGTCAGCTTGGCTCAGTGGTTGCCAAGGTAGCGTCCTGCACTCTTTTCGTCGGAAGTGTGTGTGTGCATCTTGGACCCCATTTTCGAATCAGAATCAGAAGGTTTTGGGGCTCAAGCCCCACTAGGTGTCAGCCTTGGCTCAGTGGTAGCACTCTTGTCTGAGTCAGAAGGTTGTGGGTTCAAGCCCCATTACAAAGACTTGAGCATATAATTTAGGCTTGTGCTTCATTGCAGTACCGAGGGAGTGCTGCACTATCAAAGCTGCTGTCCTTCGGATGAGACATTAAGCCGAGGCCCAGTCTGCTCTTTCATGTGGACTTAAAAATCTCATTTACTATTTGAAGAAGAACAGTGAGTTCTCCAGATATCCTTCATTTCTAAAACAGATTGTCTGGTCATTTATCTCATTGCTATTTTTGGAACCGTTTCTGTGTACAAAATTGTCTGCTGTATTTCGAGTGAGCACGAGGTTTTGTACAGATTGCAGGCTTCCCCATGGTGCAGGGTGCCATTAACTGCAAGCAGATTGCCTTGCATGCTCCTCATCTGAACTCAGCCATATTCATCAACAGAAAGCGATTCCATTCCCTCAATCTGCAGCTGGTGTGCGACCACAGGCAGCGCATCACACCGGTGAATACCCTTTATCCTGGCAGCAGTCACGATACTTTCATTCTGCAGTAGTTCTCTTTTCCACCTGTATATAACCAGCATGGCAAGTCAAAGGCTGGCGACTGGGCGACAAAGGTTATTCCCTCATTACATGGTTCATGATTCCGGTCAGGAACATTTGCGCATGTGCACAGCAGGCCTACAATGAGAGCCATGTGACCACAAGGAACATTATAGAACACACCATCGGCATACTCAAGCAATGCTTCCGCTGCGTGGACCACTCTGGAGGAACCCTGCAATACTCAGCTGAGCAGATATCAAGATTTGTGGTCATGTGCTGCATGCTGCACAATCTGGCCATTATGACGGAACAGCATTTACCACCACCTATCAGGTGAGACACTGAGGAGCACGAGGAAGAGGAGGAGGAGGAGGAACTGGAGGAGGAAGAGGAAGTGGAGGAAGAGGAAGGAAGGCTACAACGTAGACAGCCCCTTTCTGCCAGGGCTTTGCATGATCATATTATTCATGAGCGAAACCAATAACTTCAACTAGATCTCCCCATTCACCAACAATCCCACACTCTACTCTTTACCTTTCCGCCATCACTGACCAGCACATTGTCCTTTTTCTGACAACACAAAAATAAAACCCACCAGCAAATGCAAATTCAAATCCAATTTTATCAATTCACTCATTAAATAATACATAAAAAATGAAAATAATCACCCTTGTGCATGTCTTACATGTGCCTTTACCTTTCCTAGTGCTCCTACGAGGTGCTTCCCCAATGGCTGCAGCATGGGAGGTGGAAGGTTGCTGACATTCAATTCAGGAGTTGACAGATGGCCTTGGAGGACGACCTCGAGCAGCTCTGGGCCTGGAGGACCCAACTTCAGACTGCACCATCTCAGCCTGGGCTGCAGCAGTCTGGGCTGGTTGTCTGACAGGGAACAGCAAGGACGCTGGCAGAGTGGCAGGGTTGGGAGCAGGAATGCTGTCATCCCCTTCCCATGAAGGCCAGCACTGTCTCCTCCATGGGGGTTAAAACGTGCAGACATGCTCGTCATCCTCCAGTTCTTTCCTGTGGCATTAATGATAGATGCCACCTTCTCCTGCAAGAAACAGGGAAGTGTGTCAGTGAGTGTCTTGCAATATGTTTGGGTGATATGGCTGTCACAGTTGAATAGCTGCCAGTATGTGGAAGCTCTGAGTTGTGGGTGTGAGGCTTGCAACAGTGCTAAGTGTGTGAGGGTGAGGTAAACCACATGAATTGAAGGGTTGCGTACTGATTGATAGAGATTGTTGGTAGGTGGGTTATGGGGGTGTGGTGAATTGAGCAGTGGATGAGGCTAGTGGTGCAGTTGGTAGGATATGCCATTTGAAGATTGAACTCACTCTCCTTGACAACTCGTGTCAGATCATTAAACTTCTTCTTGCACTGCATCCATGTTCATGGAGCTATACGCCTGGCATTGACCTCTGCCGTTACTTCTTCCCATTGCCTTCTGAGCATATGGCTCGAGGGCTTCCTGCCCCCCTGCGGATACAGGATAACTCTCCTTCTTTCCATGTCTTGCACTAATGCCTTCCACTACAGCATCAGAAAACCTTGATGCACACTCTCGCATGCTCAGCCATTCCTCAATATATTACAGCACAGATTTAGCTCACAAAGAACTCCCACCACTTCTTGCAGTCACAATGCACCTGCCGTTTAAGAGATGCAGGTCGCCTTTAAATAGTGCTAGCCACCCACGATATTGGGCCCCCTGCTGACGCGTGCAGCCAATGAACAGTGCAGGTAGCACTGGCTGCCTGCAGGAATCATGGAAATCAGCAGGCAGCCCCAATTTAACATGCTGCCTGCAACACAATGAACGGGCGTGGGTTAATCGCAGACCGCAATCCCTACGCCCATTTTTAGGGCTTATCCAATTTAACACCCATGATTGTTTCATTTATCTCATTGCTGTTTGTGGGATCATGCCGTGAGCAAAATGGCTGTCACGTGTCCTACATTGCAACACTGACTTTCCTTCAAAAGTACTTGATTGGCTGTAAAGCACTTGAGGGCGTACTGAGGTCATGAAATGCACTTTATAAATGGAAGCTCTTTCTTTCCATCTTTTCTTTCTACAGGAGTGCAGTCTGACATAAGGAAGCTGTCAGGTTCCACCTTTCGGTTAGAATGGTTGCTTAGGTTGCGAGCGTTTTGCGATGTCTTGATGTCATGAAAGGTTCTATAGAAATACAAATCCTCTCTTCCACCTTTAGCAACAGTAAAGGGTGGACAGACTTGGAATATTGAGTGGATATTCGTTAGAGATTCCCCGTCAAGTAAAGAGTCTCTTTAGACAGCCATTTCTGGAATGTTTTTGTTTCTCAAAATGGCAACAATTACCTATTGTCATTCACAGTTACTTTACTGCAGTGTCCCAGCACTCTTCAGGTCAGCTAAAGTGACAAAGGAGCAGTTGAATCCTCATTACATCTGGAATGATACCTTGTCCTGGTTGCAGAATGACATCAAGAGGCAGTACTTTAAAAAAAAATTAATGCTTCATATTATAATCTTTTAAGTGACAGATTGTTGCTGGTACAATTCCACAAGCTCCTTGCATCATGACATAGCTATTGAACCCTCCGATTATTGACCTGAAATGTTTCTTTTATAAATGCAGTGCAGAGACAGGCCTATATGATTCACACTCTGTGCAGAGTCTTTGCATTCCTCGTGCATTTACAGCCTCTGCAGCCTGGTCATGACAGCATCCTGCCAGTTGGTGCTGACTTGCCCTCACATATTTTTTTCCCAATGCACGTTTGCTGAATTCATTAATTTTTCAATACTGAGCCTTCTTCCTGCTAATTAAAATTACCATTAAATTGAACTTGTAATTTTATTTAATCCTTGAAGTCAGATTAATCAGCCAAGGACAAAGCTTTTAAAAAAAAAAAAAATCCATAATCAAAACAAAACAGCCCAGGTTGACTCCTTGTTTAATTTTATCGTTTTTCCTCAGCCCCAGGATGAAAGACCCTGGCCAGCACTGGGTGCCTCACCCAGGTTTAGGAGACTGTGGAGAATCACAGGAGTAAACTGCTTCCTATCACCCCATAACACCACGTGCTGCCATTTTAGTGTACAGCAAAACATGCCCCGCATCATTGAGATATTTTACTTTTAGAAGGATGATGGAGGAATTCTTTCTGCTGAATTCTTTACTATTTCAGAAATGTTATAATTAAGCAGAATGAAATTGGATTAATATTCCTCGTGTTTTAGCATTATTGGTTGCATTTAAAAATGTGATATATATAGCTGTTCATACTGGACATTGCTTATCCCTAGCCTGAGTGCGCTGCTCGTAGCTCGATCCTCATCTCCAGGGGGTGCTGCTCGTAGCTCAATCCTCATCTCCAAGGGGGTGCTGCTCGTAGCGCTGTCCTCATCTCCAAGGGGGTGCTGCTCGTATTTCTCTAGCTCCCTCCCCAGTGGACAGCTGCATGTATCTCCCTATCCCCATCCAAAGCCTGGAGCTTTCTTTTTTCCCATTCCCGGGGGAGTGTTGCCTCCAGACCCCTCTCCTGGATTCCAAGCTGAGATAATCTACCAGTAGGATGAGGGCAAGAGAGTCAAGTTTTTCTTCTAAATGTGCTGCTGCAAAACTTACAGAACCCTGTCCAGATCATCAGCCGAGATGGCTGAGCTGTGCCATTTGTAAAGGAAGTGTACTAGCATTTATTCAGCTGCTGATTATAAACAAATGAATCTTGACTACTCCATGAACATTTTTTCTGGTTTTAGAATACCAATACAATGTGTACACCTGATTCTGAAATTTTACATAGAATTACATAGTATGTACAGCACAGAAACAGACCATTCGGCCCAACTGGTCCATGCTGGTGTTTATGCTCCACACAAGCATCCTCCCATCCTACTTCATATAACTCGATCAATATTCCTTTCTTCCTCATGTCTTTATCTAGCTTCCCCCTTAAATGAATCAAAATTTTAAATCATTATTTACTATTCAGTCACAGGCTCAAAACTTTGCACTAGTTCTGCACTGAATAATGAAACTATTGTATGGAGGCTGCAATATTTCCATATTACTTAACTCAAATCTCCACTTAATAGTTTTTCAATAAAATGTTGTTGATGGTGAACTAGCATTAAATGCAGATTAATTCAACAACAACATGTACTTATATAGCACTTTTAATGTAGTAAAATGTTCCAAGGCGCTTCACAGGAGTGTCATAAAACAAAATTTGACACCGAGCCACATAAGGAGAAATTAGGGCAGATGACCAAAAGCTTGGTCAAAGAGGTAGGTTTTAAGGAATGTCTTAAAGGAGGAAAGAGAGGTAGAGAGGAGGAGAGGTTTAGGGAGGAAATTCTAGAGCTTAGGGCCTAGGAAGCTGAAGGCACAGCCACCAATGTTTGAGCGATTAAAATCAAGGATGCTTAAGAGGCCAGAATTAGAGGAGAGCAGATATCTCGGGGGGTTGTGGGGCTGAAGGAGATTACAGAGATAGGGAAGGGCGAGGCCATGGAGGGATTTGAAAACAAGGATGAGAATTTTAAAATTGAGGTGTTGCTTTACTGGGAGCCAATATAGATCAGCGAGCACAGGGCTGATGGGTGAACGGGACTTGGTGCAGGTTAGGACACGGGCAGCTGAATTTTGGATGACCTCAAGTTTACTTAGGGTAGAACGTGGGAGGTCAGCCTGGAGTGTGTTGGAATAGTCAAGTCTAGAGGTAACAAAGGCATGGATGTGGGTTTCAGCAGCAGATGAGCTGAGGCAGGGGCGGAGACAGGCGATGTTATGGAGGTGGAATTCTGTGCTGTATCAATGAGTTAAGGTGAGGGTGCTGCAATTGGCCTTATTACCCATTGAACCCTGCTGGAAGTGTGCCTTTGTAGAATTTAGACAAGAACACGATCAGGCTCAGTTGTGATGGCCCCGAGAGTAGAATAACCTCCAGACACTTAAAATAAATGGCTACAAACCTTCATTAAAATATCTGACAAAACTTACGAATCTCCAGATTCACAGATGAAGGTTTGTCCATTGAGCAAAATACCACAGAATTGTCAGCAGCATGGGTCTGTACTCTAGAATAAGGGCAGAGAATCGCAATAAATGAAGGAGAAGCACAATGTTGCTCAGATATGACTCACAAAATAATACACCCGAAGGGCAATTAAAAATAATTCTCACAAGTGGTATAAAAACAGCTATTTTGTTTGTAATAAATAAACTTATAACATATTCTAAATTACATTCTGTAGTAGCATAATTTGAAATTTAAAAGAGGAATACAGTCTTTGAGAAAGCATAGTCTTTGAAGAGTTAAAAGTGAGAAGTCGCACAACACCAGGTTATAGTCCAACAGCTTTATTTGAAATCACAAGCTTTCGGAGCGGCTGCTCCTTCGTCAGGTGAAGAGTTAATACACTCAAGGTATATCATTTTGCTGAAATATAGGGAGGCTATAATGACTACCTTTGAGAAAGACCTCAGGTACTTAGAAGCGGGGGACAAATAAAGGTGGGTATTGGAAAAATTGATTTCCACCTTTTTGCAGTCAGAGGAGGGGCTTGTTTTCTTGTACAATTGTTGGTTGTAGTCAATACTGTGCTGAGAGGTCAGTGTCTGTAATCTGTGATTCATTTATCAGCTTCTGACACTCCATTTCACAGCTACCATTGACAGCTCTGACTTGATGACTGGCCATCCAAACAAAATATATCCTAAGAGGCACCAAGGAATAGAATGCGCACATTCAGAACTGTTCTACTATGCAAAACTTTTCATGTTATTTAAAAGAGCTCTCTCACCAGGATCACAGGCCACGAATTTAATGGAGGAGACGGGTTGGAGTCGGGTTGCCTGGTGGGTGGGTTCCGGTCCCGCTGCCGGTTTCAGCTGCTCCCGCTTTACGATTTTAGTTTAAGTGGCCTCATTAGGCCCACCGTGCGCGCTGCCCGGCCCAATGAGTGGGAGCGGGTCTGTTGCTGTCCACTGATGATGTCATTGCTGCAGTTGTTTTTAAGGGGCCCATGTAGCCTCAGCTTCTCATTTCCTTTCTGCTGCTGTGTGAATGGGCCCAGGTTACAATGACTGCTGCCAAAGCCAAGGCTGCTCCACGGTTCGATGAGGACCCCCTCCAAGCTCTTGTGCAGGGAGTAAGAGGGCGCAGGGAGATTCTGTTCCCTCCCGATGGCCGGAGGAAGCCTCCTCGGCAAACAAAGGCAGCCTTGGCTACATTGAGGAGGTAAGTGCAAGGTCCTTATGTTCATGCAATCGGTTTAATGATCTGCTGCGCTCATCAAAAGTGAGTATCACATCACAGTTACCTTCACTCTGCTTCCCTTCTCTTCTCATCTGCTTTGTTAGCCTCCTCCTCCACATCCCACCTTACCCTTACTTCCCTTGCACCCTTACCTCTCTATCTCTCTCTCTGTACTGAATCACTTCACCATCCTACTATGCACCCCTCACACTCGCTCTCACTGTTATGCAATGTCAACAACTAACAATGCACAGGGAGGCAGCTTCCTTTTGGCACCTCACTCCATCTTGGTCTCCCTCTAAGCTTCTATGTTATGGATTCTTCACAGTCACTCCATCACTCTCGCCGAGACTCCACTTGTGTCCTTCCTTGCAGGAAAAGATAGCCCACAATAAGAGGGAGAGAGCAAAGACAGGAGGAGGTACACCATCTCTGGTGACATTGACAAGTGCTGAGGAGGCTGCTCACGAGATCGTGAGAGGTGGCGAGGAGCTGGAAGTGGGGGACAGAAAGACGGGCGCAGCAGAGGAAGCTGGTGACAGAATAAATGTTTAACCCTCTCAGTTAGATTTCATGATTGACTGCAATGGCATATGATGTTTATAGAGATTGACTTTTAATCATCTGCACAATAGGAAGTGTCTGCTACCTAAAAATCAGATGTCTAACTCATGCCTTTACTCTCCCACAGGACCATCAAGAGCCCCCTTCCCCACTGTCCATGAGGAAGAGCAGGACGACTCCTTAGAGGAACCTGCAGCCTCTGAGGGTGTAAAGTTTCGCAATTATCGCGATTCGAAATAACGAGATAGAAGCAGATTCGTTTGATCAGTTTATTTAAACGAAATGCTGTCATGATTAAACAGGACACAGAAGCCTGTAAAATGGCCGCCGCGCATCATGGCAGAAGTTTCCAGAAGTACAGTGGGCAGACAAGATGGCGTTCGAATAAACATTTTCGATAAGCACTGATAAAGACAGGATGCAACCTGCTTGCATTTGTGACAATAGCAAGAGATATGAGTGCTGGAATCATTTTCCATACACAAGTAAGGACCATTATACTGGGCAATCGAAGGCCCATCCAGACACATCAATACGCAAATACCCCCACGGCTCTACAATGAGAGAGCCATTCTCGGGTGATTAAACAAGTATTCGGGGGCCCCCAAAACCCAGCCAGGGAGGCTCCGAGCCGGTTCAACAATGGGGAAAACATTAACAGGTAGTTGGCCAGTCTCAGGTGCTACCGAAACCCGTTAAAGACAAGAATCACCCCATGCTGGGAGTTTTGAGCACCAATATTTCACAAAGGACAAACATTAAGATTTGAGCGGGAGATAAGGGAACACAGCACTATAACTATAGACAACAAATGTCCATCGCTCTCTTACTCCCTCGATTCGATTCTTATTCGCTTGATTCGTGCTCTTGTTTCTCTGGACTGTTGACTCTGGACTTTTAGCCGCACTGGACGGTTATTCAAATGTTGGATGGAGCTCAAACGGAACGAGCCACCTCGACGAAGGCCGGTAACAGGGTGCACCATCCCGAGTGTCGGTAAACGGTGTTCTGGACCCGAAGGCCCGAAGAGACGAGACGAGACGAGATGAGAAGAGAAGAAGAAGAATCCACGTGCCGCCGCGGTCAGTAAACCCCGACCGTGCCGAATTTATACAAACTCTATCAGTTACTGCACGAACTGGTCATAGACTCTTCCTCGAATTTTATCGACAACCGGTGTCGATACAGGAAGACTCTTCTTTGAATTCTACCGGCAACTGGTGTCGGTCCAGGAAGACTCTTCTTTGGGTTCTACAGCCGGGCCCGAGCACTGTCGAGTTCTTCATGACAACGGGGAGCTCAGCCTGCTTGCAGCAGCAGCGAAAGTAAACAAGTGGGCTACAGAGACCCCTCAAAACACGTGACAGTCAGGCGCTGCAGCGAAACGAGCCGAGCGCCTCACTTTAAAATTCTCCGAAGTATCACGAGTGGTGAGCATGTTTCCCGATCCTACAAATCTAGATGTAGTGTAGGTATTGAGAGGGGAGGGTGGTTTTATTAAGGATAAAGTATGTGTTCCCCTTTTTACGATGTGCCGTGCGTTCTTCATTACCATAGACCAAGCTTTATGAATATATGTATACTTGTACTCTCGTTAATTTGTGCCTATGACAAGTACTTCATGATTTTAGACGCTATGCAATAAAGATTTCCATTTCGTACTATTCAACCAGGTCTATTTGAGTTTTTCTCTGCATTACTGCTCTCGCACCTAAGTCCAGTGTTAGAACCGTAAGGGCGAGTGGGTCGAACCACTCACAGGTGCTTATTGCAACAAGGCTGGCCGGAGACCAGAGCAAGCAATAGTATTGGGCAACGAAGACCTAACCCCGCACCAGCACCGTCTGCGATACAAGCACGACACACAACCCCTTACAGGAAATGGCGACCACGAAGGGACACTGGCAGCGAGAGAGTAATGTTTTAGACCCTGGTGTGAATAGACGAAATGTGATGGATGAGAGGGTAGCTGACTATGTGTTTGGGAAGGTTAACTTAACCAAAAGGTGGATAAGTGACCTACTGATGGATAAGCGTCTGCTAGACGCAGCCATCAAATGGACAGGCAGTAAAGAGCATACGAAGTCGGTAGAGAAAGCGGTCTGGCTGATGTGCTACAAGAAGCAAGTCCAACTTTCGGACCAGGTCATTGTGGCACAGGCAGCTCAGATCAGGGAATTGGAAGTTGAGATGGAGGAAAAGGTCACGGGAGGACAGAAACTCATTGCATCCTTGAATGCATTACATCAGGAACGCCAGATAGTAGCCAATCACCATGAGGCTAAAATTGATTACCTAGAGTGTCAGGTCACGGAAGCAAAGTTAAACGAGAGTAGGATTAGAGAACGGTGTGCCCGCCTAGCTAACCAGATAAAAGCCCAGGAAGAAAGCTTGAAGGGAGTTAGGGCGGCATATAAAATGGCCCTCGAGGATAGGCATGAGGGAGCCGACCACAGTGTTTGTCAGAAGGAGTTAGGGAACCTAAGAGAGGCCCTGAATAAGGCAAACGGCTTGCTGTGCCTCATCAGCCCGTCAGCAAACCAGCCACAGGTGGGTGGGGAATTCCCAAAATGCCTACCAGACAAAGCAGAGGAGGTATTTGCCACTGCGCCCTCCGCGCCACCCAGCTATACGGCAACCTGGGTAAGGGAGGAAGTGGTGGAAATAGAGAAGGAGGTTCCCGAGGTAGGACAATCCCCAGAGGTAGAGTCGAAACCGGGACCGATGTGTCCGCTCCGAGGTCACAAGAGAGGCCCGAATGGGGAAAATGGGGAGGACGGGGATGTCCTGAACCAGCTTGTATTGCCTCACAGCTCACACCAGCTGAGAGCAATGATTAGCCATGTACGGAAGCTGTCCGAATCAGACGACCCTTCCGTACACTTTAGGGAGGTAGAACAGACCGCAGCAATTAATGGCTGCGACGATGTGGAAAAGACCAAAATGTTGCTGTTCTCGTTAGATAGCGCGATCCTTCAGTGTCTCTCAGACGAGAGCAAGAGGGGAAAAAAAACCTATGAGGAGTTAAGGGACGAGGTCCTAGAAGTGTTAGGGGCGGATGACGAAGGTCCGTTCGTCAGATTGAGTCAAACCCTACAGATGGAGGGAGAACCCCCGAAGGTTTTCGCCGACAGGCTGTGGCCAGTATACCAGCGTAGCTGCCCAGGTGCGCCAGCGCGCCACCGCCTGGACGGTGCCGGTTTAACTCATTGGCTCAGGTGTTTAGTAGCCAACAGTTTACCAGCCGTCAGGGAGCAGGCCAAAGCGTGGTTTGATCCCACTAACCCCGCCACAACAGAGGAGTCGGTCCTAAATCGACTCACGATAGGGTATCGGAACACTAGGAGCACGGGAGCGCGTCCCCTTAAGGGAAAGGTGCATGAGGCACGGCCCGCAGCCCCGGCCCAAAAGGAGTGGCATCAGGAGGGAAACCGCGCCCCACAAGCCAGTGGTGCTTGTTACGGGTGCGGGAAGACAGGTCACTGGCGTAAGAACTGTAGGAACTCCTGGAAGGACTCCAGGGATAAAAATCCCGCAGCCCGAACCCAAGCGCCTGTCTCTGAGAGAGGAGCTGGTGTGCCTATTCATCCCGATGCGATAGAATCAATGTTGGGAGCTATGCGGTCCCTTATGATTTCGCAAGGAAGGGTGGCAGTCGCTACCGGCCTCACAGAGGCCACAACCCCGTCCACCGGTACCCAATGACTAGAGCCCGCGCAGCCCGTTTACCTGTGTCCGCTCAGCTATGATGCGTGGAAAAGACCCCTGGTTGAGATGGAAGTAGAGAAGCAGAAGGGTAGTTATTTGTTGGACACGGGAGCTTCATGCACCGTGATTCATACGGATAGCCCCTTTGACTCACCGCTGTCTACCAAGGTCCCATACACATTAGCGAGGTTCACGGGAAAAGAGCAGGCTGGCGCGTTCTCCATTCCACTCTCCATTCATTTAGGAGCACTCCACACCACATGGAAGTGCATACTGATGAAATGGCAAGAGGTGGGTGGCAGAGGTATCCTCGGATCGGATCTCCTATCGGAACACGGGATCCTCGTGGACCTTAGGAATCACTGTCTCTGGGGAGCCAAGGGTGGGAAAGGCAAGGTAGGTGTAATCCCGGGGAAGGGAGGTAAAGGGGCCCTGTGTACCATGAAGCCATCCGGAGGTTACGACCTCGGGCTTATGGTCGCGGATGTCCCAACGGACATGCAAGCGTACGTGTCAGATAATATGCACGCATTTGCAACCCACAAGCACGATTGTGGGAGGGTTACCGGGTTTGAGGTCAGCATAGACGGGGACCCCATGACCCGGCCCCAAAAGCAGTATAACTTCCCCAAAGAAGCAGAACCCGATATGGAGACAGCAATGTCCTCCTTGGTGCAGCAGGGCGTGTTGAGGCCGATAGCCACACTTGTGAACTCCCCATTATGGCCGGTGAGGAAGCCGGATAATTCGTGGAGGGCCACGGTGGACTACAGAGTCCTTAACAGTAACATCCCCGTCTGCGCGCCCACAGTAGCAGCAGTTGCTGACCTAATAGGGAGTATCCCAGCGTCCGCGACCACGTTCACGGTGTTGGATATCTCGAACGGTTTTTGGTCCATCCCGCTGCGGCGAGAGGACCAGTACAAGTTTGCCTTTACTTTCAAAGGACAACAGTACACATGGAACTGTTTGCCACAGGGTTTCCACAACAGCCCCAGTATTTTCCATCAGTGCATGGCAGGAAGTTTAAAGGAGTTTAGTCAGCCCAATCAGATAGTGCAGTACGTGGATGATTTGCTCCTGTTCACGGACTCAAGGGAGGAGCATGGACCACTGCTAGCCGAGTTATTGGAGCTGCTAGCGAGAAAGGGTTTTAAAGTGAACCCTAAGAAAGCACGTATCGGTCAGCAGGAAGTAAAATTCCTGGGTCTGACCATTCGCGCTGGGGAAAGAGCCATAGATAAGGCTAGGAGGGAGTCGGTGCAGGAGTTACCGATTCCCAACACCATAACGGGTGTGAGGTCCTTTCTGGGACTGACCGGTTACTGTAGAGACTTCATCGAGGACTATGCGGCCACAGCAGCTCCGCTGCTCCGACTCCTCCATAAGGGAGTGGAGTGGTCTTGGTACGAGGGTTGCCAGGCAGCATTCGAGAAGTTAAAAAGGGATTTGCAGACCGCGCCAGCTTTAGGGGCCATAGATGGGGGGAAGGAGTTTTTCCTGGAGTTAGCTGCCAGCGGAGACAGTTTGAGCACTGTGCTGCTCCAAGAGCGTCACGGCAAGCTGAGGCCGGTTGTCTATTCGTCCAGGGTGTTAACGGATGTGGAGAGGAGTTTTTCCAACTGCGAAAGGCATCTTTTAGCCACGCATTGGGTTGTGAAAAGATCAGCGATCTTCACAGGGCTCTCTCCCATCACTCTCCTCACCCATCACACACCAACTAAGATGCTTCTAGATGGGAGGATTAAGGATGGGACCGTAAGCAGCGCTCGTATTGCACGCTGGACACTTCTCCTTTCCTAGATTGATCTTAGAGTTAAAGGTCTTTGCGAGCCCAAGCTCGCGGCCAACCTGGTATACCCCGGAACAACCCACTGGTGTTCGGTGGAAAGGGTGTGGGAGGTCAACATAGGTTTGCAGGCCGGGATACATCCCACAGGTCGCGAGATTTATGTTGATGGTTCCAGCACAGTGTCCGCTGGCAAACGGCTCACAGGGTGTGGAGTTTATGACCCTGCGGCAAACCTTGCCCTGGCAATTAAACTCCCCAGCATGATGAGCGCGCAGCAGGCTGAGCTGTCTGCGGTGGCGTATGTAGTGACCCACCCAGAGATCTTCCAACCCCATACACGATTTGTTCGGACAGTATGTTTACGTGCAATTCGTGTACGGAATACCTGGCCATTTGGTCCCGCCGTGGATACACCTCCGCGGACGGGCGACCTTTAACGGTGAAGCCCTTGCTGGAAAAGATCCTAGCAGCAGTAGGGGAGGAAGGGGAGATTTTCATCCATAAGGTGAAAGCTCACTCCTCCACAGAGCCCCGCGGGGAGGGCAACCAGCAGGCGGATGCGCTAGCCAGGGAGGGTGCCCGTAACGGCATTTTCTGGGACCCCTATGGACCCGGACCCGTGGCAGCGATCCAAGGCAGGGAAGGGAATCCCGGGAACACCAGGGTAGCACTGCCCCTAGACCTTAAGACCGACCAGAACCAGGATCCCGCCCTAAAAGCAGTTCTCAGAACGATTACTGAGGGCAAGCAGGTAGAGGGCCCGAACTGTACGGCAACCCTCTCCGTTAAAGAAGGCATGCTGTTCCGCGAGGAACAGTGGGTTGTGCCGCCGCAGCACAGGAGGGAATTCCTCCAGTTGGCTCATGAGGGGCCGGGGGCAGGGCACCCCGGGCCCGAGGTTACCTGGCAACGGGTAGAGCAGGCGGGATGGTGGCCGGGACTCAGGGAGCAGGTCCGCGAGTTCTGTGCAAACTGTCTCGTGTGCGCTGCAAACAACCCAGACCCCCAGAAAAGGAAAGTGCACATGGGGCACATCAGGAGGGTGGAGGGACCATGGCAGTCGATACAGATCGATTACATAGGGCCCCTGCCCACCACCCAGGGAGGCTACAAATACTGCCTCATCTTGGTGGATGTGTTTTCCAAATGGGTAGAAGCCTTCCCCTGTAGAACAGCTACGGCGTTGGGTACTGCTAAGATCTTGGTCCGGGAAGTGTTCTCGCGGTGGGGACTCCCCCGTTTCGTGGAGTCAGACCAAGGGAGTCATTTCACCGGCCAGGTGATGCAGAAAACCCTCATGCTTTTGGGCATTGATGGGAAGTGGCACGTAGCGCACAATCCCCAGTCATCAGGGATTGTTGAACGCATGAACCGGACCCTGAAGGAGAAGCTGAGGAAAGAGACTATGAACTCGCCCCAAAAATGGGCGGAGGTTCTGCCTCTAGTCCTCATGGGGATCCGGGCCAGTCAGTCGAAAAGTACGGGGTATTTCCCGTACGAGGTGATGACTGGTAGGATCATGCGAACCCCCACCCATCTACTAGCCCCGGTGCTCACTGAGGTCCAGCTCCAAGAGGTGAAACGGGACAAGTTTGTCCAGACCCTCTTGGAGCGCCTGAAGCAGGTTTACGAGCAGGCAGCTGGGAACATGGGAAGACAGCATCAGGGCAATCGCCTGTTGCTGGAACCCCGCAAGAAGCAGGAGTGGGAAGTCGGAGATCAGGTCATGGTTAGGAACTATGCCAGAGTAGGGAGTTTGGAATCACTGTATATGGGACCCTACAGTATTGTAGATAAGGCAAGTCCCATGGTGTACGCCATAAAGGTACCTCGGCGCACGAAATGGTTCCACATCAACCAGTGCAAGCTGTATAAGCCGGGTGCACAGGGGCCAACCACAGGGGCCAAAACTGCGAGTGGGGACTCGCAGCCCCAGGTAGAACCGCAGGGCACACAGACTGGTAAAGCAGCCTGCGTGAGGGGAGAGGACATTCTAGAAAAGTGTAGGATCTTTTCTTGGTGTTGGGATTCAGATGAGGAAGAGCTCCAGGAGCTCGACCAAGGTAGTGACCCGATCGGAGAGGTGCTGGGGTCGGAGGACGAAAGTTTCGTCCTCGACTCAAGCTCAGGGAAGATAGGGGCTGCGAGTGGAGATCCACACAGTGTGGAATCAGAAACTGCAGATCCCGAGCCCAGGGGGGCGGAGCTAGGGGAGAGGGAGCCAGCGGCTATGGTAGGACCACAGGTCGTGACGGTGGAAGTCTCGGTACCCAGTCCGTCGGCCCTGGAAGTCTTGCCCTTGGGGGAGGTAGGGATTGCGAGTGGAGGACCACATACTGGGCCAAGTAGGGTGGAACCAGAAGCTGCAAATCCCGAGTTCAGGGGGGCGGAGCCAGGGGAGACGGAGCCAGCGGCTGTGGTGGGACCACAGGCCGTGACGGTGGAAGTCTTGGTCCCTGGTCCGTCGGCCCTGGAAATCTTGCCCAATGTAGCCCTCCGTAGGTCAAGTCGGACACCCCAGCCCAGGAAGCTGTGGTCAAGTCCCCCGTACACCCCCAGGCGTAAGTTCAAGGTCAAGGCAGCCCAGGGAGATCCCAGTCCCAGCGCAGCGGCGACAGGCTGCGGCAGATCAAAGGAAGGGGTCAGTGCCCTCCCACCACTGGGAAAAACTAGTGGCAGCCTTCACAGAATTTAGGTAGGCCGCCCTGGAAGCAGGGCGGTGCTGTACAGTTTAAGTTTAGGATAAGTTTATAAGTTTATAAGTTTATAGTTTCTTAAGTTTGGTAAGATTGTAGTTTAATTAAAAGTAAATGGTAAAATGATGGGAGTTAGTGATAGGAATAGTTAAAGTCTATCCAGCATACATGTCTTTTTACGTGAGACGAGGTCTAGGGACCCGCTCACCCTTCACAAAAGCAAGAGACTCTTGGGAGGCTGGCTACATCATTTTATCTGATCACAGGAACCAGGAAAGATGGAAAGGATTCTGATAGTGCTCGCAACGATCGGATATGGATTGGCCTATCGGGGCCTCACCAAGGATGTCGTTGTGTTCGGTTGCTCCGGGGACACGGGCCCCATCGCGACGGATGGGACCGGGGAGCGAAAGGCTGAGGAGACCGCCACTTATTTCCACAAGGGAAGGTGGCCGGGATGGCTGGGAACGAATTCGACGGAATACTCCATCACATCCGGATTTGCCTACAAAGAGACTTCTCTACTGTGCCCCAGAGTGAGGATCATTGCACCCAGAATCAGCGTCACCGTCGGCAAAAGGATTTGTTTGACATGCAATGGGAAGGTCCCATTGAGCCGATGGTGGTGGTTACGGAAGTTAAGCAAGACTATGAGAAATTCCTCGGTTGAGTGGGAGCGATTGGGTAACAATACCCATCGGACAATTACGGGGACTAACGGACAATTGAAAGTCTGTTGGGACAAATGGTGGGAACCGGATGAGGGAATATATGTTTGTATGTGGGGATCGAAGTACGTTTGCCCCAAGGGTATATCCATATTTTTCGTACACCAGTGGCAGGATAACGGGAAAGGGATGAGGTGGGATGTCAGCACAAAGGGGTGCGGAGCTCCATTCTCCCCGATCCCGGTAAACGCCACTGAACTCATCACGCGCCCACGCAAGGCTCCGCCCACGATTCCGGTGGTTTTGGCTCAGGAGGAAGGGTGCCCTAAAGCCACTAAGGGGCCCGGGAATGGTTTGGTACTGGTCCCAACAGACCAGATATTATTTCAAGGGCTACATTACGCGGTGGCTTCGGTGATTCTAAATCTCACCGAGGTGCGTTTACCAGAGTGGTGTCCCAAAGAGACGGAACAATTGTACCAGGTCCTGTTGACAAACATGTTCAGACAATTCTACGAGTTTGATTTTGCAGAGGTTGACAAAACAAGCTTGTACACCACACCACACAAAGTTTTGGGTCAGGTGGGGAGACAAAGAAGGTGTATTATGAACGATGTGTTCACCGTCTTTAATACAGGAACATCTGTGGTCAACGCTCTAGACAACGTGGAGCTGCAGACCCAGATCAATGGTTTAAAAACACATTTAAAAAGCATCCTCACAAGCGAAAACAAGGTAGTAGGGTCTGAGTTACATGAGGACCAGGCCATGACACTACACTTAAAAGAGATTATAGCACAGCTGGAGAAGCATGCGAGAACGGTAAATGCCCTGATTAGGGAAGATCGGAATGCATCCGATCAAGCTGCGCAGAACGAGGTGTGCATACTATACGGGGCGTGGTTACTGGGCGAGGGCCGCAGTAATTTGGAGGATTTAAAACAAGGTTTGGTCCCGTCCTGGATAAGTAACAAACACCTGCAGGCGCTCCACCCTTTTCAGAACGCATTAAGCCCGTGCCAGCTCATGCTAGCCTCAGAGGCATACCCAGTCGCCGTGGACTGCGGACGGTCAAACCATACCACCATGGGTATAGTATTACGTATGCCGGTCTTGGGCGACACAGCAAAGCCCGCCCTGGTGTATCGGGTAGAGAACATTGGTGTCATTCAGGGGGGAGCCCACATTCGCTACGCAGCGGTCCCACCTTACGTCATCCGCTGGGAGCAAACGATGACAGGTACCGACCTATCGGGTTGTCGTGGCCGGGGAGCACACATCATCCTGTGTCCCCAGCACTTGAATGCCTTTTTAACACCACAATGCGGGTTCAGAACGGCTGGCGCGAAGCCCATGAATTGCAGCATGGAAGCAATGACACAAGATCATGTGCCTCCGCAGGTAGCATACATAGGGGGTGGAACATATTGCGTTACCAGTGCAGCGCAACACTACCAGCATGGAAACCGCAGCCGGTGTCCGGTGAGTGACAGCAGTTTCTGTTTTAAACCCAGGGCTGAAGTTCAAGTGGCACAACAGCGAATTGTCCCGATCCCTGAACCATCCACTGTTCATCTTACAGTAAAAGAGAATTTCACAGACTTGCAGCGGTTCGTCGCGCATTTCGGATACATCATTCCCCCTCTCCCTGAACACCTCACCAAGCTTTTGAAAGCCGTCGCGGTATCACAAAAACATTTTTACACCCTGGAACAAAAGACTGTAGAAATAGGGACAGAAATTTTGGACATAGTAATCCCACCGTGGTGGGAACTGTTCACCAATATTGAAGTTCCGTCATGGATCAGGATAGCCTCCCACATTTTGGTTGTGTGCCAAGTTATAATTGTAGTGTACCTATTGGTCGTGCACTGCGGTACTTTCCTCGTTCACGCGCACGTAACAAAGCAGGAGAACACTGGAGAGTGGAGAGACGTTACGTGCGCGTGAACGAGGAAAGTACCGCGTAAACGGCCAGGATGACGCCGCTCCATTTTACCATGTGTGTTTTTATAATTGATTGTTAGTTATGAATATGTGTAACTAAGTTTGGAACTTTGTATTTTTAAAATGGTTGTTTGATTATTTTTCTTTGTATAATAAAAATGCATATACAGGTGGTGCGAGAGGCATCGGCCTGTTGCACCTGGAAGGCGTATACGCAATGTAAGTTTAAAGGCAATACTGCCTACGTTTTGTCCAAAGGCCAAACAATGTAATTTCCCTGGGAAATGAGGACGGCATGGAGGCCATAGATAGTTTAAGTTAAGGGAGTGTTAGGATGTGGAGAATCGGGATAATTTTGCTCACCACCACTTTTAATTGATACGGTAAGCGGAGTTATTCGCATCAACAGGAGGGACTGTAAAGTTTCGCAATTATCGCGATTCGAAATAACGAGATAGAAGCAGATTTGTTTGATCAGTTTATTTAAACGAAATGCTGTCATGATTAAACAGGACACAGAAGCCTGTAAAATGGCCGCCGCGCATCGTGGCAGAAGTTTCCAGAAGTACAGTGGGCAGACAAGATGGCGTTCAAATAAACATTTTCGATAAGCACTGATAAAGACAGATGCAACCTGTTTGCATTTGTGACAATAGCAAGAGATATGAGTGCTGGAATCGTTTTCCATACACAAGTAAGGACCATTATACTGGGCAATCGAAGGCCCATCCAGACACATCAATACGCAAATATCCCCACGGCTCTACAATGAGAGAGCCATTCTCGGGTGATTAAACAAGTATTCAGGGGCCCCCAAAACCCAGCCAGGGAGGCTCCGAGCCAGTTCAACAATGGGGGAAACATTAACGGGTAGTTGGCCAGTCTCAGGTGCTACCGAAACCCGTTAAAGACAAGAGTCACCCCATGCTAGGAGTTTTGAGCGCCAATATTTCACAAAGGACAAACATTAAGATTTGAGCAGGAGATAAGGGAACACAGCACTATAACTATAGACAACAAATGTCCATCGCTCTCTTACTCCCTCGAGTCGATTCTTATTCGCTTGATTCGTGCTCTTGTTTCTCTGGACTGTTGACTCTGGACTTTTAGCCGCACTGGACGGTTATTCGAATGTTGGGTGGAGCTCAAACGGAACGAGCCGCCTCGACGAAGGCCGGTAACCGGGTGCACCATCCCGAGTGTCGTTAAACGGTGTTCTGGACCCGAAGGCCCAAAGAGACGAGATGAGACGAGATGAGAAGAGAAGAAGAAGAATCCACGTGCCGCCGCGGTCAGTAAACCCCGACCGCGCCGAATTTATACGAACTCTATCAGTTACTGCACGAACTGGTCATAGACTCTTCCTCGAATTTTATCGACAACCGGTGTCGATACAGGAAGACTCTTCTTTGAATTCAACCGGCAACTGGTGTCGGTCCAGGAAGACTCTTCTTTGAGTTCTACAGCCGGGCCCGAGCACTTTCGAGTTCTTCATGACAACGGGGAGCCCAGCCTGCTTGCAGCAGCAGCGAAAGTAAACAAGTGGGGTACAGAGACCCCTCAAAACACGTAACAGTCAGGCGCTGCAGCGAAACGAGCCGAGCGCCTCACTTTAAAATTCTCCGAAGTATCATGAGTGGTGAGCATGTTTCCCGATCCTACAAATCTAGATGTAGTGTAGGTATTGAGAGGGGAGGGTGGTTTTATTAAGGATAAAGTATAATGTGTTCCCCTTTTTACGATGTGCCGTGCGTTCTTCATTACCATAGACCAAGCTTTATGAATATATGTATACTTGTACTCTCGTTAATTTGTGCCTATGACATGTACTTCATGATTTTAGATGCTATGCAATAAAGATTTCCATTTCGTACTATTCAACCAGGTCTATTTGAGTTTTTCTCTGCATTACTGCTCTCGCACCTAAGTCCAGTGTCAGAACCGTAAGGGCGAGTGGGTCGAACCACTCACAGGTGCTTATTGCAACAAGGCTGGCCGGAGACCAGAGCAAGCAATAGTATTGGGCAACGAAGGCCTAACCCCGCACCAGCACCGTCTGCGATACAAGCATGACACACAACCCCTTACAGGGAGCAGCGCCACCAGGACTCAGCGCACCCAGCACCAGCGCAGAAACGCACACCTCGGTGGGCCTTCGTGACATAGAGTAGTGTTGTCACCTGGTGTATCACAGCTCACAAGTGAGCATCAGCAGATGGTGAAGACAGTGACAGCAATGGAGAGTCCTCGTCGGAGGTCGCAGGATGCTCCTAGCTCTGCTCAGCTGCATGTAGACACTGTGCCTCTGGAGCCATCCAGAAAGAGAGCAGTGCTGGAACTTGAGGAACAAGTGCAGGGTTTGCATCCACGGTAACTGCGAGTGTGCAGAGAATGGAAGAGTCCATCTCAAACATGAGCACTACCTTTGTGGAGGCAATGGCGCATGAACATGCCGCCATGGAGAGCGTGGCAACCTCCATGGAGGACATAAGTCGCCAGACTCAGGAGAACATGGTGACTCTTCTAAATAGATAGTCTGCTATGGAGGATAGATGGGCATCTATTGAGAAGAGACACCAGAGGTACACGGACGTCCCCATTATGAGGATTGTCAGTACAGAGACGGGTCCTCATGGCCCCACTGATGCGCAGCAAGGTGCTCTCCAGCCACTTGCTAGCACTCAAATGTGGGTGACCCATGAGAGGGATGTTGGTGGCGACAACAAGGAAGTGGGGGCTCCTCTCCAAGCGCTCACACGACCATGCCACTGCGGAGCCCTCGGTCAGAGCCCCAGATTCCTCACCCAACTGAGATGGCCGTCTCAGCCCCTGCACAGCCGCAGGAAGAGCAGACTGTGGAAGAGCCCTGACAGACTCCCAAGCCCAGACGACACCCGCCAAAGGCGTCTAAGCAGGCGCAGCATCAAAGTGAGCAAGGTGCCTCTACCTCTGCTGAAGCCACAGGGGAAGCACCACATAGAAGCATGCGTAAGAGGAAGTTAACACACAAATAGTCACAAGGGTAGTCACTTGGATGTTTTGTTGTGTAGGAAAGTATGGATTGTCATCCTTATTGTGATGTGATTAAACAAAAGTGATGGCAAAGAGTTGAAGTTTTGGCCTATGTGTCTGAGAAATGGAAGTTACACAGTCAGGGCTCAGGGCGACTTGCATTTGTAATGATGGTGGTGAGAGTGATAGGAAAGCACCGTTTATTGGAGAGATGATGTATGGCGTGTTAAGAAGGTCGTCCACACATTCATAGCCATCTGCCAGCCACCTGTGGTTGAAGGGTAAGCTTACGCGAATCTGGCATGGATGAGTGCATCCCTTGCCTGACGGCCAGCAATGTGGTTGCGTGCTGCTGCATTGGCCACATCCGGCCCCGCAAGGCGTGCCTCCTCCTCCTCATCCTTGTCGTCCTCCTCTTCTTCCGAGGAGGCTGTGTGCTGAGCCACTTGTTCCTCAGGCAGCGACAAGCCATGCTGCTGTGCGATGTTGTGCAGGGCACAGCAGACGATGATGACTCTGGTGCATACTGCAGGGCTCCACCAGATCTGTCGAGGCATTGGAATCGCTTTTGAGCAAGCCGATGTTTTGCTTATGATGCTTCTGGTGGAAATGTGGCTCAGATTGTACCGCTCCTCAGCCTCGTTTGATGGCCTGCTCATCGGTGTCATGAGCTACTTTGTCAGGGGATAGCCCTTGTCGCCAAGTAGCCATCCGGAAAGTTGCGTTGGCGGATTGAAGAGCTGAGACACAGTAGACTACCGCAGGATGAAGGAGTCATGGCAACTGCCAGGGTACTTTGCGCAAACATGCATGATGATCTTCCTGTGGTTACACACCATCTGGATGTTAAGGGAGTGAAATCCCTTGCGGTTGACAAATACAGCTGGGCTGTGATAGGGTGCCCTAATGACCACATGTGTGCAGTCCATGACGGCCTGCACCCTTGGCAAGCCTGCCATATTTGCAAATCCAACCGCACATGCGGTTACACTTGCTTCATCCGTGGAGAAGTGAATGTAATCGTGCGCCTTTGCAAAGAGGGCATCGGTAACCTGCGTGATGCAGGCATGTGCGGCCGACTGGGAAATGCCGCTGATGTCTGCAGCTGATCCCTGGAAGGAGCCCGCGCAAAGAACTTTAGTGTGGTGGTGACTTTGACAGCCACTGGTAAGGAGTGTCCACACTCTCCTCTGGGCTGCAGGTGTTGGTGCAGCATTGTGCAGATGTCAGCGACTACGTCTCGCGGAAGTCTCAGCCTCCTTTGGCACTGCTGCTCAGTCATGTTGAGGAAGCTCATCCTCTGCCTGTAAACTCTGTGTTGGGGTATCTCCTGCGGCGCGATGCAGGCCTGCGCTGATGCCCTCTGCCCTGTGCAGCATCAGGTGGCTGAGGAGAAGGTTGGCGCTCCTGTTGTTGGTGCTGCTGCTGCCGCGGCTGCTCTTCCTCCAAATCTGACAACCAGGATGAGAGGATATAAATGGTTCCCATACCGCTGGTATATATCTCAGTTGAGGAATGGAGGTTGTGTGCGCTCATACAAAGTGGCCAGAGGGTATTCCAAGGAGGTCACACTGCAGATGGATTTCAGCTTGAACACTCAAGATTAGTAGAGCTGCAAAATGTGTCCCAAACTAAGTTGTGGCATCTGAAACTATGAGATGTTGCAAGACCGCTTTTAAGCTGATTGGGCAGCTGCCAACAATTCAGGTCCTCGCTAAACCCAGTCAATGCAGCTGGCGTGTTTTTCTGATAGCGGGCAGCACGCAGAAAAAGCTGCAAAATCTGATCAGGCAGTTAAAATAAGATTATCCAGGCAGTTAACAAGCTGTTAACTGCCTTAAGTGCCTCTCCCACCGTTTGGTGTCGGGTCAGTTCGGGAGCCACTGACCCGACATGTGCCAAAGTAGCATGGAGGCGGGATGGCGGCGGGTTCACAGCCCGCCGTCAATTTTTCCGATTTTCGTTACCGACCCGCCTCTAAACCCGCCCTCTGAGCTTTATTAAATTCACACCACAGTGTTAGCTTATCAAACTGAGGGATGTCAGTGCTTAGGAATGGAACAACTTTCCATTCTTAGCACTTACTGTCATCAACATAGTTCAAGCAGTCATGGCCAGTATTGCATCAGTGTGACATATCCAATTTTCACAACAGTCATCCTTCTGGTCATTCTGAGTAAATCTGTCGATTTAACCTTAACTTGTGACAAATAATGAGCTGTTTTGAACTGTGGACTTGCAATCACTAGGAGTACAATTAAAACTGTCTAAACTCATGTCACTTAGGACTCCTACAGCTGGTGGAGAGAAGAGACTTTGAGATCTAATTTAACATTGTTGCACCTGTTTTATGGACCTAAAGAAGGTGCACCGATAACCCATTTAGCAGTGCAGAGGTTTGCGCCCAATCTGCATGGGCGCTCAGGCCACTGCTAAATTGTTCAGGGCCTTTTTTTAAGCGACGCACAAGCACAGGCCTCATTTTCAAATTGAAATGAGGCTCCTGCGCTCAGTTCAGACCCAGACTTCTAAGTTAATTTGCCTAGTCGGGATCCACAAGCTCCGACGGGCATTTCTGGGTCTTGAGCAGACTAACCAGCTCCTTAAAGGGACCGCTGGAGGCTGCTCAAAAAAATGTGGTAACATTTTAGTATTTTGTGGAGTCGGAAGGAGAAGCAACGTTCCTTCTGGCTCCACAAAACAACTGGGGCCACTGCTGGCCTGCACCACCCCCACCACCCCCACCGCCCCCCACCCCGATCGCCTCCCAGACTTACCTCTGGGCCTCTGCATTGGGCAAAATTGATAAGACCCCGATAGGCGAGGCCTGATTTATTCTTATGAGGCCTGAGGATGAATTTACTCCGGGCCTTGGGCCTCTCCGTTCCGGCGCACCTGGTTTGGGGCACGAAGGAATTTAGGCCCCTGTTATCCTACCAGTGTGTGCTGGACTCAAACCCAGAGAGCAGAGATGAACAAATAGTTCCACTCAGCCCCCTACCAGTTTTTGGACTTGATTTTTGAGGAGTGCAAAGGCAGATGAGAGTGCCCATTTGACAGTAAGTTGCCAGAAAAAATAATTTGATTTGAAAAGAAAAAACTTCCAATTTTTAGATTTCTAAGGTGGTGATTAGGAGACCCCTAAACCTTATTTGGAAAGAAAGAATTTTTTAAATCCTGTGAACAGCTTCTCTGCCTATACAATTTGTTAGGAAGGACCAGGGGAAGCAGTTCATGTCTGCGAGTGTCACAACAGCAGGCTACACGTACGAAAATCAGCACAGAGGTGTCAGAGGTCCAAGCCATTACCATGTTGTGTCAATCATTTTTAACTGATAGCTATGTTGCTCAAGGACACGCAACAGGCATGAGAGGTTAAAGTGGAACAAAACCCCAGAGGCACAGGCTTTTCATTACATTGTTCATTGTTACATAATTTTCTCTCAAAAACAACAAAGCAAGCTTGTGTTATCAAAGTCACAAGACTGCACATATATGTTCAGCTCTTCACAATCATAGAAATTTAATATCATAGAAATTTACGGCACAGAAGAAGACCATTTGACCCATCGGGCTGGATTTTACCAGCCCTGAGGAGGCGGGTTAGAGGCGGGACTGCAGGCAAAATGAAAAAGAATGGGAGCGGGTCCCTAACCCGCTCCCAACCCGCCTCCAAACAATCTTCCCGGGAGTCGGGTCCCTGATTTGCACAGGGACCTGACTCCTAGCAGCAGGAAGAGGATTATAGCCACTTAACTGCCTGTTAACAGGTAGTTAACAGGCAGTTAAGAGGCATTTTCCCCATTTTGAGACTTCTGCTGCGGGCTTCCCGACGTCTGGGAACCTCGCCAGGGTAAGTGAGGCATGCTGTGGGTCTGTTGTGATGTTTGTGTATAGATGACAGCTGCAGAAGTGGTGTGAAGGATCCAATGGGACACCGGTGAGTATCAGAGGTAAGGAGATGTTGGGAAAGTCATTTTAAATGTGTTTAGATTTTTCTGTAGGTGACAAGCTTTGAAGTGTTTGTGTGGCCTCACCTTACTGGGAGAAGTGACAGATCGCTTCTGTAACCGCACCTGCAGCTGCCATCTGTTTTATCCTAAGGAGAGAATAATTGGAGAGCCTGGGTACAAGGGCTCACCTTTGTACAGTGATTGTCAGTGTTTGAAAGCACATCAATGCTGTCAAACACTGACAAATCATCTGTCAAAAATAAATGCTACATGTCCCTTTAAGAAAACCGGCAGATGAAGCGTCATCAACTGACGTCATCTGACACCGGCTTTCCCTTAATTGGCCGGCAAGCCCGCAGGGCGGGCTTAACAAGGCCAATCAGGGGAAAATAGCATCTGTGCATCGGACGTTGTTGGGGGCGGGACTAGAACCCGGAAGGCAGCAGTCCCACCCCCAACTCGTCTTGGCAGGTAAAATCCAGCCCAGCGTGTCTGTTTAGAAAATGTCAAGGACTAGAAAAAAGCATTCAGCTTGTCAAGACTTGCTCTTCTAATACTTTAACTTACCCAACATTGCATCCAATTTTATTTAGAACATCCCAATCGCTTTCACTCGCTATCTTAATAATGGTTCATTCTAAATATTTATTATCCTTTGAGTAAATATATTTTTCATAACATCCATTTTTATTTAGTTTTCGCCATTCAAATTTATGCTCTTGTGTCCGACTGGCCTGATTTACCTTATAATAACGTTCTAGGTTCATCGCATCTGTATAATTTAACACTTCATATATCTTGATGAGATTACTTCCATTGTCAAAACTTCTTTCAAGATGATGAGGTAGAATTTCCGTGGGGTTTCAACCGATCTCCTGCCATAAATTCGTTGTAAGATCAGTGGAAATCCTGGAGAAATGACTTAAATGGCTGTATAAACCACTTCTTCAGGATTTCTGCCATTCTGCGCCAAAGTTACAGCAGGAGATCAAGAGAATTTCTATGAAAATTCTACCCCTATTGAACCTCAACTTCTTTCACCTTTGCTCATATGTCCTCCCCTTTACACTTAGGAACATAGGAATGTAAGGGGTTTTTGTCGTGCTTGTATCACAGACGGTGCTGGTGTGAGGTTAGGCTTTCGCTGCCTAATACTATTGCTTGCTCTGGTCTCCGGCCAGCCTTGTTGCAATAAGCACCTGTGAGTGGTTCGACCCACTCGCCCTTACGGTTCTAACACTGGACTTAGGTGCGAGAGCAGTAATGCAGAGAAAAACTCAAATAGACCCGGTTGAATAGTACAAAATGGAAAATCTTTATTGCATAGCGTCCAAGATCATGAAGTACATGTCATAGGCGCAAATTAACGAGAGTACAAGTATACATACATTCATAAAGCTTGGTCTATGGTAATGAAGAATGCACGGCACATCGTAAAAAGGGGAACACATTATACTTTATCCTTAATAAAACCACCCTCCCCTATCAATACCTACACTACATCTAGATTTGTAGGATCGTGAAACATGCTCACCACTCGTGATACTTCGGAGAATTTTAAAGTATGGCACTCAGCTCGTTCGCTGCAACGCCTGACTGTCACGTGTTTGGAGGGGTCTCTGTACCCCACTTGTTTATCTTCGCTGCTGCGGCAAGCAGGCCGGGCTCCCCGTTGTCATGAAGAACTCGACAGAACTCGGGCCCGGTTGTAGAACTCAAAGAAAAGTCTTCCTGTACTGACACCAGTTGTTGGTAGAATTCAATGAAGAGTCGATGGACCCAAACCGGTTCGTGCAATAACCCGTAGAGTTCAAGAAATGAGTTTTATATTTTCGGGCGCGGTCGGGGTTTACTGACCGCGGCGGCACGTGGATTCTTCTTCTTCTCTTGTCATTTCGTCTTGTCTTGTTGGGCCTTCGGGTCCAGACACCGTTCACCGACTCTCGGGATGGTGCACCCGGTCACTTGCCCTTGTCGAGGCGGCTCGTTCCGTTTGAGCTCCACCCAACATTCGAATAACCGACCAGTACGGCTAAAAGTCAAGAGTCAACAGTGTCCAGCCCTAAGGAAGAGCTTCAGCAAGGGTTCGCCGAGCGAAAATAAGAGACCGATGGACATTTGTTTTCTATAGTTATAGTGCTGTGTTCCCTTATCTCCCGCTCAAATCTTAATGTTTTTCCTTTGAATAATATTGGCGCTCAAAACTCCCAGCATGGGGCGATTCTTTCCTTAACGTGTTTCGGTAGCACCTGAAACTGGCCAACTACCCGTTAATGTTTTCCCCATTGTTGAACCGGCTAGGAGCCTCCCTGGCTGGGTTTTTGGGGGCCCCCGAATGCTTGCTTAATTACCCGTCGATGTCTCTCTCATTGTAGAGCCGTGGGGGTATTTGTGTATTGATGTGTCTGGATGGGCCTTCGATTGCCCAGTACAATGGTCCTTACTTGTGCATGGAAAACGATTCCAGCACTTATATCTTTTGCTATTGTCTCGAATGCAAACAGGTTGCATCCTGTCTTTATCAGTGTTTATCGGGTATGATCCCGTCTTATATTGAAATGTTTATTCGAACGCCATCTTGTCTGCCCACTGTGATTCTGGAAGCTTCTGCCATGATGCGTGGCGGCCATTTTACAGGCTTCTGTGTCCTTTATATCATGACAGCATTTTGTTTAATAAAACTGATCAAACGAACCTGCTTCTATCTTGTTATTTTGAATCGCGATAATTGCGAAACTTTACAGTAACTGAAGTAGCCATGCAGCCCCTTAAGCCTCTTCTGCCATTCAATTAGATCATGACTGATCTGGTACTTTAACTCCATTTATCTACCTTTGCATCATATCCCTTGATACCCTTATCTATCAAAAATCGATCTCAGTCTTGACAATTTCAATTGACCCAGCTTCCACAGCCTTTTTGGGGGGAGAGAGTTCCAGATTTCCACTGCCCTTTGTGTGGAAAAAGTGCTTCCTGATTTCATTCTTAAATGGCCTAGCTCTAATTTTAAGATTATGCCCCCTAGTTCTGGATTCCTCAACAGAGGAAATAGTTTCTCTCTACCTACCCTATAAAATTCCTTCGTCATTTGAAAGACCTTGATTATATCACCCCTCAACCTTCTAAACCCAAGGGAATGTAAACCATGTTCCTGTAACCTGTCCTTGTAATTAGAACCCTTTAAATCCTGTTATTAATTCTGGTGAATCTGCATTGTAAAGGTATAGATCCTAAATCTAGAGAGATTTGGGCAATTATGACCAACACATTTCCAATTTTCTCACTTTTTTTTAATACTTTGGCGTATAAACCATCAGGTCCTATTTTATGTCCCATTATTTTCTCCATTACCTTTTTTTAAAACTTACATTAAATCCACCAAGTTCCTCCCATTGACCTATTTTTAGACAAAGTGTGAGAAGGTTCCCTGAGGCCAAGAGGACTAGAAGTGGAAGAATCTAAGAGAGAAGCATACTTCCAAAAGCACAGACACAATTATAATGCAGTGATTAATTTTCTGACAGCTTTGCAAGTGATTTTGAAGCAGCTTTTCATAGCCTTAGTAAACAAATCAAGAACAGCTTGTAATATGTTGACTTCTTCGTTGTTTTATAGAGTGCATTATAATATTTTCATGGCTTCAGATCAATCACAATTATCTCTGGGCATCAACTTTATGACCACAAGGCAGAGAATCCACGTTTTTAAATAACTCATAAATTTCTCTTGACTCATCCATAGACATAAAATGATTCAATTGAATCTCTCTCGCTGTAAATCACTTTTCATCACACTCTACTGCACAGGGTTTTACAGATAAAGGTAAATGGACTCTGCGAGTCAACAAATTTATTTATTTATCAAATCCAGCAGTCACTTCCTACTGCACGCAAATTAGAAAATCATTCATCTACCATATCATTAGGAGTGATGAATTCTTTTTCGGCATTGGAAATATGTAGTTGCTAATAATCCTTTGACAAACTCTCCAGTTTTGCTATTTAATTGCCCAGTAATGCACTGGCATTAACTCACAATGAGCAGATGTGTTTCTTTATTGCTACATGTTCTGATCCTTGCTTATAATTGCTTGGACCTTTTTGAACATGCCACATCTCATGAAGTATGAGGAGACTAGATACTGTTTCGGAGATATAATAGCGAAGGTGCTGAAATGAATACTAAAGAAATGTGGTTGCCATGGTTATGGTTATTGGGACTTTGACAACCAGTTGCAACTGCCTCTGACTAATCCATGGGAAAAGAGACTTTACTGCTCCAGAAAAAACAATAAAGAGCAGTTGTTAACAGCGCTCCATCAACCTCTCATTAGATTGTGCCTATGAGTGAAGGGTAACTGAGGCTCCTGAACTGATGTAGTTGGGGCAGTAAAAGAAAACACCTGACAGAGCTATTTGTTTCATTATCTTAACTGCTGGCTACCCACTATTGAATATTATCATTGCAGCTAATGCATTCACCTTCTGTGCCTCTCATTCCCTTGGAACCAATAATGCTGACTATGCTAGGATTTTTTATTGTCCTTGCTCCATACTGAATACATGTAGACAATTATCTGTACGTACAGCAGTCTAATGATAATAGGTCTATGCTGGGATAATTGCAAATTGCGGAAAAAGTAGCTTCTAACTATGGCATTGCTCAACTTATGGGATGCCCTTTTTAAGATATTATTTCACTGACCTATTTTTCAGCTGTAGTATATTAATTGCAGCTGATTTTCACATGGGACAATTGGCATTAACGTGGTGGTAAGGGCCGAAAAATGGCGCTGACAGTCTTACCGCTCCATTAATCCCAATGATCACCTCGCTGCAACTTTCACAAGGGCCTACTGCTTAGCAGTCGAACGCCTGCCTGAAACAAGCGGTTGGCTTTGTTCCCATCCAATCAGGGTCCTAATGATATAGTTAGGGCCCTGATTGCAATTTTAAGGGACAACTTGCGACGCAAACACTCCGCCCACGTGTAATGGCGTCCTGATCGGGAAATGGCCAGAAAGAATGTTTAAATTGATTTTTTTGTGGAACCAGAAGGAGCAGGATTGCTCTTCCTGGCTCCACAAAAATCCCGCGGGATACTGCCAGCCCAGCCCGGCCCGGTCCCGCCCTGCATGGTCGTCTCCTCCCCCCCCCTCTACCTGCAGGCCTGTGATGGCGTCCTAGCCGGCCGGCATTCCCGAGTCCGAGGAGCGGGGAGTTGCATCGGGACACTAGTTTGACGTCTGCAGCGCGCTCTGCCAATTTCAAATGAGGCTGGGAGCTCAAAATTGTGGCCGCCTATTTGCCGGCGCATCAATGGCTCGCTCTGTCGGTCGAATGGCCACACGCTCCATCGGTCAGATAGCCACATGCTCCGTCAGTCATATAGCCACGCGCTCCATTATTCAGATAGCCGCGCTCTCTCTCAGTCGGATAGCCGCGCTCTCTCTCAGTCGGATAGCCACGCATTCCATCGGTCAGATGGCCACACACTCCGTCAGCCAGATAGCCGCGCTGTCTGTCAGTCAGATAGCCGCACGCTCCATCGGTCGGATGGCCACGCGCTCCGTCAGTCAGAAAGCCGCGCTGTCTGTCAGTCAGATAGCCGCGCGCTCCATCGGTCGGATGGCCACGCGCTCCGTCAGTCAGAAAGCCACGCGCTCCATTATTCAGATAGCCACGTTCTCTGACGTTTGGATGGACGCACTCTCCCTTGGACAGTTCGCTCTGTCAGCTGATCGCCCAAAAGTCAAAATCGACCCCATAAAATGTTACAGCACTGTGCCAATATTTTTCTCCACGTGAGCCATCTGGTCTAATCATACACTGCTGCTCACTCCTCATACACTTTAATATTCCTCGATTTCAAGCAACCTTTTTCATCTATCAAAGTTTTTTTTGCTTTGATTTATAAACCATGAATAATAATTTAAAATGTTAGTAAAGGAAAATAAAAGTAAAATGATGACTTTCTATCAATAAAGAATAAGGGAAGTAGTATAAACCAAAGAGATAGTTCTGCAGTGAGCAAATTTAGCTTCAAAACACGTTCTCAAGTTATTTGTTCAGGTCTGCCTTTGAAGAAGCATTAGAACCAATGAGTTTCTGAGCATTTATTTAGTGATGACGGAGCCTGGCTATTCTATAAATCAAGACTTACTTAGCAGGGATCTAGCCAATGAAGAGAATGCCCCCTGTAGCTCAGTGGATGAATGCACCATGAAGTGTGACAGGGAATATGAGCAGACTATTCCTCCGTTCAAAACACAGCCTGATTCTGGCTTCACTTGACATCCACACATATGTACGTTTCTGCCGGGACCATTGGATAGTGACCAGCCGCAGCAAACCTGACTGATCTTCGCCAAGTCCTTGCCCAGGAGCACTGAAGTCAATTGTAGCACCCTAGTTGAGAGCAGCAAACTCAGCAGGATTTAGGGAATGACTCTGGCACCAGATGCCTGATTCAGTTTCCCCCTGGAAAGTACATTTACCAGCTGAGCCATTGTGGGAGCTCCTTGCTTTTTACAAATATATTTTTAATTTCCTCTTTCTTGGAACCAAGTGGGTGAGGTCAGCACCAGACAAGAGACCTTGGCCAATAGAGCACAATGTGCAACTGCCAGTAATCGGGGTTGTGATCCTTGGAACCAGGGAACAGAAAGAACAGATCAATGAAAGGAAAGGGTTTTGAACCCATTTTACCTCTGTGAATGAAATGCAGTTTGTTAGTTTACTTTTTGGAAGGGTGTACTTATCAAGAACTATTCTAACTCAGTGTTCTTTGATGTTCTACATTTATGACTGATAGCTCTCATAAGTGCTTTATCCAGTGCCAAAGAAACTTTGACAGGTACATACAAAACTGCTCACCTGGGGGAACTGGGCCGCAGGTTTATACGTGTACGCAGGGTTTACGCCACACTTCTGGCGCAGTTACGGTGGCAGAGTGGGAGCTGCTCCGACAAAATTCCCGGCCTATGTCTGATGATTATTATAATGCAATGCTGCAGTGTCCTTACCTACAGTCATAAAGGGGCCAAGCCTCACTGAGTCCCTTGAGCAGCTCATGTTTGCATGTGAATGTCTGTAGTCATTAGTGATTCTGCCTGACTTTACAAGGATGATCTAAATCTGTTCTGAGGAAGGGTCATCGACCTGAAACGTTAACTCTGTTTCTCTCTCTACAGATGCTACCTGGCCTGCTGAGTGTTTCCAGCATTTTCTGTTTTTATTTCAGATTTCCAGCATCTGCAGTATTTTGCTTTGGATCTATTGGGTAAATATTTCCCTTTTTCTTTCCATTATGTTGTATTCCCTGTGGAATTCATAAATAATTGATTTTTTCGAAAAGTTTGCAGCAAACATAATTTAATGCTTAATACATATTCAACTTAATCTATAGAATGGAGGCTGGGTCGTGTTATGGGTGAGAGACTGTGCTTGCACCTTTGGAGCAGGAGTTAGAACCAAACCCATGCTGATGGTATGGAAGTCTCCTCTCTCCGAGTGACCATAATATAACAAATTATGTACAGATAAATTTAGAACATTTCTTTGACAGACCATCTATTATGGACTCTGCCCATCTCATCTCCTGAGTGATATGTTTGGTATGTGCATATTCTTAGCTGAACACTAGGTGGCCTGCCTCGTGGGAGTAAGCACATTTTAGCAATTACTCTGCAAGGTCTCTCTTATATTGCTTCTGTTATTCTTTAACCAAATTTTCCAGAGGGTCTTGAAATAAAAGCAACTAGTTATTACCACTCCAGCACGAATGTTTATCAGACATAACACTAAGGAAAGGTTCTGGAAAGATTCTTCCCATTTCCCATGGGTAAATCAAATATAACTCCAGACTACCAAAGTAATCTTCTACCCTACATTGCACATCCTGACAGAGTGGTATCCACTTTGGACAGATTGGTGGACCGTATATAGATAGGGGCTCTGCAGTCTGCTGTCCCACAAATTAGTGGAAGTGATGAGCTCCCGCCCCACTGTAACAACATGGGAGTGGTGCGTGTTGGCCTTTCTTGGGATAACAGCACATCTGCTCCTTCACCATGGATGGCAATTCTCGGCAAGGGTTAAATTTAATGTCAGGTGTAAAATTAGTGATGTCACATAATTTAAAAATATTAACAGGAAAAATCCACCATATTATTTAATTCTATATAGATTTAAAATCCTATTTTAACATTGAATTGTAAGGTCCCATTTTTCTATTGCCAGAATGCAAACTGAGTCACTAAATGGTTCAAAGGTTTCTTTAAAAATCTTACCTCCACCCTTGATTGCAGCTGAAGACGGCCCCAGTCTTGTTGCCTGTAGTTGCTGGTGAGTCCAGTACCAGGCACCTGTTAAAATGGTGTTGGGGTCTGAATAACATCATCAGATCCTGACTCTTGTATTTCAATTAGGCCCTTGATTGCCTGGGGTGTGAAGTCACCATGAACACGAGTATCGTGCTGCTGCAATTTTAACCCCTTGCCTGCCGGTTCTCTTCAGGCGCAGGGTTTAAAATCGGGGCTTAAAAGTCAAACTGAGTACTAGGAATGGAACTATACAGAATATAAATATACAAAGTTCTCCCACTCTGGCTATTTGAATATTGACACACGAGTTGATAATTTGAGACAGTAGATAGAATCACCCTGTAGAAATTAAACATTCAGCAGACGTTGAAGACCAGGATATCTGTAAAACCCAATATCGCTTTTTTTTTCAATTCTTGACTTTTCTGTATTTTTCTGATAAGTGGGCAGAATTTCAAAATCATTCCTAATCACCCTTCTCGAATTTTCACTTCAACACTGCCAAACAAACCAAGTCACGACTTCTCAATTTCTTGCGATCTTTGTGACTCTCAGGAGATTTAGATCTTTGTGCATAGCTATGCCATCTGGTGTACCCAGTAGCACTTGCTTTAATTTCCCCATCACTATGAAAATATATTGCGACCTAAATTAGATGAAATAAAATGGGAATTAAGTATTTGAAAACTATAAAAGACTAAATCCAGAAATGATTGTTGGTGATATAAATGGGCAAAGGCTTAATGTGTTCGTAAGATGTTCTTTTGCCTGTTATTGTAACACAGGTGTAAAGCCATTAATTTTAAATATTAAAATATTAAAATTTTACAAACTTTTCATCTGCAACATTAATTTTTCTCCAATTTTAACCTGGATTTATTTATTTTAAAAAGTTATAAATTCCGTAGAAATTTAAAACAGGAAGAGAAACTGAAAATGAAGAACCATTTTTATTTCTTGGAAGTACAGAGGTCGCCGTTAATAAAATGTCACTTGTACCCCATGGGATGGAATGAATCTCGTACTTTAGCTCGGCTAATTGCTTTATTGGGTAAAACTACAGATGAACAGCGGGAGATGTTCAAAAAAGAATTTAGCTTAATACAAGACCAGTATATATCCCTAAGGGGCAAGAGCTCTACCTACCAAATAAAACAGTCATGATCGACAAAAGAGGTGAGAGATAACATAAATCTAATGGAAAGAGCATACAAAAGTACAAAAAATAGTGTAGATCCAGGGGACTGGGAGAGACATAAAGAACAGCAAAGGATGACAAAATAGATAGTAAGAGCTGCAAAAAGGGAATTCGAAAAGAAACTTACAAGAGATATCATGATTAACAGGTGCGGGTAATATTGCAATTGAAAGCAAGGCAATGTCAGACTTATTGAATAATTAATTTGTGTCATTCTTCACAGTAGAGGATAATATACCTGACACTCCAGGGAAACTAATAATGAATCAAGGACTAGAACTCACTAAAGTTAACAGAAGCAAGAAAACAGTATTAGAAAAAATAATGGTACTTAAGACTGACAAATCCCCAGGACCTGATGGTTTCCACCCCAGGGATTTAAAGGAAGTAGGTGAGGAAATTGCAGATGCTTTAGCCATAACCTTCCAAAGCTCTCTTGATTCAGGAATCAGGAATGTTGCCAAGGCCCTAAACTCTGGAATTCCCTGCCTAAACCTCTCTGCCTCACTACCTCCCTTTCCTCCTTTAAGATGCTTCTTAAAACCTACCTCTTTGACCAAGCTTTTGGTCACCTGCCCTAATTTCTCCTTATGTGACTTGGGGTGCGATTTTGCCAGCCCTCGGGAGGCAGGTATGGAGGCGGGACTGCCGGGAAAATGGCAGAATTTGGGAGCGGGTGCCCAACCCGCCCCCTACCCACCTCCGTGCCATCTTCCCAGGAGGCGGGTAGCCGTCCCACGCCGGGTCCCGTCTCCTTGGAGGCGGAAAGGGATTAAAGCCAATTAACTGCCTGTTAACAGGTAGTTAACAGGCAGAAAATAGGATTATCCCCTTTTTGCCCTCACAAGTGCGGGCTTCCCAAAGGCTCCAAAACCTGCCAGGTCTGCGAGGTGAGTACTGGGTCTGCTGGGGTCGGGGGGGTGCAAAAGTGTGCTGTGAAGGTAAGTGATGGGTGCAAGAGTGGAGAGGTGAGTATCTGAGGTAAGTGCAAAGTTACTATTTCTTATGTTCTTATGTTCTTATGTTCTTAAAGTGTTAGTAAAAGTGTACTTACCTTTGTTTCTTCCTGCAGGCTTCAGTCGGTGGGTATGCGGAGATTCTCGCACCTCTGCGTTGGAGATGACAGATGGCCGTTGCATTCTCTGATGCAACAACCATCTCATTTCTGCAAAAGAAAGCTGTTTGATGTGGTCTTGAATTCAAGTCCTCATCAAACTACAGAGAATGTCACTGTTTGACAACTTTACAGAGCTGTCAAACGATGACAATCCATCTGTCAAAAAGTTTTTTGACAGATGAAACGTCATACGTTGATGTTCTCTGCAACCGCCTTTCCCTTAATTGGCCTGCTAAGCCCGCTGGGCGGGCTTAACAAGGTCAATCAAGGGAAAATAGTGTGGGTTGGCCAGAAGTTGATGGAGGCGGTTCTGAAACCCGACAAGTGGGAGTCCCGCCTCCAAAAGCTCCCCATTGGCAAAATCACCCCCTTGGTGTCAATTTTTTTGTCTGATAATACTCCTGTGAAGTGTCTTGGGACGTTTTACTATGTTAAAGGCGCAATATAAATACAAGTTGTTGTTGTTGTTGTTGAATTGTCCCTTTAGATTGGAAAATAGCATATATAACTCCATTATTTAAAAAAGGTGAACGAGAGAAACCGTGAAATTATAGACTTGTTAGTCTAACATCTGTTGTGGGGAAGTTATTGGAATCTATAATTAAGGACAGAGTGACTGAGCACTTACAGAAATTTAAGCTGATTAGAGAGAGCCTACATGAATTTGCAAAGGGTAAGCCATGTCAAATAAACCTAATTGAATTTTTTGAGCAAGTAACTAAAGTAGTAGACAGGGGAATGTCTATGGATGTAGTTTATATGGACTTCCTGAAGATATTCAATAAGATTCCACATAAGAGAATATTAGTTAAAATTAAGGCGCATGGAATGAAGGCAAATTATTGACCTGGTTAGGAGATTCATTAAGCAGTAGAAGTCAGAGAGTAGGGATAACGGGTAAGTACTAAAATTGGAGGAAGTGACTAATTGTGTCCCACAAGGATCTGTGCTGGGGACTGAACTATTCACTACATTTATTAATGACTTAGATAACATAATAGAGAGCCATATATCCAAGTTGGCCGATGACACAAAGATTGGTGGCATAGTAGAAGGATAAAATTACAAAGAGACGATGATAAATTAACTGAGTGAGCAAAACTGTGGCAGATGGATTTCAACGCAGGTAACAGTGAACCAAAAAAAAGATGGATCCAAGTATTTTTTGAATAGTGAAAAGCTAGCAACAGTAGAGGTCCAAAGAGATTTTCATAGATCACTAAAATGTAGTAGTCGGGGACAAAATTAATCAAAAAGGCTAATGGAATGTTAGGCTTTATAACTAGAGGGCTAGAATATAAAGGGGAGGAGGTTTTGCTGCAGCTGTACAAAGCCCTGGTTAGACCACATCTGGAGTACTGTGTGCAGTTCTGGGCACCGCACTTTAGAAAGGATATATTGACCTTGGAAGGAGTGCAGCACAGATTCACCAAAATATAATCAGGGCTCCAAGGGTTAAATTATGAGGAGAGATTACATAAACTAGGCTTGTAATCCCTGGAATATAGAAGATTAAGGGGTGATTTGATGGAGGTTTTTAGGACTTTGAAAGAAATTGATAGGGTAGACAGAGAGAAACATTTTCGGCTGGTGGGGAGTCTAGGACAAGGAGAAGTAGCTTTAAAATCAGAGCCAGGCCATTCAGGAGAGAAGTTAGGAATCACTGCTCAACAAAAAGGGTGGTAGATGTGTGGGACTCTCCCACAAAAAGCAGTTGATGTGAGCTCAATTAATAATTTTAATTCTGAGATCGATAGATTTTCACTAGCCAAGAGTATAAAAGGATATGGAGCCAAGGCAGGTGGATGGAGTAAAGATACAGATCAGCCATGATCTCATTGAATGGCGGAACAGGCTCGAGGGGCTGAATGGCCGACTCCTGTTCCTATGTTCCTATATTCAAGATATGTGTCTGTTGCGAGTTTTAGAAATTGGAGGCTAGAAATTCATTATAGCCTAGGAATGGGCGATATCCTTAGAAAAGTTGGAGAATTAGCGCCAGGCGCTAATGCTTTTGACTGTACGCAAAATTCATTCTCACTGCTCAAAGAAATGTTTGGGGCGCTAAGTCAAGTCTTAAAGGCCTAGCTCATTGGCGTTACACTCAAAGGGTGGACCAATATCAGGTGCAGTCTAATTGCAAGTCATGATTGCCACAGGCTTTTTCCAGTTCTTAAAGGGGAGGTTCATTGATGCTGCAGAACCTCATTCTCAGCATTACTGGCTGTGCAGCTGCCTCAGCAAGCAGCAGCAGGTCAAGGAGAAGGAGCCGGGGGACTGAAGCAGCTGTACTCATGGCAGATCCACGCCCCAGGGAGAGCACCCGCAGATTCAGCGATCAAGCATTGGAGGTGTTGGTGTTCGCTGTGGAGAGACGGAGGGCGGTGTTCTACCCAGCAAGTGGCAGAAGGCCATCGCTGCAAGTCATCTGCACCATGTGGAGGGAGGTAGCACAGCATGTCTTGGGCAGCACTGTGGTCCCAGGACCCACACATAGTGCAGGAAGAAATTTAACGACCTCACTCGGGTGGTCAGGGTGAGTGAATTCTTCAGCAAATGCTACATACCACCAACTGAACCACATTCTTCACACACTGCCCAAAGCACCATACTCCCAGCACTCACCCACCAACAATCTCTACCTACCAACACTCACACCCACATCTCATACCTTGCACACAATGACAGCTATTCAACTATGGCAGGCACATCACCCAAACACATTGCTCCACACTCACTCACACACTTTCTTTTCTCTTGCAGGCCAAGGTGGCTCACAACAGGAGGGAGCAGGAGCGCACAGGTGGGGGACAATCTGACACCCAACCACTGTCTGCACTGGAAAATAGAGTGCTGCAGATTATTGGGTGCCAGGTGGTGGGCACCGTGGCCACCGGCAATGTTGACCCCCTTGGTGACCCAGACCTGATGCCGCATGTGATGGGCGATCTGGCAGCTTCCATTGCAGCACAGGCGGAAGCGATGCAATGTCTTAGTGCTGTAATGCAGTCTATGCTTGGTAGCATCCAATCTCAGACTGCTCTCATGCAGTCTCAGCTTGATGCCACGCAAGCTCTGACTGCTGCCATCGTGGCTGGGTCTACCACCATCCACCGGGGCTTTCACAGTGTCACAGCAGGCCATAGAAACATAGAAGATAGGAGCAGGAGTAGGCCATTCAGCCCCTCGAGCCTGTTCCGCCATTTAATGAGATCTTGGCTGATCATCCAAATTCAGTACCCTGTCCCTGCTTTCTCCACATATCCCTTGATCCCTTTAGCCTTAAGAAATATATCTAACTCCTTCTTGAATATATTTAATGAATTGGCCTCAACTGCCTTCTGTGGTAGAGAATTCCACAGGTTCACCACTCTCTGGGTGAAGAAATTCCTCCTCATCTCAGTCCTAAATGGCTTACCCCTTATCCTTAGACTGTGACCCCTGGTTCTGGACTCCCCCGCCATCGGGAACATCCTTCCTGCATCTAGTCTGTCTAGTCCTGTTAGAATTTTGTAAGTTTCAATGAGATCTCCTCTCATTCTTCTAAACTCTAACGAATACAAGCCCAATCGACCCAATCTCTCTTCATACGTCATTCCTGTCATCCCAGGTATCAGTCTGGTGAATCTTTGCTGCACTCCCTCCATGGCAAGAACATCCTTCCTCAGATAAGGCGACCAAAACTGCACACAATACTCAAGGTGTGGTCTCACCAAGGCCCTGTACAACTGCAGCAAGACATCCTTGCTCCTGTACTCGAATCCTCTCGCTCTGAAGGCCAACATACCATTTACCTTCTTAACCGTCTGCTGCACCTGCATGCTTACCTTCAGCGACTGGTGCACAAGGACACCCAGGTCTCGTTCCACTTCCCCTTTTCCCAATCTATTGCCATTCAGATAATAATCTGCCTTCCTGTTTTTGCCACCAAAGTGGATAATCTCGCATTTATCCACATTATACTGCATCTGCCATGCATCTGCCCAATCACCCAACCTGTCCAAATCATACTGGAGTTTCTCTGCATCCTCCTCACAGCACACACGCCCACCCAGCTTTGTGTCGTCTGCAAACTTAGAGATATTACATCTAGTTCCCTTGTCTAGATCATTAATATATATTGTGAATAACTGGGGTCCTAGCACCGATCCCTGCGGTACCCCACTAGTCACTGCCTGCCACTCGGAAAAAGACCCGTTTATTCCAATTCTTTGCTTCCTGTCTGCCAACCAGTTCTCTATCCAAATCAGTACCTTACCCCCAATCCCATATGCTTTAACTTTGCACGCTAATCTCTTATGCGGGACCTTATCGAAAGCCTTCTGAAAGTCCAAATACACCACATCCACTGGTTCTCCCTTATCTATTCTACCAGTTACATCCTCAAAAAATTCCAGTAGATTAGTCAAGCATGATTTACCTTTTGTAAATCCATGTTGACATTGTCCGATCCTGTCACTGTTTTCCAAGTGCTCTGTTATTACATCTTTTATAATGGACTCTAGCATTTTCCCCACTACCGATTTCAGGCTTACCGGTCTATAATTCCCTGTTTTCTCTCTACCATCTTTTTTAAATAGTGGGGTTACCTTAGCTACCCTCCAATCCATGGGGACTGTTCCAGAGTCTATAGAATTTTGGAAGATAACCAGCAATGCATCTATTATTTCTAGGGCCACTTCCTTAAGTACCCTAGGATGTAGATTATCAGGCCCTGGGGATTTATTGGCCATCAATCCCGTCAATTTCCCTAACACCATTTCCCTACAAATACTGATTTCATTCAGTTCCTCCCTCTCATTAGATCCTATGTTCCCCGACATCCCTGGGAGGTTATTTGTGTCCTCTTTTGTGAAGACAGAACCAAAGTATGTATTTAATTGGTCTGCCATTTCTTTGTTCCCCATTATAAATTCCCCTGATTCTGACTGCAAGGGACCTATGCTTGACTTCACCAATCTTTTTCTCTTCACATATCTAGAGAAGCTTTTACAGTCAGTTTTATGTTCTCTGCAAGCTTACTCTCATACTCTATTTCCCCACTCTTAATTAATCCCTTTGTCCTCCTTTGCTGAATCCTAAACTGCTCCCAATCCTCAGGTTTGCTGCTCCAACAGATTGCTCGGGATGCTGCCCCGGGGGAGTGGTAGTGGGTCAGTGGGTCAGTGGAGCAGGATGACAGCATTCCTGCTTCCAACACTGCCACTCTGCCATTGCCCTTGTCGCTGCCTGTCATCCAGCCAGCCCAGACTGCTGCCGCCCATGCTGAGGTGGTGCAGTCTCGAGCTGGTTGTGGGCATCCTGCAAGGATATCTGAAGTCTCCCGTACAGACACTCAGCAGCCTTCCACCAGCCCCGCTGCAGCCACTGGGCCAACACTTCGTAGGAACACTAGAATAGGCAGAGGCACAGTAACGAGAGGCACTAATGGATTGCACAAGGGCGAATAGTTAATATTTTTGTTGTAAATATGTGTTCACTGATTATTGATAAATTTATTAATTCAGTTTGGATTCTTTTGTGGTGTGTCTCATTTCAGCTTTGCGCTGTGATACGGCCTGCGGCAGGGATGTAATGATGTGGTGAGCAACGGGGATCTGGTGTTCCATTCATTTGAACCGCAGTCTGATGAGGCGGTCACGGGCCGCCCTTCCGGAAGGCCGATTGAGTGGCTGCCTCCTCCCTCACTCCTGTTCCTCCTCATCCGCGTCCTCCTCCTCCTCCTCCTCCTCCTCCTCCTCATCCTCCTCTGCCTCCTCCTCCTCCTGAGGTGGTCCCGCAAACCCTGCTGGCAAGGGCTGCGCCCTCATGATGGCCAAGTTATAGAGCATGCAGCAGACCACCAGGAATTGAGACACCCACTCTGGCGAGTACTGGAGGGCTCCTCCCGAGCGATCAAGGCAAGAACCGTTGCTTTAGCAGGCCGATGGTCTGCTCGATGATGTTCCTGGTGGCAGCATGGCTCTCATTATAAGTGTGCTGGACACGAGTGTTGGGGTTGCGGAGGGGAATCATGAGCCAGGTCGAGAGTGTCTATGAGCAGCCACCCTTGAGCTTGATGTAGTGGCTGGAAGAGTGCTGGCACACCAGTCTGGCGCAGGATGAAGGCATCGTGGCTGCTGCCAGGATAGCGGACATTAACACTGAGGATTAGCTGTCTGTGGTCGCACACCAACTGCACATTAAGTGAGTGGTAGCCTTTGCGGTTACGGAAGATATGAGGATTGTTATGCGGTGCCTGCTATCCTGGCAAAACCACATGCACACTTATCCTGCTTCTCTCTGGTAATGGGGAAGGAAATGTAGTCCCTTCTCCTACTGTAGAGAGCCTCAGTGACCTCCCAGATGCAGCGATGGACGGCGAACTGGGAGATGTTAGCTATGTCTCCTGCTGCAGACTGGCAGGATCCACTGGCGAAGAAATTGAGTGCAACGGTGACCCTGACTGCCACAGAGAGAGATGTGGTCGCCCTGATCTGAGGCTGGAGGTCTGGTTGCAGGAGATTGCAGAGTTCTGTGACCACCTCCTTGGTGAAGCAGTGCCTTCTCATACACTGCTTCTCGCATAATTGAAGGTCGGAGAAGTTCTCTCAGAATACTCTCAGAGGGTAAGGTCTCCTGTTGAGTGCCCTGATGGCCCTCCTCCTCCCTCTGGGCACATGTTCCAGTCTTTCTCGCTGCCTCCCCTCCCTCCGCCGTAGATCCTGGAGAGCGAGGTCGACTGCCAGTACAGCGCCCATTAATGTAACCAAATGTAGCAGTTTGATTTTTTTAAGAATAAATGTAACTACTTTTTAGTTGCCACAACACTCCTGATACTAAATAATCTTGAAATTACGGAATGAGACTGTTACACTATGTGAAACTGATAAGAAAGCACTGAAGCTCCACTAACCTACAGCTGCGACTCATTACTGATGATCCCTTTAAATAACATCCCTGGAACTGGATTCCTGTTGCTTCACGCCAGCTCTCCCTGTCGCTGTTTCCTCCAGGCACTAAGGTAGGTGGCGACAATCAGTTTCGCAGATTGGGCAGCCAGTGAGCATTGCACACTCACTGACATCATGATCCACCTGGCGTTGAGGCTCCCGGCGATAACTGTTAGCGGCGGCGCTGCGGGGCGGCAGGGTTTGGCGTGCGGCATTGGAGTCGCTTCGCCCCAGCGATAATGCTCTAGTGCCCCATTAGCGCCATCTGCTGGTGCTAACGGGACGTGCTAAGGCACTGAATTTTCCTCCCAGGTTGTTTATGAGGAAAGCTATTGGACCAAAATGATCTTACCCAATGTATATCTCCAGCGGAAGAATTTTATTTTTTATGGCCATAAGACTTTCTTAAAGTTATGACTGTCAATGCACTTTTGATTTATTCGAACACTTGGTCTGCTATATGTCCCAGAGGCCATACATGATAGTTCGTCTGGTCCATGATGCGTTCTCTTAATATTCACTGAAGTTAGCCTGCAACTAGACCCCAGAGGCCAGATAAAATGTCCAAGCAGATGTGACACACAGGGGTTTCTTTCCACAGAGACAGGAAGTGTTTGTTTAAAAATTCCATTCAGGGATTCAGTAGTGATCTACGTCATTTCATACTGTTCCTCTGCTGAATGCAGAACATCCTCTGCCCTTTGAAAGAACCATTCTAGCCCACAGGTCAAAGTCATTGTGCATATCTGCTTTGTGGGAAGAAAAATGTTCTACTTTAGATGATAATTCCTCCCAATCCTCAGATTAACTGCTTTATTACTTGGTCCAAAGGAATTAAACTCACCTATAAGGGCATTCAGCTGGCGAAAGTGTGCATGTAAACTGAGGCTATGATTTAAGTCAAGTTCAATTCTTTACTGCTAGATTTGTTAGACTGCCTGGTTCTAATGCAGATCATTGTCTTGAGTATTTTGACCAGGATTTCAGATAAAATGTTATAATCAATAGTGAGCAGAAACATGATACAGTTCCCACAGCACTGCAGACCTGAAAATGCATCAGATAAAAGGAAACCAATCACTCATGCAGTCACCTACTCTGTTAATGGGTAGTTCCAGTTTGACCTTATCTTCTTCAATAATTATAGGCATTGCACTATTTTGAAAAAATTGTATTTGTCTTACTTACTGAAACCTCGATCCTATATCTTCCAAAGTCTTTAAATATCTTTTTAATATTAAGATATTTGGAACTCCAGACTGCTGTCTGAACCTTCAACTGAGAAAGGAAGATGTTTTTACCCAGTCATTACTTCAGGGTCCGTGCATTTATCCTGGTTAATCACACTTGTGCGGAGAAATGCCAATAGATGTGAAAATCATATTCCCACTGCTGGGGGACTACAATGACAAAGTGACAACATCAACAAGTTCCAATAGATTTTTTTTTATTTTCCCATGGTGGATTGCTAGAAGCAGAAATCATCAAATGTAAACCACTGGTATACACAAAGCACAGTTTGCCTAAAAATATTAACGCTGGTCATGACACATCCTCCATCCCTTCTACACAGAGAGCTGGTGCTTCCATAACTAGCTTGAGAAAGTTAATTTTAGATTTTATCTCAAGTAAATGTTGAGTGCCCTCTTTCTTTCCAATTGCCTTATTCTTAAATACTGTGTATTTCACTTCAGAACATTGTTTTTAAACGGTGTTTTCAGTGAACTGCTGTGCCCCTAGAGGTGAGGTATATCAGTGTGGGGAATGAAACACTTTCCACTTATCACCCAGTGTCAGGATCAAACACCCCTCAGGTCAGCGACAGCATGATTACATGTAGAGTGAAGCTCTCTCCACTCAGCACCAACAATGTATCTTAACATTTACCTCAGAACATTGCCACCATTTCAACTGTGCCATAAAAACTGACTGTAAAAGCTTCTATAGATATGTGAAGAGAAAAAGATTGGTGAAGTCAAGAGTAGATCCCTTGCAGTCAGAATCAGGGGAATTTATAATGGGGAACAAAGAAATGGCAGACCAATTAAATACATACTTTGGTTCTGTCTTCACAAAGGAGGACACAAATAACCTCCCAGGGATGTCGGGGAACATAGGGTCTAATGGGAGGGAGGAACTGAATGAAATCAGTATTTGTAGGGAAATGGTGTTAGGGAAATAGACGGGATTGATGGCCGATAAATCCCCAGGGCCTGATAATCTACATCCTAGGGTACTTAAGGAAGTGGCCCTAGAAATAGTAGATGCATTGCTGGTTATCTTCCAAAATTCTATAGACTCTGGAACAGTTCCCGTGGATTGGAGGGTAGCTAATGTAACCCCACTATTTAAAAAAGGTGGTAGAGAAAAAACAGGGAATTATAAGCCTGACGTCAGTAGTGGGGAAAATGCTAGAGTCCACTATAAAAGATGTAATAGCAGAGCACTTGGAAAACAGTGACAAGATTGGACAAAGTCAACATGGATTTACAAAAGGTAAATAATGCCTGACTAATCTACTGGAATTTTTGAGGATGTAACTGGTAGAATAGATAAGGTAGAACCAGTGGATGTGGTGTATTTGGACTTTCAGAAGGCTTTCGATAAGGTCCCGCATAAGAGATTAGCGTGCAAAGTTAAAGCACATGGAATTGGGGATAAGGTACTGATTTGGATAGAGAACTGGTTGGCAGACAGGAAGCAAAGAGTTGGAATAAACAGGTCTTTTTTGGAGTGGCAGCCAGTGACTAATGGGGTACCGCAGGGATCGGTGCTAGGACCCCAGTTATTCACAATATATATTAATGATCTAGACAAGGGAACTAGATGTAATATCTCTAAGTTTGCAGATGACACAAAGCTGGGTGGGCGTGTGTGCTCTGATGAGGATGCAGAGAAACTCCAGTATGATTTGGACAGGTTGGGTGATTGGGCAGATGCAGTATAATGTGGATAAATGTGAGGTTATCCACTTTGGTGGCAAAAACAGGAAGGCAGATTATTATCTGAACGGCAATAGATTGGGAAAAGGGGAAGTGGAATGAGACCTGGGTGTCCTTGTGCACCAGTCGCTGAAGGTAAGCATGCAGGTGCAGGCAAATGGTATGTTGGCCTTCATAGCGAGAGGATTCGAGTACAGGAGCAAGGATGTCTTGCTGCAGTTGTACACGGCCTTGGTGAGACCACAGCTTGAGTATTGTGTGCAGTTTTGGTCGCCTTATCTGAGGAAGGATGTTCTTGTCATGGAGGGAGTGCAGCGAAGATTTACCAGACTGATACCTGGGATGGCAGGAATGACATATGAAGAGAGATTGGGTCGATTAGGCTTATATTCGCTAGAGTTTAGAAGAATGAGAGGGGATCTCATTGAAACTTATAAAATTCTAACAGGACTAGACAGACTAGATGCAGGAAGGATGTTCCCAATGGCAGGGGAGTCCAGAACCAGAGGTCACAGTCTAAGGATAAGGGGTAAGCCATTTAGGACTGAGATGAGGAGGAATTTCTTCACCCAGAGAGTGGTGAACCTGTGGAATTCTCTACCACAGAAGGCAGTTGAGGCCAATTCATTAAATATATTCAAGAAGGAGTTAGATATATTTCTTAAGGCTAAAGGGATCAAGGAATATGGGAGAAAGCAGGGACAGGGTACTGAATTTGGATGATCAGCCATGATCTCATTAAATGGCGGAGCAGGCTCAAGGGGCCGAATGGCCTACTCCTGCTCCTATCTTCTATGCTTCTATGTGTGAATTGTTTTACTTCCCACACCAACTACCATTATCGTTTCACTGTGTAAGACTAGAAATTTGATGCAACGTTTGAACAGTTTTATATTGAAGAATTGTGCCTACAAGGAGCTGGGTTGAAACCATCACAAAATCATTTCATTTTGGTTTGCTACAACTAGTGGAGAGTTGAGACTTTCATCCCATTAGTCTGAATCAGATTTAAACGCAAATCTCAAAGGCGAATGGACAGTATGTTCTTCAGTTCTATTATAAGCAATTAAAAATAAACAATCTTTGTCCCTCATCCAGACATAATTATTTCTCATTAACAATCTTAAGACTTTTCCACAAAACTCACACTGATCTCTACTGACCTCCACAATGGAAACTGTAAAATGTGAAGGTTAAACAGATCAGTATTTCTTTTATTCCTCAACCAATAGACCAAGATAACTCATTTTAGTATGATTTTCTCCCTAGGCTCTAAAAAAATAGTTAAATTGGAAGCTTCATTTTGTGAAAGGTGCCAAAGAAATGTCAGAGTTTTGCCCAGTCATTTCAATAAAGCATCAAGGTACATTTAATGGTAAGTTCACTAATCCGAGAGAAAATGGGTGGAATAAAAAGGGGGAACAATTTGGATAGAATAATGAATACTGAAGAAAGAGACTAGGGAAAGTAGAGGGAATGGGGGAAAGGATGTCAGGTGTCAGTTAGTTGTGGTAGCACTCTCGCCTTTGAGTCATAAGGTTGTGGTTCAAGTCCCACTCCAGAGACTTGAGCCTAAAATCTAGGTTGACACTCCATTGCAGTACTGAGGGAATGCTGCACTGTCGGAATGCCACCTTTCAGATGAGACGTTAAACTGAAATCCCATCTGCCCTCTCAGGTGGACGGAAAAGATCCCATGGCACTATTCTGAAAAGAGCATGGGAAGTCCTGGTCAATATTTATCCTTCAATAAACACCACTAAAAATATGATAGCAAAATACTGCGGATGCTGGAAATCTGAAATAACAACAGAAAACGCTGGAAAAACTCAGCAGACCAGGCAGCATCCGTGGAGAGAGAAACAGAGTCAACGTTTCAGGTCGAAGACCTTTCATCAGAACTGGAAAAAGCAGGAAAGGGAATAGATTTAAAGCAAGGATAAAGCTGGGAAAAGGGGGAGGGGATGAAAGAACAAAAGGAGAGATTAAGAGACATTGAGAGACATTAAGAGATGATCAAGGCAAGAGGAGGTGTTAATGTGACAGGTTGAGGCTAAAAGAAGTGTGAAATGCACTGGCAGAATGAAGGACAGCTGCCAGCTTCTAGGAGGAAAAAAAAAGGGGGGGGGCCAAACAAAAGGGTGGATGAAAAAATAAAATATAAATGTGATAGGGGCTGAGGTTATGATCTAAAATTGTTGAACTCGATATTGAGTCCAGAGGGCTGTAGGGTGCCTAAACGAAAGATGAGGTGCTGTTCCTCGAGCTTACGCTGAGCTTCCATGGAACAGTGTAATAGGCCGAGGACGGTGAGGTCAGAGTGGGAGTGGAGCGGAGAATTAAAGTGACAGGCCACCGGGAGCTCGGGGTCCCCCTTACGGACTGAACGAAGGTGTTCTGCAAAGCGGTCAGCCAATCTGCGTTTGGTCTCCCCAATGTAGAGGAGTCCACATCGTGAGCAGCGAATACAGTATACCAAATTGCAGGAAGTACAAATAAATCGCTGTTTCACCTGGAAGGGGTGTTTGGGGCCCTGGACAGTGGGAAGAGGGGAGGTATAAGGGCATGTGTTGCATCTCCTGCGCTTGCACGGGAAGGTGCCGGGCGAAGGGGAAGGGGTGCTGGGGGTGGTAGAGGAGTGGACTAGGGTGTCGCGGAGGGAGCGGTCCCTGCGGAATGCTGAAAGGGGAGGTGAGGGGAAGATGCGTTTGGTGGTGGGATCACGCTGGAGGTGGCGGAAATGGCGGAGGATGATCCGTTGAATGTGGAGGCTGGTGGGGTGAAAGGTGATTTATCCTTGCTTTAAAACTATTTCATTTCCTGCTTTTTCCAGTTCTGACGAAAGGTCTTCGACCTGAAACATTAACTCTGTTTCTCTCTCCACGGATGCTGCCTGACCACTAAAAATATATTGTCCGGTCATTATCTCATTGTTTTCTGTGGGACCTTGCTGTGCGCAAATTAGCTGCCATATTTCCTACATTACAACAGTGAATACACTTCAAAAGCACTTGGCTGTAAAGCGGTTTGTGACATCCTGAGGTCATGAAAGGCACTATATAAATGCAAGTTCTTTCTTTTTAGATGAGAGGAAAAAATAAAATTTCAATAACTTCTTTTATTTTCTTTAGAATATCTTTAAGTGTAATATTGCATTAATATTAACCCAATAAATTTCATGACATTTGAATAGCATAATTACTATTATATCAGGGGATGTTTTGCATGTGTGAGGTGAAATGTTAAAAATATAGCTAGTCCAGGGATACAAACCTCCCTGGAATTGCTGACTGTCAAAGACCTAATAAATAATTATTTAACCACCATTGTTAGGAATTACAGTGGTTGGGTGGGTGGGGTGGGGTGGTGATCAATGAAAACTTTATGGAAAATATCTGAATTCAGAACTGGTTGCACCATTCTTCAGTATTTTCAGATGCTGTTTATGCTGAGATCAGGTAGGGCTAAGTGAAAATACATTTGTGATACTCGTAAAAAAAACAACAGAAATTCGTTATAGCCAAGGAATGGGCGGTGTTTCGACTAAAAATGGTTAAGTAGCGCTCATTGAAAATCATCTAGACTGCACGCAAAATTCGTCCTCACTCCTCATTAAAATGATTATAGTCATGATTCTCATCTAAAAACCCAAGCTCTATGGTATTACACTGAAAATATGGACCAATATCGGGTGTAGTCTAAACGCAAGTAATGATTGCCACAGGCTTTTTTCACTACTTAAAGGGGAGGGCCAGTGATGCTGCAGCACCTCATTCTCAACATTGTTGGGTGTGCAGCTGCCTCAACAACCATAAGAAGAAGGACAAAGAGCAGGAGCACTTATTTACAAATGCTAATGGCAGATCACTGCCCCAGGGAGAGAGCCCAGAGGTTTTTCGAGGAAGCTTTGGAGGCATTGGTTTTAACAGTGGAGAGAAGGTGGGCAGTCCTATACCGATTGGCAGGAGGTCCTCACCACAAGTCTGCTGGACTATGTGGAGGGAGGTGGCACACCACGTCACGAGTAGCACTCCGGTCCCCAGGTTCCACACCCAGTGCAGGAGGAAGTTTAATGACCTCACATGGGTGGTCAGGGTGAGTGAAGGCTTCAACAAATGCTACATACCACCATCTGTACCATAAGCTTCACACACTACTCAATGTACCACACCCCCAGCACTCACCCACCAACAATCTCTACCTAGCAACTCTCACACCCACATCTCACACCTTGCACACAATGAGCCAGGTGGAGAGTGGATAGCCCTTGTTTACGAGAAGCCACCCTTGAGCTTGACGTAGTGGCTGGAAGAGTGCTGGCACACCGGTCTGGCGCAGGATGAAGGCAGCGTGGCTGCTGCCAGGATAGTGGGCATTAACACTGAGGATTCGCTGCGTGTGGTCACACACCAACTGCGCATTAAATGAGGGGTAGCCTTTGCGGTTACGTAAGATCTCAGAATTGTTATGCAGTGCCCGCAAAGCCACATGGGTGCAGTCGATGGCGCCCTGCACCATGGGGATGCCCCTATCCTGGCAAAGCCACATGCACACTCGTCCTGCTTCTCTCTGGTGACCGGGAAGCCAATGTAGTCCCTTCTCCTGCTGTAGAGAGCCTCAGTGACCTCCCGGATGCAGCAAAGGATGGTGAACTGGGAGATGTTAACTATGTCTCCTGCTGCAGATTGGAAGGATCTGCTGGCGAAGAAATTGAGGGCTACGGTGACCTTGGGTGCCACTGGGAGAGCTGTGGTCGCCCTGATCTGAGGCTGGAGGTCTGGTTTCAGGAGGTTTCAACAGCAGATAGGAAGAGGCAGGGGTGGAGACGGGCAATGTTACTGATGTGGAAGTGGGAGGTCGTGGCGATGGAGAGGATAAGGGGTTAGAAGCTCAGCTCAAGGTCAAATAAGATGCTAAAGTTCTGAACAGTCTGGTCCAGTCTCAGTCAGTGGCCAGGAAGAGGGACAGAGTCGGTGGCCAGGGAATGGAGTTCGTGGCGGGGACCAAAGACAATGGCTTCAGTTTTCCAATATTTAATTGGAGGCAATTTCTGCCTCATCGGACAAGCAGCGTGACAATTCAGAGGCAGTGGAGGGGAGGGGTCGAGAGAGGTGGTGGTGAGATAGAGCTGGGTGTCGGCAGCGTACCTGTGGAAACTGATGTTGTGTTTTTGGATGATGTCGCCGAGGGGCAGCAAGTAGATGGGAAATAGGAGGGGGCCAAGGATAGAGCCTTGGATCAGGGTAGCAAATTGTAACATTTCCACCATTTGACTCTAGTACTGTGCTAGAATGATTCTTTCAAATAGCAGATACATGATCTTGCAGAATTAGAGCCAAAGTTTTAAATAATTATGCACGGCCATGTGGTGATTAAATAGAAACTCACAGAGGGGGGTGTGGTTTTCACTGATTGAGCAAGAACTGTGAGCTCTCTTATCCCAGCTGCTTATCAATATTTCCAACACTTTTTGCAAACAAGACAGTCAAAAACGCAATTAATTACAATATACTTAACCATTAACCCAACCTCTGTAACTCATTTTCTGATTTACCAAGCTATTTTTAATTTTACTGTCTACTCATTTAAATAAGTCAAACGTTTCTTATATTTTCTGGCATTTAGCAACATCCTGTAATTCTACTATCAAGCCAAAAATAATTTATCCAAGATAAAGATACAGATATTTTAAACATGAAAATGAAAGTAGGAGTAAGGACTTCAGTACAACTTTACAGGGCTCAGTTCCTTCCTTTGGGAATCTAACCTCAGATACATCATGTTAATTTGTGAACCATAACCTTTTATCAGACATATCTACAATAATCTCACCCAGCAGCGCGTTCTACATTCACAAGACAAAAGTAGCTCACTATCACACTTTTTGTTGTCCTGAACCTCAGAGGCATTCATACATTACCTAGATTGAGGGTATGCTAATTTTGCTATTTTAAATAAACAATTTTTATTTTTAGTAGTTTCAGGGTCAAAATCCTGGAACCCCTATCTACCACCATTGTGGGAGTACCTTCACCAAAGGGCCTGCAGCAGTTCAAGAAGACGGCCCACCACATCCTTCTCAAGGACAACTAAGGATGGTCAATAAATGCTGACCTTGCGAGGGATGCTCACATCCGGAGAATTAATTTTTAAAAAAGGAGGGATAAGAATGAATCAATGTCATTGAAGCAAACCTTAGAAACGAGTTTTGTTGAAAGGTCACACTGAATATTTTATTTCTAATTCCTGCCATTCTGGAACTGCAGTGACAAGAATGCTCAAGTAAAGCCAGTTAATGCATTTACACCAGGAAACATCCTCCTTACTTCATAAAGCACCTTTAACTAACCTTGAAGAAAATAAACCTTTGGCTAAGACAAAATGGGACATGCCATTTAAAAAGTTTACAAACAAAACACTAAACAAGCATAAATACATGGTTAGAATACAAGTGATTCTCATCAGTTTATTTTAAAACCTTCCTGCCTCAAATGTGTCTGCAATCAATCGTAAGAGAAGGTAATGCCTCATAGATTGGTTCTAAAAGGCTCCGATTCTTCCATCCAACTGATCTGATTGGTTGGTACTGATCATTTCCAATCCCCATGGAAAACAGCTAGTTTTTCTTGTGACACATTGTTGGAATATTGACAGCTGATATATATGTGCAATATTCTGATCTTTCGTTCAATTTATACGCAAATGTTTCAGCAAAAAATATTAAAACAGCAGGCTGTGTAAACGTTTCAAGTCTCACTGTAATTGATTCATAGGCCTAGAAATTCCGTTCCCTTTGGGTGTGTACGCGCTGTGTACTCACCCGTAGGGCCAGCGGAAGTGCCAGTTTTACGCATGCACTGCGCATGCGCTGGAAACCGGAACTTCCGTTCTCTGCAGAAAGGGCTTGACTGGACAAATGCCGTACGTCAGAAACTTCCGTTTTTTTCACAGTTTTATCAGTCCAGGTAAGTCGGGAACAGCTGCACCTAGAAAAGCAGGCACAAGGCCTGCTTTTACCAGGCTAATAGTTTAAGAATGTAAAAAAAAAAAATTCCACTGATTTATCATTTTTAAATACTTTAATACTTTAGCCCCATTAAAAACTTTAATTATTTTTTTCAAAAATTAAAGTTTTTGTTTAAAATAGTTAATTTATGTAATTTATAGTCATTTTAAAAATGTGATTAAAAAAAAAAATTATTTGATGATTTACTTATGTTTTGGGGCTGATCTCTATTCATAGATTTGACAGGTCTTCCTGTCAAATCTATGAATGGAGATTCCCTGCTCTGATTGACTCCCCATGGCCCATGTGATCCCAGGGATGCTGCGATCCGCCTGCGCCCCTGGGATACGTGGGCCCTGCACACCGGCAGTTTGAAGAGGCACAGCAACGGAATTCTGCGCCTCCCGGGAGCCCTCCGGTCCAGGCGCAGATCTTTCCGGCTCGTAGCCCTCCACCCGCGGGAGGGCTGCGAATGGAATTTCTGGGCCATAAAGTCTCTGATACAGTGGACTGGAGATATGGAGACTGTAGGCCACAACAGTGCAATCGTCTGGCATCAGCTTAAGTTAAACTTTTTTTTTATATACGACACAGCATTGACCTTTTATGAAACAGGCATTGCTGTCTCAGTCCAACGAGATATCCTCAGGAAACCATCCAAATTGTGCCAAATTGGATCAATTTGGACTAAAAAGTAACTTTTCTTCCTGTAGTAATGGTGACTCATAGCTCCGTCTAAGGAGATTTAAGAGTAATTAAACAAAATAAAATGGCTGCCTAAGTTACTGAGGGCTAAAATTCGGTTGCGTAGAGCCCGCTGTTTAGGTGCTACGGGTGCTGAATTGGGACCAAAATTGCGTAGAAGCAGCACACGCACACTTCTGGTGTGGGCCGCGCCAGCTGCCATCTTGGCAAAGGTGGTAGGGCGGCCATTAGGAGCGTTCACTGGAAATATGGTAAGTAGGCAGATTGTGACGTCAATCACTGATTTGACATCAGCGCTGCTATTTTCGGCATCATCGCTGGAGCTGATGCCCTCTCGAAACCTCGCACAGCTGAACATGCATTCAGCAGCAGGAAGGAAACCCCACCAGCGCTATTTAAAGGGATCATCACCAACTTTCAGGTAAGTTGCTTTTTGATTTCAACTGTTGCTGTGTAAGTTTTTGGAAGTGTTTGGAGCTTTCTAGAGTTGTTTAAAGTTGGTGAGGTGACAGGGTGTGGTGCTGCAGGTGGAGAAGGCCTTGCTTCTGACTTCAAGGGTTCTGGTCAGACCACTTGCTCCCAGTCATGGGTGTTGTAGTTGTCATCCCCCTTGGCCTATAGCACGACAGGGAGATGGAGCAGAGGCAGCAAAGAAGAGGACAAGCTGCTTGCAGAGGTAGGAGGAGGAGGGGAAGAAGGGCTCTCAGCAGGAGGCCTTACCCACCTAGGGTCTTCCGAGAGCAATTCTCTTACCTCAGCCTGAGCCAGGAGCAGTGTGTGAGGCATCTGCGCATTATGAAAGAGGTGTTCACAGAACACTGCCACCTTTGCAACCAGACCTGCAGCCTCACACCAGGGCAAGGAGAGTGCTGTCAAATGGCTGTGAAGTTGACTGTGGCCCTGAATTTCCTCGCGTCGGGATCCTTCCAGGCTGGAGCAGGCGGCATCTGTAACATCTCCCACTTTGCCGCCCACTGCTGCATAAGAGAGGTGACAGAGGCTCTTTATGCCTCAAGAGGGCCCCTGCCAAGAATGGCCAGCACCATCTGCTCCATGGGGGTGAGGTCATGCAGGTGACCCTGTCCCCCGCCGATTATGACCTGCTACACCAGTTAAGCACCACCTTTTCCTGCAAGAGAAAGGGAAGTGTGTCAGTGAGTATGGTGTAATGTGTTTGGGTGATGTGGCCGTCATGGTTGAGTAGCTGACAGTGTATTCAAGCTGTGAGATGTGGGTGTGAGGCTTGCAGCAGTGGTAAGTGTGTGAGGGTGAGGTGAAGCTATGAATGTGAGGTATGAGATTGTTGGTAGGTGAGTGATGGGGGTGTGGTGCATTGAAAATTGTGTGAGGCTAGTGGTGCAGATGGTGGGATGTGGCATTTGAAGATGAATTTACTGACCTTGACCACTCGTGTGAGGTCATTAAACTTCTTCCTGCACTGAGTTCAAGGCCTCGGGGCTATACTGCTGGCATTTACCACAGTGGCTATCTGCTCCCACTACGCTCTGGTCTGTTGCCTGGAGGGTGTCCTGGCCCCCTATGGAAAGAGGACCTCTCTCTTGGAGTTGACCTTCTGGACCAAGGCCTCCAGTGCTGTATCGGAGAAGCTGAGTGCATGCTCTCTCCCCTGTTGTGCCATCATAACAACTTTGTCCACTGTCTTACCAGCCACTTTAATCCCTGTTGCAGATGGCACCTCCCCTTTAAGAGGTGCAGACTGTCTTTAAGTCGTGCAGGCTAGCTTTGATTGGTACTAGCCTCGTACGAACTTGGGCCCCCAGCCACTCACTACAATCATGTAAATTAGCAGGCAGCACAAATTTTACATGTTGCCTGCAGTCCTCCAAACGGGTGCAGGTTGTTATCGCATCGCGATCCCCATGCCCGTTTTCGAGGGCAAATGAATTTCTTGGCACACAAAGGCCTAAAATTCTGATTGGGCCTAGGGCAAAACTAGGGCAGAATCACCTGACTGTGGCTGGGATTTTGGGTGCAGCCTGGTTCTGTCAGTATTCCACCTCATCTACTCAGACTTGTGAAATTAAGGTAGGGTGCAAACAACTAAATCAGAATAAACCAGAGATCAAATCTGGCATTCTCCTGCTTTATAACGTTCATTGCAAAACCACAAAGAACATTTACTCAATGATTCATCAGCAGAGATGTTAGGAGGTTCAAACAATTAAATTAAATAAAGAATAACGATTTAGTATTGTTAAGAATAAATCCCGAAAATCTGGTCAGAATGTTCATTATAACATGTCACATCTTAAGTTCCCAGGTTGACTTTTATATTGTCAGTCTTTAAAATTAATTGAAGTATATGCTTGGAAATGACTTTGACACCTCAGCTAAAATAGCAGAGAGAGGAATTTGAAACAAACACATTAAGCATTCCTACGATAATATCAGTCACTTTCAGATTAGAATCTACGGCGCGCATTAGAAATTGATAAATTGAAAGTGCAAATAATCTTTCTAGGGCAATTATTGATTTGGCAGCTTGTTTTCATCGAAGGAAAAGATTGCCAAAAGACAGGATTCCTCACTGTTACTGATATTCTCAGCATTTTATAGAGATAACTGTTGCCACCTGTATTCTTTAGAAATACTATTATTCTCTGGTTAAAATGACAGGCACTGTTCTAAAACACATAACTAGCAGCCAACGGCATACTTACTGTCAACGTGATGTAGAATGGCAAGCATCTCCTGAGAGTGGCTGAGGATTTGTCTCGACTTTGACAGAAAGACAGGGTTGGAATTAATTTAGCCACAGTGTTTTTTATTCTTAAAGCCACACTGCCTAGTAAATAATTCTAGCGGAGTAAATTCCATATTTGCAGCTGTCTTCCCTGGAAAGAGGTTTAATTCAAGTGTATCAGCTAAACCCTGAGTCTGAATTTAATCTGAATGCAACTGCATCCTTGAATTGAAAGCCTGCTGATAAATAAGATAAGAGATATAGTGCAGCTTAAATCCTAGGGTTTAACCGTGCTTTCACTTCAAAGGGACTTCATTTTCTGTTTTGTGCATTGGCTTCTATTACCTGCAATGAATCCACAATTTTGTGAACCACAAGCATAGTTCGGAAAAAAATACTTGTAGTTTCTAACTATTAGTATTTATTTTCTGGCACAACTGAAATAGAGAACATTAAACCTAATTGGATTAGGCCGGAGCAAATATCTGTCTCCTCATTGCTTTGTTATCTCATTGACTGCTACTTCATATCTCATTCTGGGTTACATTTCCCCTCAACCGATGGCAGTTTCTATCACTTTTAAATCCCACTGTGCTTTTTTATAGCTGACTCATTATTCTGGTATTAAAAGATACAAAAAATGGTCATGTCCTGGAGAGTTTCTGGTGATTTCTGAGATATACTTATACAAGAAAGACTTTTTCTTTTACCATCTGCAGGGAAACAGGCCATGATTCAGAGCTGGACCCCCAAGTGAGCCCCACTTCCACCAGACAGTGGCCTGGTATGCCTGATCTCACTTGACGTACCAACCCACCACTGCCCTGGAGACAAGGAGCCCCCTGGCCTGGGAGTCCCCTCCCCTGGCCACACCTGCTCTGATGCAGGGGACTTTGTGTGGGGTGACAGATGGTCTGCCTTAAACAGGGCCACAGGGAAACTACAGGGAAAGGATGGGGCCTGGCTCCTCCAGGACATGGATTAATAAGTGGCCGTCCCACCACACTTTCCTTGGACTTACGGAGTGGGTGCACAGGTAGGGCTGTGGATTTTTGTCTCCAATAAGTTTTAAAAGGATGGTTAAGCAATTCCAGATATAAGCTGAGGATTGGAAGAACAATTTGGAAGCAGGAAACTGTGCTATTGCCATTATAATCAGTGGCGTAATAATGAGGAAGTCTAGAACCAAAAATAGTCATCCAGATTTTCTGAGGGGGCACAATTCTTACCAGAAATCAGAAATGTGGCAAGGTGAAACTTCTACCTGCCTGACTACACCAGTATTGAGTCCTCCTAGTTTTCCTGGGGTCAGCTTGAGGGTGAGCTCATAGCACTGTAAACACCTCTCATTTGGAGCATACTTATTTAGGAGCAGGAAATAGTGTGCTGCTTCAGGATTTAAACGTCAACTTAAATGTCACGTTAAAAATTGGTTTGGGAAAAGAGGTTGAACTTTTTTTACTGAAAAATGTCTGGTAGTTCTGCAGGAGGTATATGACCACAAGTTCTCCAAGGTAGCACTAGTGCTGCAAAAATATTAATGACCTTACCAGGTCAGGGAAGCTAACCACACCTTCTAAGAATGTACTGTACTAAACATGTCAGAATTTTATACATTCTTCTAAACTCTAGTGATTGCAGGCCTAGTCGACCCAATCTCTCCTCATATGACAGTCCTGCCATCCCAGGAATCAGTCTGGTGAACCTTCGCTGCACTCCCTCTATGGCAAGTATATCCTTCCTTAGGTAAGCAGCTGCACACAGTACTCCAGATGTGGTCTCACCAAGGCCCTGTATAACTGTAGTAAGACATCCTTGCTCCTGTACTCAAATCCTCTTGCAATAAAGGCCAACATACCATTTGCCTTCCTAACTGCTTGCTGCACCTGCATGTTTGCTTTCAGTGACTGGTGTACAAGGACACCCAGGTCCCTTTGTACATCAACATTTCCCAATCTATCACCATTTAAATAATACTCTGCCTTTCTGTTTTTCCTGCCGAAGTGGATAACTTCACATTTATCCACATTATACTGCATCTGCCATGTATTTGTCCTTTCACTCAACTTGTCTAAATCGCCTTGAAGCCTCTTTGCATCCTCCTCACAACTCACAATCCCACCTAGTTTCATGTTGTCAGCAAACTTGGAAATATTACATTTGGTTCCCTTATCCAAATCATTGATATATATTGTGAATAGCTGGGCCCAAGCACTGATCCCTGTGGTACCCCACTAGTCACCGCCTGCCACCCCGAAAAAGACCCATTTATTCCTACTCTCTGTTTCCTGTCTGTTAACCAATTTTCAATCCATGCCAGTATATTACCCCAATCCCATGTGCTTCAATTTTGCACACTAACCTCTTATGTGGGACTTTATCAATGGCCTTCTGAAAATCCAAATACACCACATCCACTGGTTCTCCCTTATCTATTCAACCAGTTACATCCTCAAAAAACTCCAGTAGGTTTGTCAAACACGATTTCCCTTTCATAAATCTATGTTGACTTTGTCTAATCCCGTTGATATTTTCTAAGTGTCCTGTTATCACATCCTTTACAATAGACTCTAGCATTTTCCCTACTACTGATGTTAGGCTAACCGGTCTGTAGTTCCCTGTTTACTCTCTCCCTCCTTTTTTAAATAGTGGGGTTACATTTGCCACCCTCCAATCTGTTCTATAATCTATAGAATTTTGGAAGATGACAACCAATGCATCCACTATTTCCATGGCTATCTCTTTTAGTACTCTGGGATACGGATTATCAGGCCCTGGGGATTTATCGGCTTTCAGTCCCATTAATTTCTCCAGCACTATTTTTTTACTAATACTAATTTCCTTTAATTCCTCCTTCTAACTAGACCCTTGGTTCCCTAGCATTTCTGGGAAGTTATTTGTGTCCTCTTCCGTGAAGACAGAACCAAAGTATTTGTTTAATTGCTCCGCCATTTCCTTGTTCCCCATTATAAATTCTCCCATTTCTGACTGTAAGGGACCTACATTTGTCTTCACTAATCTTTTTCTTTTTACATACTTGTAGAAGCTTTTACAGTCCGCTTTTATGTCCCTTGCAAGTTTACTCTCATACTCTATTTTCCCCTCTTAATCAATCTCTTGGTCCTTTTTTGCTGAATTCTAAACTGCTCCCAATCCTCAGGCTTGCTACTTTTTCTGGCAACTTTATATGACTCCTCTTTGGATCTAAAATTACCCTTAATTTCTTTTGTTAGCCATGGTTGGGCCGCCTTTCCTTTTGTGTTTTTGCGCCAGAAAGGAATGTATAACTGTTGCAATTCATGCATTCATTCTTTAAATGTTAGCCATTGCCTATCCACCGTCGTGCCTTTTAATGAAACTCCCCAATCTATCATAGCCAACTCACTCCTCATACCTTCGTAGTTTCCTTTGTTTAGATTTAGGACCCTAGTTTCGGATTGGACTTCTTCACTTTCCATCCTAATGAAGAATTCCTACATGTTATGGTACTTTTCCCTAAAGGACCCCACACAACAAGATTATTAATTAACCCCTTCTCATTGCACAATACCCAATCTAGGATAGCCTGTTCCCTAGTTGGCTCCTCAACATACTGGTCTAAAAAACCATCTCATACACACTCCAGGAATTCATCCTCCACAGTATTATTGCTAATTTGGTTTGGCCAGTCTATATGTAGATTAAAGTCACCTATGATTAGTGTAGTACCCTTGTTACATGCATCTCTAATTTCCTGTTTGATGCCATCCCCTACATTACCACTATTGTTTGGAGGCCAATAGACAACTCCCACCAATATTTTCTGCCCCTTGGTGCTTCTTAGCTCCACCCAGACTGATTCTACATCTTTATTTTCTGAGCCAATATCCTTTCTCGCTATTGCTCTGATCTCATCCTTTACTAACAATGCCACCCCACCTCCTTTTCTTTTTTGCCTGTGCTTCCTAAATATCGAATATCCTTGGATATTCAGCTCCCAGCCTTGGTCACCCTGCAGCCTTATCTCCATAATCGCAATTATATCGTATCCGTTTACATCTATTTGCATTGTTAATTCATCTACCTTATTACGAATGCTTCATGCATTCAGATACAGTGCCTTTAGATTTGTCTTTTTAACATTTTTAGACATGTTAACAATTTTTTGTACTATGGCCCTATTTGGCCCTATTTGTCTTATTACCATTTTTTCTAACCCAAACCCTATTTGTTAGTGCACTCCTTTGTTTGTACGCTCTGTCCCTTCCTGACACAATCTGGTTATCCTTACCCCAATCACTTTCCTGCACTGCTTCCTATTCTTTTCTCTTTAGTATTCTAGATTTCTCTCCACCAGGACCCTCCCCGCCCTCCTTATTTAGTTTAAAGTCCTATCTACCTCTCTAGTTATTCGATTCGATTTGCTAGAACTCTGGTCCCAGCATGATTCAGGTGTAATCCGTCCCAACGCAACAGCTCCCTCTTTCCCCAGTACTGGTGCCAGTGCCCCACGAATCGAAACCCACTTCTCCCACACCAATCTTTGAGCCACACATTCATCTCCCTGATCCTATTGACCCTATGCCAATTTGCTCGTGGCTCCGGTAATAATCAAGAGATTATGACCTTTGTGGTTCTGCATTTTAATTTAGTCCCTAGTTGCTCAAACTCTCTCAGCAGAACCTCTTTCTTTGTCCTACCTATGTCATTGGTACCTACGTGGACCATGACAACTGGATCCTCCCCCTCCCACTCCAAGTTCTTCTCCAGCCCAGAGGAGATGTCCTTTACCCTGGCACCGGGTAGGCAACATAGCCTTCGGGACTCATGCTCCTGGCTGCAGAGAAGAGAAGAGAACAGTGTCTAATGAAGAAGAATCAGAGGCAGAACAACAGCCAGGACCACAGCATGATACATAAATCTTGAGTGCACAGGAGGAGATGATAGAGGAAGATGACAAAGAAGATGTCGCTGGTTAGAGGCTCAGAAGATGTCATCACTCAGCTGAAGAGTCTGGGGACCCAGATCTCATGGATCCTGTTTTAAAACCAGGATATTTGCAGAACACGAAATGTGTATGTAGGCACTGGAGCCAGCCTCTGATAGTGTACAGCAAATGTCAGGTCAGTTGGAGGAGTCCACTACCTGCATCTGCACCATCTTACTGAATGACTTTTCAGCACTGGAGTGTATGGCAGCTCCAGCCTGATCTGCAGCAGAAGCTCCTTCGACAGAAGCCATAAGGGCCTCTGCCATTGATGCTCAGACTGATGACATAGAGGCACAGGGCTCTAAGATCAGAGAGACTGTCTCTTACAGCATCCAAGAAATTGAGCCTGAGATACATACAATGATCTCTCAGGGGTTGACTGAGCTCATTGAAATAATTAGATTGCTTTCAGTGGCTATGTAGAGCCAGTGGCCAGGACTCATGGCAGGAATGCTGTCTATAAGAATGGAAGCTGGTATGGACCTTCCTACCAGTCTACTCAGATGTTTGCACATATGGCAGGAAGGAGGAAGGACTACATTGCCCATGTGGAAGTATAGGAAGTGCAGCCAGTAGCATGTCCACTTAGCTGCCATGAGATGAGAACAATATGAGAGACAATAGCCGGAATTTTCTTACCTGGGCGGGTCAGGTGCGGGCGGTCGTGACCCAGTTGTTGCTTCCATCTCACTGCAGAAATCGACTGCGCTAATGGAACCTATTAAGCCCGCCCTGCGCGTTACCCGGCCCTATTAAATGGTGCAGATCTGATGACGTCATCAATGATGCGTTTTCAGCCGGGATATTTAAAGGAGCCATGGCCACATTGCATTTGAAGGTTCATCTAGGAGTGTGCAGTCACTGCATTGGAGGCTTTGATTGCTCCAAACACTTGGAGACATGACTGCACAGAGGCAGAGGGCTGCACCCAGGTTCTCCGATAACTCCCTCCATATGCTTGTGGAGGGAATCAGAGCACGCAGGGGGGTCCTATTCCCTTCGAATAGGCGGAAGAGACCTTCCCAGGAGACTAAAAGAGCCTGGCTCCAAATTGCAGAGGAGGTCAACAGCAGGGATGTGTTCAGGAGGATCTGGATGCAGTGGTGGAAACATTTCAATTATCTCATTAGATTGCGAAAGGTGAGTACAAAGCCACACACAACTTCATCCTGCTGTGCCTCCCATCACATCCCCGTCACCCTGCCTTCCCAACCCTACTCCTGCACATCCTTACTCACACCAACATGCCTTGCACCTCCACCCATCCCTCTCTATCTACATTATCACATCCCCATCTTACTAGCCACCCCTCACACTCACCCTCATCTTAATGCAATCATACCAACTAACAACACACAAGGAGGCTACTTGTTATTGCCACCCCACTCCATCATAGTCACCCTCTAAAGATGTAACACATCCATTCCTTATCATTCCATCACTCTCACTCAACCTTCCCTTCTTTCCCTCCTTGCAGGAAAAGAGAGCCCACAATAAGAGGGAGAGGAAGAGAACTGGATGTGGGCCTCCATCATTTGCCACCCTCACAACAGCAGAGGAAGCTGCATTGGAAGTATTGGGAGTGGCCGAGCAGCTGGAGGTGGAAGGCAGAGAGAGGGGGACATCTCAGCAACCTGGTGACAGAATTACATATCATACAGCTACATGGCATACATCAGTCACTCATATAGGGACTGATGTCAGCGGCCACTGAATGGTCATCATGTGCATAATGATATCTGTACCCATTCTTCATATGTCATATCTATCTCATCTCTTTACTCTCAAACAGGTCCATCAAGAGCCCTCCCCCCACACACTGTCCAGGAGGAAGAGGAAGATGACTCCTCAGAAGAGCCTCCAGCCTCTAAGGGTGCAGCATCACCAGACATAAGCGCATCCAGCATCAGTGCAGAGACGCACACCTCGGTGGGTCCCATGCGAGATCGAGTAGTGTCGTCACCGGGTCTATCTCAAGTCACAAGTGAGCAAGAGCAGATGGTGGAGACAGGGACAGCAGTAGAGACTCCTCGCCGGAGGGCGCAGGACACTCCCAGCTCTGCTGAGCTGCATGCAGACGCTGAGCCTCGGGGGCCATCCAGAAAGAGGGCAATCCTGGAGGTGCAGGAAGAAGTGCAATGGGCTCTGACAGGTTTTGTGACCGCGATGTCTGCAAATGTTCAGAGAATAGAGGAGTCCATCTCCAACATAAGCGCCCCCACGTTGCAGGCGATGGAGACTGTGGGCTCTTCCATGGATAGGATGGCCACCTGCATGGAGCAGCTAATGCGTCACTCACAGGAGCACATGGTCTCTATGGAGAATAGATGGCTATCTATGGAGCATAGATGGCAGAGGCTCATAGACCTCCTGTCTAGGAGGGATGTTAGCATAGATGTGGGTCCTCATGGCCCCACTGATGTGCAGCAAGGTGCTCTGCAGCTCCTTGCTAGCAGGAAAGTGTGGGTGGCTCATGAGAGGGATGATGATAAGAGGAAACAAGGAAGTGTGGGCTCCTCTCAAAGCGCTTAAACTTCTCCCCCATTGCCATCCCCTCAGTCAGAGCCCCAGATACCTCCTTGGACAGCGATGGCTGAGTCTGCCCCTGCACAGTCGCAGGAGGAGCAGACTTTGGCAGGGCCATCACAGGCTCCAAAACTCAGAGGATGCCCACCAAGAGTGCCTGAGCAGTCGCAGCAGGAAAGTGAGCAGGCTGCCTTTACCTCTGCTGAAGCCATAGGGGTAGCACCTCGTAGAAGCACACGGAGAGAAATATGACACACAAGAAGATTCACAAGGGTAGCCACTTGTGTGTTTTATTCAATGTTAATGTCAAGTTTCCGTTAATGTAATGTCAACTATAAAAATCTTTATTTTTACCACTTTCTGGCCTTGGACCAATTTGTGTGCACCTTTGCAAGTGGCTTAGTGAGTTGGAGTGAATGGTGAGACATAACGGTACCTCCAGCAATGGTGGTCACTGCGAAAAGAATGGATTGGTCATTGTAGGGATGCTTTATGGTGTTGCTGTGGGGTGGTGCCAACCTGGCGCAGCATGTGGCTGCCATATGGGTGTACGGCGTAAAGTTAAGTAAATCTGGCCATGATGAAGCCATCCCTGGCTTCCCGGGCAGCAATGTGCTGGTGGGATCTGGCCCACAGGTTCCTCCAGCTCCTGCTCCTCCTTGTCATCCAGCTGATGCTCCTCCTCCTCCTCCTGCTCCTCTTCCTCTGAAGAGGCTGTGCACTCAATGCCTTGCTCCTCATGCAGTGCTAATCCTCGCTGCTGCATTATGTTGTGCAGGGCACAGCAGACCATGATGATTCTGGAGACCCTGGCTGGTGCATACTGAAGGGCTCCTCCAGAGCTGTCAAGGCATCTGAAGCGCATTTTGTGCATGCCTATTGTATGCTCTATGACACACATCTGGTGGAAATGCAGCTTTCTTTATATCTCTCCTGGGCCTCAGTACTTGGTCTCCTCAAGGGTGTCATGAGCCACGTCTTCAGTGGATAGCCTTTGTCTCCAAGCAGCCAGCCAGAAAGTCTGTTTGGAGAAGCAAAGAGCTGAGGGAGGGTGGACTGGCAAAGGAGTCATGGCAGCTGCCAGTGAATTTGGCACACACACGCATGATGATCTTCCTATGGTTAGAGACGAGCTATACATTGAGGGAGTGGAAGCCCTTGCAGTTGACAAAGACTCCTGGGTTATGATAGGGTGCCCTGATGGCCACATGTGTGCAGTCAATGACACCCTGCACCCGTGGGAAGCCAGCCAGAGCGGCAAAGCTGAGCACCCGCTCAGTAACACTGGCTTCATCAGTGGCAAAGTTGATATAATTGGCTGACTTGTCAAAGAGGGTATTTGTGACCTGTGTGATGCATCTGTGGGCGGCCGACTGCGAGATGCCACAAATGTCTGCTGCAGATCCCTGGAGGCGAAGAAGTTGAGGGCGTGGTGACTTTGACAGCCACTGGTAAGGCGTGTCCACCCGTTCTTCTGGGCTGCAGGTCTTGCCCAAGCAATGTGCAAATGTCTGCGATGACCTGTTGAGATAGCCTGAGCCTCCTTTGGCACTGCTGTTCAGTCATGTTGAGGAAGCTCAACCTCTGCCAGTATACCCTGTGTTTGGGTTATCACCTCCGGCGTGGTGCAGTCCTGCGCTGATGCCCTCTGTCCTGTGCAGCATCAGGTGGTTGAGAAGATTGGTGGTGTTGTTGTTGGTGCTGCTGGTGTGCCTGGTGCTGCTGGTGTTGGGGCTCATCATGGTCCGATTCTGAGGACCAAGGTGAGACAGTATAAATGGCACCCATGCTGATGGAATAGATGGCAGGTCAAGCAGAAATGAGAGAAGCAATCTGTCAGTGGAGTGATAGGTTGTACCAATGAGGTGAGACTGGATGGCCACTTTGCAGAAAACACTTGCAGCCTGTAGAAAGCTAAGTCTGTGCTGGGAATGCAGTCAGCAACAGCTTCTGCCTCAGAAAAGTGATCAGCTGTGAGGTGGGCGCTTTTATAGTACATTTCATGCTGTCATCTAATCAGCTGGAGCAATGGCCACTCATCTCCTGCCTCAGGCTGACAGACGTGGTTCCTGAGCTGCGTGAATCCTGTGGGCAGCCAGGGAAATTTGACAGGTAGGGGGAAAAAGGCGCTTAAGGGTCTGACAACAAGGTAGTAATGATTTGAATTAGGTTGCCCGCCTCTGCCGGTCGGGTCGCTGCCGCACCAGCAAACCTGCCCGATGGAAAGGTGCGTGGGGGTGGGATAATGGCAGGTTTCTGACCCGCTGGAACTTATTTCAAATTTCCCACCCAACCCGCCTCCAATCGCGCCCGCACAGACCCCAGAAAATTCCGGCCAATAGTTTAGCACAAAGTTCAACACTCTTGCAGGCTTGACCTGAGATTGTTTGATTGTCCGTCCCCTGGGTAGGAGCTGAGTTCTTCCAGGTATCTATAGATCTAGCACAAGGCCATTAGACAGTTCCCATCTGACCAATCTCAGATGGAGAATATTAGACTGCAATCTCGGGATTAATGTTTATCAGTGACCCTGATCATTCAACCTCCAAATTGTACACTTGTCAACCTAGAAAAGTAGCAAAAGCTGAGCACTAACTTTAAAAAAGCTGACACAACTCCAAAAAATGCCAACACCTTAAAGCCATCCTTGAAAATGACATGTGAAGACAACGAGTTACAATGACAGTAGCAGTAGACATGGGCTTGTCATAATGTAAACTGTAGGTATATTCAATATTTCATCAATTTTGCTACCAGTGGCCAACGGCAATTCCTAGCTATTATCCCGCTTTTGGTACTGGTAAAAATGTTTATTATCCTGTACTGGGAATAAAAGTTACTGCACATTGCAATCATTAAAAAAGTCCAAAGGACATGAAATGTGATTTGTTGAAACAGGCGTTGGGAGCTAAATTTGCAGTCTCAGGTGAACCTCATTGACTGCCTCCAGTCTGAGCTTTACAATCTATTATACTCTTGTTGATGAGTCATTTTGCTCCTCATATTTCCCATGGATGTTGACTGCTCTGATATGAACAGTGTCGGCTCTCTACATGGTTCCTGTACCATAACAAAGAGACCTTGACCATAAATGAACTGTGATAGTCTTCAAAGTTACAGAAGGTAACTGGGGACTATAACTTCTCCACCAACAGGTCTGCATCATTCACCATAGTAGTGCACTGTACTTAAACCCTAACTATAGGAATCTCAGTATAATTTTTCAATTTGGTAAAACTCATCACTACTTCAAAAGCTGGCAATTCTGCAAACACAGTGACAGGAATGCTCTAATAAAGGCAGTTAACGCATTTCCACCAGGAAACACCCACCTCATTTCAAAAAAGCAAGTGAAGTCCTGAAAAAAATAAAGCTCCACATAGAGCAATAGCTGGGCATGCCCCACAAAGTTCCTTTGAAGAAAATGAAAATGTTTTAACTGCTACATTTTAGCAATTTATTTGTTATATATTGTGGCGGATCGCCACCTAAAACGGGCATAATCCACTCTTCCGTCTGTGGACAAATTTCCAGCACCTTCCCCTTTAAGGCACGTTACCTTTAAGGCAGAAGGGGGTGGGGCCTCAGGTTTTACCCAGAGAATTCTGGGAGTTTTTCCAGAGAATTCTGGGGGCAGTCTCTCAGCCATTTTGTGTGCCATGCAGTGAATTAAAGTTTTCTTGTTTTCCACATATGAATTCAGCCTCCATTCGTGTTTCGCGGCAGCCTCAACATTGGTGACCCCGACGCTCAGAACGTATTCCGAGCACTGCAATGGTGGACACGAACGCAGTTTCCGTGAAACTGCCGGAGTTTTGGGAAAACCAGCCCGAAGCCTGGTTTCTCCAAGCTGAATCTCGCTTCCAGCTGCGAAATATCACCACAGATGGGACGAAGTACGACTATCTCGTCACATCACTCAGTAGCGCCGCAGTTTCCAAGGTTTGGACAACGCTGCAGAACCCACCAGAGGAAGGCAAGTACGCACATCTCAGAACAGCGCTCCTTAAAAAATTTACGGCCTCAGCATATCAGCGAAACTGCCACCTCCTCGACCTTCCAGGCCTCGGTGATGCCTCACCATCAGACCTCCTCTCCCACATGCTCTCCCTCACCGACGAGAGCCCACCCGGATCCCTCTTCCGCACGCTGTTCATCCGCCAACTCCTGCCTAGCCTACCAACGGGCCAAGGTACAGCAACACACGAAAGCACCCCTCGAGGAGTTTACCATCCCCTCGCGGAGATTCGACCACATCCACGTGGTCATCGTCGGGCCCCTGCCGCCGTCGCAAGGCCACACGCACTTGCTGACCATCGTTGACCGCACCACACGCTGGCCTGAGGCAATTCCACTGACCTCTACCACCACCGCCGACATCGCCAGAGCCTTCGTCAGCACCTGGGTCGCACGGTTCGGCGTCCCCTCCGACATGACGTCGGACAGAGGTCCGCAATTTACCTCTGAACTCTGGACCGCCGTCGCACGCAATCTCGGGGTGACCATTCACCGCACCACAGCGTACCACCCCCAAGCCAACGGACTGTGTGAGAGGTTCCAAAGATCCTTGAAGGCATCTCTTCGAGCCAGCCTCCAAGACGGCGCCTGGACCGACCGACTTCCGTGGGTCCTCCTCGGCCTGCGCACCGCGGTTAAAGAAGACCTCCACGCATCGGCAGCAGAGCTCGTGTACGGTCAGCCGCTGCTTGTACCCGGCGAGTTCCTGCCCACCGCCACGACACCCTGGTCAGCTGACCAGCAACGCCACGACTTCGCCTCACCGGCGCTGCAGTTCGCCCCGGAGCCCATTGCCCGACACGGCGAATTCACCTCACACGTCCCACTAAGCCTGCACCAGGCACGGTTTGTTCTCGTCTGGCACGACGCCCACCGCGGACCCCTTCAACCCCCGTACGATGGGCCCTACAAGGTGCTACAGGCTGGGGACAAATTTTTCACCCTGCAAGTGGGCGACAGGACCGAAAAAGTGTCGGTGGACCGACTCAAGCCAGCACACTCGGAGCCCGGGGAGCAGGTCCCTGTAGCTCGTCCACCTCCACGCGGCCGACCTGCCCTCAAGCCAGTTCACCCGGCTGCTCCACGCCCGGCCGTTCCACGTCCACCGGCGTCCTACAAGAGCCGCTCCGGCCGGCCCATCAGACCGCCGCACCGTCTCGTCCACACCTCCTAAGCGGATTCTGGGGGGAGCTGTGTGGCGGATCGCCACCTAAAACGGGCATAATCCACTCTTCCGTCTGTGGACAAATTTCCAGCACCTTCCCCTTTAAGGCACATTACCTTTAAGGCAGAAGGGGGCGGGGCCTCAGGTTTTACCCAGAGAATTCTGGGAGTTTTTCCAGAGAATTCTGGGGGCAGTCTCTCAGCCATTTTGTGTGCCATGCAGTGAATTAAAGTTTTCTTGTTTTCCACATATGGATTCAGCCTCCATTCGTGTTTCGCGGCAGCCTCAACAATATACCTTATTTGGCAGGTTCCCCATTCCAAGGTGTTGGAATGATATGAATCCATTCCAACACATTAGTACCGATTTTAGCCGATATCACACATTTTACACTATCCCCCAAAGTCAAAATTAACCTCTTGTCTCAAGTTAATGTAGCATGTGGAAAGCATCACTTATGCAGCTGGATTATCCAGAACTAATTTGCATTCCCAACAATTTGTGTGCTCTGTGGATTTAACCCCTGAATTGAACTTAATAGCAACATCTTGATATAAAATATACAAAATACCGCCGATGTCAAATAGTACAAAAATATCAAAAATTGACAGCCACACTCAAAGATAATGGACGCCAGAGAATCAATACTTATGGTGTTATTGCCATATCTCCGGCACACAGACCCTCTTTATAGGAGCTGAGAATTGTTGAATTTACTCTTTCGTATTCTGAGGAACCTGCAGGTTGCCAAGCAATGTAAATAAATTGGAAAATTGTCTTTTTGCAGAACATTTTTGGAATATAAATACATGTTCCTATAATGTATAATAATGTTGAAATGAAAAGTATCTTTTACAGGGTGCTTAACTTGTTCACTGGAGTATTATTGTAAATGGAAACGGTGATTACCGATCACCTTATAATGAAAAACCCAAGAAATAAACATAACTGTTGAGTACTTTGAAATGTGTAAGACAAACACAGATATTTTACTTCTGCTGAAAAACACTTGATGCAGTTACAAAATGCACTCGAACATAACACATATTAAACAATAATCATGATTCTGAATGCTCAAGAGAATTGCAGCTCAAGATTTTTTCAACAAGAAGTAAGTGAAAAATGCAAGTTATAGATTTTTTTTCATTATTGATGAACACTTTTATCTGAGTGACATAGTTTTATTCCATCTGGTATTTTTATTTATTCTGAAAACTCTTGGGAGCCAATATCACTGCATGCGATAAATGTTTTTTTTTAAAAGGCATTCGCAAAAAGTGAAAATCTGGGAACAAAGCACTAATTAACAGACTATTCAATAATGTTTAGCATGAGTCTTCCAGTTCCAAAAACAGTATTAATGAACCTCAGGGAAAATGATTAAAAACAAAAGTTGTGCTTGTTAAGGGGAATGTTAAAGCTAATCAAAAGGAACTCGTGCACAGTTATGCACCACTGGAGCCTTGACAAACAGTGAGTAATTAGTGCCCATGTCACAGTAGGCATCACAGGACTCAGTTGGGATAACTTTAACTATGGGCAATGGTATAAAATGGGTGATGTCGAATTAGCCGCCCATTATACACCACGGGAAGGGAAAATCGGGAGAGATGTTCAATGGTCGGCCAATTCGATATCACTCATTTTACACCATCGCCCATAATTAAAATTATCGCCAGTCTCTTTACATGTACTGCCTTGCTAAACAGATCTTGACAGGCCTTTTTTCCCAGGAACTCACCTATAGCTACTTCACCTGTGGCCAGTGACAGCTGAAGAAGCAACTTTTTTTTTTCAAATCAATAACATCCTTAATATTCAGAGGCTGGGTATTCCGCAGCGAGTGTCTCACCTCCTGACTCCCCAAAGCCTTTCCACCATCTACAAGGCACAAGTCAGGAGTGTGATGGAATACTCTCCACTTACCTGGATGAGTGCAGCTCCAACAACACTCAAGAAGCTCAACACCATCCAGGACAAAGCAGCCCGCTTAAATGGCACCCCATCCACCACCTTAAACATTCACTCCCTCCATCACCGGCGTACCGTGGCTGCAGTGTGTACCATCTACAAGATGCACTGCAGCAACTCGCCAAGGCTTCTTCAGCAGCACCTCCCAAACCTGCAACCTCTTCCACCTAGAAGGACAAGGGCAGCAGGCACATGGGAACACCACCACCTCCAAGTTCCACTCCAAGTCACACACCATCCTGACTTGGAAGTATATCGCCGATCCTTCATCGTCGCTGGGTCAAAATCTTGGAACTCCCCCCCAACAGCACTGTGGGAGTACCTTCACCACACGGACTGCAGCGGTTCAAGAATGCGGCTCACCACCACCTTCTCAAGGGCAACTAGAGATGGACAATAAATGTTGGCCTTGCCAGCGACACCCTGATCCCATAAACGAAGAAAAAAAATAATTGGATTATCATTGATTGTATGCATGCAGCAACTTGTATACCTCTCAACAACCCTACAGAAAAGAGGAAGGGCTATTCTACCAGCAATGTGCAAATGGAATATGAACATCTGTAGATCCATAAACACACTTTTATGATAATCCACATAGTACCTTCATTCTGAGGCAATCAAACATGAAACAGCTCTTTGAAGGAGAAGGGAGGAGGGACGGCTGGTTTCTTGGTGCATTAAATTCTTAACGAAATCCAAATCAAAAGTGCATGTAGAGACAGGAAAGTGAAACTAGCTCAAGACACAACTGAGCAAACCTGCAAAACAGACCTTTTTGTTATTAACATTAAGTCAGCCCGTCTCCGAGTCTCTGCCGAAAGTAATCAGCCCTTTCACAGGTAAAGTGGGTGGCTCTGGGCCATTGGGTTATTAGATTCATTCTTGGTTGCTTTACATGCTCTTCATGCTCAGAGTGCTGGTTTTCTTTGGCAGCAGCACAGCCTTGATATCGCTTTATTCCAGATGTAACAAAGCACATTTGTGAACCAGGGCTTTCATTGAGCAGAATTTTGGGTGCTAAAGCAACACTTCCGAAACTTTGAGTAGACAGAGGGCCTTACAATACGTCCCAAAGAAAGCTGGCAAATCTGTAATAGTATACTCCCCAACAGTGTCTCAAAATGAACTTGGATGAAGAACAGCTGCAAGGAATGGAAGACCAAGAGGACCACAGTGTACAGCAGCCATCACCAGCAGGTAGGCAGACAGCTGTATGAACATTCATTGCCCAGTTGTTCATGTGTTCTCCAATTGTGCTCATTCAACAAATCTGCACCATCAGCAAGGAGCATTGCCCATCAGAAGTGCATATCAGGCATTCAGGTGTGCATTGTGCATGATTTTATCAATTTAAATGGTGGGAAAATCATTTGCAATGTGTGTCAAAATCTCTACTGTGCTCTTCCAGCAGGTGAGGCTCCGTGTCGTTAACGTGAAGCGGAAATTAACACTTGCTGCACAATGAAAGAATGACTGAGAGCAAAATATATTAAATGTCAAGTCATTTAATTGCACACGAGTGGATGTGAAGAGAGAAGATGGTACATTATTTATCCATTGACTACTACATAGTCATTGCATACTCTATTATCTGCTTATTTATGATTGGTGCGTGGACACATTCATGTAACACACAGTGTAAATCATAGGATATCTGACGAATAAGATATATACCTTTGAGTTCCAAGCTGGTCTCCAACCTGCAAACTCTCTCCCTCAAAGGAAAAATGGCGACTTCCTCCTAGAGTATTAGAATTGTTTAATTTGGGCCTCCACAACATGGTGCACTTTCAATCTGCTGGGATGCCTCTGCCCACAACCTCCACCACTGACCTCAAAGTTCACGAGGTCAGGTGGAGAATCATGAGTAGAAGGCTTTTGGCAAGTTAGGGTGTGCAGCTGGAGCATTTCCCCATGGTACTATGGCTTATCCCTGGACCCCCACCAACCGGAGGATCTGCTTGGGTGCCAGGGGCAAGTCAAAGTCAGGAAGGTAGCTGTCAAATTTTTTTCACCTCTTCCAGGATGTTTGCAGGCAGCTGGGACTTTCTAGCTGTTTATTGTCATTGATAGCCAGAAGGCCTCAATCTCAAAAGCTCAACACATAGCTGCAGGCCTGAAAGGCTGTGATCTCACAATCAACAGATCAGATCAAAGCTCTGCAATCCTGCCACATCCAGTCGAGAATGGTGGTGGACCATTAAACAACTAACGGGAGGAGGAGGCTCCAACAATATCCCCATCCTCAATGATGGTGGAGCCCAGCACGTGAGTGCAAAAGACAAGGCTGAAGCGTTTGCAACCAACTTCAGCCAGAAGTGCCGAGTGGATGATTCTTATCGGCCTACTCCCGAGGTCCCCACCATCACAGAAGCCAGTCTTCAGCCAATTCGATTCACTCCACGTGATATCAAGAAACGGCTGAGCGCACTGGATACAGCAAAGGCTATGGGACCCAACAACATCCCATCTATCGTGCTGAAGACTTATGCTCCAGAACTAGCCGTGCCTCTAGCTAAGCTGCTCTAGTACAGCTATAACACTGGCATCTACCCGATAATGTGGAAAACTGCCCAGGTATGTCCTGTCCAAAAAAAGCAGGACAAATCCAACCTGGCCAATTACCGCCCCATCAGTTTACTCTCAATCATCAGCAAAGTGATGGAAGGTGTCATCGACAGTGCTATCAAGCGGCACTTACTCACCAATAACCTGCTCACCGATGCCCAGTTTGGGTTCAGCCAAGAACACTCGCTCCCGACCTCATTACAACCTTGGTCCAAACATGGACAAAGGAGCTGAATTCCAGAGGTGAGGTGAGAGTGACTGCCCTTGACAAAAAGGCAGCATTTGACCGAGTCTGGCATCAAGGAGCCCTAGTAAAACTGAAGTCAATGGGAATCAGGGGGAAAACGCTCCACTGGCTGGAGTCATACCTAGCACAAAGGAAGATGGTTGTGGTGGTTGATGGTCAATCCTCACATCCCCGGGACATCGCTGCAGGAGTTCCTCAGGGCAGTGTCCTAGGCCCAGTGTTCAGCACCATTCACAACTCCTCAGATAATGAAGCAGTCCATGCCTGCATGCAACAAGACCTGGATGATGTTCAGGCTTGGGCCGATAAGTGGCAGGTAACATTCGCGCCACAGAAGTGCCAGGCAATGACTATCTCCAACAAGCGAGAGTCTAACCACCTCCCCTTGACATTCAATGGCATTACCATCGCCGAATCCCCCACTATCAACATTCTGGGGGTCACCATTAACCAGAAACTTAACTGGACCAGCCACATAAATACTGTGGCAACAAGAGCAGGTCAGAGGCTAGATATTCTGTGGCAAGTGTCTCACCTCCTGACTCCCCAAAGCCTTTCCACCATCTACAAGGCACAAGTAAGGAATATGATGGAATTCTCTCCACTTGCCTGGATGAGTGCAGCTCCAACAGCACTCAAGAAGCTCGACACCATCCAGGACAAAGCAGCCCGTTTGATTGGCACCCCATCCACCACCTTAAACATTCACTCCCTCCACCACCGGTGTACCGTGGCTGCAGTGTGTACCATCTACAAGATGCACTGCAGCAACTCGCCAAGGCTTCTTCGGCAGCACCTCCCAAACCCGTGACCTCTTCCACCTAGAAGGACAAGGGCAGCAGGTGCATGGGAACACCACCACCTCCAAGTTTCCCTCCAAGTCACACACCATCCTGACTTAGAAGTATATTGCCGATCCTTCATCGTCGCTGGCTCAAAATCCTGGAACTCCCTACCTAACAGCACTGAGGGAGTACCTTCACCACACTGACTGCAGCGGTTCAAGAAGGTGGCTCACCACCACCTTCTCAAGGGCAACTAGGGATGGGCAATAAATGGTGGCTTTGCCAGCGACGCCCACATCCCATAAGCAAATTTAAAAAAACTTAGACCCTTCTGCCAGCAGTAAGCCCTGCCACTGGATGGATCTGTACTGGGATGTCCCGAGGCCATTTTAATGGGTTGGAGCAGTAGCAGTGCACTGCAGAGGTGCAGCTGCCGTCTAGTGCTGGGGCACAGGTGACCCAGGAAATAAATCGTTTAGTCTCTCTTTTTCTGTTTCCTTTTTTCTATCCCCTCTTTCTGCTTTCCTCTTTCTGCTTGTCATTTACTGTTAGAATAATTGTCCATTTGAAAACACAACAATCATTAATGTTTTGTCCAATTGTAAAAAGCAAAACAAGTAATTAGTACAAAATCCCATAACTATTTTCGTTCACTTAACATGCTTAGTTAAATTTCCAGTAAGCTGAATTGCCATTTAGGGTCATTCCCAATACAAAGCAACTTCCATTTAATGTAACAGAAATATTCAGCATCCAGAGGAAGGCAAGAACCACCCCGCCCCTCCACCCTCCATTTCCCTAGCCTCACTCAGAAAGGAAACATTGATACAGTAGGACGTGTGGCCCATTGGCAGGATAGGCGCACCAACGTCAGTGTTCTCGCTCAGGCCAACATCCCCAGCATCGAAGCTTTGACCACGCTCGATCAGCTCCGATGGACGGGTCACATCGTCCGTATGCCCGATACGAGACTCCCAAAGCAAGCGCTCTACTCGGGGCTCCGACACGGCAAGAGAGCCCCAGGTGGGCAGAGGAAACGCTTCAAGGACACCCTCAAAGCCCCCTTGAAAAAGTGCAACATCCCCACCGACACCTGGGAATCCCTGGCCCAATACCGCACAAAGTGGAGGAGAAGTATCTGGGAAGGCGCCGAACACCTCGAGTCTCTTCGCCGGGAGCAAGCGGAAGCCAAGCGCAAACAGCACAAGGAGCCCACGTCAACCCAAGCACCCCACCCACCCGCCCCTTCAACCACCGTCTGCCCCACCTGTGACAGAGACTGTAGTTCCCGCATTGAATTCATCAGTCACCTGAGAACTAATTTTTAGTGTGGAAGCAAGTCATCTTCGGTTCCGAGGGACTGCCTAAGAAGAAGAACATTGTTGGGACAGAGTAAAGGGGGCTTTACTCTACAACTGGTTGTGCTTTACTTGACCTAGGAGGGCTTGGTGCTGATACTGGTGCCTGAAATTGGGAAATCTTTCATCGGGTAGTGCTCTTCATTCATCTTAATGAGCATAAAACAATCTGCCCCCTCAAGACAAAAGCAAACAGTTAATATCATGATTTGTTGACAAAAGGTTATCAACAATCTCTCCAAAGTAGATGATAATGGCTTCCCACCGTGAAAAACATTTCTCTTGATTTGATACTTTGTCAATGTAATTATAGCATAAATTTGCATTTTGTCTAGGTAGTTTTGAAATGTTCTGTGCATTAGATGAGGGTGTTTCAAATGTACAGTATTCCTTGAGGTCAATGTTTTTCTCTGTCTGCTACATTGGGTGGTGAAAAATGTCAAAGCTTTATTTTCTAACTTTGGCCTTGAATGCCTTTTACTCTAAACCACTGATTGCTCCTGGTTGCAGCAATAGGAACAAAAGCCCAACATCTTCTCCTGCCCACACAATGAAATATTTCAGTCATGTCCTTCAACCATCCCTGTAGACTGAGAAAATCAGCGTGAAGGAATTTTGAAAAGGTAACTGCACAGAGGAAAAAATTGATAAGAGAAGGAAATTTTATGAAATGAAATGTGAGGTTTCACAGGGCTGGAAATTTGGCTCCCTTGCGCCTGCCGTTAGCACCTCCAGGGTGCACTAATGGGGCACAACAGGCTTATCGCCCTTGGGGGGGGGCCGAAAAAAGTGCCTCCCCAGAAATTCGACGGGGTGTTGCTAAGGCGCTACCTGGTAGCGCCACGCCACTGCCGGTAGCGCCCCGGGCCGCTGCGCCGCCGGCAATGACGTCATCACCGTGCGCCGTGACCCCTTACCGTCCCGTGGCAGAAATTCAGCTGCGCCCTGCAAGGGTGCCGCGGGCGGTGTCAGCACCAGCCTCGTGGGTTGCGAGCCGAGCCGACCTCCATTCATGGGGCAGTATTTAAAAGGGACGCACGCCACCATTTTCTTTTTTTGGCCGACCTCCAGGTCGGCCCTCCGTGGTGGGCCGTGGCGTGGTTCTGGCCGCCATCGCGCAGCCCGGCACCGCGTCTCAGTGCCGGGCTGCAGCTGCGGCACCACGCCAACCTGGTGGCCTAGTTGGGGCCATCAGAGGCCCTGCAGAGTACACAGCGGCCCACCTGTTTAACTGAAGAGGAGGGGCATTGAAACGCGGCAGCAGTCCACGGAGCCTCCGCGGAGCCGCTGCCGATCGCACCCCGACATCGCCTCGGTTACTGCCCCACCAGGAAGTGGGGCGCCCAAGATTGCGCTCCACTTCTCAAACGGGGCGTAACCGAATTTTGCGCCCCTAGACTTTTCTCTGTAGGGTGGAATAGGGATATATGGGTTTCATCTGTGAAAATATGTATGAAGAACTGATGTGATAGAAAATGAGCACTGCAGAAATAACAGTAACAGCAGGAACATTTTCTGAATATGCGAGCTTCCAAAAACACTCATCTGTACAAACATATTCAGCAGAATGGAGGCCCAAGCACTGTTGCATAAAAGTATGTTTGAAATCAGTCTCTTTTTCCCTGAAGCCATCTAACTTGATCAATGTTCTTTGAGTTAAATAGTGTTTATAATGGCTCTGTGAAGCATTAGATAACAATGCATGAGTAGGTTATGCGTACATGCACATCACATTTATCTCAGCTAATGCAACCTAATTGAATGGAGTTTTATTTTGTTGTGCTATCAACATACCCTTTTAAAAATCAAACCGTTAAAACATATTGAAAATAACCTCAGTATCCTTCTTGTTTTTCAATTTCTGTTGATTTTGTTTAATATTAGTTTCTAAAAAGTAAATATTCATAACGTCAAGAGAATTGTTTTGGAGAAGTTACAGAGCAAATGGGCCTGATTTTAATTGCCCTCACCCAGCAGAAACCGGGCCAGGGGCAGTTAAAATAATAGGAGTCACTTATCCCCCCCCCCAACGATCCCACTTCCTTCCCATCGTGTCCCCATAATAACCTGTTCTTTTAAGCAGGCAAGCAGGACACCCGCAGGAAGGAAGTAGGGTTCGATTTTAAATATGCAGATCCGGTCCGACGATGTCATCAGGACCCAACCTGCAATTTCAACCAGAGGCCCGAGTGGGAGGGTGAGGCAGTGTTGGCTTCTCCACTGCCCCACCCAAAAGCTGCCAGGAGCCAGATCCCGGGCCAGAAGAGTCCAAGAAGGTTAGTTTAACATTTATTTTTCAGGTTTCCTTGTGGTTCCCATGATCCCTGGCTGCGCCTCCCGCCCGCCAGGCAGGCTGTCAATTTGGCTGGCTGTCGGGTGGGAGTCTGCGTTCTTTGATTTAAAAATTAGCAGTACAATAACTGAGCAAATCACACAGTTTTAGCTGGTTAGATTCCAGCAATACCCTGCACACACTTGGGTTTCCCTAATCCTTGGCTGTTGCTATCTTTTTTTTATTCATTCATGGGATGTGGGTGTCGCTGGCAAGGCCAGCATTTATTACCCATCCCTAATTTCCCTCGAGAAGGTGGTGGTGAGCCGCTTTCTTGAGTGGCTTGCTAGGCCATTTCAGAGAGGCAGTTAAGAGTCAACCACATTGCTGTGGGTCTAGAGTCACATATCGGCCAGACCAGGTAAGGACGACAGATTTCCTTCCCTAAAGGACATTAGTGAACCAGATGTGTTTTTACGACAATCCAGTAGTTTCATGGTCCCCATTACTGATGCTAGCTTTTTATTCCAGATTTATTTAATTAACTGAATTTGAACTCACGACTCTGGATCATTAGTCCAGGCCTCTGGATTACTAGTCCAGTAACATAACCATTATGCTACCCTACCCATTATATCTTGTGCCTAAGCTCTCTCGAATTATTGAGAGTATGTATTCTATATTAGGCAATCAGAAACTATCTGTAGTTATTTCTCAGTAGCTTGGCTTGTGGGGGGTGAAATAGATCTTGGGTGGTAACGTAAAATGGGTGATAGCGAATCGGCAGCATGTTTTGCAACCCGCCTGATTTTCTTTTGCTTTGAAGTCAAAATAAAACAGGCTGCTGATTCGCTATCATCCGCTTTGTGCTAAAGCCCAAGAACAATTTCACCCGCAGTCTCTTTAGTATAATGATGGAATTCTGCATGCATCAGACATTGGGTTGAACAAAACAAAATAGAATTGACCTTGAAGCACAAACATGCCAGCAGTAAAAGATGTCACTGAATTGTCACCTTTTTCTTGGTCTGTTCAGTAAGAGGATTCAGTAACTACAGTTATTTAACTAACAATCCATTACATATCTTGAATAAAAACAGAAAATGCTGGAAATACTCAGCAGGTCAGGCAGCATCTGTAGAGAGAGAAACAGAGTTAACGTTTCAGGTCGATGACCCTTCGTCAGAACTTACTGGGCAAAATTACTGTATTAGTGCATTACAGAACTTTGGCCAGTAAGCATTACTTCTCAGCTGCAGCGTTTCTTTAATTAACTAACCTGCATCTGTCATATCTTGAAGTTACGCCATGCATCATTTCCCCAACAGCTCAAATTCTGGCTGGTGCTTGAAAGAGTTTGGGTGACATTTAAGTCTTTTCGAAGATGTTCTCATCCAAAATGAATGGCTTTATCATTGTTTTCTGGGTAATGCAGAAGCTCAGAGCATTCAGGGAATTTCACTATTGATCCAAATTTGTCAAACTTTATAATGTAATAAGTATTGCGTATGTGAATCAAGAGGTAGGTACTAAATAATATATGGTCAATGCGGTCTCCTGGACTAGTTTTGATTGCCTTGCGGCATCAGCGAGGAATTTTACAGATTTTTTTCCCTAATTGGCCTAGCGTTTTTGATCTGGTTTTTCGCCTCTCCAACGAGACTACATGGCACCTAGGGAGTACGGAGTCTCTTGCCGTGATCCATCAGGCATGTATGGGACAGACTAGATGGACCAGCTGTCCAACATTTTCGTATGTTTGTATGAATCCTTTACTTACTGACTTGAAAAGAACAATCAGAAGCCTGGTGCTGCAGCATGTTGATTGCAGAGTGTCAGAATGTTACAATTATCCTTTGTTTTGTTCTGCCAACCCTATCCAATTCACATACAATTATACATAATACTCCAGGTCCTAGCGTGGCTCAGTGGTAGCAGTCTTGCCTCTGAGTCAAAAAGTCCATGGGCATAATTGGCCCTGGACACACAAACATAATTCAGTTGCTGTTTTAGTATAGTACATTCGATCCTTATTTTTATATAATATATTGATTTTATGTCATTATTTATAGTTAAATAGCAAAACGTATAACAATTTTGAAACTAGAAGAGTAGAGATGGTTGCAGCTTAAGAGTTTCTCTGCAGTACAGGCTAAGGAACTGGCTGACATGAAACTGAAGTGGCGCAGCACTGCCAGGAAGATATATCTACAGTGTGACACATTTACACAGACAGCTTCCATTATTAATGTGGATCTAGGAATTTATAATGGAAAAAGTTGACAGGAAGTCCGTGCATACATAAGGTTTTTAAAAAACGTGTGACTTACAATATATTATTCTACTTCTTAGGAACAGCTGTGTCTGTCCCTTTAAGGCCACAGGATCTAATTACAAGAACATTCTGAGGCCAATTAAAGATGGACATCTTGAGAAAAGAGTTCAATTAGATTGTGCTTTCTGTTCCTGCAGAAGTTTCTCTGTATTTTGGAAATGATAGGCTTTTTTTCTTTTTTTAAATACTTTTTACAATTTAATCTAAAAATTTACATGTGTAACAACGTGGTGTAAGGTGTGATGGACAGGTCGCAAAGCTTTCAGATTCAACAACAACTTGTATTTAGATAGCACCTTTAACATAGTAAAACGTCCCAAGGCACTTCACAGGAGCATTATCAAACAAAATTTGACACCGAGCCACATAAGAAGATATTAAGGCTGATGAACGAAAGCTTGCTCAAAGAGGTAGGTTTTAAGAAGCGTCTTAAAGGAGGAAAGAGAGATAGAGATGCAGAGAGGTTTATGGAGGGAATTCCAGAGCTTAGGGCCTCGGCAGCTGAAGGCACGGCCACCAAAGGTGGAGCGATTAAAATCGGGGATGCTGAAGAGGCCAGAATTGGAGGATCACAGATATCTTTTTTTTTAATTTGTTCATGGGACGTGGGCATCACTGGCAAGACCAGCATTTATTGCCCTTGAGAAGGTGGTGGTGAGCCACCTTCTTGAACCGCTGCAGTCTGTGTGGTGAAGGTACTCCCACAGTGCTGTTAGGGAGGGAGTTCCAGGATTTTGACCCAGCGATGATGAAGCAACGGCAATATATTTCCAAGTCAGGATGGTGTGGAACTTGGAGGGGAACTTGGAGGTGGTGGTGTTCCCATTCACCTGCTTGCCCTTTTCCTTCTAGGTGGTAGAGGTCGCGGGTTTGGGAGGTGCTGCTGAAGAAGTGTTGGCGAGTTGCAGCAGTGCATCTTTTAGATGGTACACACTGCAGCCACGGAGTGCTAGTGGTGGAGGGAGTGAATGTTTAAGGTGGTGGATGAGGTGCCAATCAAATGGGTTGCCTTGTCCTGAATGGTGTCGAGCTTCTTGAGTGTTGTTGAGCTGCACTCATCCAGGCAAGTGGAGAGTATTCCATCACACTCCTGACTTGTGCCTTGTAGATGGTGGAAAGGTTTGGGGAGTAAGGTGGTAAGACACTTGCCACAAAATACCCAGCCTCTGACCTGCTCTTGTCACCATGGTATTTATGTGACTGGTGCAGTTAAGTTTCTGGTCAATGGTTACCCCCAGGATGTTGATGGTGAGGGATTCAGTGATGGTAATGCCGTTGAATGTCAAGGGACGGTGGTTAGACTCTTGCTTGTTGGAGATAGTCATTGCCTGGCACTTGAGTGGCGCGAATGTTACTTGCCACTTATCAGCCCAAGCCTGATTGTCATCCAGCTCTTGCTGCATGCGGGCATGAACTGCTTCATTTTCTGAGGAGTTGTGAATGGAACTAAACACTGTGCAATCATCAACGAACATCCTCACTTCTGACCTTTATGATGGAGGAAAGGTCATTGATGAAACAGCTGAAGATGGTTGGGCCTAGGACACTGCCCTGAGGAACCCCTGCAGTAATGTCCTTGGGCTGAGATGACTGACCTCCAACAACCACTTTCCTTTGTGCTAGGTATGAGTCCAGCCAGTGGAGTGTTTTCCCCCTGATTCCCATTGACTTCAATTTTACAAGGGCTCCTTGATGCCATACCCAGTCAAATGTTGCCTTGATGTCAAAGGCAGTCACTCTAACGATAGCAAAATACTGCGGATGCTGGAAATCCGAAATAACAACAGAAAACGCTGGAAAAACTCAGCAGGCCAGGCAACATCCGTGGAGAGAGAAAGAGAGTTAACGTTTCAGGTCGAAACCCTTCGTCGGAACTGAGAGAGCAAGAAATAAACAGATAAAAATGCAAGGGGGAGGCTGGGGGGAGGAATAAAAGAACAAAAGGGATGGTCTTTAGTGAGTAGAGACATTGAGAGATGCTCAAGGCAAGACGAGATGGTAATGGGACAGGTTGAGAAACAAAAGGTAAGGTGTGAAATGCTGGCAGATTCTGCCAGCATTTCACACCTTACCTTTTGTTTCTCAACCTGTCCCATTACCATCTCGTCTTGCCTTGAGCATCTCTCAATGTCTCTACTCACTAAAGACCATCCCTTTTGTTCTTTTATTCCTCCCCCCAGCCTCCCCCTTGCATTTTTATCTGTTTATTTCTTGCTCTCTCAGTTCCGACGAAGGGTTTCGACCTGAAACGTTAACTCTCTTTCTCTCTCCACGGATGTTGCCTGGCCTGCTGAGTTTTTCCAGCGTTTTCTGTTGTTATTTGCAGTCACTCTAACCTTGCCTCTGGAATTCAGCTCTTTTGTCCATGTTTGGACCAATGCTGTAATGAGGTCTGGAGCCAAGTGGTACTGGCGGAACCCAAGCTGAGCATCGGTGAGAAGGTTGTTGGTGAGTAAGTGCCACTTGATAGCACTGTCGAATGACACCTTCCATCACTTTGCTGATGATTGAGGGTAGACTGATGGGGTGGTAATTGGCTGGATTAGATTTGTCCTTTTTGTGGACAGGACATACCTGGGCAGTTTTCCACATTGTCAGATAGATGCCAGTGTTGTAGCTGTACTGGAACAGATTGGCTTGAGGCGCAGCTAGATCACAAGTCTTCAGCAGGGATGTTGTCGGGGCCTATAGCCTTTGCTGTATCCATTTCTTTATATCACATTGGCCGAAGACTGGCTTCTGTGATGGTGGGGACCTCAGGAGGAGGCCGATATGGATCATTCACTCGGCACTTCTGACTGAAGATAGTTGCAAATGCTTCAGCCTTGTCTTTTGCACTCACGTGCTGGGCTCTGCCATCCTTGAGGATGGAGTTATTCATGGAGCCTCCTCCTGTTAGTTGTTTAATTGTCCACCACCAGTAACGACTGGATGTGGCAGGACTGCAGAGCTTTGATCTGGTCTGTTGATTGTGAGATTGCTTAGCTCTGTCTATAACATGCTGCTTAGCATGCATGTAATCCTGTGTTGCAGCTTCCCCAGGTTGTCACCTCATTTTTAGGTATGCCTGGTGCTACTCCTGGCATGCTCTTCTGTACTCCTCATTGAACCAAGGTTGGTCCCCTGGCTTGATGGTAATGGTAGAGTGAGGGATATGCCGGGCCATGAGGTTACAGATTGTGGTGGAACACAATTTTGCTGCTTCTGATGGCCCACAGCATCTAATGGATGCCCAGTTTTGAGCTGCTAGATCTGTTCTGAATCTCTCCCATTTAGCACAGTGGTAGTGCCACACAACACGATGGAGGGTGTCCTCAGTGTGAAGATGAGATTTCTTCTCCATAAGGACTGTGCAGTGGTCACTGCTACCAATGCTGTCATGGACAGATGCATCTGCGACAGGTAGATTGGTGAGGACGAGGTCAAGTAGTTTTTTCCCTCTTGTTGTTTCTCTCACCACCTGCTGCAGGGCCCAGTCTGGCAGCTATGTCCTTCAGGACTCAGCCAGCAGTGGTGCTACTGAGCCACTCTTGATGATGGACTTTGAAGTCCCCCACCCACACAGTTCATTCTTGCTACCCTCAGTGCTTCATGGAGGAGTACTGATTCATCAGCTGAGGGAGGGTGGTAGGTGGTAAAGCCATGAGTCAGTGTTGAGGACTCCCAGAGCCACTCCCTCCCGACTGTACCGCCTCTGTCCTGCCGGTGGGACAGGACATACCCAGGGATGGCAATGGAGGAGTCTGGGACATTGGCTGAAAGGTTATTCTGTGAGTATGACTATGTCTATGACTATGACGTGTCTGTGGGACAGCACTCCTAATTTTGGCACAAGTCTCCAGATGTTAGCTCTGAGGACTTTGCAGGGTCAAATGGGCTGGGTGTGCCATTTTCGTGCCCAAAGCCGGTGCCTAGGTCAATGTTGGGTGGTGTGTCCGGTTTTATTCTTATTGCTTTTTGTAGCAGTTTGCTAGGCCATTTCAGAGTCAACCATATTGCTGTGGGTCTGGAGTCAGACCAGGTAAGAACAGCAGGTTTCCTTCCTTAGAGGACATTAGTGAACCCAGTAGTTTCATGGTCACCATTACTGATACTAGCTTTTTATTCAAGATTTATTGAATTAACTGAATTTAAATTCCCCAGCTGCCATGGTGGGATTTGAACTCATGTCTGCTGGATCATTAGTCTAGGCCTCTGGATTACTAGTCTAGTAACATAACCACTATGCTACCGTTCCCGGTACTGATTTTGGAGGGTTGCAGGACTGGAGGAGGTTACAGAGATAGGGAGGGACGAGGCCATGGAGGAATTTGAAAACAAGGATGAGAATTTTAAAATCGAGGCGTTGCTTAACCGAGAGCCAATGAAGGTCAACGAGCACAGGGGTGGTATGATTCTTATTTTATTCCATTGCTGAACGGAAAATTATTCCCAAATCATAATCTATAAATGTATGTTCATAAAAAGATTTGCAAAATGCCAATGTCCTTAATTACTCTTGTAAGATGTTTCACCTAGCATTGGTCAGATTGTTTAGGTGACAGCTCTATTAACTTTTCATCATTTTGTATAGAGAGACCCCCTCAAAGGCTGCTGTGTTTGTTGCTAATTCATTTCAATCTCTTATTTAAAAATAGAATGGCGTTGGTGTACAGAATACAGAAGACTGTCAAAAAGGAGAACATTGCTTTAATAACCCATTATTCCGGAAAATAATTGTGATTGTTAAGATGAAAGAAGTTTAAATGAAGGCAAATCATTTTCACAGCATCGTGAATAAGGATGAAACTTTATTTATGTGCTGATGTTACTATTTGTCTCAGAAAAAAGTAAAGGCACAGCACTGAACCCTAGCACTGCTACATTTCGTATCTTACCAATTCTACTGTGGTGAGGGGCAAATCTTCAACAGATGCAAGAGCTGCTTACACGTACTTCCTGACAGCTGGCTTGAGAATAGCATAGGTAGAAAGGCCTGGGATCAAGTTGTTTACTTACCCGCTTGACAGCAGGAGATGTGTCGCCTTGAAAGACCAGCAAGGGAAAACAAACCTGGGAAGAAAATAGAGTAGTCGAATACACTCAAGAATAGAAAAAAGAAAATTGTGTATAGCTGGAAAATGCCACTATATCTAATCAAAAGTGAGTTACTCTCCAGAACTGATTGAGCTGAAAAGAAAACAACTCCCCAGTTTGCGAGTAAGACGCATTTAATTCTTCCTCCCTTTCTCCTCACTCTCAACACTTAACTATTTCCTTCTCTGCTTTTTTGCTGCATCTGATACTAAGTGGGAGCTCCTTCCTGTCCTGCTGACTCATTTTTATCTAGTCCAAAGGAATTTATGGGGAGATTTCTCAACTCGGTGGGGTAGATCTTGACTTTGTGCAATAGTATAAAATGGGTGATAGCGATTCAGCTACCTGTTTTGCATCGCTCCCGGTTTTTATTTCCATTGAAGTCAAAAAGTTAAAAATCGGGCGAGATGTAAAGCGGGCTGTCGACTCGCTATTGTCCATTCTATACGATCGCACAAAGTCAAGATCTACTACCAGGAGTGCTTATTGGGAAATTACACATGGGCAGTCCAAGACTTCTTGTCCATTAATCTTAGTGGACAGAAAATTTCAGGTTAGTGGTGTGCAGTTTCCCAACATACACTCCCAGGAGTCCAGAAGTGTTAAATCTCCCCCATTATTCCTTCTTGAGATTCTGCCTCTGGTTAAAGCCAATTGGAGATTGTCAGAATTTAAAAAGAGAGAGAATGCAATTTTTCCTCAAATGGGAGAAAAATATATATATTTTTTAAAAAACAATGCATGTAAAACCAAACATCATGTCTTATTTGCATTCATACTTCTAAAATGTTAACTGTAAATTAGCAGGAGGGTCATAGTTGACTGGAGCTGAGGAAACTGCACACTGCATTTTGAGATAAATGGTCATTTTTTATGTAATGCGGCTAATAAATTTAATATAGATGGTGATCAATCCATAATTGAACAAATAAAATTATTTTGCTACCCCCTTACTAATAGCATGCTGTAAACATTTGCTGTAAATCAGTTGTATATTTTTTTGAGAATGGAGGGACACAAGCCAGGTGTGGGAGAGGGGGCAAAAATAGTCTGCAATTCTTTGATGGTTCTTTTTTTTTAAATGCACTCGGATTCCTAGTACCAGGTGAGATCCCTGCCCCCACTATCTATTCTGGGCTTTTGAAGTCTTTTGAAATACTATCCACAAAACTGAAATCATTCTTGAGGTGCTTCTGGACTGCACAGACAGATCACTCATGCAGAAGTTGCTCACAATCACGCCTCGATGTTACAGGAGGCTATTCAATGCCTGCCAGTCTCCCACCTACAGTAACAAAGGGCCCATTGATTCTTTCGTACTTTCGTACTTAATCTCATTATATAATAATACGTTGGTCAGTAGCCAATCCCTGTGAATAAAAGGGCCTTTGATAGTGAATCCTACTTGTAAAGAGACTGCCAGTGGTAAATCTCCATCCATAAAGAGAATATAAACAGTGATTCCGCTACATAAAAGGACCAATTATGGCAACATCATCTACAGAAAACCACATGGATGTGGCCCAGAATTTCCTGGAACCTTTCAGTATAACTACGGCATAAGAACACCATAGATCATTTTTATGCAAGGAAATTTGCACCTGATTTACGTTGGTTTTACTCTGAAACATCAGTACCAAGTCCCGTTCACCCATCACCCCTCTGCTCGCTGACCTACATTGGCTCCCGATTGAAGATAAGAACTGAAGAACATAAGAATTAGGAGCAGGAGTAGGCTATACGGCCCTTCAAGCCTGCTCTGCCATTCAGTAAGATCATGGCTGAACTTCTACATCAACTCCCCTTTCCCACACTATCCCTATATCCCTTCATTCCCTTAGTGCCCAAAAATCTATCAATCTTATCCTTGAATATTTTCATCGACCAACCATCCATAGCCCTCTGGGGTAGAGAATTCCAAAAATTCACAATCCTCTGAGTGAAGAAGTTCCTCCTCATCTCAGTCTTAAATGGCCGACTCCTTATCCTGAGACTATTCCCCCTAGTTCTAGACTCTCCAGCCAGGGGAAACAATTTTAAAATGTTATCCTTCTTTTCAAATCCCTTTATGTTCTCGGCCCTCCCTATCTCTGCAACCTCTTCCAGTCCTACAGCCCTCCGAGATATCTGCGCTCCTCCAATTCTGGCCTCCTGAACATCCCCGATTTTAATCACTCCACCATTGGCAGCCGTGCCTTCAGCTGCCGAGGCCCTAAGCTCTGGAATTCCCTCCATAAACCTCCCCGCCTCTCTACCTCTCTATTCTCCTTTACGACTTTCCTTAAAACCTACTTCTTTGACCCAGCTTTTGGTCATCTGCTCTAATATCTCTAATAACAGTGTCAAATTTTGTTCGATAACACTCCTGTGAAGCAACTTGGGACATTTTACTACATTAAAGGTGCTATATAAATGCAAGTTGTAGTTGCTGTTCTTGTTGTGGCACGCGTGAATCTCTTTGCTCATCTGCGCTGTTTCCTGCATTTACGCCAGTAATGCGCTGACGTAGATTTACCCCCCAAAATTTAGGCACAGGACAGCTTGAAGTCACCTGGTATTGGCGTACCTGAGATTTCTGAAGGTTGACAGCGATTTTAAAAAAAATTCTTCCTAAGACCTGCACCATAGTTAACCAAAGTGCGGTCAATCTTAGTGCACCCAATATTTTTCAGACACCTTCCTTCTCCATGCATTCAGAAGGCCTTCCACTGGGCACATCCCTATATTCTGTATATTAATGGAAGAGGAGCAGCAGAGGCAGGAGGCTGTGAGGGTGAGACGCCATGGCAGAAGACAGCAGCCCACTCACTATTACCCGTATTGGAGATGCTACATTTGTGCTTGTTTTACACTGGGTTTTACATTCTGGCATAGGCAAATGAGCCCCGCAGGAAATTTGGATGTAGATTCCCGTTGGTAAGATCGACACAGAAATCAGCATAAATTTCAGTGTAATTTTGCCATAAATAGGATTGAGCAAATTCCGGACCTTTGATTCTTTAACTGTACAAAGAAGGTTGGTACGATTCAGTTGTTTCCTGATGACTTAGAGAAGCAGATTTAAAGTATTTACACACTATAGATCAAGGTTACAGAGATAGTAGTCATTGCTGAGTCAGTTGCATACAAATTTATCAAGCAGCTGAAGTGGTTATGTTACTGGACTAGTAATCCAGATGTCTGGACCAATAATCCAGAGAACGTGAGTTCAAATCCCACCATAGCCATTCAAGAGTTTGAATTCAGTTTTAAAATAATCTGGAAAAAAAAGCTGATATCAGTAAAAGTGACAATAAAGCTGTTGGATTGTCATAAGAATTGTTTCACTAATGTCCTTCAGGGAAGGAAATCTGCTGTCCTTACCCCATATGTGATTCCACACTAATGTGACTGACTCTTAACTATTCTCTGAAGTGACATAAGAACAGAAGAAATAGGAGCAGGAGTAGGCCAATCGGCCCCTCGAGCCTGCTCCGCCATTCAATAAGATCATGGCTGATCTGATCCTCACCTCAAATCTAAAGAACACAAGAAGTAGGAGCAGGACCCGGCCACACAGCCCCTGGGCCCGCTCCGCCACCCACAGGGCCTCGACCGATCCGAACTCAGCCTCATGTCCAATTTCCTGCCCGCTCCCCGTAACCCCTAATTCCCTTTACTTCTAGGAAACTGTCTATTTCTGTTTTAAATTTATTTAATGATGTAGCTTCCACAGCTTCCTGGGGCAGCAAATTCCACAGACCTACTACCCTCTGAGTGAAGAAGTTTCTCCTCATCTCAGTTTTGAAAGAGCAGCCCCTTATTCTAAGATTATGCCCCCTAGTTCTAGTTTCACCCATCCTTGGGAACATCCTTACCGCATCCACCCGATCAAGCCCCTTCACAATCTTATATGTTTCAATAAGATCGCCTCTCACTCTTCTGAACTCCAATGAGTAGAGTCCCAATCTACTCAACCTCTCCTCATATGTCCACCCCCTCATCCCCGGGATTAACTGAGTGAGCCTTCTTTGTACTGCCTCGAGAGCAAGTATGTCTTTTCTTAAGTATGGACACCAAAACTGTATGCAGTATTCCAGATGCGGTCTCACCAATACCTTATATAACTGCAGCAATACCTCCCTGTTTTTATAATCTATCCCCCTAGCAATAAAAGCCAACATTCCGTTGGCTTTCTTGATCACCTGCTGCACCTGCATACTAACTTTTTGATTTTCTTGCACTAGGACCCCCAGATCCCTTTGTACTGCAGTACTTTCCAGTTTCTCGCCATTAAGATAATAACTTGCTCTCTGATTTTTCCTGCCAAAGTGCATAACTTCACATTTTCCAATATTGTATTGCATCTGCCAAATCTCCGCCCACTCACCCAGCCTGTCTATATCCCCTTGTAGGTTTTTTATGTCCTCCTCACTTTCTACTTTCCCTCCCATCTTTGTATCATCTGCAAACTTTGATATGTTACACTCGGTCCCCTCCTCCAAATCATTAATATAGATTGTAAAGAGTTGGGGACCCAGCACAGACCCCTGCGGAACACCACTGGCTACTGGTTGCCAGTCCGAGAATGAACCATTTATCCCAACTCTCTGCTTCCTGTTAGATAACCAATCCTCCACCCATGCCAGAATATTGCCCCCAATCCAGTGATTTTTTTATCTTGAGCAATAATCTTTTATGTGGCATCTTGTCGAATGCCTTCTGGAAGTCTAAATACACTACGTCCACTGGTTCCCCTTTATCCACCCTGTACGTTATGTCCTCAAAGAACTCAAGCAAATTTGTCAGACATGACTTCCCCTTCATAAAGCCATGCTGACTTTGTCCTATTAAGTTATGTTTATCTAAATGTTCCGTTACTGTCTCCTTAATAATAGACTCCAAAATTTTACCCACCACAGATGTTAGGCTAACTGGTCTATAATTTCCAGCCTTCTGCCTACTACCCTTTTTAAATAAGGGTGTTACATTAGCAGTTTTTCAATCTGCTGGGACCTTTGCTGAGTCCAGGGAATTTTGGAAAATTATTACCAAAGCATCCACAATCCCTACTGCCACTTCCCTCAAGACCCTAGGATGTAAGCCATTAGGTCCAGGGGATTTATTCGCCTTGAGTCCCATTATTTTATGACCTAGGAAGCCACTCAGTTGTATCAAACCACTGCAAAGGACTGCAGTGGTTCAAGAATGAAGCCCACCCCCACCTTTTAAGGGTAACTAGGGATGGGTAATAAATGCTGGCCTTTCCAGTGATGCACACATTTCAAGAATGAATTAAAAAAAAACTTGCACTTGCTGCTGTCCATTCAAAGGTCAAGCTTAGCAATATTGGAGGCCGGTCTTATCTAGGCAAACTTATCAAAGAGGCTACTTCCAGAGGAAAGGAGAGCAATGGAATGGATGCCAAAATGATGTCACTGTGCCTGATTATTATACTGAATTGAAGCTCTGGCATCTACACAGCAGGAACTGCTGAAATTAAGAACTGCCACTGGAATTACTCAGCATGCAAATTGCGGGCAGAGATCAGAAAGTTAACTTTAGGAACTCGGAGCAGAGCTTTGGGTAAAAATAAGCAGAGTGGGTCAAGAAGGGACAGAGAGAGTAATAAAGGTAATAGGGCATCAGTGACTAAGATGACATCAGAGAAAAATAGAAATAAGTCAAAGCTAAAGGCATTACATCTGAATGCGCAAAGCATTCACAACAAAATAGATGAATTAATAGCACAGATAAAAATTAATAGGTTTGATCTAATAGCCATTATGGAGACGTGGTTGCAAAGTGACCAAGGTTGGGAACTAAATATTCCAGGATACTTAACTTTTAGAAGAGATTGACAAAATGGAAAAGAAGGAGGGGTAGCCCTGATAAAGGATGGGATAATGACAGTAGAGAGAAAGAATCTTAGCTCTGAAAATCAAGAAGTAGAATCAGTTTGTGTGGAGCTAAGAAACAGCAAGGGACAGAAAACATTGGTGGGAGTTGTGTATAGGCCCCCAAACAGTAATTGTAATGTAGGGCAGAGTATAAATCAGGAAATTAGAGGCGTGTGTAACAAGGGTAATACAGTAATCATGGGGGACTTTAATCTAAATATAAACTGGGCAAACCAAATTTGCAGTAATAGTGTGGAGGACAAATTCATGGAATGTATACAAGATAGTTTTCTAGATCATTATGTTGAGGAACCAACTAGGGAACAGGCTATTTTAGACCTAGTATTGTGCAATGAGAAAGGGTTAATTAATAACCTTGCAGTAAAGGGGCCTTTAGGGAAGAGTGATAGAATTTTATATTAAGTTTGAAAGTGATTTAGTTAAATCTGAAACTAGGGTCTTAAATCTAAACAAAACAAACTACGTAGGTATGAGGGGTGAGTTGGCTAAGGTAGATTGGGAAACTACATTAAAAGGTATGACGGTAGACAAGCAGTGGCTAGCGTTTAAAGAATTAGTACATAATTTACAACGAATATACATTCCTTTAAGGCACAAAAATCCCACAGGAAAAGTGGTGCAACCGTGGCTAACAAGAGAAGTTAAAGATAGTATTAGATCAAAGGAAAAGGCTTATAATGTTGCCAAAAAGAGTAGTAAGCCTGAGGATTGGGAGAATTTTGGAATTCAGCAAAGGAGGACCAAGAAATTGATAAAGAAAGGGAAAATAGAATATGAGAGTAAACTAGCGAGAGACATAAAGACAGATTGTAAAAGCTTCAATAGGTATGCAAAAAGGAAAGGATTAGCGAAAGTAAATGTGGGTCACTTCCAGGCTGAGACAGGAGAAATTATAATGGAGAATAAGGAAATGGCAGAGAAGTTAAACACATTTTCTGGATTTTCTCAATGGGGGTGCATTGGGGGCAGGACTGCTGGTTGTTGGCTTTCAGTCCCGCCCCCAATGATGTCTGACCAACCCACGCTATTTTCCCTTGATTGACCTTGTTAAGTCCGCCCTACGGACTTAGCCGGCCAATTAAGGGAAAGCCGGTGACAGAGGACGTCAGTGTGTGACGTTTCATCTGTCAAAAATTTTTGACAGATGAATTGTCAGCATTTGACAGCTTTGAGAAGCTGTCAAACACTGACAATCTCTGTTCTAAGGTGAGCCCTTGTACTGAAGACTCACCAAACCTCTCCCCTTAGCAGAAATCAGATGGCTGCTGCATCTGAGAATGCAGCAGCCATTCTGTCATCTCTGCCGTTGAGATGAGGCACCTCCGGATCCCCAAGGGTTGAAGCCTGCAGGAAGAAGCAAAGGTAAGTAAACTTTTTCTAACACTTTACACTCACCTCTCATACTTACCTCTCCACACTTGCACCCATCACTCACCTCTACAGCAGACTTTTTGACCCCTCTCACCCCCGCAGACCCACTGCTCGCCTCGCTGACCCTGGCAGGGTTCACAGCCATCGAGAAGAACGCACTTGCAGGGGTAAAATGGGGATAAGGCTCTTAACTGCCTGTTAACTACTTGTTAACAGGCAGTTAATTGGCTGTAATCTCCTTCCCGCCTCGAGGAGACGGGTCCCAGTTTCTGCCATTTTCCTGGCAGTCCCGCCTCCATACCCGCCTCCCCAGGGCTGGCAAAATTCCCCCTTTTTTGTCTCTTTTAACGGAAGAAGATGCAAAAAACCTCCCAAAAATTGTGGAGAACCAAGGGTCTAGCGAGAATGAGGAACTGAAAGAAATTAGTATTAGTAAAAAAATAGTACTGGAGAAATTAATGGGACTGAAAGCTGATAAATCTGCTGGACCTGATGGCCTACATCCTAGGGTTTTAAAAGAGGTAGCTATAGAGATAGTGGATGCATTGGTTGTCATCTTCCAAAATTCCATAGATTCTAGAACGGTTCCCGCGGATTGGAAGGTCGCAAATGTAACCCCACTATTTAAGAAAGGAGGGAGAGAGAAAACGGAGAACTACAGACCAGTTAGCCTGACATCAGTAGTAGGGAAAATTCTAGAAGCTATAATTAAGGACGTGGTAACAGAGCACTTAGAAAATAATAATAGGATTGGGTAGAGTCAACACGGATTTATGAAAGGGAAATCATGTTTGGCGAATCTGTTAGGGAATTTTGAGGTTGTAACTAGCAGAATAGATAAGGGGGGACCAGTGGATGTGGTGTATTTGGATTTTCAGAAGGCATTCGATAAGGTGCCACACAAGAGGTTATTAAACAAAATTAGTGCTCTAGGGATTGGGGGTAATATACTAGCATGGATTGAGGATTGGTTAACAGACAGAAAACAGAGAGTAGGAATAAACGGGTCATTTTCAGGTTGGCAGGCTGTAACTAGTGGGGTACCGCAAGGATCAGTGCTTGGGCCTCAGCTATTCACAATCTATATCAATGATTTGGATGAGGGGACCAAATGTAATATATCCAAATTTGCTGATGATACAAAGCTAGGTGGGAATATAAGTTGTGAGGAGGATGCAAAGAGGCTTTAAGGGGATATAGACGAGCTAAGTGAGTGGGCAAGAACATGGCAAATGGAATATAATGTGGAGAAATGTGAAGTTATCCACTTTGGTAGGAAAAATAGAAAAGCAGAGTATTTTTTAAATGGTGCGAGATTGGGAAATGTTGGTGTTCAGAGGGACCTGGGTGTCCTTGTACACAAATCATTGAAAGTTAATATGCAGGTACAGCAAGCAATTAGGAAAGCAAATGATATGTTGGCCTTTATTACAAGAGGATTTGAGTATAAGAGTAAAGACGTCTTACTGCAATTATATAGGGCCCTGGTGAGACCACACCTGGAGTATTGTGTACAGTTTTGGTCTCCTTACCTAATGAAGGATATACTTGCCATCGAGGGAGTGCAACAAAGGTTCACCAGACTGGTTCCTGGGATGGGGGGATTGTCCTATGAGGATAGATTGAGTAGACTAGGCCTATATTCTTTAGAGTTTAGAAGAATGAAAGGTGATCTTATTGAAACATACAAAATTCTTACAGGGCTTGACAGGGTAGATGCAGGGAGGATGTTTCCCCTGGCTGGGGAGTCTAGAACCCGGGGTCACGGTCTCAGAATAAGGGGTCGGCCATTTAGGTCTGAAATGAGGATAAATTTCTTCACTCAGAGGGTGGTGAATCTTTTGAATTCTCTACCCCAGAGGGCTGTGAAGGCTCAGTCGTTGAGTATATTCAAGACAGAGATCAATAGATTTTTGGATATTAAGGGAATCAAAGGATATGAGGATAGTGCAGAAAAGTGGAGTTGAGGTAAAAGATCAGCCATGCTCTTAATGAATGGCGGAACAGGCTTGAGGAGCTGAATGGCCTACTCCTCCTGCTCCTATTTCTTAAGTTCTTATGTAAAAATCCATATCCTGCCATCTGAGCACAGGTGCTCCAACATGCCACCGCACATTCTTTCAAATGTATTTGTTTTTGTAGTGCTGATAACATGAAAATTTAGACTAGATCATTAAATATCACTATAAAGACCACTGTCCGCTGCGTGCACAGTGCGATCCAATCTCTAGGCCCATGTCCTTGTTCAGATGATATAATTCTAGGCAGAGACTCAAGATCCACTTGGTTCTAAATTATTTGAATTAAATGCTTTAACTGTACTAAAGTTATTATACTGGGTAATAAATCCATATGTTTAATCATTAGATTCATTTAATTAACCAAATGGATTTACTATATCATGATATGGAAGGAACAAATCCATGGTTAAATCATTGATGTCTACACGACTTTACCAGTGAGTCGCCTTTGCTGTCGTTTTATTAAAAAGGTGCCTCCTTTTTTAAAAAAAAGGCAACTTGGATAAGATTTAATGTAAAAGTTTATATTCTGTGCACACGTTTACACATTTATTTTATTTGAAGCGAAGGGCAAAGGTCTTGGAGACCACAAAGATTGAAAAAAATGAAAGATGAGATAGATCAAGAAGAATTAGGTGTCACCAAGTTTGAGTTTTTAAAAGCCTATAGATTATAGGAGTAAAGGGAAACTGAGGGGGGTGCGGTGGGTGGGGGCACACTTCAGGTCCAAGGAAAGTTTGAGTTAGTGTCGGAGCTGGTGCAAGGTGCCTTACAGCTGAATTCACCCAGCCCATGTTCTTAACAGGGAGCCACACTCAAAGGGAGCACGGGGCAGAGAATCAACACTGCAGAGTTGTAACACTCTCTGACCTGTGATCCGAGTGCAGCTTCCTGCTGCGAATGTGGGATCAGTGTATTTACACTTTGATTAGTCCCATTTCCTAGTTTCAAAACTTTGGGGTTCTGTAGCTGAGAATGATTATAAACTGTATGCTTCATTATCAATGCCAGTTGATCTCCTGTATCATTTCTTACAGAGAAAAAGAAAATGGCCTCTTTCTTTCTTCAACTGTTTCTCTTGCTCTTTCCAACTCTTTAATTCTTTCTGTGTTGCTCTTTGTCTTCCTATCTGAATGTTCCTTTACTAATGTGCTCAATTTCTGTTTTTTACTGTTGTAAAAATCCACATTATGTGGCCAACATCTTTTGGGTTGAAGGTGGTTAACAAGATCAGGTGGGGAGAGAGCATCCGAAGTTCCTCAAACAAGCTTGGGTGAGAAAGAAAATGTGAGGGACGGGTGGGGTGGGGGGATAAGTTGGAAAGGAGTGGGGGTAGGGCTGAAGTCTAATGTGTCAGTGACAGCAGACAGAAGGAGCTGGAGTCTGGAAGGGAGTTGGGAGTTGGAGTCCAGGAGCACTCAAGGAGGTTGGTTTCTTGGAGATCTGGGGTTTGGGACTTAAGAGCACTGAGGGAGGGGCGGCTTGGATATGGGGTTAGTGAGTGTTCATGGGGGTCTGGGGTCGAAGAATACTTGACGGGAGGGACTGTGTGAGATTGAAATGAATGGACCCAATTTTAACACTGCCTGCCCTGCGGGAATGGGGCAGATGAGCCATTAAAATTGCAAAAATCAATTTACTGCTCCGTTCCCGCTGGGAACCCACCAACCACCATTTTAACTGCAGCATTGCAACGTGTGACCAAAGCATCTGCTGGAAACAGGCAGGTGCCTAATGAGGATATGCAAATCGGTACCATGATGTCATAGGACTGCAATGCTATTTTAGCTCAGTAAAACCTTGCAAGATTGGCCTCAGAAACTGACTGACAAGAGCTGCTCCAAGAATTTAATGAGGAACTTACCTGAAGGCAGAAGATTATAGAGAAGCTTGTGTTGCAGGGCTTGTTAAATTTCCAAGACACTGGTAAGCTACGACATTTGGTTTCACTCACCTCAATTAAGCACTCTCTGCTTGACATGGGTGCCAGTATTGCTTATGTACTCTGGTTGGAGGGATAGGTTGGAAGAAGAGGAGTAGCAGCAGCCTCAGCAACCAGGACGAACGTCAGCTGGGCCTGTTAGAACACAACAGGTGAGAGGTGGAGCCAGGGATCAGTTGATACCGAAGCCTTCTCAATCCACTCACTTGAAAAGTGATAAGAAGCCCCTCTGCATTAACAGACCTTGTTACCACACCCACCACCTCCCCACCTTCACAACTCCCTTCATTACGCATTGTATCAGTGACCTTCTGACAATGCAGACTAACTAGCTGCAATGAAAGAAGACCATACACCAAACTCCTAAATGTGCAAAAGGTGCTGAATTCTTTGACAAACAGAAGATTGAACTAAAATCTTTAAAAACATCTTTTGACATCCAAGTGCTCAAACCATGGTGCTTTTCTTAATAGAAGGTTTGCTCACTCTACTACCCCTATGCGGTGCTCCCCCAGTGGCTTCAGCAGAGCAACTCCTGGGTGCTCGGGCCTGAGAGCACCCAGCTGCAGATTGCTGCACTTCAGCTGGCATCGCCCTAGGTATTAATTGCGGGGGCAGCGAGGCAGCAAACATACTGACATCCTGAGAGAGGTCAACATGTGCCAATCCCACTGCACCACTGACACTCCCATGAGGCTGGGCTCATCACTTCCACTGATCTGCAGGAAGGCAAACTGCAGAAGATGAGTGACTCCTTGAAAGAAATGCTCCACTTGCTCCACCAATCTCTCCAAGATAGACGTCTGCCTGTTCAAGAGCAGAGCAGAGGTTTGAGCCCAGAGTCTGCATGGCTGTTATTTGAGCTTCCACCATTGCTGCAAAGCGTGTGAACATGGACTCCCGTTGTGAGGGCCTGATTTGCAGCATTCCTGGAGGTTGCCACACTCTTCATGATGGACAGCAGAGTGCTGATGCCAAACAAGAGTTTGGTCCTCATCAACCTCCTCACCATCTTCATCATCTTCCTCCTCCTGTGCAGCCCATATTGCTGTGGATCTGTAGGATGGGAGGGTAGAAGCCACGAATGTGTGAGCATCAAAACCTTCAATTAAGAAAGAAAAGAAAGACTTCCATTTATATTGCGCCTTTCATGACCCCAGGACATGCCAAAGCGCTTTATAGACAATGAAGTACTATCGAAGTGTTGTAATGTAGGAAGCATGGCAGCCAATGTGCACCCAGCAAGATCCCACAAACAGCAATGTGATAATGACCAGATAATCTATTTTTTGTGATGTTGGTTGAGGGATAAATATTGGCCAGGACACTGGGGAGAACTCCCCAGTTCTTGTTCAAAATAGTGCCATGGGATCTTTTACATTCACCTGAGAGAGCAGACGGTGCCTCGGTTCAACGTCTCATCCAAAAGAAGGTACCTCCGACAGTGCCGCACTCCTTCAGCACTGCACAGAAGTGTCAGCCTAGACTTTGCGTTCAAGTCCCTGGATTGGGACTTGAGCCCACAACTTTATGACCCAGAGGCGAGAGTGCTACCCACGGAGCCACAGCTGACACCTTAAGGAGACCGAAAAGGCGTTGGAAGATTGTAACTGTGTGGTACTTCATGGGGTTGCCAGGGTGACATCATGGTCCGATCTTGCCATCTCCCACGAATGGAGGTGAGTGCCTTCCCCACAAGCTCTACAGCCTTCTCCTTGAAGGGAGTGAGGGTTTTAAAGGTGGGGATGGCCCCCTTCAGTGGCTTGCCTGTGGTGAGCATTTTGTACCTAGAGGTCCTGCAAGAAGATGGAAGAAATGAAGGTAAGGTTAACGGTTGAGGAGTGTGTGCCAAGTGGGAGAGCTAAAGTAAGAAATCTGGGGGTAAAAGGCTGTAAAAGCGGAGAAAGCATTTTAGGGTTTTACATTGTAATTGCTGTGAGGGGAGCTGTGTAGCTATAGTGCAAGATGTCAAGAGCCCAACCCCCCACCAACCCCTCCTCCCCACTTAAGCAGAGAGCACAGTGAAAGGTTAGTTGTGCAAGTGTTGTTTTAAGAGGCCTAAGAGTGGGAAAGGAGGAAGAGGCAAAGGTGTCTGGCGTGTGACATTGCCTGCCCTGCTGAGGATGTGAAACGCTTTGTGGCACTGTTCTGCAGTCCTGGGGGTGACGCTGTTGGCACTCACTGTCAGTGCCACAAGATATTTCTGGGTGGCTTGGTGGCACCTACATCCAGGAGTCTGTTTGATCTGTTTCAATGCCCTCGAGGAGGGCTTGGAGGTCTGAATGAGTGAAGTTGTGCATTCGTCTTCTCTGGCTTGGTGCCATCCTCTGCTACTTTCTAGGTCCAGATGGTCCTTGAGCGTTCATAATCCTGTAAATTATCCTGTACAAGTGTAATACATATATTACTAAGACATGCAGTGATGTTATTTGAGAGTAAAATAAAAAAGCCAAGCATTGTTCCTCTCTTACCTATTTGTTTTCCAGTCTGCTGCTGAAGAGTATAGGGTGAACTCACTTTTTATACGTGGCACAGAAATTTCAATACAGTGCAGCTGCTAACATCCATTTTACACAGGTTTTACACCAAGGACTGCACCAATAGGAATGCAAATGAGCAGGCCCAGGAAATCCACGCACAATCCACTGCAGGCCATTGGTGGGTGGAAATATTTACAGCTAAACATTGTCCTTCAGTAGGACTTGCTGTATTGTTGATCAAATTATGTTCAGTCAGACCAGGAGTACCTTGCTGATAGGGGCAGAAGTAGGGCCCACATCTGGGTTTAGGCCTAACTTGATCTGAATGTTTAAAAAAATATATTTTTCAATGTATCCTCTTTTCCTTTGCCTAGGGTTCTACTGCGAGTACCTTTAAGTTACATTTGATAGGGGGAGACTTGGAACATAGAATTGATACTTGCAAAAGGAAAAATTTGCAAGGCTAAGGGGAAAGAGCAGGGGAGTGGGACTAATTGGATAGTTCTTTCAAAGAGCCGGCACAGGCACGATGGGTTGAAAGGCTGTGCTGTGTGATTCTATAATTCTATTCTGTAGATCAAATCGAATTGGCTGGATATTGATATTTGTGATTGTGGGGACCTTGGGAGGATTCTGAGTAGAATCTTCCATTTGCCACATCTGGCTGAAAACGCTTGCAAACACCTTGACTAATAGAACCCATTTCTCGGGTGATAAGTAGCCTCCTAAGCCTCAAACATGGTAGGCAGGAAGTGCACACTCATTACAAGGCAGAACTGCGCCACCCGCCATATTGGTATAGGCAAAAAACTTGGCATCCAGGGCCTGAAACAGGCATTAGGCCTGGATATTTAAACAAGAGGCCGAACGCCTGTTTGAAGCCCGCTCTGCAATATTGGTTTGCCCTGAGGCAGCCGGTGTCGGCTGCATGCAGGAAAACCAGGTCTTCATGCAGCCTAACAGGTGATCCTTAAAGAAACTGTGGCAGGCCGCAACCAAGAAGGTAAGATTTAAAATATACTTACCTGAATGTGGAGCCGGGAAGAATGTGGAGCTCCTCACGACCATACATTCAAAGCACATGGGTCGCTTCCTGCCACTGCACCACCCCTCTGATGACCACTGCCACCACCCGCCCCCCCCACAATCATCGCTGCTAGCCCCCCCATCCCGGCCTCTGCCCTCCCAGCTCCCGGTCAACTACGTATTCTGGGACTGCAGTCACATGTAGGCAAAATCAAGCAGGGCCCCTTCCCTGAGGACATTAGTCAACAGCACCTCTCATGGTTATTCGCGCTGGTGCTAACCCACGAATTATGATATTTATTGAATTCATCTTCACAATTTGCCATGGTGGAATTATGAACTCGCAAACACTGGGTTTCTAGTCTAGTAACATAACCACCAGTCTACTTTACCCATACATTCCATACGTTCCAGTATGGCAGGTGCCCTTAGTGGTGTAGGCCAATACCATTCAAACGGAAATCAGGGAACGTCTCCCTGACCTCGAAAAGCCTGCTGGGTTCATTGACGAAGATTATCGTTGGGCCCATCTTGGCACTTACGCTGAGATATACTCAATCGCAGATGTTTGGGGCCCTTGGCGATAATTTTAACTTTGGGCGACAGTATAAAATGGACAATATCAAAATGGCTGCCCTTTATACTTCAATGGAAAGGAAAATAGTGTATGATGTATAATGGGCAGTTCATTCGATATTGTCCATTTTGCACCAGCACCCAAAGTTAAAATTGCCGCCGTGTCTTTAAAAACCTCTCTGGTTTTGTGCCTCCCTACTTTGGTAACCTCCTCCAGCCCTACAACCCACCCACAAGTTCTCCATTCCATTGAGTCTTGCCTCTTGAGCATTCCCACTTCCCTTTGCCCCACTTCTGCCACCCATGCCTTCAGTCGCCAGATCTCACTCTCTGGAATTTCCTGCCCAAACCCTTTTTCCAATCCATCTCCGTCCTCTGCTTTAAGACTCTCCTCATAACCCACCTTTTTGACCAAATATTTGGTCACCTCTCCTAAATCTTTCTTTCTTTGGCTTGGTGCCTGTTTTTTTCCCAATGCCTCTGTGAAGCACCTTGGGACATTTTCTACATTAGAAGTTCGATATTAAATGCAAATTGTTTTTTTAATGTTCTAAATCAATACATGTTAATTAGTTTTAGTCCCATGATAGCATTGCTGATGAATCATTTTGAGTATGTCATGTAATGTAGGACATCACAGTTTCTGTGTAGCAGATATTCTAGAAAATAAATTAAAGGGGAAAAATTACTCTCTTGTAGGTTTTTATTTCATTTTATTACACTCATTTGTTATGACTACTCCAGGTGCTAGTTTACCCATCTCTGCTGTTTATGTTTAAAGATAGTTCATTTATTTCTGTTCCCCTGTAGTATTGTATTTGAATCCATTTTCCCATTGCTGTGGTTTATTTTCACATTAAAGAACTGTGCACTAATTCATGATTGACATGATTGATATGGATGAATCAGCACCGTCAAGCTTTATTCAGCTGTGATTTAATAGCTGGTTGCCAGTTATGTAGGGCTGGATTTTCTCAGCCCCGAGGAGGCGGGTATGGAGGCGGGACTGCCGGTAAAGTTGCAGAATGTGGGGGCGGCTGGCAAACCCACCCCCATCCCGCCTCCGTGCCCTTTTGTCAGGAGGCGGGAAGCCGTCCTGCCCTGGGGCCCGTCTCCTCGAGGCAGAAAAGGGATTAAATCCTATTAACTGCCTGTTAACAGGTAGTTAACAGGTAGTTAACAGGCAGAAAATAGGATTAGTCCCATTTTACCTTTCCAAGTGCAGGCTTCCCGACCTTGGAGAACCCCGCCAGGGTGTAGGAGGCGAAGAGGAGGTCTGCGGGGGGTCGGAGGGGTCTGAAAGTGAGATGTAGAGGTGAGTGATGGGTGCAAGTGTGGAGTGGTAAATATGTAAGGTGAGTGTTAAGTGTTATAAAATGTTCACTTACCTTTGTTTCTGCCTACAGCCTTCAGCCGCTGTGGATCCGGAGTCCTGATATATTCATTGTAGATTTCACAGACTGGCTGTTGGATCCTCTGAACCAACAGCCAGGTGATTTCTGCAAAGTTGAAAGGTTTGATGAATCCTGAACACAAGAACTCATCAAACTACACAGAATGTCAGTGTTTGACAGCTTCACAGAGCTGTCAAATGCTGACATTTCTTCTTTCAAGAAATCTTGACAGATGGCACATCAGACGTTGACGTGCTCTGTCAGTGACTTCCCCCTAATTGGCCTGCTGAGCTCGCTGGGTGGGCTTAACAAGGTCAATCAGAGGAAAATCCCGCTGGTTGGCCAGAAGCTGATGGAGGCGGGATTGAGAGCCGGCAAGCAGCAGTCCCGCCTCCAAAAGCTGCTCATTGAGAAAATCCAGCCCATAGTGTTTAGAAAGAATATTTTTATTGAAATCTATTGCTTTATTAATTATTTACAATGCTGTTTAGTGAGTCTTAAAACTGGAATTATACAAGGAGACAGCATTTTGTAAAATAGAGCTATTGGGAAGAACCAGCGTGTTTATCAGGCTTAAACTATTTACAAAAATAGCGCAATATGAAGCTGAAGTATTTTGCAGGCTTATAGTCAAATCATAACTAAATTTTGCCTGTTGCACACATGCCTGCATAAAATTGCAATTAAATATGAAAGTTGTTGCATAAAATGCCACAGCTTTTAATAATAACCTTTAAAATTAAATGTGTTTGTGTATATATATGTGTATTAATGGTGTAATGAAAATGATCAGCAAAAAGGAGCATAGTGTGGATTCTCACTGGTTTGATGCTTTTTCTGTTTTACTATTGAATACTATCATGTATTTTCAGTGGATCAGTAAAATACGTCAAAAATAAGACAACACATTCGGCTCTAAATTTAACTTTCAGACTGCTTGTGTTGCTTCTCATTATGTTGTAAAGTAAAATAAGTCTGTACAGGAGACGTCAGGGTTAATCTTACACATTCCATCCCAACCCGTTTCCATTCCCCCCCACCGCAACCGCCCCCCCCGCCCCAAGCCGCTTCCATTCAAGCATTGCAGCTCAGCTCAGAGAATCAGTGCAGAAGTCCTGAGTTGAATGTTGATGAGCTGCTGGCTCCTGGGAGTTTACCCCTGTGCACAGATCCTGTGGTAGGGCCTGGATGCTCATGCAGCTCTGTACAGGGTCGCAGGCCCAAACTCAAGACATGTGTACCTCAGGGTATTTCCCATAATTCTTGATACTAGCATCAGCACCCCAGAGGAACTAATTATATTTGCAAAGATCCTGGCTCTCCTAACAATTGCTCACAATAGAGACACTGAAAAGTTTTTTTAAACAGATAAACATATTTATGATAATCAGAAAAGAGATAAATCTTTAAAAAATATCGAATGTGGGAAAGGTGCCCTGTATTTTTTCTATCTGATCTGTTTGGGTTCCTTTCTCTTTTGCCAAAGTGTATTAATTAAAGAACTGGACTCTGAACATGTTGCACTGTTTTTATGCAAATTGGAAATGAGTTGCACACACCGATGGCCTCAGTAGCTGCTTGCACTAGATGTTTCTGGTTCAGCTCATTTACATACCCTTTGGAGCAGCCTTTGGCGAATATCCCACATAAAACAGGAGTAATGCGTTTTAGAGAGCAGTTTTTAAAAAGTCAGTTCTGGCTGAAGATTGCAGCAGCAGGCTGCGGGAGCAGCGGGTAAGGAGGAAAGTGTTTGGGTTAGTGAATTGGCTGTCAGCTAGCTTGACTGGATGTCTCGTGACTGCTTTTGCACTACTTTACAAGAATAGCTAACAGAGGAAAACTTGGCAGAGACAGCCATAGAAGGCAGCAGAGCATGACACAGAGACAGAGAAGAAGGTGCCACCAATTCACTGAGTCTGACCTGCAAACTCAGCTGGATGAAATAGAACACGGGAGAAACGGAGTACTGGGTGTTCATGGTAGGAGAACTGCTAAAAGATCACATGTGTCATGTGGAGGAAGGTAGCACTGGCACTGAGTGCCAGCTCTTCCATCCCAAGGACCGCAGACGAGTGCAAAAAAATTCAATGACCTGACCAGGGTAAACAAGGTAACACACCAGCCACTCTCCTTTTTCTTCCTTGGGCACGCTGGGCACCAACACATTCTTCATCCACTAATAGTAACAGTTGTACAACTAGCCCTTCACTAGTCATCGTGATTAAGAAGAATATTAAGTCAGGATCTTCCAGTATGGCTACCTATCTCCCCAACAGCAATTACTTGAAGGCACAACCATAACACCACTTCCTCTACTTTATCAGGTTATGCCATCACATCTCTTACTTTAGCTTTCTCATACCATATACTCCTCAACTTCTAACCATTCTCGTCATTTACTCTATCCTCTTGCAGGAGAAAATGACACATAATCACCACCAGGAGCACGCTGCCATAAGGGCCGCGATTTTGCCGGTGCTCAGAGTGCGGGTTCAGAGGCAGGTCAGCTGTTAAATTCAAAATGATTGACGGCGGGTTGGAAACCCGGCGCAATCCCGTCTCCGTGTGAGTTTTCAAAGTGTCAGGTCTGCGATTTCACAACAGACCCAACACCAAGCGACGGGTGAGGGATTTAAGACACTTAGAGGGAAAAATTGGGTTGCTTTGCGCCTCCCGTTGGTGCCCCTGGGGGGCGCTAACGCAGCACAAAGCCCCTAGCGCCCGGGCGTGGCACCTCTAATGCCTCCCGCAAAACTCAGCAGGAGGCTAGCAGCGGCAGTAGCCGGTAGTGCCTCGTGGCATTGCGCCTCCGGCGATGACGTCATCGCCATGCGCAGCGCCCCGCTTGCGCCCCGGCCACAAACTTGGGTTGCCCCCCTTGACCTATCGCCAGACGATATGTCCGACAGGGTCAGGGTAGTGTTTTTGCAGCCGCGGCAACGCAAGTTAAACGGCAGGTGTCGGACGGCCATTTTTTTTGGCCGTCTGCCAGCACCTGCCCCCTTCCCCTTTTTTATTCGGGGTGCTGGCCGCGATCGCTCAGCCCGGCACTCCTCTTGAGTGCTGGGCTGCTTTCCCGGCATCCTGCTCCCTGGTGGTCCAGCAGGACCCCGGTGCGCGCAGCGCTAGGCCCCTCCCCTATAATCAGGGCTGGGAGGCCTGCAATACCGCAGTGCTACGTAACGACGTGCATGGCGCTGTTTCACGTCGTGCTGCGATATTCACTTGTAGCACCCCAGGAAGGAGGGGGAGTGCTTCCAGTAGGGCCCCACCTCCTGCTTGGGGCGCTACCACTGAATTTATGGCGCAGGGGCGCTCACCTTTTTGGGGCGCTAAAAGAAGTGCCCCGGTGAAGTTAGCGCCCCAAAGGGGGCGCCACTAAATTTTTCCCCCTTAACTCCCTGTTAAGTGCTTGTTAATTGCTATTTTGACAGCCTTTTCCTATTTTCTCACATTTTCAACGGGTTTCACGATGTTCAGAGATCACGTCAGGTAAGTATGTCGGGAGAACCAACGAGCTGGATAGTTCACAGCTGCAACTGCAGTCTAAAAGCTGCACTCTCACATCTGTTCACTTTCAAATATCAGAGGTTGCAGATTTCAGGATTTGGGAGACACATTCTGCGTTGAGGCTGTAAGTGTGTGGTGTTAACTCTATATCCACTGTCACCTCCATTGTTGGACATAAAAGGCGCCCTCACCCTTCATTGTGCCACTTCAAATTGTGAGCAGACATGTGGCAATGATGTCAAACATTCACAGAACATGAATTTATTACAGCAGAACAAAAGATCATAAACTTAACATTGATTTCTAGCAGAACACCTTTGTGAGTACCCTTGTGCCTATTTATGTGTTAGCTTTCTTACTCGTGCTTCTACGAGGTGCTACTCCTGTGGCTTCACCAGATGTATAGGCAGCCTGCTCACTTCCCTGCTGCGCCTGCTTAGATGCCTTTGGTGGTCGTCCTCTGAGTTTTGGAGCCGGTGAGGGCCCTGGCAAAGTCTGCTCCTCCTGCGGCTATGCAGGGGCAGACTCGGCCATCACTGACATCCCTCATAACGGGGACGTCCACAAACCTCTGGTTCCTCTCCACAATAGATGCCCACCTATCCTCTATAGCTGGCCATCTATTTAGAAGTGTTACCACGTTGTCCTGAGTCTGGCGATTTATGTCCTCCATGGAGGTTGCCATCCTTTCCATGGCGGCACCTACATTTGCCATTGCGTGCGCCATGGCGTTGCTCATGCTTGAGATGGACTCCTCCGTTCTCTGCACACTCGCAGTCACCGTGGTTGCAAACCCAGTCAGAGCCTCCTGCACTTGTTCCTGAAGCTCCAGCAGCGCTCCCTTTCTGGATGGCCCCCGAGGCTCATCGTCTACATGCAGCTGAGCAGAGCTAGGAGCATCCTGCACCCTCCGACGAGGACACTCCACTGCTGTCCCTGTCTCCACCATCTGCTCTTGCTCACTCGTGAGTTGTGATACACCAGGTGACAACACTACTCTATTTTGCAAACAACCCACCGAGGTGTGTGTCTCTGCGCTGGTGCTGGGTGCGCTCATTTCTGCTGACTCTGTTCCCTCAGAGGATGCAGCATCCTTTGAGGAGTCTTCCTGCTTTTCCTCCTGACAGTAGGCGGGCTCTTGATGGTCCTGTGGGAGAGTAAAGACATGAGTTAGACATGTGATATATAGATTGCAGACACATCCCATTGTGCACATGATGAGCATTCAATTTCTATTAACATCAGATCCCATATGAGCCACTCATGAAAGCCAAATAAGATTGATGGAGAATTATTCTGTCACTAGGTTGTTCTACTGACCCCCTCTCTCCATCCCCCACTTCGAACTGTTCCCGCAATTTTGAGAGCGGCCTCCTCAGCGTGGATGAGCTGTGAGAACGATGGTGGTCCTCCTCCTGTTCTCTCCCTCTCCCTATTACTGTTGACTCTCATTTCCTGCGATGAGGGAAAGAAGTGAAGTTTCAGTGAGTGTGATGGAATGAGTGTAAAGAATGGGTAGGATAGATGTTTAGAGGGAGACTATGATGGCGTGGGTTCCCATTACCAAGTTTCCTCCTTCGGAGTTGTTAGTTGTTGTTGTATAACATTGAGGGTGGGTGTGAGGGGTGCATAGTAAGATGGGGATGTGATTCTGTACATAGGGAGAGAGGGATGGGTAATGGTGCAAGGGATGTTAGGTTGAGTCAGGATGTGCAGGAGTAGGGTTGGCAATGCAGAATGATGGGGATGTGATGACAGGCACAGCAGAATGAAGGTAAGTGAGCTTTTATACTCACTTTTCCAGAATGCAGGAGTTCATTGAACCTCTTCCTGCATTGGACCCAGGTGCGACTGAACAGACACCTCCTCAGCTATTTGCAGCCAGACTGCCTTTGTCTGCTAAGGAGATTTCCTTCTTCCATCCCCCCCGGAATAATACCTCCCTACGTCCTCTGACTCCCTCCACAAGAACATGGAGGGAGTCATCGTTGAAGCGGGGAGCAGCCTTTGCAGACATCGTTGAAAGCGCCAGCACTTGGGAGCATCAAAAACAAAGTGAGAGCTAATGGGGACATGGCCCCCTTCAAAAAAACTCCTCAACAGAGCAGCTCAGCAGACCCGCACCTTGTGATTAGGGTGGATAACGTACACGTGATGATGTTCCCAAGCACCTGCTGCCCTTGTCCTTCTAGGTGGTAGAGGTCGTGGGTTTGAGAGGTGCTGCCGAAGAAGCCTTGGTGAGTTGCTGCAGAGCATCTTGTAGATGGTAAACACTGCAGCCACGGTATGCCGGTGGTGAGGGAGTGAATGTTTAAGGTGGTGGATGGGGTGACAATCAAGCGGGCTGCTTTATCCTGGATGGAGTAAAGCTTCTTCAGCATTGTTGGAGCTGCACTCATCCAGGCAAGTGGAGAGTATTCCATCACAGTCTTGACTTGTGCCTTGTAGATGGTGGAAAGGCTTTGGGGAGTCAGGAGGTGAGACACTCGCCGCAGAATACCTAGCCTCTGACCTGCTCTTGTAGCCACAGTATTTATGTGGCTGGTCCAGTTGAGTTTCTGGTCAATGGTGACCCCCAGGATATTGATGGTGGGGGATTCGGTGGTGGTAATGCCGTTGAATGTCAAGGGGCGGTGGTTAGATTCTCGCTTGCTGGAGATAATCTGTTAGAGGTTTTTGAAGATGTAACTAGTAGGATGGATAAGGGGGAACCAGCGGATGTAGTGTATTTGGATTTTCAAAAAGCATTCGATAAGGTGCCACACAAGAGGTTATTATACAAAATTAGGACTCATGGTATTGGGGGTAATATATTAGCATGGATTGAGAATTGCTTAATGGACAGAAAACAGAGATTAGGAATAAATGGGATTTTTTTCAGGTTGGCAGGCTATAACTAGCAGGGTACTGCAAGGATCAGTGCTTGGGCCTCAGCTATTTACAATCTATATTAATGACTTAGATGAAAGGACTGCGTGTAACATATCCAAGTTTGCTGACGATACAAAGTTAGGTGGAAAAGTAAGCTGTGAGGAGGAAGCAAAAAGGCTGCAGAGAGATATAGGCAGGTTGACTGAGCAGGCAAGAACATGGCAAATGGAATGCAATGTGGGGAAGTGTGAACTTATCTACTTTGGTTGGAAAAAACAAAAAAGCAGAATATTTTTTGAATGGTGAGAGACTGGGAAATGTTTGCACTCAGAGGGACCTGGGTGTCCTTGTACATGAATCACAGAAAGTTAACAAGCAGGTACAGCAAGCAATTAGGAAAGCAAATGGTATGTTAGCTTTTGTTACAAAGGGATTAGAATATAACAGTAAAGAAGTCTTACTACAATTATAGAGGGCATTGGTGAGGCCACACCTGGAGTACTGTGTACAGTTCTGGTCTTCTTACCAAAGGAAAAAAATGAGAAGTCGCACAACACCAGGTTATAGTCCAACAGATTTATTTAATTTTACAAGCTTTCGGAGCGGTTCGCTCCTTCCTCAGGTAAGTTAGCAGTGAGAGAATCTCCCAGAATTCACAATTTAAACACAGACAAAATCTATTCAAATCTTTCCCTACATCAAAGACACACTAAGAGCACAGCCAAGACAATGAGATGTGTCCCAGGGGGTCCAACGTGTCAAACCACCTGCTGGCTGCATATCCTGTCAATTTGTGTTGGTTCTTGTGTTAGTCTTTTAAAAAAAAAAAACACCTGGGAAGACCGGCCATGATGTCAAGTCACGTTCTGTATCGTGACATGAACCCGATATCGCGATTGAGGCCATCCTCATGAGTGCGGAACTTGGCTATCAGTTTCTGCTCTATGATTTTGCGCTGTCGTGTATCCCGAAGGCCGCCTTGGAGAACGCTTACCCGCAGATCCGAGGCTGAATGCCCCTGGCTGCTGAAGTGTTCCCCGACTGGGAGGCAACCCTCCTGCCTGGCGATTGTTGCGCGGTGTCCGTTCATACGTTGTCTCAGTGTCTGCATGGTCTCGCCAATGTACCATGCTCTGGAGCATCCTTTACTGCAACGTATCAGGTAGACAACGTTGGCCGAGTCACATGAGTATGTACCGTGTACCTGGTGGGTAGTGTCCTCACGTGTGATGATGGTATCTGTGTCCATGATTTGGCATGTCTTGCAGAGGTTGCCGTGGCAGGGTTGTGTGGTGTCTTGGTTGCTGTTCTCCTGAAAGATGGGTAATCTGCTGCGAACGATGGTACTTTTGAGGTTAGGCGGCTGCTTGAAGGCGAGTAGTGGAGGCGTGGGGATGGCCTTAGCAAGGTGTTTGTCGTCATCGATGACATGTTGAAGGCTGCGAAGAACATGGCGTAGTTTTTCCGCTCCGGGGAAGTACTGGACGACGTAGGGTACTCTGTTGGTTGTGTCCCGTGTTCGTCTTCTGAGGAGGTCTATGCGGTTTTTCGCTGTGGCCCGTCGGAACTGTCGATCGACGAGTCGAGCGTCATATCCCGTTCTTACGAGGGCGTCTTTCAGTGTCCGTAGGTGTCCATCGCGTTCCTCCTCGTCTGAGCAGATCCTGTGTATTCGCAGGGCTTGTCCATAGGGGATGGCTTCTTTAACGTGGTTAACCTAAGGAAAGACATACTTGCCTTCGAGGAGTGCAGCGAAGGTTCACTAGACTGGTTGAGGGAATTGCCCTATGAGGAGAGATTGAGTCGACTAGGCCTATATTCCTTTGAGTTTAGAAGAATGAAAGGTGATCTAATTGAAACATATAAAATTCTTAAGGGGCTTGACAGGGTTAATGCTGGAAAATGTTTCCCCTGGCTGGGGAATCTAGAACCAGGGGTCACAGTCACAGAATAAGGGGTAGGCCATTTAGGACTGAGATGAGGAAAAATGTCTTCACTCAAAGGGTTGTGAATCTTTGGAATTCTCTACCCTCGAGAGCTCTGGATGCTCAGTCATTGAGTATATTCAAGACAGAGCTCGAATTAAGGGATTTGGGGATGGTGCGGGAAGGTGGAGTTGAGGTAGAAGAACAGCCATGATCTTGTTGAATGGCAGAGCAGGCTCGAAGGGCCAAATGGCTTACTCCAGCTCCTATTTCTTATGTTCTTATGTTATTGCCTGGCACTTGTGTGGCGTGAATGCTACTTGCCACTTATCAGCCCAAGCCTGAATGTTGTTCAGGTCTTGCTGCATGCGGGCATGGACTGCTTCATTATCTGAGGAGTTGCGCATGGAACTGAACATTGTGCAATCATCAGCGTAAATCCCCACTTGTGACCTTATAATGGAGGAAAGGTTATTGATGAAGCAGCTGAAGATGGTTGCGTCTAGGACACTGCCCTGAGGAACTCCTGCAATGATATCCTGGGGCTGAGATGATTGACCTCCAACAATCACAACCACCTTCTTTTGTGCGAGGTATGACTCCAGCCAGTGGAGAGTTTTCCTCCTGATTCCCATTGACTTCAATTTTCCTAGGGCTCCTTGGTGCCACACTCGATCAAATGCTGCCTTGATGTCAAGGGCAGTCAGTCTCACCTCACCTCTGGAATTCAGCTCTTTTGTCCATGTTTGGACCAAGGCTGTAATGAGGTCTGGAGCTGAGTGGTCCTGGCGGAACCCAAACTGAGCAGGTTATTGATGAGTAAGTGCTGCTTGATAGCACTGTTGATGACACCTTTTATCCATTTGCTGATGATTGAGAGTAGACTGATGGGGCGGTAATTGGCCGGATTGGATTTGTCCTGCTTTTTGTGGACAGGACATACCTGGGCAGTTTTCCACATTATCGGGTAGATGCCAGTGTTGTAGCTATACTGGAACAGTTTAGCTAGCGGCGTGGCTAGTTCTGGAGCACAAGTCTTCAGTATGACAGCCAGGATGTTGTCGAGGTGCATAGCCTTTGCCACACACAATCTGAAGAGTGAGAAAGTTGAGGGGGTTTTCTGTTGGAGCTTGTATTGATTGCACCCTGGATCTTGGGAAGTCTAACAACCCTGTAGAACTGGATGGCCCTATCTCACTGAGGCCTTCCTGTGCTGCCAAAGGTGATGAATTCCCCAGCTAGCTATAAAATGCATCAGTCACCTGATGAATACATGCATACTCTACCCTGGCTGATAGATTATGTTATAGATGAGAGCCTTATAACTTGTATTGTATGTTAGCAGCCTCGGAATGTACTACAAAGCATTGGTGTGTGAGCAGTTAATGAACCCCAGGTGTATTACAGTCTTGATGTGTGTTGCTATATATTTTTGATTCTACGTATCACATTACAGATTTGCCCATGCATTTATATTGTTAAGGTCACAGTGTTAAAGGACATAGCTGATGAGTTACAAGGGAGCAGCAGCTGACTGTAGGGAACTACATCAGCCTGAGCTGCTGTGGGAGCCAGCTGGTCATTGTTGTATTGTGATTAGACATTGAAATATATTTTGAAAGAGGTGTGGAACTTTCCTTAACGTTTACCCTGAGTAGAGTGTAGCATCCAGAAAACATTTATAAATATTCCAGACAAAAAGTGCAGTGGCAAAGCTATGTCACTGTGGATTCAAGTAGTTCTAAATGAAGTGTTATGTTGTGACAAGATTATACTTGGGTATTGCACAAATTTAATGTATACCAGCTACAATATCCCCCTTTAACACGTAGTGAAATAAATTCAGTATCATTCATGTCTAAATCACATACTGTAGTCGTACTCTGTTCCATCATTTTCCATCTATTTTAACCAGCTCCCACTTGAACGAACCCAGCCCCACTGCAGGTCACAGCTAGTAAAAATTGATGATTCATTCATATCCTTGATGTTATCTCTTACTGTCAAATTCTCCATATATATGTTGTAAATCAGATAAATTATATTCCCCTCTTCCCATATCCATAGTAGAGGAGCAGATCTTTCAGAAGAAAATAAGCTGTCTTGGGGACACAGAAACAGCCATTGATAATTTGTCTACGATCTCAGGTGGATTAGTCCTACAAATGCATATAGGCCAACGGTCAGCATTTTAAACTGACACAGTGTTTTAACTCGTGTGTCAGCATGTTAGTGTTTCATACTGAAAATCCACCTTTTTCACTGGGATTAGAATTTGTCACAATCAACAATCAGATCATTTGGAAAATAGAACTAAAAGCTAGTTAGGACATTGAGATTGAGTGGTGTATGGAACGGAAGACTATTGGAACTAATTAGATCAGTTGGTGGGTGGGACTGAGGCTGTTGGAGCCATTCAGATAAGTTGGGGGTGAATTGGGAACCAATAAATTGGATCTTTCCATATCCCATTGTTCTTGTGCACGATATTGAGGTACCAAAATTTTAATGAATTGATGGTTTCTGAGAGCCACAGTTATAGGTGTGTTTATTTATCCCTGAAGAAGTTACATGTAACAAATAAGCTACTAAGTGAAGCATGTAAAAACTCCATTTTCCTCAAAGGAATATTATGGGCTATGCTGGCTATTGTCTTCAGTAAATATTTATTTTGTTTACAGCTGCTCTTTAAAGATAAGGGGGATATTCCCTGGTGTGAATGAATTAGCTGGCCTCATTTGTGCATTTCTGTAACTGCACTTGTAGAAAACCCAAGGTTTGGAAATAAGGAGCGGGTTGGAGCGGTGTTGACAATGACGACAACACATGCATTTATACAGCGCCTTTAAGATAGAAAAATGTCCCAAATCACATTGGCCCAGAAATTGATCTCGCTCTGTTCCCGCGGGGGTAAGCCTTCCCCGCGATGTCTCACCTCGCTTATGCTTTTTCTGATCCAGCTCGCACGAACTTGATGTTCCAGACATCAGCTGTGCTGGGCTTGCGTATCCCAGCGGCGTAGTGAATTCGTGCGAGCTGTGGGATCACGTGACTCAGTTAGAGCCAATGGCAGCACACCATCTTCCATTCATAAGTCTCACAGCCATCACCCCCCCAAAATAACAGCTAAACCTCAATTAAATTAAAAAAAAAACCCATCACATTAATAAAATAAGTATAGTTAATTAAATTAACCATTTTAAATAAAAAATTAAATTTTTGAAAAAATTTAAAATCTTTTAAAAAGTTATAAAAATAAACTTACCTGTCTTTAAAGTCTATAAAAAAGATATACCTGTAAAAAAAAAATCAAAAAAATACTTAATTCACTAATTACCTTCTTAAAAGCGGGTCTTACTCCTCCTTTTTACATTTCCAAAATCTTCCCTACTTACCTGCGCGTCCAAAGCATGAAGTGCACAGCGTGCGCGCAGCCTGTAGCGCGCGCGCGATGCACCCAGGCCCCGCCCCCTTTTCGGAAGAGCAATTGCCGGTTTTCAGCGCATGCGCAGGGCATGCAGAAAACCGGCAATTGGAGTGGGAATACGCGAGAGTATGCAGTGCGTACTCTCGCGTCCCGGGATCAATTTTCGGCCCATTAGAGAGACGTAAAGAAAAGACACTGAGCCAAAGAAGGAGATATTATGAGGGGTAGCCAAAAACCTGGTCAAAGAGACGGGTTTTAAGGAGGATCTGAAAAGAGGAGAGGAAAGTGGTGAAGCAGAAGGGTTCAGGGAGGGATTTACAGAGTATGGGGCCTTGGTGGCTAAAGGCATGGGCGGCAGTAGTGGGTGAAGGGAGGGGGCTGCACAAGAAACCAGAGCCAGAGGAATGGAGCATTTGGGGTGGTTGCAGGGATAGGTACAGAGATAGTCAGGGGTGAGGCTACAAAAGGAATTAAACAGAATGAGAATTTTAAATTCAATGCATTGCGGACTGGAAGCCAATGTGTGTCAGCAAGGCGGGGGTAATGGGTGATGGGACTTGATGCAGGATAGGAAAAAGGCAGCAGAGTTTTGAATCAGCTGAATTTTATGGAACGTGGAGTCAGGAGAGCATTGGAATGGTCACAAGGTTGGCTGCTGACCAGGGTGGCACTGTTACGATAGCAAAATACTGCGGATGCTGGAAATCCGAAATAACAACAGAAAACGCTGGAAAAACTCAGCAGGCCAGGCAGCATCCGTGGAGAGAGAAACAGAGTTAACGTTTCAGGTCGAAGACCCTTCGTCAGAACTGGAAAAAAGCAGGAAATGAAATAGATTTAAAGCAAGTATAATGCTGGGAAAAGGGGGAGGGGATGAAAGAACAAAGGGGAAGGGTAGTGGTAGTATAGAAGATGGGGAGAGATTAAGAGACATTGAGAGACATTAAGAGATATTCAAGGCGAGAGGAGGTGGTAATGTGACAGGTTGAGGCTAGATGAAGTGTGAAATGCTCTGGCGGAATGAAGGACAGCTGCCAGCTTCAGGGAGGGAAGAAAAAAAGGGGCCAAACAAAAGGGTGGATGAAAAAATAAAATATATATATATATATATATGATAGGGGCCGTGGTTATGATCTGAAATTGTTGAACTCTATGTTGAGTCCAGAGGGCTGTAGATTGCCTAAACAAAAGATGAGGTGCTGTTCCTCGAGCTTACGCTGAGCTTACGTGGAACAATGCAAGAGGCCGAGGACGGTGAGGTCAGAGTGGGAGTGAAGCGGTGAATTAAAGTGATAGGCCACCGGGAGCTCGGGGTCCCCCTTACGGACTGAATGGAGGTGTTCCACAAAGCGGTCACCCAATCTGCGTTTGGTCTCCCCAATGTAGAGACCACCACATCGTGAACAGCGAATACAGTATACTAAATTGCAGGAAGTACACGTAAATCGCTGTTTCACCTGGAAGGGGTGTTTGGGGCCCTGGACAGTGGGAAGGGGGGAGGTATAAGGGCATGTGTAGCATCTCCTGCGCTTGCACGGGAAGGTGCCGGGCGAAGGGGAAGGGGTGCTGGGGGTGGTAGAGGAGTGGACTAGGGTGTCGCGGAGGGAGCTGTCCCTACGGAATGCTGAAAGGGGAGGTGAGGGGACGATGCATTTGGTGGTGGGATCATGCTGGAGGTGGCGGAAATGGCGGAGGATGATCCGTTGAATGTGGAGGCTGGTGGGGTGAAAGGTGAGTACAAGGGGAACTCTATCGTGGTTCTGGGAGGGAGGGGCAGGGGTGAGGGCAGAAGTGCAGGAGATAGAACAGACACGGTCGAGGGCCGTGTCAACCACAGTAGAGGGGAATCCTCGGTTGAGAAAAAAGGAAGACATGTCGGAAGCACTGGTATGGAAGGTGGCATCGTCAGAGCAGATGCGGCGGAGACGGAGAAACTGGGAGAATGGAATAGAGTCCTTACAAGAGGCGGGGTGGGAGGAAGTGTAGTCCAGGTAGCTATGGGAGTCAGTGGGCTTGTTGTGGCGCTGTGGTTGTTTGGCGAACCGACCTCTACCTTGCGGAGGCTAAATGCCAACTCTCTGACACCTCCTCCTTCCTCCCCCTAGACTAGGACCCCGCTACCGAACATCAAGCCATTATTTCCAAGACTGTCACTGACCTCATCACCTCTGGAGACCTTCCCTCCACGGCCGCCAACCTCATAGTCGCCCAACCCCGCACAGCCCACTTCCACCTCGTTCCCAAGACCCACAAAGAGAACTGCCCTGGTAGAGTCATCATTTCAGCCTGTTCTTGCCCCACTGAACTGATTTCATCCTATCTGTAGAATTCGCAAAATTATCGCGATTTTATAATAATGAGAAGGAGACATAGGGGGAAAAATTAGGTCGCGCCCCATTTGGGGAACAAATATCGTCTGGAAACTTCACTTTTACCGCCCCGGGAGGTGAGTGGAGCGCTAAATCAGGCGCTGCACACCTGTCTTAAGGCGCAAAGGCCGAGCAGTGAGGCGCTAACTCAGCGCGCGAGCGCAGCGCAGCTGCTGCCAGTTAGCGAGGGAACACAGACACACTGGCGCCGGCCACTTCTTAAAGCGGGGGGGGGCCAACTTGCTCCCCAGCCACACCCTGCTCATTGCAGCCTTGAATCTCGGCCTGGAGAGACCTGTGAATCCATTTTGCTGCCAAGGATGGAGAGGGTGAGAGAACGAGCTCATCGCTTCACCGAGCGGGCCTTGGATGCTCTGGTTGGCGCGGTGGAGCGCAGAAGATGTATGCTCTTCCCTGAGAGTGGCAGGAGGCCTTTGCCACGCGAGTTTAGAAGAGTGTGGAGGGAGGTGGCTCAGAGCGTCTCCTCCAGGAGCATGGTGCCCAGGACCCATACTCAATGCCGCAAAAAGTTCAACGACCTCACTCGGGTCATCAGGGTGAGTGGCTTTTTCTCAATACCTCTCCATCCCTCCATCTCAACCTCACTCTATGGCCAGAGGGTCTTAAAACCCCAATGCACAACACTCATCCAACACCTATGGCCCTTTCATCAAACACACACACACATTCCACACTTTGCATACAGTAAGGGCTATTCACCTATGGGAGGCACATCAGGCAAGACCATGGCTGCATACAGTAAGGGCTATTCACCTATGCGAGGCACATCAGGCAAGACCATGGCTGTATATTTACTCAGATGCTGTCCTTTTTCTTACAGGCCAAGCTGGCGCATAATCGGAGACAGCAGCAACGGACAGGTGGAGGGCGGCCTCAGCTGCAACCCCTCAGCGATCTTGAGGAGCGCGTCCACAGGATTGTGGCAAGCCGGGTGATCGGTCCCGTCGCCACTGGAGACGCCGACCCCGTTCTGGACAGCAATGGTAAGGTCATCACCTTTTTGTCCTCTGTCCTTCCACTTGTCCCTCACAACACCAGCCTTTGACACTTTCAATCTAACTTGCTAACTCGCTGCACTTATTCCTCCCTTACTGCCACCCTGTCCTCATGCTAAAGCCACTCTTGTACCTCCCTGCTTTCAGATGGTGATTCACCAGCTGAGGAGACGGGCCCTGAAGCTGCGACTGGGAGTGATGCTGCAGCCGAGGAGGAAGAGGAAGCCGTAGCATCAGTGCCACCCTCTCCCAAGGAAGCCCATGCCCACACTGGGAACACGCCTTCCCTGGAGGGGAGCAGGGGGCAAGGGTCTGATGAGGGTGAAGCTCCAGGACCCAGCGGGCTGCAGCAACGCCATGGGGGTAGGGAAGAACGGGGGCCTTCTCCCCAGAGGGAGAGTATGCCAGACACTCCTACTGCAATGGACGCAGAGGAGGAGTGGCTGATCGGAGAAATGAACACCCAGGCGGTGGGCATGCACACTGAGCTCATGGGTGCAGTGGGAAGGGTGCCCGAATGCATTGAGTCACTGGCAAGGAGTGTGGAGCACTTCGCTGTAGCACAGGCGGATGCCACACTAACGCTTAGTGCTGCAATTCAGTCACTGGCTGCCGTGATCCCATCTCTGACTGCTCTCATGCAGACTCAGATTGAGGCCACGCGAGCACAGACTGCTGCCAACCTCGATGGTTCGTGCACATGTCCCCGGGGCTGTCACCGCGCCGCAGCAGACCAGCAATCTGTTCTCCAGCATATTGCTCCGGATGCTGAAGTGCTGCCCCGTGGGAGTGCCAGTGTGTCGGGCGAGCAGGGAGTTGCTGTCCTCTCTCACGATGACAGCATTCCTGCTGCCAACACTGTCACTTCTCCACTGCACTTGCCACCGCCTGTAGGACAGACTGCTGCCGCCCATGCAGAGTTGGTGCAGTCTGCAGCCGGGCCCTCCAGGCCCAGAACTGGTCGAGGCCGTCCTTCAGGGGCATCTGCAGTGTCAGGGTCTGACGAGCAGCAGCCTTCCACCAGCCTTGCTGCAGCCACTGAGGTCCCATTACGGAGGAGCAGTAGGGTTAGAAGGGGGGAAGTGCGCAAGGGAAGGAGATCACCCTCGAAGGGCAAAAAGTAGGAGGTGTGACAAAATGCTGGTCATTTTTTTATTAAAGGTCGAGGTTCATGGTCCAACTTTTGTTTAGTGTTTTGGACATTATCTCCAGGTTGTGAGAACCAGTTATGTTATTGACTGTTTTTTTGTGTTTATTTCTATGAGTTTGTCATGAGGAATTGACACACACAGAGTTTGTAAAATAAATAAGTTTCTGTATTCAAAATATACATGGTTGGTGGTTGGAATTATTGGTGCCTTGGCCGGCTTAGGGGTTGCGTGCTGGGTTCATTAATGTTGTTAGCAATGGCAGAAGCCATTTCCACAGCAGGGGCCCTAGAAGCGGCTTGCTATTAGCCGTTGACGGACAGCCCTTGCAGTTTGACCATTGTGGGCCGCCCTCCCGCCTTGGTGCTGCTGATGATCATCCTCCTCGTCCTCTTCCTCCTCTTCCTCCTCCTCCTCTGGTGGTGCTACAAGGCCTGGTGGCATTGGCTGGGTCCTGAGGATTGCCATGTTATGCAACATGCAGCACACGACTACGAAGTTCGATACTCGCTCAGGCGAGTACTGCAGGGCTCCTCCAGAATGGTCGAGACAGCGGAACCGTTGCTTCAGCACGCCGATTGTGCGCTCAATTATGTTCCTGGTAGCTTGATGGCTCTCATTGTACCGCAGCTCAGCAGGGGTGTTGGGCGTACGGAGTGGTGTCATCAGCCAGGTGCTCAATGCATACCCCTTGTCCCCGAGAAGCCAACCAACTGGCTGATGCGGTGCCTCGAAAAGTTCTGCCACAGTAGTCTGGCGCAGGATAAAAGCATCGTGGAAGCTGCCAGGATAGTGGGCATTGACAGCGAGTATCAGCTGTCTGTGGTCACAGACCAACTGAACATTCAAGGAATGGAACCCCTTTCTGTTCCGGAATTCCTCGGCATTCTCATGCGGAGCATGCAAAGCCACATGCGTGCAGTCAATGGCACCCTGCACCATGGGGAAGCCCGCTACCCTCGCAAAGCCCAGAGCGCGGTCACGCTGCTTGTCTGGGGTCATGGGGAAAGAGATGAACTCTCGTCTCCTTTTAAAGAGGGCATTTGTGACCTGCCGGATGCAGCAATGCACCGCGAACTGGGAGATATTGGCGAGGTCCCCAGCAGCAGCTTGAAATGAGCCAGTAGCGTAAAAGTTGAGAGCCACTGTGACCTTCACTGCCACCGACAGAGACGTCCTGGACCTCAGTTGAGGCTGCAGATCTGGCTGCAGCAGGTGGCAGAGCTCAGTGACCACCTCCTTGCTGAATCGCAGCCTTCGCAAACACAGCTCCTCAGACATATGAATGTAGGAGAGCTGTTCACGATATACCCTGGGAGGGTAAGCTCTCCTGTACATACGCCTGTTGGCCCTCCTCCGTCTGGCCATCATTGCCACTCTCTCTCTGCGTCTCTGTATCCTCCGATTCAGCTGGAGCAGGACGACGCCCCCAATCAGTGCAGCCCCCATATTCTCTTTGCAAGCAAAGTAATGAAGGACAGCAACTAAAGTACCAGCGAAGTTAGGATCAGTAGGCAAAACTACCTCACAAAGCGTTGAGTCAATGCAGAAGTCTCTCTTTCTCTCTCTCCGAATTTCTCTCTCTCTCTCAGAACGAGTGGTGCAAAAATGTCGACCACAGAAAAAGACAGGAAGAGGCCCCCTTTAAATAGCGCCCCCCCCAGCCCCACAGCGATTGATAGCGTTCCAGTCTTCCGGTCGTTGGATGCGCCAGGCGGTAAGGCAGGGGGCGCCACTCAATTTCCGCTGCGGGGCGCCACAAGGGCGTTGCACCATGGAATGACGTCACAATCTGCGCGCGCAGGTGGTCGCAGCGGTAAGTTTTAGCGCCGCCGCACAATCTCTAGTTAAGTTCCCGAGCGGCGCAAACATCGCTGCGCCCGGGCGTTAGCGGCTTTGCACCCCATTAGCGCCCTCTTAAGGCGCTAACGGGAGGCGCAACCAACTGAATTTTTACCCCATAAAGTTTCGTATAAACAGCTTTATTTCAGCAAAATGCTGTCAGGTTTCAAAACGGACACAACAGCCTGTAAAATGGCCGCCACGCCTCGTGGCAGAAGGTTCTAGACTTTCAGTAGGCAGACAAGATGGCGTTTCAATAAACATTTCAGCAAGATCGGACAGGACTCAGCACATTGGAGATAATGACAAGACGTGATGGGTTTGCATTTTAAACATAAATACTGGAATCGGTTTTCCAGGTCTATTTTACTGGGCAAACAAGGACCCATCCAAAGACATTGATCTGCAAATTCCCCACGGATCTACGATGAGAGAGCCGTTCGCGGGTACTCACAGCAAGCATTTGGAAGCCCCCAAAACCCCTCCAGGGAGACTCCTAGCCGGTTCCACAATGGGAGAAATATTAACGGGTACTCAGACAGTTACAAGTATCACCGAAACCCATTAATGACAAGTACCACCCCATACAAGAAGTTTGAGCGCCAATACATGACAAAAATAAACATTTAGATTGGGCGGGAGATAAGGAATTACAGTACTATAAACTGTAGTGTCCAAACGTCCATCTTTCTCTTATTCTTTACCACCGACTGAGCTCTGGACTCTCATTCTCTGATCCGCTGATTTTTCGGGAGTCAACCTCGTGGCTTGCCGCGAAGATCTGTGGAGAACTGATCTGCGAAGGCCTGGAAGCGGGCGCACCATCCCGAGGAGTCGGTAAACGGTGTTGGAACCGAAGGCCCGAGAGGAGATGAGATGAGATGAGATGAGAAGAGAAGAAGACGACAACACATATCGCCACGGTCAGTAAGCACCGACCGCGCCCGAAAATCGATTAACCACTTCTTCGAATTCTATCGGCTACTCCACAACTGGCCCTGGAAGACTTTTCTTCGAGTTCTACCGACAACTGGTGTCGGGCACAGTAAGACTCTTCTTCGAACTGTATCTGGAGTCCGAGATCAACAGAGATCTTCAAGACAGCAGACGGTCCAGCCTGCTAGCCAGAGCAGAAGCGAGTAAACAAGTGGGGTACAGAGACCCCTGATCAACACATGGATAGTCAGGTGCTGTGGTGAAAACATCCGAGCAGAGTTTCGGAATTCTCCGAGTTATCACGAGTGGTGAGCATGAGTCTCGATCCTACAGATCTAGATTAGGACAGGTATTGATAGGGGAGGGTTTATGTTTTAAGGATAATTATAATGTGTGTCCCCTTTTACGATGTGTCGTGTGCTCCTCGTTTCCCTAAACCTAGTTGCATAAATGTATGTAAGTTTGTACTGTCATTAATCTGTGCTTATGACATGTATTTCGTAATCTTGAATAATATGCAATAAAGATTTTCCATTTCGCACTATTCAAACGGGTCTACCTGAGTTTTCTCTGCATTATTGCTCTTGCACCTAAGTCCAGTGTCAGAACCGTAAGGGCGAGTGGGTCGAACCACTCACAGGTGTCTAGTGTTACCAGGCTGGCTGGAGACCAGAACAGGCAACAAGGCCTAACCCCGCACTAGCACCCAGGCTAAGCACAGAGCCACGTGAACCCCTTACATATCTCAACTCTATTTTCTCTCCCTTTGTCCAGTCTCTTCCCACCTACATTCATGACTCTTCTGACACTCTCCGCCAATTCAACAGTTTCCAGTTTACTGGCCCCAACTGTCTCCTTTTCACTATGGATGTCCAATCCCTCTACACCTCCATCCCCCACCAGGACGGCCTGAGGGCGCTCCGCTTCTTCCTTGAACAGAGGCCCAACCAGTCCCCTTCCACCACCACCCTCCTTCGCCTGGCTGAACTTGTTCTCACATTGAACAACTTCTCCTTTGACTCCACTCACTTCCTCCAAATTAAAGGTGTTGCTATGGGAACCCGCATGGGTCCTAGCTATGCCTGCCTTTTCGTGGGATATGTGGAACATACTTCATTCTAATCCCCTCCCTCAGCTCTTTTTCTGGTACATTGATGACTGTATCGGTGCCGTTTCCTTCTAGAAAATATCATCCACTTTGCTTCCAATTTCCACCCTTCCCTCACCTTCATGTGGTCCATCTCTGTCTCTTCCCTTCCTTGACTTCTCTTTCTCCATTTGTGGGGATAGGTTATCAACAAACATCCACTATAAGCCCACTGACTCCCACAGCTACCTGGACTACACTTCCTCCCACCCTGCTTCCTGTAAGGACTCTATTCCATTCTCCATCTCTGTTGCATCTGTTCTGACGATGCCACTTCCATACTAGTGCTTCCAATATGTCTTCCTTTTTCCTCAACCTAGGATTCCCCTCTACTGTGGTTGACATGGCCCACGACCGTGTCCATTCCATTTCCCGCACTTCTGCTCTCACCCCTTCCCCTCCCTCCCAGAGCCACGATAGGGTTCCCCTTGTTTCACCTTTCACCCCACCAGACTCCACATTCAGCATTCCGAAGGGACTGCTCCCTCCACAACACCCTGGTCCACTCCTCAATCACACCCAACACTCCCTCCCCTTCCCACGGCACCTTCCCGTGCAAACGCAGGAGATGCAACACCTGCCCTTTTACCTCCTCCCTTCCCACCATCCAGGGCCCCAAACACTCCATCCAGGTGAAACAGCGATTTACTTGTACTTCTTGCAATTTAGAATACTGTAAGAACATAAGAAATAAGAGCAGGAGTAGGCCATACAGCCCCTCGAGCCTGCTCCGCCATTCAATAAGATCATGGCTGATCATCGACCTCAACTCCACTTTCCCGCCCGATCTCCATATCCCTTGATTTCTCTAGAGTCCAAAAATCTAGCTTTCTCAGCCTTGAATATACTCAAAGACTCAGCATTCACAGCCCTCTGGGGCAGAGAATTCCAAAGATTCAGAACCCTCTGAGTGAAGAAATTCCTCCACATCTCGGTCTTAAATGGCCTACCCCTTATCCTGAGACTATGCCCCTTAATTCTAGACACTCCAGCCAGGAGAAACAACCTCTCAGCATCTACCCTGTCAATTCCCTTCAGAATCTTGTATGTTTCAATGAGATCACCTCTCATTCTTCTAAACTCCATAGAGTATAGGCCCATTCTAAACAATCTCTCATCATAGGACAGCCCTCACATCCCAGGAATCAATCTAGTGAACCTTCGTTGCACTGCCGCCAAGGCAAGTATATCCTTCCTTAGATAAGCAGACCAAAACTGTGCACAGTACTCCAGGTGTGGTCTCACCAAGGCCCTGTACAATTGTAGCAAGACTTCCTTACTCTTATACTCCAACCCCCTTGCAATAAAGGCCAACATGCCACTTGCTTTCCTTATTGCTTGCTGTACCTGCATGCTAGCTTTCTGTTTTTCTTGCACGAGGACACCCAAATCTCACTGAACACCAACATTTGAAAGTTTCTCACCATTTAAAAAATATTCTGTTTTTCTATTCTTCCTACCAAAGTGAATAACCTCACATTTCCCTACATTATACTCCATCTTCCACCTTACTGCTCACTCACTTAGTCTATCTATATCCCTTTGCAGACTCTTTGTGTTCTCCTCACAGTTTACTGTCCCACCTAGCTTTGTATGATTAGCAAACTTGGATACATTACACTCGGTCCCTTCATCTAGGTCATTAATATAGATTGTAAATAGCTGAGGCCCTGACACTGATCCTTGTGGAACCCGACTAGTTACAGCGTGCCAACCTGAAAAAGATCTGTTTATCTTTACTCTCTGTTTTCTGTCCGTTAACCAATCCTCTATCCATGCTATTATATTACACCCAACCCCATGAGCCCTTATCTTGTGTAATAACTTTTTATGTGGCACCTTATTGAATGCCTTTTAGAAATCCAGATATACTACATCCACTGGTTCCCCTTTATCTACCCTGCTAGATACATCCTCAAAAAACTCTAATAAATTTGTCAAACATGATTTCCCTTTCATAAAACCATGTTGACTCCGCCTAATCATGTTATGATTTTCTAAGTGCCCTGATACCACTTCCTTAACAATGGATTCCAGCATTTTCCCGATGACTGATGTCAGGCTAACTGACCTGTAGTTCCCTGTTTTTTCTCTCCCTCCTTTCTTGAATAGCGGTGTTACATTTGCGACCTTCCAATCCTCTGGGACCATTCTAGAATCTAAGGAATTTTGGAAGATCAAAACCAATGCATCCACTATCTCTTTTAGAAACCTAGGATGTAGGCTGTCAGGTCCAGGGGATTTGTCGGCTTTTAGTCCCATTAGTTTCTCTAGTACTTTTTCTCTACTTATATTAATTACGTTAAGTTGCTCACCCTCATTTGACCCTTGGTTCCCCATCATTTTTGGTATGCTTTTTGTGTCTTCTACTGTATTTGCTGCTCATGATGTGGTCTCCTCTACATTGGGGAGACCAAATGCAGATTGGGTGACCACTTTGCGGAACACCTTCATTCAGTCCGCAAGCGTGACCCCGAGTTTTCGGTCACCTGTCACTTTAATTCTCCGCTCCACTCCCACTCTGACCTCTGTCCTCGGCCTCTTACACTGTTCAACATGAGCTCAAGACCAGCACTTCACCTTTCGATTTGGCACTTTATAATCTTCTGGACTCAACATCAAGTTCAACAATTTCAGACCATAACCTCTGTCCCTATTTTTTCACATGGCAACTGTTGATGACTCTGCCATTCCCATTTACACCTCTTCTGGACCCATCTTTTGTTTCTTTACTTGTTCCATTACAATCTCCTTTTTCTTTGTACAATCATACCTTTTGTCATGTAATCATTCCTGCCTTCCACCCTTTGTTCTTTCCTCCTCTCACCCTTTCCCTGACCCTGCACCTGCTCAAAATCTGTTACATCTCTAACTTTTTCCAGTTCTGATGAAAGGTCATCGACCTGAAACGTTAACTCTGTTTCTCTCTCCACAGATGCTGCCTGACCTGCTGAGTATTTCTAGCATTTTCTGCTTTTATTTCAGATTTCCAGCATCTGCAGTATTTTGCTTTTCTATTGGAATGGTCAAGTCTGGAGGTGACAAGCTTTACTTAACCAAAAAGTACATTGAGATTTACGGTAGTTTCTATAATGGCAAAAAAGAATATCAGATATGGTGTCAAAAAATGAAATTTTTAGGCTTCAATGCCCAGTAACCTAGAGAAAATAAATCTCATTTTGTCTGCACTGAAATACTTTTTTAATGTGTACTCCAGTACAATTGTTCAAAGTCATAAGTGCATACCTCAATTAAAATTATGACAAGCCAGTGACTCATTGCACTTTCAGTGTAACTTCTTGTCTTCATGTTTCACAAGGCCTATTTAGGGCTGTTTTAGGCCTCGTCTGCTTTTTTTGTATTTGACCATCACCTTTTCCTCATGTTCTAGGTTGGTATACAACTCTTGTAATAATATATCTCACCTGTAAGAATGGTATACAGCTCTCATATGACATGGGTTAATTTTTTTTTAAATGATGCTGGCACTGGATGGTCTATTTCCCATCATTCACATTTTCTTACCTTGATGAGAACAAATTTAAAATTGCCAAAGTAAAGGCCAAAAAAGATTAATAAAATGATCTGCACTTCTGTACTGGGTTATAACACATTGACAACACACATTAGTCTGTGATGCTGTTGACTTCAATTCAATTTTTAGCACCAGTCAGGCCTTTTGGATAAACAAAATGGGTATTTGGGGGTCCTTTTCTGCTCCTGGTGGGAAGCCTCGCCCACTTGGGGTGTACTGCGAAATTTCAGGCATTTTCTGTGCCAGTGAGCATGAATTTTCCATATGCATTCCTGCCGTGAAGGTTCCCTGCCAGAAAATAACCTCTTTTACATTTCCTTTAACTTTTTTTTACATTCATATTTTAAGATATAGTGGGGCAGATTTTCTTGTTCCTGCACCTATTCGTATTGGATCTCCAGGGCAGAGGGCACAGTGAAAAATCGGGCAACGAGGATTGCACACATATAAAGGACCCCGTGCGATCTTTTAAATTAATGAACAGCTGATCGGGCATTCTCTCTTACGTGTAGGTGATCCTCCTGTCCCAATTTTCCTCTTTGCACTGCATCCAGCCATTCCAATACATCCAGGCACAGGGACAGGAACATTTGCCCTGCCATCTGATGCAATGAAGTAAAATAAGAAAACATGGAACAAGAAGAGCCCATTCAGCTCATTTAGCCTGCTCCTTCCATAGACCAGACTCAATGAACCCTAACATGGATTTTATCCCACCCATTTAACCTCCAGAGGGATAGTTCCACATAAAAACTCCATGATCTCCACTGGTAGTCTCCAAAATATATTTATCAATCCCCACATCTAAAAAGTAACAACTTGCATTTATACAGCGTCTTTAACATAATAAAACACCCCAAGGCACTTCACAGGAGCGTAATCAGATAATAATTGGTACTGAGCCAAAGGAGGAGACATTAGGACAGGTGACCAAAAGCTTGGTCAAAGAGGTAGTTTTAAGGAGTGTCTTAAAGGAGAAGAGAGAGGTGGAGAGGTGTATCAATTTGCACAAAATCTTCAGACTGATTTGTTTTCTCTTACATTTATTCCTGTGTGAAGTCGCTGTACTTTTATTTTCATAATCTTGTTCAGTTACACAATCATATTCCACTACAATGCATTGGTATATTTTTTTAAAAATCAGTCAGGATTGCTTCACGTCTATTTATACATCGGGAATAAACAATTCCGTAAACACTGTGGGGAAACTTGGTTTCACAGGATGTAAACTTGATACATAAACCGAAGTACAATAGCTTTCTCCATCTGTTCACATCAAAATCTAAGATGAATATCTTTCAGTATTTTTCTCAACGCCTTCAGTTCTCCAGAAGCGCTGACTTTCTACCATCTACCTCTATTCTGAATTGGATTTGACTTTTATTAGAATTTCAAAAATATAAGTTTGTTGGGGTCATGGGCACTGGCTTTAAATATCACTTATGAACAAAGGCCTGGATATTCACAGGGGGTTATGTAGGCTGGGTTTCGGACGGGAAACCCGGAAGTCTGTGTTTCCCTGTATGTTGTGGAGTTCTAACTCCACAGCGTGCGTCCTTTGTCATTGACAGATTTCCCCGCCTGATTGGCTTCCTGCCGGGTGGGAAGGACTCTGGAGCAGGCCGCAGTACAAGGTAGGTCCGATCCCCGACCCCAGGGGTCTTTGCATGGGGGATCTGATGGGTGGGGGGAGCTTGGGGGACCGGGGTAGGGGGGGGGAGCACTCCTGCTCCTCCTGGCCCACAAGCTGTAAAGGCACTTACCTTCTCCCCAAAGCTGTCCTCACCTCCCTTCAGCTGCCGGGTTTCTCGAGGCGGGGGAAACCCAGCAGGCCACAGTTATACCAGTAAGACAGGTTAAATCAGAGGCTGCCAGCCTCAGTAAAATATTTAAATTGTCAAGCCACCTCCTGGGAGCGGGTTGGCTGCCCGCCCCTTGTCCTGCCTCTGTTAAACACGGAAGTGGGAGGGTTGGAGATGGGTTAGAGTCGGGTTTGAGATTTTTTAAATTTTAAACTCTGACCCGACCCCAACCCACCCATTTTTGGTTGCGAAAGTCCAACTCTTTCTTGCACAAGGTCATCCAGGGAAAAAAGGATAAACCTCCAAGGGGGAGAACAGGGGAGTGGAACTCATTGGTAGCTTTTTCAGAGAACTGGCACAGGCACGATGCGGTGAATGGCCTCTTTCTGTGCTGTATAATTCTATGAACTTTGGGCAAGCCACTTACAATCCACACTAGATGGTAACAGATGCCTGGATGATCTTACACAAGAAAATGACAGATATCTTTATATGACATTTTGTTCTCAGTAAGTATACCAACCTTATTTTTCCTGTTGTTTCCATTTGAAGTTCTATGAAATTTACATTTGAGAACAAATGTACCCACTGGAATATTGTATGCTGTTTAACTTAACAAAGCATCAGTCTAGACTATTAACCATGGGGACCAGGGTTAATCACAGCAGGAAATACTTTGTTGTGGAAAAAATAGATCATTTGCATCTGTACATCAACAGGTATGCAGAATAGTTATTCATTGGCACTAAAGGGGATTCGTTAAATGTTCATTGTGTTTATGGAACTGTCCCTTGCTCTGAATACTTTCCTAATCTTTACTTTGCTTTAAAGTCTCAGTTTGCTTATTTGTTGACAAACTAACAGACATTCCTCCCTCATGTCATTCCATGTTGAGAAGTTTTTTTATTCAAAGCTGTTTTCACAGGATACTTCAACTAAAGTAGTAAGCTTGTTTAACAGGGTTCTGCCCAAGAGGGCATACTGCCATAGTTATCAGCCTTTGATTCTCAGAACATTGCCAGCGATGAAGTTTTATGAGCACAAGGAATGAAACAGATTGTAAAGCTACTTTGATATATAGAGCTGAGTTTATTTTCATAACGATACACAGGTTAAAAAATTACACAATGAGAGAGTACCACTTGAAAAGGTTGAGATTTACAAGGCCATAGAGGAACATATAATCTAGGTAATATATTTCAATCAGTTCTATACCAGTTATGATAAATTACCTTTTTAAACCTACATCTCAATCAGTTGAGATACATAATGAATTCAGGTGAGTACTTCAGTTGTACATATTGAACCATGTGGTTTGTAAGGTAAAGATTAGGAAAGTATCCAGAGCAAGGGACAGTTCCATAAACACAATGAACATTTAACGAATCCCCTTTAGTGCCAATGAATAACTATTCTGCATACCTGTTGATGTACAGATGCAAATGATCTATTTTTTCCACAACAAAGTATTTCCTGCTGTGATTAACCCTGGTCCCCATGGTTAATAGTCCAGACTGATGCTTTGTTAAGTTAAACAGCATACAATATTCCAGTGGGTACATTTGTTCTCAAATGTAAATTTCATAGAACTTCAAATGGAAACAACAGGAAAAATAAGGTTGGTATACTCACTGAGAACAAAATGTCATATAAAGATATCTGTCATTTTCTTGTGTAAGATCATCCAGGCATCTGTTACCATCTAGTGTGGATTGTTAGTGGCTTGCCCAAAGTTCATAGAATTATACAGCACAGAAAGAGGCCATTCACCGCATCGTGCCTGTGCCAGTTCTCTGAAAAAGCTACCAATGAGTTCCACTCCCCTGTTCTCCCCCTTGGAGGTTTATCCTTTTTTCCCTGGATGACCTTGTGCAAGAAAGAGTTGGAAAAAAATAATCTCCTCTCAAAGTATCTACACTCTTAATAAAGATATCTTGATATGACATTTAATGTATAGGCAGGAAGGAGAGCACTAACTGAAAAATAGGCTGGAATTAAAAGTATACAAATTTTAAAAAATTCCCACCAAAAATCTGATTGTAAGCACAACACACGTTGCAATATTGAGTTCTGATGAAAGGTCGTCGACCTGAACCGTTAATTTTGTTTCTCTCTCCACAGATGCTGCTTGGCATGCTGAGTATTTCCAGCATTTTCTGTTTTTATTGCAATATAACTCTTGAGTATGTTTTTTGTTAGCATATTTGGGATATAACCAGAACGCTTGTAGATCAGGGAGGATAGGAGGTTGGGATTATGAAAGATACATATTCCCTACCCACCCTGCTGCCCCATAACATTTGAAGCATAAAACACTGACGTCCACAGCTAATCAGCATTACAAAAATAGTTAAAAAGAAAACCAGACAGATTTCAGAGGGTCCCTGAGGAGCCACATCATAAATTTATGACCATTTGAAACAAAAAACATCTCGGTGTCAATTCTTATGATAGTTTCAACCAGCTAATACCAACAGTTCGCGAGATAGCAAAGCCTCTCTCCCGGAGACGCCAACAACATGAAGGGAAAAGAATGCTGAAAATAACTTGCAGGCATCATTAAATCACAGGGCTAATTTATGAGAAAAATGAATGCAACACACAGTTTGCAGCTTTTTCAGACTGTTGAAAACTGGCACCTTAATACTGAGATTTCATTTGAAGGATCATCAGATTGCATAAGATGCTTGGCTCCCATATTAAACAAGCATCAAAGAAGTGAGATTATGTGAAACGCATGCTAAAATCAAAGCAGTATTTTGTCAAGTAAACATTCATCATGAAACTACAATACCAGTTTGGATTACACCTTAGAAATTAACTGGGTCATGTATTATTTAAAGGGAGAATGTTCTGTCGAGTTTTATTTTTAGATCATAGACACCATCAGGCATTTGAAACAGTTTCCTTGTTATTGGTTAAACATTTTTTTACTTGAAGAGCTCTTACTTTAATGATCATATAAAAATCACAATAAGCATTTTTTGCAATGTTGAGTATGAAGTGATTACTCACGTTGATGTAAACAAGACAGACATTATGCAAATAATATTTATTCAATAGATCAAATAGACTGTGGAGAATGCATTGAAGCATGAGACACATCAGAGCAGCATTATATGTTATCAGAAGATGCCAAGACAGGTCGGTTGCTGTTGATGTTTGATGCGGTGGTTGGATCACGGAAGTATTTAACTCGGCATCGAGCACTTTCAAGTCAGCTTGGGCGCAGGTATACACACATTAACAATGTAATTCATTCTTTGTGGAACTCTTTGGGACATTTTTGACTATGTAATAAAGTACCAAATAAATGCAAATTATTATTTTTTTATGTTAGAATTAGTTTATAATTCTCTCTACCACAAATATCGCAGAACACCAATCGCGGAAGAGGATCCCCTGGTGAACCATTGTCACATTTCTATTTTCTGAACTAATCAGCCTTGTGGTGTGTGTGTGTGAGAGTGATAATTTTTGCTAAGTAGTGCTGATCTGTGTGCATGGAGTCACATAGGAACCATTAGGAACTAGGTGGTGGATTACAGCTGGCAGCTACCATCTGTTATACCTCGGAGCTTACCTAGACCTGATGAGAATGCCTCGCCGGCAAACTGGACTGAGCTGGAGACAAAGGCATCTGCTGAGCTTGGATGTTGGAAAGGATTGTTCTGAATGGTTTCCTACAGGAGTTATAAACCAACAGGTATCCATTATGCTCCGGTAACAATTGGTCATTTTGATCCCTGCTCCTGCTACTAAGACAAAGGAAAGCACTGGGTCTTTGTGGATGTTCTAAGTCTCCCTCTTCGGGAGGATAGTCCCTGGTATGTCTGTGTACCAGTTGATGACTTGTCCCTTCAAACTCTGCTGAGATACCTCTACATTGAGAATCCTCCTAAATGGTGTGTGCTGGTGACATTATTTTTCATGTTAGCTGCATAGCCTGAACCCCCTAATCCATACCATAACCCATCACTACTCCTCTGCCTTCCTACCCATCTGCCGCCATCCCAGGCTTGAATCTCCCTTGGATAAGCCCAAAACTACTGTCTGTGCCTCTCTCGGCAATCCTTGAAGGGCTTCATCTAGGCACCTATTGCTATCTCCTTACGAGCTGCAACCCCAACTGCACCATCCTCCTCTTTTGCCGTATTTCCCACTCAGCATGCCTGCTCTGGTCCAATATCACCAGCCTTCCATCCAGCTCACCCTACCCACCACTGCCCTCCTGGCCTTTACCTGTAGATCAACAATCACCGCCCCTCTCCACATTTATCTCAAGTCCATTCACTTGCCATCCACGACCTTATTGTAAATGATTGGATGACATCAGACTCAGAGGCAAGAGTGCTACCACTGAAGCAAGGCTGACTCCTTATTGTTTGTTTGCAGTCGAGGAAGAGCCACTCACCTTTTTCATCACAAAGATGTTACTGGAAGTGGCTTGATGATTCTTTTCAATGAAGATTCATGTCATGTACGTTTGCAAACAGAAATGGATCATCAAACATTCTCTTCATGAAGATGGTGCCAAAGAGGGTCCAACAGTTGGCTTAAATCCCAGGACACATTTGAGCAGGGATGGACATGGGATTAAGGTCTGTAGTAAGTGAAAGCTTTCAACTATGATGGACTAAGGCTGGAATATTCCCGCGGCCGTGCATGCAGGATTGGAGGCGGGGCGGGAGTGGAAGTTGAAATAAAGCAGAGCGGGTCAGGATCCCGCCTCCTTGCGCCTTTTGCTTGAGCGCGTTTGGAAGCACAGCCGTGACCCAAACGGCAGAGGCGGCCGATCTAATTTAGATCATTATTAGGTAGTTGTCAGACCCTTAAGCGTCTTTTTAACCCTACCTTTCCAATTTCAATGCATGAGCATGGGAATCATGCAGCTCGGGAACCACATCTGTGAACCTGAGGCAGAAGTTCAGTGGCCATAGATGGAACACATTACTACACAGCATGGAAAGCACAATAAATACTACCACCTGACATCTGGTTACTTTACGAAGGCAGATGCTGTTGCTGAGTGCATTGTCAGCACAGATTTAGCTTTCTAGAGGTTGCAAGTGTTTTCTGCAAATTCGGGAACCACTGTCACCTCATTGGTACAACCTATCACACCATTGAAAGATTGCTTCTGTCATCTCTACTTGACCTGACATCCGTTACATCAGCATGGGTGCCGTTTATACTGTCTGACCTTGGTCCTCAGAATCGGACCACAATGAGCCCCAACATCAGCCACGCCAGGCACACCAGCAGCACCAACAACAACACCACCAACCTGCTCCTCAACGACCTGATGCTGCACAGGACAGAGGGCATTAGCACAGGGCTGCACCGCGCCAGAGACGATACCCCCAGCATAGGGTATACAGGCAGAGGATGCGCTTCCTCAACATGACTGAGCAGCAGTGCCAAAGGAGGCTCAGCTAACATGCCAGGTCGTCGCAGACATTTGCACATTGCTGGAGCAAGACCTGCAGCCCAGAAGAACGGGTGGACACGCCTTACCAGTGGCTGTCAAAGTCACCACTGCCCTCAACTTCTTCACCTCCAGGGATCTGCAGCAGACATTTGTAGCATCTCGCAGTCGGCCACCCACAGATGCATCACACAGGTCACAGATGCCCTGTTTGACAAGTCAGCCAATTATACCAACTTTGTCACTGATGACGCCAGTGTTACTGAGCGGGCGCTTGGCTTTGACGCTCTGGCTGGCTTCCCACGGGGGCAGGGCATTATCGACTGCACACATGTGGCCATGAAGGCACCCCATCATCACCCAGGAGTGTTTGTCAACCGCAAGGGCTTCCACTCCCTCAATGTGCAGCTCGTCTGGAACCATAGGAAGATCATCATGTATGTGTGCGCCAGATTCCCTGGCAGCTGCCATGACTCTTTCATCCTGCGCCGGTCCACCCTCCCTCAGAACCTTGCACTTCCGAACAGACTTTCCGGCTGGCTGCTTGGAGACAAGGGCTTTCCACTGAAGACGTGTCTCATGACAACCTTGAGGAGGCCAAGTAGTGAGGCCGAGGAGAGATATAATGAAAGCCACATGTCCATCAGATGTGTCATAGAGCAGACAATAGGCATGCAAAAAATGTGCTTCAGATGCCTTGACAGATCTGGAGGAGCCCTTCAGTATGCACCAGCCAGGGCCTCCAGAATTGTCATGGACTGCTGTGCCCTGCACAACATAGCGCAGCAGCGAGGATTAGCGCTGCATGAGGAGCAAGGCTCTGAGCGCACAGCCTCTTCAGAAGAGGAGGAGCATCAGCTGGAAGATGAGGAGGAGAAGATGGAGGAACCTGCGGTCCACATCCCACCAGCACCCGAGCACATTGCTGCCTCGGAGGCCAGGGATGGGATCATCATGGCCAGATTTTTTTAGCTTCCGGCATTACACCCATATGGCTGCCACATGCTGCGCCAGGTTGGCACCACCCCACAGCAACACCATAAAGGATCCCAACAATGACCAAGCCATTCCTTCCACACTAACCACCATTGTTGGAGGTAACGTATGTCTCACCATTCACTGCAACTCACTAAGCCACTTCCAAATTTGCAGACAAAATTGGCCATGACCTTGTGGAGCTACTTGTGTGTCATTTTGCTCTTATGCGTGCTTTATGAGGTGCAACCCCTGTGGTTTCAGCAGAGGTAGAGGCAGCCTGCTCACTTCCCTGCTGCGACTGCATAGACACTTTTGGCAGACGTCCTCTGCGTCTTGGAACCTGTGATGGCCCTGCCAAATTCTGCTCATCCTGTGACTGTGCAGGGGCAAACTCAGCCATCGCGATTCCAGGAGGCATGTGGGGCTCTGACTGAGGGGCATGCAACGGGGTGTGAGTGCTTTGAGAGGAGCCCTCACTTCCATGTCCCCTCTCACCATTATCCCTTTCATGGGTCACCCACACTTCCCTGCTGGCAAGGAGCTGGAGAGCACCTTGCTGCACAGCAGTGGGGCCATGAGGACCCAAGTCTACGTTGACATCCCTCCTAGAGAGGAAGTCTATGAGCCTCTGCCATCTGTTCTCCATAGATAGCATGTGCTCATGTGAGTAGTGCATTAGCTGCTTCATGCAGGTGGCCATCCTTTCCATGGAAGAGCCTACAGTTGCCATCGCCTGCGAGATGGTGCTGCTCATGTTGGAGATGAACTCCTCCATTCTCTGCACATTTGGAGACATGGCGGTCGCAAAACCTGTCAAAGCTTTCTGCACTTCTTCCTGCACCTCCAGGACCACCCTGTTTCTGGATGGCCCCCGAGGCTCAGCGTCTGCATGCAGCTGAGCAGAGCTGTGAGTGTCCTGCGCCCTCTGGCGAGGAGTCTCCACTGCTGTCCCTGTCTCCACCATCTGCTCTTGCTCACTTGTGACTTGTGAGACACCAGGTGACAACACTACTCTATCTCACGTGGGACCCACCAAGGTGTGCGTATCTGCGCTGGTGCTGGGTGCGCTTATGTCTGCTGACGGTGCACCCTCAGAGGCTGGAGGCTTCTCCGAGGAGTCGTCTTCCTCCTGGACAAGCTCTTGATGGACCTGTGGGAGAGTAAAGAGATGATTTAGAAATGTCATATCAAGAATGGGTAACGATACCATTATGCACATGATGAACATTCACTGGCTGCTGACATCAGTACCCATATGAGTGACTGTTGTATGCCATGTGGCTGTATGAGGTGTAATTCTGTCACCAGGTTGCTGAGATGGCCCCCTCTCTCCGTCTCCCACCGCCAGCCGCTCTACGACTCCTGATACTTCCAGGGCGACCTCCTTTGCTGCAGTTAACGTCGCTAATGTTGGAGGGTCACCTGCAGTTCTCTCGTTCTCCCTCTTACTGTGGGCTCTCCTCCTGTAGGAGGGAAAGAAGAGAAGTTTGAGTGAAACTGACGGTGACTATGAGAGAGTGTGGTGCCAATGCCAAATGGCCTCCTTCCGGCCTAAGTATCTTTTATTTTTGTTTCAAAAAGAAAGAAACACAGGAAGATAACTGATGCTGCAGGAGAGCTGTGAGAGTAATCTCCAGTAAATAGCCAGAATAAGGATTAATTCTTTGCCTTTTTCTTCAGCGGAAGAGGTTTGTTTTATTAAAGCATACCAACCAGCATACTCATACAAATCTGTTCTGGGATTTAAAAAAATGCAAATGATGAAAATCTGAAATTAAAAAAAGAAAACGTTGGAAATTGGCAGCAAGTAAACTGCCTGGAGAAAAGATAAATTACAGTGTTGAGTAAAGATTCTTCATCAGAATGTGTTTCTAACATTTCTGTTTTTATGTCTATTTGGGGATAGGTTCCCACTACTGATAGTTAACTGCTGTTGGGGTGCAACTTATTGCGCTTCCCTGGAGTATTGAAGTAAACAGTGGATATATATGGATATATACTATTGACCAACACTTACTTAATCTAAGATTAATTTGGTGGATTTCTGTGGATTCACAAAAGCCCTTAGTTTGTCTGAGGCTGGAAATGTTTAATTACGATGGACTGTGTGGTGCAAAACATGAGATAACACGCACATGATTGTTATAGAATTGTTTTATGCCCTTATGTGGCCAGAAATTGAAAACATATTTAAAAAAGGAACTGTGATGCACTAGAACTGTCTTCAGCTCATGAGAACAAAATATTTGCCATAGCAACATCACAGCTACCAATGAAATCAGACCTCAAACACTGTGTGTGACCATAGTCACCTCAGAAAATATGTTAATCCTTCCCAATCTTTTTCATCTCCAAATGAATCTGCCAGTGTTCAATACATTTTACAACATAACAATAGCAGCTTGAATTTAAATAGGGCCTTTAATGTAGAAAATGTCCTAAGGTGTTTTATATGGAGGGAAGAGAATGTAAAGGAATAAAGGGACACATAACAAGTCATGGTGCAAGAGTTAGGAGAGGTGACTGAAAAATTGGTTGAAAAGACAGGGTTCAAGAAGGTTATTAAATGTGAAGAGAGAAGTGGCGAGGTAGAGGGGTTCAGGGAAGGTATTCCAGAGAGTAGGGCTGAAGCAGCAAAAGACACTGCCACAAATGATGGGGTAAAGAGAAAACAAATGTTTCACAACAGGCCCAAGTCAGAGAACCAAAGGGTGCAAGAGGGGATGTAAACTGGCAGAGTCTACAAACATAGGGCGGTGAGGGTGTTGAATATGAGGACGAGGATTATAATTCAAGGCACTGGGGGACAAGAAGCCAATGTAGGTCAATGAGGACGGGAGTGATGGGCAAGTTTGACTTACTGTGGTAAAGGATACAGGCAGCTGAGTTTTAAACAATTTGGAGTTTCTGGATGGTGGAAGATGAGGCATCAGCAAGGGGAGATCAAGTCTAGGGGTGACAAAAAGTGAATAGGGGTTTTGGCAGCAGTGGAAGTGAGGTAGATCGATGATTGTTTAAAGCTTAGCTGTGCATCAAACAGGATGTCAAAGATTCATAGGATCTGATTCAGCCTGAGCAACTGGCTGGGGAGGGAGTTGAGTTTGGGGCAAGGGAGCAGGATTTGGGACAGGAAGTGATAATCATAGCTTCAGTCATCCTGCTGTTGGACAGGCAGTCTGACAGCACAGCGACTGCCATGGGATCGAAAGAAGTGGTGGTGAGGTAGAGCTGGGTGACATCAGCATTCAGATGGAAGCTGAACCAATGCCTGCAGATAATGGCCCGGATTTTAACCCAACCTATCCGCAGTGGGAACCGCGTGGGTGAGCAGTTAAAATAGCGAAAATCGGCGTACTGCCCCATTTCTGCTGGAAACCCGCCAACTGCCATCTTAACTCAGGAGCTGACTCAGGTGGGAAACGCACCGGCCGGAAACAGGCAGACGCCTCATTAATTAATACAAATCGGGGTCTTATGATGTTATTAGGACCCCGCCGCAATTTTAAACGGGTGGATCAGAAATCTCCCCCCAGCTGTAAACCCGCTGAATACAACCTAGCAGGATTGGCTTTAGCAAACTGACTGACATGGGTGGGAGCAGTATTTAAAGGGGCAGTCACCTTCAGGCACTCAGGTCATTAGGATCTGTGTGCTATTGTGATTAGTGGATTTTCAAGGCAATTCTGAGCTTGGAGCTTCATGAAGATACAGTTTGGAAAATCACATTGCACTGCAAGAGTGCGTGGTACAGTGAGATAGAAATTTCTAGAACCACTACAGAAAGATACATTTTTATCATCCAGACTGACAGGATGAAAGCTCTCACTCTGCCATGAAATGACTTTAGGCCGAATAAGCCCAGCTCCAGGTGGACATGACTCAACACCACAAAGCTGCATCAGTATTTCAGTGCAAATTGACACTAATTTGACAATAATATTCAGATATCATAAGAGTGGTTGCAGTGAGAAGTGGAAATGTCACACGGTGTATTGGGGATACTCTTCTGCGGTTAGTAATAAGGCACATTGCTGATCCAATTTAGGGAGAGCTTTAATATGCATCTAAGTCAAACTATTCTGTTTTGGGAGTGCTTGACATTGACACTCAGTGGAAAAAGTATTCAAATGATCCATTCCTAAGCACTGGAATCCTTCACCTTGATTAAAACTGATCATTTTTTTAATTAAATATGTAAATAGAAAATATAACTGAATTATTATGATTTTTTTCATTAGTGCAATCACAATGAGAAGAGTCCCCACTTCCATGTCCCCTCTCACCATCATCCCTCTCATGGGCCACCTGCACTTCCCTACTAGCAAGGAGCTGGAGAGCACCTTGCTGCACAGCAGTGGGGCCATGAGGACCCAAGTCTACGTTGACATCCCTCCTAGAGAGGAGGTCTATGAGCCTCTGCCATCTGTTCTCCATAGATAGCATGTGCTCATGTGAGTAGTGCATTAGCTGCTCCATGCAGGTGGCCATCCTTTCCATGAAAGAGCCTACAGTCGCCATCGCCTGCGACATGGTGCTGCTCATGTTGGAGATGGACTCCTCCATTCTCTGCACATTTGCAGACATGGCGGTCGCAAAACCTGTCAAAGCCTCCTGCGCTTCTTCCTGCACCTCCAGGACCACCCTGTTTCTGGTTGGCCCCCGAGGCTCAGCGTCTGCATGCAGCTGAGCAGAGCTGGGAGCGTCCTGCGCCCTCTGGCGAGGAGTCTCCACTGCTGTCCCTATCTCCACTATTTCCTCTTTCTCACTTGTGACTTGTGAGACACCAGGTGACAACACTACTCTATCTCGCGTGGGACCCACCAAGGTGTGCGTATCTGCGCTGGTGCTGGGTGCGCTTATGTCTGTTGACGGTTCACCCTCAGAGGCTGGTGGCTCCTCTGAGGAGTCATCTTCCTCTTCCTCCTGGACAAGCTCTTGATGGACCTGTGGGAGAGTAAAGAGATGATTTTGAAATGTCATATCAAGAATGGGTAACGATACCATTATGCACATGATGAACATTCACTGGCTGCTGACATCAGTACCCATATGAGAGACTGTTGTATGCCATGTGGCTGTATGAGGTGTAATTCTGTCACTAGGTTGCTGAGATAGCCCCCTCTCTCCGTCTCCCACCGCCAGCTGCTCTGCGACTCCTGATACTTCCAGGGCGACCTCCTTTGCTGCAGTTAACGTCGCTAATGTTGGAGGGCCACCTGCAGTTCTCTCCCTCTCCCTCTTATTGTGGGCTCTCTTCTCCTGTAAGGAGGGAAAGAAGAGAAGTTTGAGAGAGAATGATGGAATGAGTGTAAGGAATAGATAGGTTACATCTTTAGAGGGTGACTATGAGGGACTGTGTGGTGTCAATGCCAAATGGCCTCCTTGTGTGTTGTTACTTGGTATGATTGCATTAAGATGAGTGTGAGAGGTGGTTAGTCTGATGGTGATGTGATAATGTAGATAGAAAGAGGGGGATGGGTGGACATGCAAGGTATGTTGGTGTGAGTAATGATGTGCAGGAGTAGGCTTGGGAAGGCAGAGTGATGGGGGTGTAATGAGAGGCACAGCAGGATGAAGTTGAGTGTGGCTTTGTACTCACCTTTCCTGATCTAATGAGATCATTGAAACGTTTCCGGCACTGTACCCGCTGAATAAAACCTAGCAGGATTGGCTTTAGCAAACTGACTGACATGGGTGGGAGCAGTATTTAAAGAGGCAGTCACCTTCAGGCACTCAGGTCATTAGGATCTGTGTGCTATTGTGATTAGTGGATTTTCAAGGCAATTCTGAGCTTGGAGCTTCATGAAGATACAGTTTGGAAAATCACATTGCACTGCAAGAGTGCGTGGTACAGTGAGATAGAAACTTCTAGAACCACTACAGAAAGATACATTTTTATCATCCAGACTGACAGGATGAAAGCTCTCACTCTGCCATGAAATGTCTTCAGGCCAAATAAGCCCAGCTCCAGGTGGACATGACTCAACACCACAAAGCTGCATCAGTATTTCAGTGCAAATTGACACTAACTTGACAATAAAATTCAGATATCATAAGAGTGGTTGCAGTGAGAAGTGGAAATGTCACACTGGTGTATTGGGGAATACTCTTCTGCAGTTAGTAATAAGGCACATTGCTGATCCAATTTAGGGAGAGCTTTAATATGCATCTGAGTCAAACTATTCTGTTTTGGGAGTGCTTGACATTGACACTCAGTGGAAAAAGTATTCAAATGATCCATTCCTAAGCACTGGAATCCTTCACCTTGATTAAAACTGATCAATTTTTAAATTAAATATGTAAATAGAAAATATAACTTTCAATGATGATTTTTTTCATTAGTGCAATCACAATGAAATACAATCACATGTGTCTCCTCCTACATAACACTCAGCTAATTGCCTGGCTGGATAGCAAAAACTGAATACTTATTCTGATAAGATTTTTGTTCACTGTGTCCTTGAAATGAAATTGTGAGATAATGGGCAAAAATGCTTAATGCGTTCACCTGAAATTTCTCTATCTGCTATTCTAATTGTTACATTATCCCACTTATTTTAGCCATTTTAATTGTGGAAAAACCATCTCAACGAAGATAGCTGCAAAAAATGTAACACAATTAAGATTTTGTTGATTTTATTATTTTGAAATGGGTTCACACCTACACTAAAATACAGGAAAGATGAATTTCAGACCAACACTTTAAGCCTCCTTGCCTATTATCCCACAGTGTCATTTTTAAGTGAATAAGACTATTAAGGGAATATGGTGAAAAAATGCATATAATCACTCAACTTTGATGACTTCAGTAATGACATATACTTCCATTTAACTCCTGTCAGGAAAGAGAGGGGAGGAGACTCATTTGTGAGCTTGTTTATTTTAGTCCTACTGACACTTTTCTACCTGTTTTCTGAGACTAAGGTGAAATAAGTATTTAAATTACAGATACCATTATCACCGTGAAAGAGTTTCTAAAACAAATAACTGCCCAACCTGTAGGAATAAAATAACATTTTATTATTTATTGTACCTCTATTGATCACTTTCTGTATATACCTCTCCTGATCACCCCACATATTTCTGCTTATTTTGCTTTGTAGATAGTAACAGTTCTAGCGGTATAGATAGCTATTTTGTGTCTCATCTCCTTCATTTTAAACTCTAAGCATGATAATGATTAGATTACTAGTCAGAAGATTCTGAAGTAATGTACCTCTAATACCTTAGACATCTTCAGAGTCATTTCTGCTGGTGACATTGACAAATAAGGGTAGAGAAAGCTATTGTGAGAGGAGTAATGCATGTCCTCTGAGAATACTTTTAAATTCAATCTTGTGGTGATGAATTCTGTTTGCTGGCGACTGATTTTTGTTCCTCTTTAATGAAAACATAATATCATTGCACACGCATTTCCTTGATAACATCTCTATTGCTTTTTAATTGCATTCATTACAATTCTAATTAGCTTAATTGTGCACATTTATTATTTTTTTCTCAGGCTTCTATTTGATAGTATGTGATGTGCATTGAGTCTGCTACATCAAGCATCGGCCAGATTGCTGAAAAAAGCCAATTGTAATGTTAAAGGAACTACATTCTCTAGTCAGGATAATATCAACTTCCCAGCTACAACGTCCTTATTTTACCTGTTTTCTAATTAAAGGGGTGGTGCCCCATAGTTGTCCCAAAGTTATCATTCTCAGATGTAAAGGTGAATAGGATGACCTCCAACAATATCTTCACCCCAGTAGCATCCATTATATTCAAGTTTTGTCATGGAAATGTATTTGAGGAATGCACAGTTTTATGCTCATGCTGCTCACCATCACTCTAACATATGCCTGGAGTTCTGGTTCTGTAATTGGCAGGAAGGGAAGGGTGAATGCAGAACACAGACTGTGCAATGCTGAAATTGGCAACCCTGCAAAACCGTGACATATCTTCACAACCCATGATGCTAAATTGTTTTTATTAGGTGGTCTCTCTTAGCTCCTACCTGTACACAGGAAAGTAATTACATTTGCAAAGACAATGTGGTCCTACAAGACTATTGTTTGCAGCCATTGAACTGAATAAAGAACACAAGAAATGCTTCTGTAAGAAAAAAGAAGTCTAGCTATGTATCTGCTGTTCAATATACAATCTCCCTCGGTTATGTTTCTTAGTTAACAAAATTACTCAAATATGTATTCTTGGTTTTCAATTTTGTGCTTGACATGTGGAATTTTGCTCATTGTGAGCACATACCTGGTGCTTAGATAAGCAGGTCCCACAGGATTTTTGGTCTATTTATTGGACAGATTAAGTTCCTCCCCTTGACATACTTTTATTCATACTGCTGGTATTTTGTCCTCTTCTTCCACTGTGAAAACAGGTATTCATTTAACAAGTCTGCCATTTCCTTATTGTCCATTATAGTATCACCTGCATCTGTCGTTAATGGGCCCACATTCCCCCTTACCACTCCCTTTCTCTCGATATTTTAATAAAATGTTTTACTGTTAGCCTTGATATCCCTTGCAAGTTTTTTTTTCATATTCATTTTTGCACCTCATTACTTTTTTTTATCCCTTTGTTGTTTTATAGCTCTCCCAGTTTGCTGATTTTCCACTTTTCCTTACGAGGATGTCTGCTGTAAGAAATGGAAATGTCATACTGGAGCAATAGGAGGTGCTCATCTGAGGCTAGGATTATGGTCCATTGTTAGGTCAGAGCAAATGAAACTTTGCTCTGCAAACCATGGAAATGGTTACTGTCTCTAGCATTAATATCTCTCAGTTGGTGATGACAAAATAAACGGAACCCCACCTAAAAGAATATTAAATTTATTATATAAGTTCTAATTTATGAATTTTTCATTCTTTGTCCTTACTTTGAATGTTTATTTTCCCTTCCATCTTTTATCTCTGCACTAGCTTATGTCATAGTTTATTAGGAGAGAAATTAGATGAGTGACCTGCTCCCAGATTGTTGCCAGTGTTACTCTAAACCAGCTGTAGGAGGTGTGTGAGAGCAATTCAGGGTGACTTGCCCAATGATTTTTCCATCCATTTGCTTTATCACTCTTGTTAAAAATATCTCTCCCCCTTTCACCTCTCGTCATCTGAAAATGCTGACTCATACAGCCTTCCACTACCTCTCTCAAGTGACCATGAAGTGTAAGTCTAGGCAGTGTGCTTCAATATACAATTTATCAATGGAAGACATTTCTGTTGAGGCCTCACCTGATGTCACAGATGTACACTTTCCAGCAAGGATCACTGGATAGCAGTCTCTCCTGCTCTTGCCATTGAAACATCATCTAACAGGATATTGTTTGTTTTATTTTACGTTTTATATCCTGGAGACATTGGGGTGAATTGCAATGCCCTCCACCAATATTCCCATTTGAGATCAGCCAAGTCAACACAGATCAGAAACTATTTTTACAAGTGGGATAACCTAACTTTATTGAAGCAACATGTGAGCTATCAAATCTGCCCTGTCAGGAGTCATAAAGCTTTCATTTTCATGAAAATATTCTCTACTCTTCCTACTTTGGCAATTTCTTTCAAATGCATGGGGCTGGATTTTGATACTGGGGCGGGTTGGGGTCGTGTCATCCACTTTTTGTGTTATCCACCCGACTGCAATTGGTTGTGGGAGATTGATGCGATTTTCACCTAATTGGGCAAGTGAGTTCCAGCATGTGGGAACCCATGACCCAATTAGTGTTTTCAGTCTGAAAGTCGCCTCTGATGATGTCATCATTGCTGCTGCATTGAAGGTCTGCAAAGACTGCCTGGCCTTTGCTGTGAGAGGACCTGGATGCAAAATGAGCAGCAGCCCTAAGTCTGCTCCCAGATATTTTTGCACCACCACTCCCAGATATGTCTCCCCTTCACCACCACTCCCAGATATATGCCAGCCATATCCAAATGTGCTCCCGCCAGGTTTCACATTCGTGGTTCAGAACAGGCAAGCTTCACTTAGAAAAAGGGTTAAAATCACAAAGGCCTTTCAAAATGGCATTATAGAGGCAATTTAGTACTTGTTAAGGGTCTTAACAGCCTATCCCGCCTCTTGGAGGCAGGACGGAGTCGGAACCAGCAGACACAATTTAATGAAAATTGCATGGAGGCGGGCTTGTGCCCGCCCGCCAGTTTTCACAATTTTAACCCCCCACACACCTCCAAACCCACCTCCACGGGTCAATGAAAATCCAGCCCATGGACTTGCACGAATCCTCCATATTTCCAACACTGACCTACTTCTCAATCCTCAGTCCCTCCATGCCATCACCAGCTGCCACTCTTTCAGCCATTATTCCTTCAACTTTCTGGAAATCCATCCCTCAGCACATTCACCTTGTAATTTGCTTCTTTCCTTCTTTTCAAAATTCTCCTAGAGACCCTGTAGGGGGTGGTGTTTTGTGTCAGCTTCACCTCTGACTTCTGAGCGGTTCGAATCGCTCCCACTCCCTTGGTTCTAGACCTTGGACTTATTTGGGGGTTGTGATGAAAAGGGCAGCAGACAACTGAGTTTGATGAAAGAACTTCGATCTTTATTCAAGAAAGTAAAAACACAACACAAACACTCTTAACACTCTAAAAGTGGGGAACACTTCGGTACAAGCAAGGGAAATAACATTAGAAGAATACTTCACCCCTCCCAATCCCACTTCACTAGCTAGGTTGGACTCTGGAGAACCAGGGATAATGCTCACCAAATGAATCCTTGACAGTTGAGAGTTGGGGTTTAGAGTCTTTTGAGTAAAAAGTTTCATAAGGCCCTTGTTGCCGCGAGGTGTCCAATGGTCACTGAGGCAGTCGCTCTGGTCTCTTCTTGCGTGTCGGCCTACTTCTGGAGCTGTTGGCCTTCTTTGTTTAACTTCTTTCTGTTGAACTCTGCCTCTGTTTAAAATGTCTTCTTCCGAGCTGTGGAACTGCCTTCTTGCAGAACTGTAACTGTCTTCTTGCAGAACTGTGGAACTGTCTTCCCTTTGCTTCTCCTGAACTCTGTAACTCCAGCACTGACTTCTGCTGAAAACAGCCTTTCAATTGAACTCGAAACTGCAGAACTGCCTTCTTTGTTGAACTTGAACTGTTTTACTGGAGAACTCTTGATTTGAGGCCTCGTTACCAGTAACGACTTTACTAGCGTGTTAACTGGTTTTGTAAACGTGTGAAGTGGTTTCAGGATAGCTCCATCCTGTCGATCTGTTGTTTAAATCGGAGTTTGAATTGTCCTCATGTTTTGGGTTTCTTGACTGGGTCTAGGACTTCTATAGAATATTTGCTTTATGCATGTCTTCTGATGGGCCCTGTAATCGGTTTGTTGGGACCTGTTGTTTTGGGTGGGACCGTCTTCTCCTAGGGTCCATTGTCAAAATGTTAATGCTTGCTGGGGCTTTGAGTGAGGTCATCCCAGTTCCCCAGACATTGCAATTAACTGCAATAACCAAAACTGCTTTTACAGAGGTCGACCCCAACTTCCTTCACGGCCTTTTCTCCCTTTATAGGCCCAGACATGTTTTTAAAATGCCAAAACTTGGTTTTTGGTCTTAAATTCCTTATGTTAGGCCCAAATGCATTTTTATCACTCTGAGCTAGTTCCAATGTCCTTTTTCCTTCGGTTTTGGGGATCTTCAAATTTTGGAAACCTTACAACCCTTCTTTTTAACAGTGCTCTGACTCCCTCCTAGCCTCATCTCTCTTCTCTTGCTGTCCACTTGTTATGCACTGCTCTCTAAAGTGCTCTGAGATGTGTCTCTGCATGTAAGGCGTGCTGTGGAAATATAAGTTGTAATAGAATTTCATTCTGACCAACTGCGGATGTGATTAAATTGGTGATTATCTTAGAAACTGAAAAGTGAAGAGTCAATTAATTGGTTCATATTCATATGCCCTGAGAAATATTTTTTCCCTTCCTGCAGGGAAAGCTGTGGCAAGCCTGCTGATTTAACTGATATAGCCTGAAGAATCATTCTAGTACATTGGTATGTGGCAGTCCAAATGAACAGCTTTGCAGCTGTTGCAGCCAAAATATTTGAACATCAGCAGCAGGGGTTTAATCAATTGAAAATGGTTGAATATGCAAATTGATATTTTGCCGAGTCGCAAATATGGTACAACTCAAGGAAAAAAAATAATTTTTAATTTACAAATATTACTTTAATTATTGAGAAGAGAGATTAGAGTTTTTACTTAAAGCTGAGTGATCCCACAATTTTTGAAATTTCATAGTCCTCACCCCAAATATAAGCAGCTGCACTAAGAATTGGGTCATTACTGTTTGAGGTATTAAAATAGTTTAGTCTATTGAATTGAATTTAAAGAGCTATCCAGTGCTGCCTGTCTTGTATAACTATTATTTATTTTAGGATTTGTCAATGTGAGAAATATCATTGTTAACAACAGGACACATCTCCACATTTAGAGTATAGCAATGTTGGTGACTTTCTTGACTTTGTTGTAAAGAATGGTCACATTCTGTATCTTAGACAAGAATGATCTGTATTTTTGTTCTGTGTTATTTTGGGCAGCGGAGGGGCTGTAATAAACCCAATATAGTCTAGCTGCCATTATAATATCGTGAATTAGAGAGAAGTTTTATGGAGCTGTCAGTGCTGGAAATGAAAAACTTTCCTACTTCCCACTGAGCACTCTCAGCTCAGGTACAGCATGGGTTAGATGAGTAGAAAAACTCCATCTACATTACTGCAATAACGGGGTATAATTTCTACCATTTGGTAAAATGTATACCTGCAATTTAAGGGGATCCTTTCAGCTACCTGAGAAGAAGATACATTCAGTGCATCAGTCAAACCCAGATCCTACAGATAACAGTACAAGATTCTTTTATTAAGATTAAATAATGCTCTGTGGGCAGTTCATTATCACTAATAAAGCAGTTTGTAAAATCTTTACCCTGCTCCAACCATCAGTGTGCAAAATTCTGCTGCGGATGTAATTTAAATATTCTTCATAAGATCTCACTGTAATGCTGCACTCTCAAATCACGAACGACACGCATCCTTTTATTGACTGAACACTTTGGAGGGGGAGGGCGAACAGCCAGTTGTCATGGTGCACATAGGCATCAACGATATAGGTAAAAAACGGGATGAGGTCCTAAAAGCAGAATATAGGGAGTTAGGAGGTAAATTAAAAAAGAGGACCTCAAAGGTAGTAATCTCAGGATTGCTACCAGTGCCACGTGCTAGTCAGAGTATAAATAGGAGGATATTTCAAATGAATACGTGGCTAGAGGAATGGTGCAAGGGGGAGGGATTCAAATTCCTTGGACATTGGAACCGGTTCTGGGGGAGGTGGGACCAGTACAAACGGGACGGTCTGCACCTGGGCAGGGCCGGGACCGATGTCCTAGGGGGAGTGTTTGCTAGTGCTGTTGGGGAGGGTTTAAACTAAAGTGGCAGGGGGTTGGGAACCTGAGCAGGGAGACAGAGGAAAGGGAAATAAGGATAAAAGCTAAAGACAGGAAGGAGAAAAACAAAAGTAGAAGGCAAAGAACTCAACAGTTTAAATCAAACATGGTCATAGTAAATAATAATTCATATAGGTCTGAAAGCGTTAAAAAAACAAGCCTGAAGGCTTCTTAATGCAAGGAGCATTCGGAACAAGGTGGATGAATTAGCTGCGCAAATAGAGGTAAATGAATACGATTTGATTGGGATTACAGAAACATGGCTCCAGGGTGGCCAAGGCTGGGAACTCAACATCCAGGGTTATTCAATATTTAGGAAAGATAGGCAAAAAAGAAAGGGAGGTGGGGTAGCATTGCTGGTTAAAGAGGGGATTAACACAATTGAAAGGAAGGATATTAGCTCTGATGATGCGGAATCTGTATGGGTAGAACTGAGAAATAACAAGGGGCAGAAAACGTTAGTGGGAGTGGTATATAGACCTCCAAACAGTAATACGGAGGTTGGGGACGGCATTAAAAGGGAAATTAGAGAAGCATGCAGTAAGGGCACAGCAGTCATCATGGGTGACTTTAATTTACATATAGATTGAGCTAACCAAATTAGTAAAAATACTGTGGAGGAGGAATTCCTAGAATGTTTACGAGATGGTTTTCTGGAACAATATGTCGAGGAACCGACCAGAGAGCAGGCCATCTTAGACTGGGTATTATGTAACGAGAAAGGATTAATTAGCAATCTTGTTGTACGAGGCCCCTTGGGTCAGAGTGATCATAATATGATAGAATTCTTCATTAGGATGGAGAGTGAAGCAGTTGAATCAGAGACTAGGGTCCTGAATTTAAATAAAGGAAACTACGATGGTATGAGGCGCGAATTGGGTAGGATTGATTGGGGAATGTCACTCAAGGGGTTGACTGTGGATAGGCAATGACAAACATTCAAAGACTGCATGGATGAACTACAGAATTTGTACATCCCAGTGAGGCATAAGAATAAAACAAAAAGGGTGACTCAACCGTGGCTAACAAGGGAAATTAGGGATAGCATAAGATCCAAGGAGAGGGCATATAAATTGGCCAGAAAAAGCGGTAGCCCTGAGGATTGGGAGCAGTTTAGGATTCAACAAAGGAGGACAAAGGGATTAATTAAGAAGGGGAAAATAGAATATGAAAGTAAGCTTGCTGGGAACATAAAAACTGACTGTAAGAGCTTTTATAGATATGTGAAGAGAAAAAGATTAGTGAAATCAAGTGTAGGTCCCTTGCAGTCAGAAGCGGGGGAAGTTATAATGGGGAACAAAGAAATGGCAGCCCAATTAAATGCATATTTTGGTTCTGTCTTCACAAAGGAGGACACAAATAAGCTCCCAGAGATGTTGGAGAACATACGGTCTGATGAAAGGGAGGAACTGAAAGAAATCAGTATTTGCAGGGAAATGGTGTTAGGGAAATTGACGGTATTGAAGGCCGATAAATCCCCAGGGCCTGATAATCTACATCTTAGGGTACTTAAGGAAGTGGCCCTAGAAATAGTAGATGCATTGCTGATCATCTCCCAACATTCGATGGAATCTGGAACTGTACCCATGGATTGGAGAGTAGCTAATGTTACCCCACTATTCAAAAAGGGTGGTAGAGAGAAAGCGGGGAATTACCTGACATCGGTAGTGGGGAAAATGCTAGAGTCCATTATAAAGGATGTAATAGCTGAGCATTTGAAAAACAGTGACAGGATCGGACAAAGTCAACATGGATTTACAAAAGGTAAATCGTGCTTGACTAATCTACTGGAATTTTTTGAGGATGTAACTGGGAAAATAGATAAGGGAGACCCAGTAGATGTGGTGTATTTGGACTTTCAAAAGGCTTTCGATAAGGTCCTGCATAAGAGATTAGTGGGTAAAGTTAAGGCACATGGGATTGGGGGCAAGGTATTGACTTGGATAGAGAACTGGTTGGCGGACAGAAAGCAGAGAGTAGGAATTAATGGGTCTTTTTCCGAGTGGCAAGCAGTGACTAGTGGGGTACAGCAGGGATCGGTCCTTGGACCCCAGCTATTCACAATATACATTAATGATCTAGATAAGGGAATTAAATGTAATATTTCCAAGTTTGCAGATGACACAAAGCTGGGTGGGAGTGTGTGCTGCGAGGAGGATACCGAGAAACTCCAGGATGATCTGGACAGGTTGGGTGAGTGGGCAGAAGCATGGCAGATGCAATATAATGTGGATAAGTGCGAGGTTATCCACTTTGGTGTCAAAAACAGAAAGGCAGACTATTATCTGAATGGCAATAGATTGGGAGAAGGGGAAGTGCAACGAGACCTGGGTGTCCTTGTGCACCAGTCGCTGAAAGTAAGCATGCAGGTGCAGCAGGCGGTGAAGAAGGCAAATGGTATGTTGGCCTTCATAGCGAAAGGGTTTGAGTATAGGAACAGGGATGTCCTGCTGCAGTTGTACAGGGCCTTGGTGAGACCACACCTTGAGTACTGTGTGCAGTTTTGGTCGCCTTATCTGAGGAAGGATGTTCTTGCCATGGAAGGAGTTCAGCGAAGATTCACAAGGCTGATACCTGGGATGGCAGGAATGACATATGAGGAGAGATTGGGTCGATTGGGCTTATACTCACTGGAGTATAGAAGAATGAGAGGGGATCTCATCGAAACATATAAAATTCTGACAGGTCTGGACAAACTAGATGCAGGAAGAATGTTCCCGATGGTCGGAGAGTCCAGAACCAGGGGTCATAATCTACGGATAACGGGTAAACCATTTAGGACAGAAATGAGGAAGAATCTCTTCACCCAGAGAGTGATGAACCTGTGGAATTCTCTACCACAGAATGTAGTTGAGGCGAAGTCATTAAATATATTCAAGGTTGAGTTACATATATTTCTTAAAGCTAAAGGTATCAAGGGATACGGGGAGAAGGCAGGTACAGGGTACTGAGTTTAGATGATCAGCCATGATCTCATCAAATGGCGGAGCAGGCTCGAGGGGCCGAATGGCCTACTCCTGCTCCTATCTTCTATGTTTCTATGAACAAACGTAAGAGTGTAAGACAATGGATACGACCTCACTCCGGCTTATCCCATTGAGCTCAGGATCTTCATAGACCATTTCCACCTCCCTCCTTCATTGGTGCCAACCCCATATCATAGCATTACATAGAATTTACAGCACAGAAACAGGCCATTTGGCCCAACTGGTCTATGTCAGTGATTATGCTCCACACGGGCCTCCTCCCACCATACTTCATCTAACCCGATCAGCATATCTTTCTATTCCTTTATCCCTCATGTACTTATCTAGCTGCCCATTAAATGAATCTATGCTGTTCACCTCAACTTCTCCATGTGGTAGCAAGTTCCACATTTTAACTATTGTCTGAGTAAAGAAGTTTCTCCTTAATGGATTTATTAGAGATTATCTTATATTTGTGTCCTCTAGTTTTGGACTCGACTACATTGGAACATCTTATCATCGCCTACCCTATCAAACCCTTTCATAATTTTAAAGACCTCTATTCGGCCACCCCTCAGTCTTTCCTGATAGTTATAACCTCAGTGCCGGTATCATCCTTGTAATTTTTTTTTTGTATCTTCTCCAGTACCTCTATATCCCTTTTGTAATATGGAGACCAGAACTGTGCACAGTGCTCTAGACATTGTAGTCTAACCAAGGTTCTATACAAGTTTAACATAGCCTCTCTGCTTTTCAGTTCTCGCCCTCTAGAAATGAACCCCAAGGTAAAGGGCCCTGCATATCTTTCTAGTCTTTCCTGTTTGAGGAAACTGTCCGTTAATTTTTGAATGCTTCTGCTGAGCTTGCAGTTACTGTGCTAGGTGGCAGTCTATTCCATAAGTTAATGACTAAAAATGTGAAGTAGCAGTTGCTTAACCTTTCCCAAGAGTTAAAAGGGAAGATTATTGTAGAGGGGATTCTTTCATTGTAAAATGCGTTTTTAAATCCTCTTATCTACCAGGAGAATTCTTATGTTTTATTGCTTCATTGCAACTATATTAAAACCTGTCTTTTTGGGTCTACAGTTGGCAATGAATCATGAAGCTGTCATGAGTGAGATGTCACTAATTTTAAAACTTATTTCCAGCCAGGTACAACTTTAACCATTAAAAGTGTTCCCCTTATACTGATGATCCTGTCCTCTTTAAATATATTTAGTTTGTGACTTTTTTTTCTGATAACCATGTCACTTCACCCTCTTCTGATGATTCTCCACAAACATCCCACCATGACAATCCAGTGCTAATCATCAAATTAAATCCAATTATATCGAAATGGCACCTGCATCAGGTGTACAAAATTTACTTCTTGTAAATTATTTTTCTTTAAAAAAACTATACAGAACCATTTACTAGTTACATTGGTGTACTGTAGTGAGTTTCTTAGTAAATTTAATAAAATAAAAGCTTTTAAAATGTGCCTATTAGTGCCCTTGCGCCTAAAAAGAGCTTAATTTTAAGAGCCTCCTCAGAGGCCCACAAGCGGGCGCAATTCGTGGAAACTCACAATGGCGATTAATTCGAACTGGGGACGTGCCCAGTTTTGTGGGCAGGGCTGGCTTCTAGCGCAATGTTTTTTAAACGAGCGCAAAAGATCGCTGAGAAACTCGATTTGCGGTGAATGTAATTTGCGCTTAAAATTCTGCGATTTTTGCACTGGTTTGGTCGATTTCAGGAGAATTGCGCGGAACAAAATCAGTGCTTCTTCTTAGGCAGTCCCTCGGAACCAAGGATGACTTGCTTCCACATTAAAAATTAGTTCTCAGGTGACTGATGAGTCCAATGCGGGACCTACAGTCTCTGTCACAGGTGGGGCAGACGGTGGTTGAAGGGGTGGGTGGGTGGGGTGCTTGGGTTGATGTGCGCTTCTTCCGCTGCTTGCGCATGGCTTCAGCTTGCTCCCGGCGAAGAGACTCGAGGTGTTCGGCGCCTTCCTGGATGCTTCTCCTCCACTTTGTGCGGTCTTGGGCCAGGGATTCCCAGGTGTCGGTGGGGATGTTGCACTTTTTTCAAGGAGGCTTTGAGGGTGTCCTTGAAGCATTTCCTCTGCCCACCTGGGGCTCTCTTGCCGTGTCGGAGCTCCGAGTAGAGCGCTTGTTTTGGGAGTCTCGTATCGGGCATGCGGACGATGTGACCCGACCATCAGAGCTGATCAAACGTGGTCAAAGCTTCGATGCTGGGGATGTTGGCCTGAGCGAGAACACTGACGTTGGTGCGCCTATCCTGCCAATGGATTTGCAGGATCTTGCAGAGGCAGCATTGGTGGTACCTCTCCAGTGCTTTGAGGTGCCTGCTGTACATGGTCCATGTCTCTGAAGCATACAGAAGGGCAGGTATCACTACTGCTCTGTAGACCATGAGCTTGGTGCTGGATTTGAGGTCCTGGTCTTCAAACACTCTCTTCCTCAGACGACCGAAGGCTGCACTGGCACACTGAAGGCAGTGTTGGACTTCGTCATTGATGTCTGCCCTTGTTGACAGTAGGCTTCCGAGGTATGGAGAGTGGTCCACATTGTCCAAGGCCTCGTATTGGATTTTGATAATCGGGGAGCAGTACCGTGTGGCGGGGGCAGGTTGGCAGAGGACCTTTGTCTTACGGATGTTCAGTGTAAGGCCCATGCTCTCGTATGCTTCGGTGAAGGTGTTGACGATGGTTTGGAGTTCGGCCTCAGAGTGTGTGCAGACGCAAGCGTCGTCTGCATACTGTTATTCGACGACAGAGGATGGGATGACCTTTGATCTGGACTGGAGGTGACGGAGGTTGAACAGTTTCCCATTTGTTCTGTAGATTAGCTCCACTTCAGTGGGGAGCGTACTGAGGGTGAGATGGAGCATTGCAGCCAGGAAGATTGAGAAGAGGGTTGTTGTGATGATACAGCCTTGCTTGACCCCGGTCCGTACATGAATTGAGTTTGTGGTGGATCCGTTGGTCAGGATCACGGCTTGCATGTCATTGTGAAGCAGGCGGAGGATGGTGACAAACTTTTGAGGGCAGCCGAATTTGAGGAGGACACTCCATAATCCCTCATGGTTGACGGTGTCGAAGGCCTTTATGAGGTCAAAGACGGCCATGTACAGCGGTTGGCACTGCTCCCTGCATTTCTCTTGTAGTTGACGCGCGGTGAAGATCATGTCCATTGTGCCCCTTCGTGGGCGGAACTCACATTGCGACTCTGGGAGGAGCTCTTCAGCCACTGGGAGAAGGCGATTGAGGAGGATTCTTGCGATGACTTTCCCTGTGGCAGACAGCAGGGAGACTCCTCTGTAATTACCGCAATCGGACTTGTCACCTTTCTTGAAGATGGTCACGATTACGGCATCTCTGAGATCCCCTGGCATGCTCTCCTCCTTCCAAATAAGAGAAATGAGTTCATGTATTCACGCCAATAGTGCTTCTCCGCCATGTTTTAGCGCCTCGGCAGGGATTCCATCTGCTCCTGAGACCTTGTTGTTCTTCAGTTGTCGGATGGCCTTTTCAGCCTCATGCCGGGCTGGGGTTGTGCTGAGATGGTGGCGGGTATCATGCTGCGGGATGGAGTTGAGGACACTCGTGTCGAAGACAGAATCTCGGTTAAGGAGATCTTCAAAGTGTTCCTTCCAGCGGGCACTGACTGCCTCTCTGTCCTTGATGAGTACCTCTCCGTTCTTGGCCCGCAGTGGGGTAGGACCTTGGGTGCTTGGGCCGTAGGTGGTCTTGACTGCGCTAAAGAATCCACGCACATCGTGGTTGTCGGCTAGCTGCTGGATCTCCTGCGCTTTCTCCACCCACCATCTGTTCTTTAGGTCGCGAGTTTTTTGTTGGACCTTGGCCTTCAGGCATCTGTAGAACTGCTTTCTTGCTCTTGAGTTCTGTTGCTGTTTCCAGATCAGGAATGCCTTGCGCTTGTGGCTTATTAGCTCCTGGATCTTCTGGTCGTTCTCGTCGAACCAGTCTTGGTGTTTCCTGGTCGAGTGACCGAGCGTCTCTTCACAGCTGCTGATTATGGAGGCCTTGAGTGCAGACCAGGTGCTGTGGACACTCTGTGTCTCTGAATCACTGGGAGTCGTCAGGTTGTTTGTGAGGCGCAGGCTGAATAGGGCTTTCTTAGCGGGGTCTTTGAGTGCTCCAGCGTTGATTTTCCTTCTTTTGCTGCTGCTGTTTTGGGACTACGTTGATGGAGATGACAGAGCGGATTAGGCGGTGGTCTGTCCAGCAGTCGTCAGCTCCTGTCATGGCGCGGGTGATGCGGACGTCCTTGCGGTCCCTCGCTCGGATGATGACGTAGTCCAGCAGATGCCAGTGCTTGGAGCAAGGGTGTTGCCATGAAGCCTCGTACTTGTCTCTCTGACGGAACAAGGTGGTGGTTATGACAAGGCCATGTTCTAAGCCTGGTGAAGACTCCTTCCCCCTTGTTCAAGTCCAAATTATCTACATGTACCAGCAACAAAAGTAGGCACAACAGTGACTGCTGTGATACACCATATCCTTCCTTTCTCCAATTTGGACAACAATTACTTGGTTAATTTGTTGTTTCCTGTCTGACAACCATTGTCTGACAACTATTCATGCTGTTAAATTTCCTCCTACCATATGTGTTCAATCTTTCTAACAAGCCTCTTACGAGATACTTCTGAAAATCAATACATTATATCTACTGCATTCCCTTTATCTATCCAATCAGTCACTTCTTCAAAAAACTCTATTTAATTTGTCAAACATGATCTACCTTTAACAAATTCATGCTGGCTATCCTTCATTTACTTATGCATTTATAAATGGTCATTGATTTTATCTTTTCCTGACCTCAACTGTATTACTATTCTCAGAGCAGAGGCTGTGTACTCTATGAAGTGTAGATCACCTCCTGATCCTTCTAAGCCTCTCCACTATCTCCACTGATAACAAAATTAAAGAAGCTTGACACTATCCAGAGAAAGTAGTCTACTTGATCAGTGCCACTGCCACTGGACACAATATCCACCCCCTTAACCAATGACACACAGTGGCTGCAGTATGTACTATGTATGGAATGCACTGCAGCAAATCACCAAGGTTACTTTGACAGTACCTCCCTTTCCTACAAACTCTACCAGTGAGAAGGACTAGAGCAGCAATCTCATGGGAACACCATCCCAGTTTCCTTCAAGTCACACACCATTCTGACTTCGACATATAACACCATTCCTTGATCATCGCTATGTCAAAATCTCCCTACCTAACACCATGATCGGTGTACCATCAGCACAAGAACTGTAGTAGTTCAAAGAGAAGGCCCACAATCACCTTTGCAAGGGAAATAGGGATGGACAATAAAATGCGGCCTTGCCAATGGCTGTCCACAACTGGACAGCAACATTTTTAAATATCACAGCTCTTTAAAAGTAATTGATTGTCTGAGGTGCTTTGAGACATTTCAATGCGATAAGTGCAACTATTATTATTGGGAAACTGCAGGCATAGATCTCCATCCTACTGCTCCTTGGCATTGTATTCTGGTGATTTAATGGACTGTACTGGCAGTTTACTGAACTCTTTTAAAACTCCCAGGTATATTGGTTTTCAGTAAAAAGCTTCTTTCAAACTTCAGAATATTTACTAAATAGATACTTGCATTTCTAGTGAGGCTGCTCGGGAGGAACCTTAGTAATCATCAGGCATGTATCTGTGTGTGGGTAGACCAACTGTTGTTAACACAAAAGTCGTGAATTGTAAAAAGAAAGCAAAACTTCACGGAGGAGTAGCTGTTGGAACACAGATGGTTTCATTTAAATGCAGTATGATTTAAGAAAGTACATTTCAAGTTTGAAGCATTTTTATATTTTATTATACGTTTGACAAATTGCTTCTGTTCTGTGAAAAGTGCTTGCTATCAGTCAACCAGTGAACAACACTGTCTTCTTAAAGTTCCTGAATAAGGAAAGACACGAATTGTGCACGTGTTTGGAGAGAAACTATTTCCGCTGGTTGGGGATTCTAGGACTAGGGGGGCATAGTCTAAAAATTAGAGCCAGACCTTTCAGGAGTGAAATTAGGAAACACTTCTGCACACAAAGGGTGGTAGAAGTTTGGAACTCTCTTCCGCAAATGGCAATTAATGCGAGATCAATTGTTAATTTTAAATCGGAGATTGATAGCTTTTTGTTAACCAAAGGTATTAAGGGATATGGGCCAAAGGCGGGTATATGGAGTTAGATCGCAGATCAGTCATGATCTCATTGAATGGCGGAACAGGCTCAAGGGGCTCAATGGTCTACTCCTGTTCTTATGTTCCTACGTATTTGACACTTTTGGGAAGAGGTACTGGTGGTAATTTTTTGAGTACAGCTGGTGACATGGAACCTGGTCCACCACCAGTGCATTACAGAAGATCTTAGTCCTGCACTTGGAAAATGTAATCCATTGTCTAAATTATACTGATAATTAGACACTGGATTTTAGGGTCTAAAAGGCAGTCGCTGTGTTCAAAGAGGTAAAGTACTCATTTTAATTTAATTTGCATGGGTGTTATGAATTTGGGTCTGCAGTATATATCTGCTCATATTCAATGGCATTAGATACTCCAATAAGCGGGCTGATCCACTTTACCTTTCTGGAAGTTGACTCACACTAACCTACATCTACATGCCTCATAAGTCCATATACACAATAACCATATCGACCAAGAATTTCAAGCCCCATTCCATTGGTTTTACGACACACCTGGGGTGGACAGGACCTGAAATGTACTTCATGAAATCCCTGCCAGCCCTCTCCCCCTTCCAGAGTACAGGTCAGTGGCCTGAAATTCAACCTCCCACAAATGGGCAAGCGCATTGTCACATTCAAGGGTTGTTTGGCCATTTATCCATGGATGAATGATTGAGGACTATGATGAAAAGGTAAATAGGTAGATTGAGACAGGTCAAAAAGGAAGGAGCTTGTCCAGCCTAATTAATGTCCTGTTCCTAAACATTCTCATGCTCTTATGATAAAAGCTTGCTCATCAATCCTGATGCTTCCATAGACCATCGACAATCCATTCTATTATGGACACAACTCAACCCATTTCATAGGATTGTGCAAAAAACCCTCCCCTGAAAGATGAATCAAGCAAAAGATCTAGAATGGGTAAATAATCTTATATCCTAAAATATTCATCTGATTCATGTCCAGTTGCTTTACTTGGCATGAAAGTTCTAAGGCCTCAGCAGTTTGAGTGCAGGTTCAGGAATTCAATCTTGTTACCACTAATTTTATGAGGAGGGACCCATCAGGTCTTTTATTTGATGGTATGTGCTATTAGTTTTGCTTTCAATGTTAAGAATGTAGTTTATTGCAGAACTGTTGATGAAAATCGAATTCTATGAATAAAAATGGCATCTGACCAAGAATTTCCCATCTTTTTCATTTTTAGTGAACTTGACAAATATGAGGGAGATAAAACAGAGTTAATTTCAATTAATTCTTCCAACATGAATTATTTCACCTTCCACATGAAGAAATAATTTGTGATGACATGTTACCTGACATTAGTGTTTGCTATGTAATGCAATAAGAAATGATTAGTTAAATCGTCTTCTTGGGTTATGTTAAGATCCATAAGATTAAATGTTCTGTTACAAGCTAGATCTTTCAGCCAAACCAGGGTTGAAAAATTGAAGTTAACCAATAGCAAGCTTGGATTTGCAAAGAACAGGTACTCTACAGTTTGTAGATGATTTTTTTTTTATTCATTGGATGTGGGTGTCACTGGCAAGGCCAGCATTTATTGCCCATCCTTAATTGCCCTTGAGTAGATGGTGAGCCACCTTCTTGAACGCAGAGGGCAGTTCAGAGTCAACCACATTGCTGTGGGTCTGGAGTCACGTATAGGCTCGACTGGGTAAGGATGGCAGATTTTCTTCTCTACAGGACATTAGTGAACCGGATGGATTTTTTATGACAATCCGGTAGTTTCAAGGTCACCATTACTGATACTAGTTTTTTATTCCAGATTTATTTGATTAACTGAATTTAAATTCCCCAGCTGCCATGGTGGGATTTGAACTAGGCCGCGATTTTACCATAGGCGGCGGGCTGGAGTCGGGTTGGCTGGTCGGCGGGTTCCGGTCCCGCTGCCGGATTCAGCCGCTCTGAAATAACTATTTTGCCTTAACTGGGCTGATTAAGCCCGTCGTGCGCGTTACCCGGCCCAATCAGTGGGTTCGGATCGGCTGCTCACCGCTGCTGACGTCTTCCATTCAATTGCATTTAAGGGGCCCATGCAGCCTTGTGGTGTTTCATTCACATTCTGATGCTTCTCAGTGTTACTGATAGCGAGATGACTCCTTCAAGAGCCAAGGCTTCTCCAAGATTCGATGACGACTCCCTCCATGCTCGTGTGGAGGGAGTAAGAGGGCGCAAGGAGCTTCTGTTCCCTTCCAATGGACAGAGGAAGCCTCCTCAGCAAACCAAGGCAGCCTGGCTGCAAATTGCTGAGGAGGTTAGCGCCAGGTCTTTGTGCTGACGCACCTGGGTTTAGTGCCGGGAAAGGTTCAATGATCTGCTACACTCAGCAAAAGTGAGTATAACATCACACTTACCTTCAATCTGCTCCCCATCTCTTCTCATCAGCAGCACTCTGCATTGTCAACCTACTCCTGCACATCCCAACTTACCCTTACATCCCTTGCACCCTTAACCATCCCTCTCTCTCTATGTACAGACTCACTCCACCATTCACTATACACCCCTCACACTCGCTATCACTGTTATGCAATGGTAACAACTAACAACAGGGAGGGCCCTTGGCATTGGCACCTCACTCCATCTTTGTCTCCCTCTAAGCATTTGTGCTATAGATTCTCTACACTCACTCCAACATTCTCGCTCAAACTCTACTTGTCTCCCTCATTGCAGGAAAAGAGAGCCCACAATAAGAGGGAGAGTGGGGGGGACAGGAGCGGGGCCACCTTCCTTCTTCTTCTTAGGCAGTCCCTCGGAACCGAGGATGACTTGCTTCCACACTAAAAATGAATTCTCAGGTGACTGATGAGTCCAATGCGGGACCTACAGTCTCTGACACAGGTGGGGCAGACGGTGGTTGAAGGGGCGGGTGGGTGGGGTGCTTGGGTTGACGTGTGCTCCTTCCGCTGTTTGTGTTTGGCTTCCGCTTGCACCCGGCGAAGAGACTCGAGGTGTTCGGTGCCTTCCCGGATGCTTCTCCTCCACTTTGTGCGGTCTTGGGCCAGGGTTTCCCAGGTGTCGGTGGGGATGTTGCACTATTTCAAGGAGGTTTTGAGGGTGTCCTTGAAGTGTTTCCTTTTCCCACCTGGGGCTCTCTTGCCGTGTCGGAGCTCGAGTAGAGCGCTTGTTTTGGGAGTCTCGTATCAGGCATGCGGACAATGTGACCCGTCCATCGGAGCTGATCGAGGGTGGTCGGAGCTTCGATGCTGGGATGTTGGCCTGAGCAAGAACACTCACGTTGGTGCGCCTATCCTGCCAATGGATTTGCAGGATCTTGCAGAGGCAGCGTTGGTGGTACCGCTCCAGTGCTTTGAGGTGCCTGCTGTACATGGTCCATTTCTCTGAAGCAGATATCACTACTTCTCTGTAGACCATGAGCTTAATGCCAGGTTTGAGGTCCTGGTCTTCAAACACTCTCTTCCTCAGGCGACCGAAGGCTGCACTGGCACACTGAAGGCGGTGTTGGACTTCGTCATCGACGTCTGCCCTTGTTAACAGTAGGCTCCCGAGGTATGGAAAGTGGTCCACGTTGTCCAAGGCCTCGTCGTGGATTTTGATAATCGGGGGGCAGTACTGTGTAGCGGGGGCAGGTTGGTAGATGACCTTTGTCTTACAGATGTTTAGTGTAAGGCCCATGCTCTCGTACGCTTCGGTGAAGGTGTTGATGATGGTTTGGAGTTCGACCTCCGAGTGTGCCCAAACGCAAGCGTCGTCTGCATACTGTAATTCGATGACAGAGGATGGGACGACCTTGGATCTGGACTGGAGGCGACGGAGGTTGAACAGTTTCCTGTTTGTTCTGTAGATGAGCTCCACTCTAGCGGGGAGCTTACTAAGGGTGAGATGGAGCATTGCAGCAAGGAAGATTGAGAAGAGCGTTGGTGCGATGACACAGCCTTGCTTGACCCCGGTCCGTACGTGAATTGGGTCTGTGGTGGATCCGTTGGTCAGGATCACGACTTGCATGTCGTCGTGAAGCAGGCGGAGGATGGTGACAAACTTTTGAGGGCAGCCGAATTTGAGGAGGAATGAGGGCCACCTTCCATGGCGCACTTAACCACCGCTGAGGAGGCTGCAATTGACATTGTTGGAGGTGCTGAGGAGATGGAAGTGGGGGATGGAGAGACGGGCACAGTAGAGCAAGCTGGTGACAGAATAGATTTGCAACCCTCTCATTTAGATTTCATGAGTGACTGATATGGCATCTGATGTTCATACAGATTGAGTTCTGATCATCTGCACAATGGGATGTGTCTGCTACGTTTATATCACATGTCTAACTCATGCCTTTACTCTCCCACAGGTTCATTGAGAGCCCCCCTCCCCACTGTCCAGGAGGAAGAGCCAGGAGACTCCTCAGAGGAAGCTGCAGCCTCTGAGGGAGCAGCATCAGCAGAATTGAGTGCATCCAGCACCAGCGCAGAGACGCACACCTCGGTGGGTCATTCGCGAGATAGATTAGTGTTGTCACCTGGTGTATCACAGCTCACAAGTGAGCATCAGCAGATGGTGGAGACAGGGACAGCAGTGGAGAGTCCTCGTCGGAGGCTGCAGGGCGCTCCTAGCTCTGCTCAGCTGCATGTGGACCCTGTGCCTCTGGGGCCATCCAGAAAGAGAGTGGTGCTGGAACTTTAGGAACAAGTGCAGGAGTCTCTGACAGGGTTTGCAACCACTGTAACTGCGAGTGTGCAGAGAATGGAAGAGTCCATCTCAAACATGAGCAATGCCATGGTGCACGCAATGGCGAATGTTGGTGCCGCCATGGAAAGGATGGCAACTTCCATGGAGGATATAAATAGCCAGACGGAGCAGAACATGGTGACTCTTCTAAATAGATGGTCTGCTATGGAGGATAGACGGGCCTCTATTGAGGAAAGGAACCAGAGGCACATGGACGTCCCCATTATGAGGACTGTCAGTACAGAGACGGGTCCTCATGGCCCCACTGATGTGCAGCAAGGTGCTCTCCAGCTACTTGCTAGCAGTGAAGTGCAGGTGACCCATGAGAGAGATGTTGGCGATCGACAACAAGGAAGTGTGGGCTCCTCTCCAAGCGCGCTCACACCCATGCCACTGCGGAGCCCTCGGTCAGAGCCCCAGATTCCTCACCCAACTGAGATGGCCATCTCAGCCCCTGCACAGCCACAGAAGGAGCAAACTGTTACCGAGCCCTCCCAGCCTCCCAAACCCAGAGGACGCCCACCAAAGGTGTCAAAGGAGGTGCAGCATGGAAGTGAGCAAGGTGCCTCAACATCTACTGAAGGCACAGGGGAAGCACCACGTAGAAGCATGTGTAAGAGAAAGTTCACACACAAATATTCACAAGGGTAGTCACTTGGGTGTTTTGATCTAATGCAAAGTGAAGTTTGTCATTGTTATTTCAATTGAAATAAAGAAATGCGATGCCAAAGATTCAAAGAGTTAGCCTATGTGTGCTCAGAAATTGAAGTCGCACAGTGAGGGGTCAGGGCATCTTTCATTTGTAATGCTGGTGGTGAGAGTGATAGGAACCCACAGTTTATTGTACAGATGCTGTATGGTGTGTTGAGAAGGTCGGCCAGACACTCATTTCCATGTGGCAGCCACATGTGTTTGCTACATAAACTTACGCGAATCTGGCATGGATTAGTGCATCCCTTGCCTCATGGCCAGCAATGTGCTCGCGTGCTGGTGGAACTGTCTTCCTTATCTGCCGCCTCCTCCTCCTCTCCCTTCTCCTCATCCTCCTCCTCCTCCGAGGAGGCTGTGCGCTGAGCCACTTGTTCCTCAGGCAGCGGTAAGCCACGCTGCTGTGCTATATTGTGCAGGGCACAGCAGACCACAATGCTTCTGGAGACCCTGGCTGGTGCACACTGTAATGCTCCCACAGATCTGTCGAGACATCTGAATCGCATTTTGAGCAAGCCGATGGTTTGCTCTACGATGCTTCTGGTGGAAATGTGGCTCACATTGTAACGCTCCTTAACGTCATTTGATGGCCTCCACATCCGTGCCATTAGCCACATCTTCAGGGGATAGCCCTTGTCTCCAAGTACCCATCCGGAATGTTGGGTTGGCAGATTGAACAGCTGAGGCACAGTAGACTGCCGCAGGATGAACGAGTCATGGCAACTGCCAGGGAACTTGGTGCAAACATGCATAATGATCTTACAAAAAGAAAATACTACAGATGCTGGAAATCTGAAATAAAAACAGAAAATGCTGGAGATACTCAGCAGGTCAGGCAGCATCTGTGAAGAGAGAAACAGAGTTGACGTTTCAGGTCGATGACCTTTTCTGACAAAAGGTCATCGACCTGAAACGTCAACTCTGTTTCTCTCTTCACAGATGCTGCCTGACCTGCTGAGTATCTCCAGCATTTTCTGTTTTTATTGCATAATGTTCTTCCTGTGGTTACACACCAGCTGGACGTTAAGGGAATGGAAGCCTTTGCGGTTGACAAATACAGCTGGGTTGTGATAGGGTGCCCTAATGGCCATGTGTGTGCAGTCTATGAAGCCCTGCACTCTTGGGAAACCTGCCATATTTGCAAAGCCAACTGCACGTGCGGTTACACTTGCTTGATCCGTGGAGAAGTAGATGTAATTGTGCGACTTTACAAAGAGGGCATCGGTAACCTGCATGATGCAAGTGTGTGTGGCCGACTGGGAGATGCCGCTGATATCTGCAACTGATCCCTGGAAGGACCCTGAAGCAAAGAAGTTGAGTGCGGTGGTGACTTTGACAGCCACTGGTAAGGAGTGTCCACCCGCTCCTCTGGGCTCCAGGTGTTGGTGCAGCAGTGTGCAGATGTCAGAGACTACCTCTCACGAAAGTCTCAGCCTCCTTTGACACTGCTGCTCACTCATGTTGAGGAAGCTCACCCTCGGCCTGTAAACCCGGTGTTGGGGGTATCTCCTGCGGCGTGGTGCAGCCCTGCGCTGATGCCCTCTGCCCTGTGCAGCATCAGGTGGCTGAGGAGAAGGTTGGCGCTCCTGTTGCTGCTGCTGTTGTGCCTGGTTCTGCTGCTGCTGCGGCTGGTCTTCCTCCGATTCTGAGGACCAGGATGAGAGAGTATAAATGGTTCCCATTCCGCTGGTATATATCTCAGTTGAGGAATCGATGTTATAAGCGCTCAGTCAACATGGGGAGAGGATTTTCCAAGGAGGTCACAATGCATATGGATCTCAGTTTAAACACTTACAAGCTCAATAGACCTGCAAAATGTGTTCCAAAGCCTCAAAACACAAAGTTCTGGCATCTGAAAGTGAGCTATGTAACAGGTCCGCTTTTATGCTGCAGGAGCAGCTGTCAAGAATTCAGGTAGTTGCTGAACCTGGCACAATCAGCTGGCGTGTGTGTCGCACGACATGCTAAAAATGTAGTAAAATTGGGAAGAGCCTCTTAAAATCAGATTATCCAGGCAATTAACAAGCTGTTAACTGCCTTAAGTGGCTCTCCCGCCGCTTGGTGTCGGGTCTGATCGGGACTCGCAGACCCGACACTTTGTAAAGTTGCGTGGAGGTGGGATGGCGGTGCGTTCGCAACCCGCCATCAATCATTTTGATTTTAACTCCTGACCCGCCTCCAAACCTGCCCTCTGAGCGCCGGCAAAATCGTGGCCACTCTGGACCATTCGTCCAGGCCTCTGGATTACTAGTCCAGTAACATAACCACAATGCTACCGTACCCACTAGTGTGTTAGTGTGTCAACCTACCATCTCCAATTGTCTGTTTCCTCTTTCTTCAAGCTTATCAGATTTTTGGGGGGCTTTTTTCAGTGCTTCCTTCCTCATTGACAAGTTGCTGTCAATGTCAAAGGTGCATTTGACTATCATTTAGAATTTGCTTCCTCTGGCGAAGGCTTCAGTGATGTCTTTTGGTGAGTAAAAGTTTCAGGCAACCAACAAAAAAAGGCAAACTCACCAAGGGACGACTAACTTTTAAAAGCTGTTTTCCAACGCTGAGCTAGACAAATATTGAACAATCATCAACTGTGACATCTGCCCTTTCAACTGTTTTGAAGAGAAAAATTATTATAATTATCTCAAAGTCTTAACTTGACACATAATTTCGAGTGGCATTTATTCACCATGACAAATTTACTGAGATTAGTACTTTTGTGCTCACTCAGGGAATAGAAGTTGCTTTGAAGCATTTCAGCTATTCTCTTTCTTATGTTAATGATTTCGATATCATTTTATTCTGGTGAATTTGCAATATATTTTTGCAGATAATACTATTTTGAGGGAAAGTCACAAAAATAATTTGGCATAGTTGGATCCATATAAATGCATAACTGGATTAGAACAAAATCTTATGCTTGAAGCAATATTGTGCTGAGATCAGGAAGTCTAAAAAACTGCACACGAAGACAACATATTCACAAACTCTGTTTTGTAGCCCATCTGAACATTTCTTTGGCATCTCAATAGTCGTGTATTTATTTAGCAGGGCTACCGGAAGTCCAATGAGACTCTCAAAGTGATTAATGAAAAGTTACCACATTTACTGAGATGGATTACAGAAGCACTTCAAACTATTATACACAGTAACAATAAAAACTTATCGTAATACTACTGAATCAATTCAGGATGGCTTCAGGGAAAGAACTAGGCCAGAACCAGGGGTTTGAAGCCTGTACCTTTGTTGCAGAACCACCAGATATGAGCCACCTTAACTACTGCTGCACAATGTTCAGTGGTTTTTTATATCACTGTTTGACTGACACACTAAGGCTCCAAAACCCTGCAGTTTGTAGAGTCAAAAAATGTTTTAGATGTACTGTACTCCAGTAAAATTTCAAGCATCCATGGTTGCATCAACTTCTTCTTGGCCTAGTTTTGATGTTCATGGTAAATTGCTGAGCCAAATAGTAATTCACATTGTGTGTGTTAGAGCAATTAAGGTTGCTAATTGCTTGTTGATGGGCATTCCAGAAACATCATGTGAAATGCCACTGCTTACCGAACCATAGGACTTGTGCCAGAATCTTGTGTAATAAATGTTAGTGGTAGGGTGGCTTCCATAGCCGGCTGAGCGCTTTTATGGACTACATCAGCTTTTGCTTGATGGATATTTTCATGTTTTCCATTATACAGCTACTCATTGTTGTTTCTTTACTCTCTATTTTTTGATGTTTATATTTTTGTTCCTGTTATCAGTTTTTTTTCTCCATTACTTTTGCACCAATTGATTTCAATCTCAATATCTTTCACCTCTGTTCAGTTTTCTGCATAAATAGTCTTGGGACATGGATCCATGTGGCGCTTGAAGAGGAGGAGCAGAGACAGCAGAAACTTGAGGCTGATGAAATCTGATTCAACTCGAGGCTATCCACCCGCCATCACCATTACCTCAACCAGCAGGTGCATTACTTATGCCACAGCTACCTTAATATGTCACAGGAGTAGTATTTGAGGAGGTTGCGACTAACTAGGATAACCACAACACACATAGAAAATGTTCTGCCTTTGAAATCATGTTGTGCCATCCTTGTGGCACTATCAGTAGCAGTTACGGTTACCACTGTCCTTAACTTTAATTCTAATGACACCTTAGTCTCCCACAGGCAACACCTGCAATAGTAATCAGTGTGCTGTCAATGCTGCATCAGCGAAATTACTGTCACGTTATTCAATTAGACAGCCACACATGCCAACTTCCCCTTGGAGAAACAGATGCAGCACCACTGAAAGAATTGTTTCTGCCACACGTCTGGGTTCCCTAAGGTGCAGTCAATTATTTATTGCACCCACATAGCCATTCAGACACCAACCACAATCCAGGGCCAATCCACTCTCCCAAACTACAGATGGTTTGTGCAATAATTGAACAGAAAACACTTAACAAGTATATTGGAATTCTTTAAGAATCGGGTTGATACATTAGAATTCAATTCAATCTGAGTGAACAGGAAGAGTTTAGTACAATGAAATTCCATGTTTGGATCGGCTGTGCATTTACTTGGACTTGAAGAGCAGATAGGATGGATTTCCCAGCACAAAAATCATCTCCTCCCAGTAATGATCCAGTCTTTCACCTCGAAGAGGATTTGTTTTTAATCCTTTGAGGTTCACTGGCACGGCTGACTAAAGGTGCCATGGCTTGTTAGGAGCAAAATTTCCTGGTTTAGATGTGATTTTCACATCACAGGTGCAACCATGTCAATCTTCAGAATCGAAGCCTTTAATTGACAATTTACCTTTAAACCTGGTTTTCATGAAATGAAAGCTTTTTTTAATAAAAGCAATGTTCCCACCTCCGAAATGGAAAGTAGAAGTAGGTGATCAAGAGTAAAGGTAAGTTAAACATCTTTAAAAATAGGGGCAGAATTTAGAAAGGATAGAATAGAGTTGGAAGGGGATTTAAAAAAATGTTATAATTGAAAGGACACAGAGAATAGTGATGAACAATAAATGTAGCTAAACTGATCATTTTTATTTTTATGTAACACATTTGGGGCTAATATTATGGCGATAAATCTATTTTGATGTTTAAGTAGCATTACTGTAATATTATTGTTTATTTCAGCATCATAATGTGTTTTTAACAACACCCGACTTTAAAAAGAAATTCACATAATGAAAAAAATGCCTTGACGTCTGTCCACCTAATAGTATCACTTCATCCTTGCAAAGGCCTCCAGCTGGGCTCAAACCCATTTATTTGGCTCAGTTTAATTGGATAGTGGTTTAAATAATTGATCTGATTGGTTTCTACTTGTGTTTCATTAGGTCATTACATTGATTTTTGCCTTTTAAATTCTGCTCTCAGTTGTATCCCACTGTTCTTTCAGTCAATCAGTGATTCGCTTGCCCAGTAGCACTGGAGGGGGTAGATAATATGACTGGTTGAAGGAGGTGAAAGTAAAATATTCATGACTTATCCGGATTCTTTGTGAGGAGTCGCTCTATGTCTCTCAAAAATTACTTAGTTCATCACTTTAGTAGGGTTTCTTTGCCTTTGCTCACTGATATATTTCCTTTATTGATGTATATTTGGTGAACTTCTGTTTGTTTTATAAGCATGTGAGCCTAGTTAATTGTCCTGGCCTAGTACTGTTAATAAAGTGGCAAGGAGGTATAGGATGTAAAAAGGCTATTTTGCCCATGAGCTCACTTACAGAAGGCAAGGGCTGAATTATTTTCCCATTGGTGAGTTAGCAGCTGAGAGGGAGAATTGTTCACCCACATGAACCTGATGCTAATCCAATGCAACTTCCTCCCGAGACTTTCATTTGTTATCAGAAGGCAGGGGTGGGGGTTGGTATAGAGCAGTAATAGTGCTCCTGATAGATATACTTTCACTAGGAGGGAGGAGAATTCAGTCCTGGTGCAGCCATTAAAAGACTGGAGCTAGTTAAAGGGAAGAATCACTTTTTTGAAAGAGTGTTTGGAGCAGCAGCAGCCTTGGGGGTGTCAGCAGATGGAAGGGCTCCCAGATTCTCAGATGCCTTTCTGGAGGTCCTTTTGACAGTGAGGACAATAAGAGCGCAACTGTTGGAAACTGAGGGCAGGAAGCCCCGTAACAAGGTGGCGCTGGCTGTATGCTGGGAGATGGCAGAGGTTCAATGATCTCACACGTGTACCTAAGCTAAGTCTAGGCACTGGTGATAATACACAGCATCTACCATTCATACTGCATTAACACTTCCTTATCTATCATACTCTTTCTCTCCCAACACCAGGGAAATACATTAATGAAAAGAGAAACCTCTCAAAACATTTAAACACCAACTTAACTAACAACAACTGTCAACTCACAGAGTTGGCCACAAGGACTTCTGTTAGTCTTCAAGGATTCTTCATTTAAAGGGACACAGGAGTAGAGATTAGTTTTGGGCAGTAGTGCAGCACAGGTGGTATGACATCGACTGCCTGTTAAATGACCCACTGGATATTCAGATTCATTGTCATCAATGGAACTGAATATCGGGTGGTGCACATAACAGGCGGCCCATTCGATTTCGCCCATTTTGCACTATCGCCCAAAATGAATGTCTACCCCTGTATCTCTACTTCTCATATTGGCATGCATGCACTCATATGGGGCAAGTGTCCAAACCAGTTATATGCCTTTAACATTCTCAACTATCCCTGCAAAGGAGAAGCTGACCCATAAGCATTGCATGAATCATGGAACCAGGGAGGAATGATCTCATTCAAACCTCTAAGACAGTAGGAAGAGGAGGCTTTAGACAACATAGGCAGACAGTCTTTAGAGGCTGTGGGAGATGGTAAGATTGGAGGCAAGGTGGCAACAGAAGCTTGATAAAATCTGGAAAATGCTCATTATTGGTAGTCACCGGTTCACTCTTTCTTAATCTGTAAACTCATGGCCCACCATATCCCTCACTCTACCATTACCATCAAGCCAGGGGACCAACTCTGGTTCAATGAGGAGTGCAGAAGAGCATGCCAGGAGCAGCCCAGGCATATCTAAAATTGAGGTGCCAACCTGGGGAAGCTGCAACACAGGACTACATACATGCATGCTAAAGAACGGAAGCAGCATGCTTTAGACAGAGCTAAGCGATCTCACAATCAACGGATCAGATCAAAGCTCTGCAATCCTGCCACATCCAGTCGTGAATGGTGGTAGACAATTAAACAACTAACGGGAGGAGGAGGCTCCAGAAATATCCCCATCCTCAATGATGACGGAGCCCAGCACGCGAGTGCAAAAGAAAAGGCTGAAGCGTTTGCAACCATCTTCAGCCAGAAGTGCCAAGTGGATGATCCATCTCGGCCTCCTCCTGAGGTCCCCACCATCACAGAAGCCAGTCTTCAGTCAATTTAATTCACTCTACGTGATATCAAGAAATGGTTGAGCGCACTGGATATAGCAAAAGCTCTGGGCCCTGACAACATCCCAGTTGTCGTGCTGAAGACTTGTGCTCCAGAACTAGCCACGCCTCTAGCCAAGCTGTTCCAGTACAGCTACAACACTGGTATCTATCCGACAATGTGGAAAACTGCCCAGGTATGTCCTGTCCACAAAAAGCAGGACAAATCCAATCTGGCCAGTTACCACCTCATCAGCAAAGTGATGGAAGGTGTCGTTGACAGTGCTATCAAGCGGCACTTACTCACCAATAACTCACCACCAAGACAAAAAGGAAAAGGAGGTGGCGTAGCGCTGTTAATAAGGGATGAGATCGGTATGGTAGAGATAAAAGAGCTTGGCTCAGCAGATCATGATGTAGAACTGGAATCAGTTTGGGTGGAGCTAAGAAACAGCAAAGGGCGGAAAACATTCGTGGGAGTTGTGTATAGGCCACCAAACAGTAGTGGTAATGTAGGGCACAGTATCAATCAAGAAATTAGAAGTGCATGTAACAAGGGCAATACGGTAATCATAGGGGACTTTAATCTACATATTGACTGGGCAAATCAAATTACCACTAATGGTGTGGAGGAAGAATTCTTGGAATGCATGCGAGATGGTTTCCTGGATCAGTATGTGGAGGAACCAACCAGGGAACAGGCTATTCTGGATCTGGTATTGTGTAATGAGAAAGGGCTAATCAATAATCTTGTGGCAAAGGGACCTTTAGGGACAAGTGACCATAATATGATTGAATTTTACATTAAGTTTGAGAGTGATGTAGTCCAATCTGAAACGAAGGTCTTCAATCTAAACAGAGGAAACTACAAGGGTATGAGGGACAAGTTGGCCATGGTAGATTGGGAGACTACACTAAAAGGTATGAAGGTGGACATACAATGGCTAACATTCAAGGAAATAATATTCCTCTCGGGCATAAAAATCCAAAAGGAAAAGTGATCCAACCATGGCTAACAAAAGAAATTAAAGCTAGTATTAAGTCAAAGGAGGAAGCTTATAAAGTTGCCGGAAAAAGCGGTCAGCCTGAGGATTGGGATCTTTTTAGAAATCAGCAAAGGGGGACCAAGAAATTGATAAAGAAAGGGAAAATGGAATATGAGCACAAACTAGCAAAAAATATAAAAATGGATTGTAAAAGCTTCTATAGGTATGAGAAAAGGAAAAGACTGGTGAAGGTAAATGTAGGTCCTTTACAGTCAGAGACAGGAGAATTTATAATGGGGAATGAGGAAATGGCTGAGAAATTAAATAAATACTTTGTTTCTGTCTTCACGGAGGAAGACACAAAAACCTCCCAGAAATACGAGAAAACCAAGGGTGTGGCGAGAATGAGGAACTTAAAGAAATTATTATTAGTAAAAAAACAGTACTAGCAAAATTAATGGGACGAAAAGTCAATAAATCCCAAGGACCGGATGACCTACATCCTAGGGTTTTGAAAGAGGTGGCCATTGGGATAGTGGACGCAATGGTTGTCATCTTCCAAAATTCTATAGATTCTGGAACGGTTCCTGCAGATTGGAGGATAACAAATGTAACCCGCGATTTAAGAAAGGAGGGAGAGAGAAAACGGGGAACTACAGACCTGTTAGCCTCACATCAGTAGTTGGAAAAATGCTGGAATCTATTATAAAGGATGCAATAACTGGGCACTTAAAAACTAATAGTAAGATTGGGCAGAGTCAACATGGATTTATGAAAGGGAAATCCTGTTTGACAAACCTATTGGAGTTCTTTGAGGATGTAACTAGTGGAGTAGACAAAGGGGAACCGGTAGATGTGGTGTATCTGGATTTTCAGAAGGCCTTCGATAAGGTCCCACACAAGAGGTTGGTGAACAAAATTAGGGCACATAGAATTGGGGGTAATATACTAGCATGGATTGAGAATTGGTTAACAGACAGAAAACAAAGAGTCGGGATAAACGAGTCTTTTTCAGGATGGCAACTGCTTGCTAAAAGGGAGAACCAGTGGCTGTGGTGTATTTGGACTTTCAGAAGGCTTTCGATAAGGTCACGCATAAGAGATTAGCGTGTAAAGTTAAGGCACATGGGATTGGGGGCAGGGTACTGACTTGGATAGAGAACTGGTTGGCAGACAGAAAGCAAAGAGTTGGAATAAACAGGTCTTTTTCCGAGTGGCAGGCAGTGACTAGTGGGGTACCGGAGGGATCGGTCCTAGGACCCCAGCTATTCACAATATATATTAATGATCTAGACGAGGGAACTAGATGTAATATCTCCAAGTTTGCAGACGACACAAAGCTGGGTGGGCGTGTGTGCTGTGAGGAGGATGCCGAGAAACTCCAGTGTGATTGGGCAGATGCATGGCAAATGCAGTACAATGTGGATAAATGCGAGGTTATCCACTTTAGTGGCAAAAACAGGAAGGCAGATTATTATCTGAACGGCAATAGATTGGGAGAAGGGGAAGTGCAATGAGACCTGGGTGTCCTTGTGCACCAGTCGCTGAAGGTAAGCATGCAGGTGCAGCAGGCGGTTAAGAAGGCAAATGGTATGTTGGCCTTTGTAGCGAGAGGGTTCGAGTACAGGAACAAGGATGTCTTGCTGCAGTTGTACAGAGCCTTGGTGAGACCACACCTTGAGTATTGTGTGCAGATTTGGTCGCCTTATCTGAGGAAGGATGTTCTTGCTATGGAGGGAGTGCAGCGAAGATTCACTAGACTGATACCTGGGATGGCAGGAATGACGTATGAGGAGAGATTGGGTCGATTGGGCTTATACTCGCTGATGTTTAGAAGAATGAGAGGGGATCTCATTGAAACTTATAAATTTCTGACAGGACTAGACAGACTAGATGCAGGAAGGATGTTCCCGATGGTCGGGGAGTCCAGAACCAGGGGTCACAGTCTAAGGATAAGGGGTAAGCCATTTAGGACAGAGATGAGGAGGAATTTCTTCGCCCAAAGAGTGGTGAACCTGTGGAATTCTCTAGCACAGAAGGCAGTTGAGGCCAACTCATTAAATATATTCAAGAAGGAGTTAGATATATTTCTTAAGGCTAAAGGGATCAAGGGATATGGGGAGAAGGCAGGGACAGGGTACTGAATTTGGATGATCAGCCATGATCTCATTGAATGGCGGAGCAGGCTCGAGGGGCTAAATGACCTACTCCTGCTCCTATCTTCTATGTTTCTATGATTCTATGAAAGATTGGGGAATGCAGATGATTAAAGGGACCTGGGTGTCCTTGTACATGAGTCACTGAAAGTGAATATGCAGGTGCAGCAAGCCATTAGGAAGGCAAATAGTATGCTTGCCTTCATTACAAGAGGATTTGAGTACAGGAGTAAAGAAGTCTTACTCCAATTATATCGGGCCTTGGTGAGACCACACCTGGAGTACTGTGTACAATTTTGGTCATCTTACCTAAGGAAGGATATACTTGCCATAAAGGGAGTGCAACAAAGGTTCACGAGATTGATTCCTGAAATGGCGGGACTGTCGTATGAGAAGAGATTGAGTAAACTAGGCCTGTATTCTCTTGAATTCAGAAGAATGAGAGGGGATCTCATTGAAGCATACAAAATTATTACAGGGTTTGACAGGGTGGATGCTGGGAGAATGTTTCCCTCGGCTGGGGAGTCTAGAACCAGGGGCCACAGCTTCGGGATAAAGGGTAGGCCATTCAGGACTGAGATGAGAAGAAATTTCTGCACACAGAGGGTGGTGAATCTTTGGAATTCTCTACCCCAGAGGGCTGTGGAGGCTCAGTCATTGGATATATTCAAAACAGAAGTCACTAGATTTCTGACTAGTAAAGGCATCAAGGGATATGGCGATAGGGCGAGTGAATGGAGTTGAGGCAGAAGATCTGCCATGATCTCATTGAATGGCGGAGCAGGCTCGAAGGGCCGAATGGCCTACTCCTGCTCCTATTTCTTATTTTCTTAACCTGCTCACCGATGCTCAATTTGGGTTCCACCAGGACCACTCAACTCCAGACCTCATTACAGCCTTGGTCCAAACATGGACAAATGAGCTGAATTCCAGAGGTGAGGTGAGAGTGACTGCCCTTGACATCAAGGCAGCATTTGACCAAGTGTGGCATCAAGGAGCTCCAGTAAAATTGAAATCAATGGGAATCAGGGGGAAAACGCTCCACTGGCTGGAGTCATACCTAGCACAAAGGAAGATGATTGTGGTTGTTAGAGATCAATCATCTCAACCCCAGGTCATTGCTGCAGGAGTTCCTCAGGGCAGTGTCCTAGGCCCAACCATCTTCAGCTGCTTCATCAATGACCTTCCCTCCATCATAAGGTCAGAAGTGGGGATGTTCGCTGATTATTGCAGAGTGTTCCAGTCCATTCACAACTCCTCAGATAATGAAGCAGTCCATGCCTGAATGTGGCAAGACCTGGACGACATTCAGGCTTGGGCTGATAAGTGGCAGGTAACATTTGGGCCACACAAGTGCCAGGCAATGACTATCTCCAACAAGTGAGAGTCTAATCACTGCCGCATGACATTCAATGCCATTACCATCGCCGAATCCCCCACCATCAACATCCTGGGGGTCACCATTGACCAGAAACTTAACTGGACCAGCCACATAAATATTGTGGCAACAAGAGCAGGTCAGAGGCTGGGCATTCTGCGGCAAGTGTCTCACCTCCTGACTCCCCAAATCCTTTCCACCATCTACAAGGCCTAAGTCAGGAGTGTGATGGAATACTCTCCACTTGCCTGGATGAGTGCAGCTCCAACAACACTCGAGAAGCTCGATACCATCCAAGACAAAGCAGCCCGCTTGATTGGCACTCCATCCACCACCTTAAACATTCACTCCCTCCACCACTGGCGTACCGTGGCTGCAGTGTATACCATCTACAAGATGCACTGCAGCAACTTTCCAAGGCTTCTTCAGCAGCACCTCCCAAACCCGCGACCTCTTCCACCTAGAAGGACAAGGGCAGCAGACGCATGGGAACACCACCACCTCCAAGTTCCCCTCCAAGTTACACGCCATCCTGACGTAGAAGTATATCGCCGTCCCTTCATCGTCGCTGGGTCAAAATCCTGGAACTCCCTCCCTAACAGCACTGTGGGAGCACCATCACCACATGGACTGCAGCGGTTCAGGAAGGTGGCTCACCACCACCTTCTCAAGGGCAATTAGGGATGGGCAATAAATGCTTGCCAGCGATGCTCACATTCCGCGAACAAATATTAATAAAAACTTGATTACTCAGGCAGGCAGGATCTAATTACACATTCCAGACAAACTGTTGGGTGTGTATTGTCCTCCAAGGGGACCAGTCAGAAATCTGGTCTTGTTATCCAACGGGACCAATCAGAAATTTGGTGTTGCAACTACACACTGCCATTTTAAAATTCTCATCCTTGTTTTCAAATCGCTCCACACCCCTCCCTATCTCTGTAATCTCCTCCAGCCCCACAACCACCTGAGATACCTGCGCTCCTCCAATTCTGGCCTTTTGGGTATCCCTGATTTTAATTGCTCCACCATTGGTGGCCGTGCCTTCAGCTGCAAAGGCCCTAAACTCTGGATTTCCCTCCTTAAACCGCTCCACCTCTCTACCTCTCTTTCGTCCTTTAAGAGGCTCCGTAAAACCTACCTCTTCGACCAAGGTTTTGGTCATCTGCCCATTTTCTCCTTATGTGGCTCGGTGTCAAATTTTGTTTTATAACACTCTTGTGAAGCGCCTTGGGATGTTTTACTACGTTAAAGGCACTATATAAATACAAGTTGTTGTTGTTATTGTTGTAAGGTGAGTGGCATCACACACTAGCTGGATGTTAGTAGAATAAAAGCCTTTCCTGCTTATATTATTAAGAAGATTGTCATCGAATGCATATGATTTTCAAAGCCCCATATCGATTGCTTCCTGCACCTGTGGGAACTCTGCCACTCTGTAGAACAGGATAGCTTTTTGTCTTTGTTTGTCTGCTTCCATTGTGCAGCCCTCCTGAATAGAACATCAGTGACCTTCTTGAGACTATGTGAGCAGCTGACTAATGCTGCTTGAATACATCCAGTGGCAATGAAACTCACGGCAGTGGTGACCGTGACTGTTATAGATAATGCTGTTCCCCTGGTGGAAGTGTGCTGCAGATCTTCAGTCATCAATTTACATATCTCCTCAACAGCCTCTGGTGAAATGTGCATCCTTCTGAGTCATTTATTGTAAGAAAAGTCTAAATAAGATCTTCTTAGTCTGTGGACCCTGAGAGTGGGTGTGAGCATGCATGGAAGAGACATCTTCTGTGATGCATGACTCTAAGACCTCATTGAATTCCAGACCTCATCAAACTACAGAGAATGTCAGTGTTTGACAGCTTCACAGAACTGTCAAACGATGACAATTCATCTGTCAAAAACTTTTGACAGATGAAATGTCATACATTGACGTTCTCTGCAACCGGCTTTCCCTTAATTGGCCCGCTAAGCCCACTGGGAGGGCTTAACAAGGTCAATCTAGGGAAAATAGCGTGGGTTGGCCAGCTGTTGATGGAGGCGGGACTGAAACCCGACAAGTGGGAGACCCGCCTCCAAAAGCTCCCCATTGACAAAATCACCCCCCCATGTCTCCAACACAAAGTAGTACTTTTGAGAAAACCTGAGTAAAGTTAGCAGCAAAAGTCCTGACTGAGCCTCCAATTCTAAAAAGATCAATATCCAGGCAAAGCAGCACCAACCTTCAGTAGCACCATACAAAATGGCCTCCTCAATATGTGTCCACCTCCAGGATAAATTACTACAGCTTCTAATGTCCCTTGTTTATGAGGTGGAAGTAGGGAGGAAATGTGTTGGAGTGCTTAGCCAAACCACTTTGGCTCCATTTACATTGGATCAGAATCCCAGAGGGCAGTAAACGGGTCTTGTGATTTTTTTTTTTGAAGGATAATTAAGGCGCAGTCTGTTAGCGGCAGATTTGAGGCAGTGGCCTCTAAGAAACCATTTCTCTCCATTTGACACCGCAAATCTGCTCCAAAATGGTGGTAACTCAGCGGAGAATTCAGCCCAGAGGTACAGGCATGAATTCAAAGAAGAGAAAACTCTGTGGTGGAGTTTTCATACTATCTCTGGTTGGCACACTTCCACGCAAAGTATGCATTGCACATTGTACAGTAAAAGAGTTTATAACACCCATGTGGAGGTTAATGCATTGTGACATTTTTATCATTTAACAGTATTTTATTTGAGTAATATTTTCAGCTACAAGGACTAGAACTACTTTCTTATACAACTCAGTCCACAAAACCACCTCTGTCAGAGCTTTGAAAAAAGTATGGTTCAATAATTGATGGGACTGAATTAAAGATCTATTTGCATCTGCACTGTAGAAATACAAGTTAAAAGAAAGAACTGAAATGTGGGTATATTTTTATTGGCATTTAATGATTAGGAGTATTCATATTCTAACATTTGGTGTTTTGATGAGTCATAGGGTTAGAAGTTTAAAATATAACAATGCATGAAGTATGATTTATCAATGTATTTTTTTAATATGTGTTAATGTATATGATGGCATGATGCCTCAGTCAGTGTCAATACATCAATATGAGAAATGCACTTTATATGAAGCATTTTTCACCTCTCTTCAGAATGCTTTGCTCTGCATCTTAAACAATGGTTCCAGGGATGAGGGACTTCAGTTATGTGGATAGACTGGAGAAGCTGGGGTTGTTCTCCTTAGAGAAGAGAGATTGAGAGGAGATTTGATAGAGGTGTTCAAAATCATGAGGGGTCTAGACAGAGTAGATAGAGAGAAATTGTTCCCGTTGGCGGAAGAGTCGAGAACCAGAGGACACAGATTTAAGGTGATTGGCTGAAGAACCAAAGGCAACATGAGGAAAAACGTTTTTACGCAGCGAGTGTTTAGGCTCTGCAATGCACTGCCTCAGAGAGTGGTGGAGTCAGATTCTGCCTCCGGTGACTTGCTCACTATTCCAGAATCATTCTGGAATGCAAAGATAAACCCCAGCTTCTATTCTCCACTGCTAACCGTCTTCTTAAACCCCTCTCCCCTGTCTCCTCCACCCTCACCTCCGATAACAAGTGTGAGGAGCTCATGGACTTCTTTGTATCTAAGATTTAGACCATCCGTTCAGCTGCCTCTGCCACTTCCCTTCCTTCCCCTAGCCCACTGGGCCAAACTTCCTCTGAGGTTCCCCCTGCCCTAGCCCTGAACTCACATATTTCTCCAGTTTCTCTCCGATCTCCCCTCATGACCTCTCTGCACTTATCTTGTCCATGAGACCCACCTCTTGCTCCCTGGACACTATTCCCAACAAACTGCTGACCACCCAACTTCCTTTTCTGGCTCCCATGTTAGCTGATATTGTTAACAGTTCTCTTTCCTCAGGTACTGCCCTCTCTCCCTCAAAGCTGCCATCATCACCCCTCTCCTCAAAAAAAAAACAACCCTTGATCCCTCCATCCTTGCAAACTACCGCCCCATCTCCAACCTCTCTTTCCTCTCAAGTCCTTAAACGTGTTGTCGCCTCCCAAATCCATGCCCTCATTCCCGCAATTCCATGTTTGAATCCCTCCAATCAGGTTTCCGCCCTTGCCACAGTATTGAAACGGCTCTCATCAAAGTCCTTTGTGACTGTGACAATAGTAAACTATCCCTCCACGTCCTTCTTGACTTGCCTGCAGCCTTTGACATGGTTGACCACTCCATCCTTCTCCAATGCCTCTCCACCATTGTCCAGCTGGGTGGCACTGCTCTCACCTGGTTCCATTCTTATCTATCTAATCAGAACCAGAGAATCACCTGCAACGGCTTCTCTTCCTGCTTCCGCATCGTTACCTCTGGTGTCCCCCAAGGATCTATCCTTGGCTCCCTCCTATTTCTCATCTACATGTTGCCCCTTGGCGACATCATCCGAAAACACAGCGTCAGTTTCCACATGTATGCTGACGACACCCAGCTCTACCTCACTACCGCTTCTCTCGACCCCTCCACGGTGTCTAAATTGTCAGACTGCTTGTCCGACATACAGTTCTGGATGAGCAAAAATTTTCTTCAATTAAATATTGGGAAGACCGAAGCCATTGTTTTTGGTCCCCGCCACAAACTCCGTTCCCTAGCCACTGACTCCATCCCTCTCCCTAACATCTGTCTGAGGCTGAACAACACTGTTCGCAACCTTGGTGTCATATTTGACCCTGAAATGAACTTCCGACCACATATCTGCAGCATAACTAAGACCGCCTATTTCCACCTCCGTAACATCGCCCGTCTCCACCCTTGCCTCAGCTCATCCGCTGCTGAAACTCTCATCCATGCCTTTGTTACCTCTAGACTTGACTATTCCAACGCACTCCTGCCTGGCCTCCCACATTCCACCCTACGTAAACTTGAGGTCATCCAAAACTCGGCTGCCCGTGTCCTAACTCGCACCAAGTCCCGTTCGCCCATCTCCCCTGCGCTCGCTGACCTACATTGGCTCCCGGTTAAGCAGCGCCTCGATTTCAAAATTCTCATCCTTGTTTTCAAATCCCTCCCTATCTCTATAATCTCCTTCAGCCCCGCAACCCCCCGAGATATCTGCGCTCCTCTAATTCTTCCCTCTTGATCATCCCTGACTATAATTGCTCAACCTTTGGTGGCCGTGCCTTCTGTTGCCCAGGCCCTAAGCTCTGGAATTCCCTGCCTAAACCTTTCTGCCTCGCCACCTCTTTCCTCCTTTAAGACGCTCCTTAAAACCTACCTCTTTGACCAAGCTTTTGGTCACTTGCCCTAATTTCTCCTTATATGGCTCGGTGGCAAATTTTTTGTCTTAAAATACTCCTGTGCAGCGCTTTGGGACGTTTTACTACGCTAAAGGTGCTTTTATAAATACAAGTTGCAGTAGTAGTAGATTCAATCGTGGCTTTCAAAAGGGAGTTGGATAAGTACCTGAAGGAAAGAAAATTGCTGGGCTACGGGGAAAGGACGGGGGAGTGGGACTAGCTGAAGTGCTCTTGCAGAGAGCCGGCACAGGCTCGACGGGCCGAATAGCCTCCTTCTGTGCTGTAACCATTCTATGATTCGCAGGCCTGAGCTTCCTCCCATAGTTATCCATGGCAAAGTTTTAGCTCTAATCTGTGAAATGTGAATTTTCAATACGATAGGCAAAATACCATGGGGAAAGATGAATCTCTTCATATAAAGACAGAGCATTTCTTTTCCTGGTTCACTGACAATGATTGAAATATTGGGGGTAAGTTTAGTTTTATTGACGGACAAAAAAATGGGTGATACTGAATTAGCAACCTGTTTTACATCTCACCCAATTGTTTTTGATAAAAATTACCCCCATTGTGCCATCCTATGAATTTAAAACAGGAACAGGTATTGATTTGTAGCAATAAAATTATACTGCACTTGTGGAATAAACAGGATACTCAAAGCAAATTGTTATATATAGATTTAATTTTATTCACAAACGTAAACAACATACCTCACTTGCAGTTTATGGCCATTACTTATGGGATGAATTTCATATTCAGTGGTTTGCCATCACAAAGTTCTGTATTGATTTGCTGTGATATTGGATGAGAGAAGCCAATTACTCAAAACTGCAAGATCTTGAATGCATGTAAACAACACATATGGGGAGGGGGCAGGTTTCCTCTTTGTACTATGTAATGAGCAGTGTTATTATTCACTACTCATAGCACAAAGGAATCTTCTCCTCTGGTGTTTGTAGAAGTGTTGACCCTCACCTCAGCCAGAGATGTCAAAATAAGTACATTAAAATATTGCACGGGTAAATTCATTGCCTAGAAAAACAGTATTTGTTTCCTTCTAGTGCATTAAGATATGTTAATATGAAAGATGCACTGACATAAGCCCTGTATGCAAACACACTGATAATTAGCCTTTGGGCTAGGAACAACTGAAGTCCTTTGAAGATCATTAATATACAGTGGGCTGGATTTTTCCAACCTCGGCGGGTCCGTGGCAGGCGGCGTCCGTGGCGGCGTCCGTGGCGTGGGGGCCCCGCATCTGTCCCGATCCCGGCCTCCAACATGATTTAACGTTAATAGGAAACGGGTCTGATGACATCATTTGATAATGCGTCATCAGCCGGATTCCTTAAAGGGGCCATGTCCAAATTGCTTTTGACGTTTGTGCTGTCAGTGTTCTGCAGTATTGAGGTGCTGCAAACACTGACAAGCACTGCACAAAGGTGCACGGCTGCACCCAGGCTCTCCCATTACTCCCTCCATATGCTTATGCAGGGAGTCACAGCACGCAGGGAGGTTCTCTTCCCTTCCAATGGGCAGAAGACACCTCCCCAGGAGACCAACACAGGCTGGTTGCACATTGCACAGGAGGGCACAAGCAAGGATGTCGTCAGGAGGACCTGGCTGCAGTGGCGCAAACCTTTCAATGATCTCAGTAGATCACGAAACGTCCCTGCCGAGCCACACTCAATCTCATCCTGCTGTGCCTCTCATCACATCCCCATCACACTGCCTTCCCTACCCTACTCCTGCACATCCTTACTCACACCAACTTACCTTGCACCTCCACCCATCCCTCTCTATCTACATTATCACTTCCCCATCTCACTAGCCACCCATCACACACCCTCATCCTACTGCAAGCATACCAACGAGCAACACACAAGGGTAAGCACTTGGGTGGTTTATCGAATGTTCATGTGAAGTTTATGTTAATGTGCTATCAAACATTGAAATCTTTATTTTGAACACTTTGCGTTCTTGGACAGATTTGTGTGCACCTTTGGAAGTGGCTTAGTGAGTTGCAGTGAATGGTGAGACATAATGTCCCCCCACCCCCCATGGTGATGAGTGTAAAAGGAATGTCTTGGACATTGTAGGGATGCTTTATGGTGCTGATGCAGGGTGGTGCCAAGCTGGTGCATCATGTGGCATCCAGGGTGTACAGTGGTAAGTGAAGCTAATCTGGACATGGTGAGGCCATCGCTGGTGTCCTGGGCAGCAATGTGCATGGGTGATGATGCCTTGTGTCCAGTGCAGCATCAGTTGATTGCGGAGAAGGTTGGTGTTGTTGTTGGTGCTGCTGGTGTACCCGGTGATGCTGGTGTTGGGGCTGATCATGTTGGGATTCTGAGGACCAAGGTGAGATTTTTTCAAGGGCACCGATGCTGATGGAATAGATGGTAGGTGAGGTTGAGATGAAAGAAGTAATGGCCCAAAAATTCGTGAGGAAGCCTTCGTGCGTTGGCTTTTTCAGTTCCAGCTCGCACGAACTTGATGTTCTGGACAGCTGCTGTGCTGGGCTTGCGTATCCCACCGGCGTAGTTAATTCGTGCGAACTGTGGGATCACGTGACTCAGTTAGAGCCAATGGCAGCACACCATCTTCCATTCATAACTTTCACATAAGTGCTGTGAAAGTTATGAATACTATAGCCCCCCAAAAGAACCGCTAAACCTCAATTAAATTTTTTTAAAAAACCATCACATTAATAAAATAAGTATAGTTAAATAAATTAACCATTTTAAATAAAAAATTAAATTTTTGAAAAAATTTAAAATCTTTTAAAAAGTTATAAAAATAAACTTACCTGTCTTTAAAGTCTCTAAAAAAGATATACCTGTTAAAAAAAAATCAAAATAATACTTAATTCACTACTTACCTTGTTAAAAGTGGGTCTTACTCCTCCTTTTTTTATGTGTAGAATCTTCCGTACTTACCTGCGCGTTGAAACCACTAAGTGCACTGCATGCGCGCAGCCTGTAGCGCGCACGCGGTTCACCTAGGACCCGCCCCCTTTTCCATTCACCAAGTGCCGGTTTTCAGCGCATGCGCAGTGCATGCAGAAAACCGGCAATTGGAGAGAGAATACGCGAGAGTACACAGTGCGTACTCTCGCGTAGCGGCACTAATTTTTGGGCCAATATGTAATTGTTGAGATTGGTTGTTCCAAGGAGGTGACAGTGGATAGAAAGTTTACTCCAAACACTTCAAAAGTGCATAAAGCTCAAAAGTGGGTTCCAAATCATTAATACTCCAGCTTCTAAGATTGGGAAGTGAACAGCTGTGAAATGGTAGGTTTTATACCACTTTTGCAGCTTTCACCTATTCACAGCAATCCACAGTCATTGAGAACCCAACACACTTACCTGATGTGATAGCCACTCTTCGGGAACCTCATTGTAAACCTGGTAAAATGGTAAGTACATGGGAAAATGGTTCTTAACTACCTTTTAATAAGCTTTTAACTATCTAAATTGGCTGACCCACCGCTTGGTGTCGCGTCTGTTCAGGGATGACGGACCCGACACTTGGGAAACTGACAAGGAGGTGGGTTTACAGCGGGTTACTGACCCGCTGTCAATCTTTGTGATTTTGACAGTGGACCCGCCTCCAAACCCGCACTCTGAGCACCGGCAAAATTCAGCCCATCAGTTCCAATACTGTTTCACAGGAGGTGGATAGATAATGTGTTGTGTCTTGGGTAGCTTCTATCCCATGATTACCTTAGTAGTGAGTTTTCAATTGCAATGGCCCTTCTGGGTGGGTAGACAAACCAGAGGTGAGTTCTGTCACCAATGGAGAAAGTAGAGGGAAAATCAGAAGGCACTTCAAGCTACATGGTGGAATGCACTTTTTAACATTTCGGATCATCACTGGCAGGGACTTAGGTAAAGGGAATGATGCACTGTGGTCTAGGGTGGGGCATATCTAAAAATGAACAGGGTGAAGAAAACCTTATAAAATAGCAGGTTGCATAAAAAGAATTTTACAGCAATATCAGGTCTTTTTTCAAAATGATACATTGAACAAGACCTGGTCACGCCACATTTCAACACAAGAGCAGTCGCATGTTTGTACTATTGCAAGTGTATGCTCCTACTTAATGATTACATCAACTCCCTATATTGTGATTTATTTTTGTATATTAGATGGCATTTTAAGTTACAAATTGTACATTAAAATGTTTTGGGGTGATTTGCATGGATTTCCATATTTTAAAATAAAATCAGTATTCTAAATGTTTAAATATCAGTGAATCAAAAAATTGATTATATTATTACAATGAAATCTATTATCATGAGAATTTTGCACACTTACAGGTCTGCTGTATTGGAATGTAAGAGTTAAACTGTGCTTTTGATGCTCATATTTTTCCCAGTTTAATTTTAGTGTATGATGCCAACCTTTCATAAAACAGGTCTTGCCATGTATCTCATCAGAATATCAATGAACCTATTTTTGCAATGTAGAATGTATAAACAGCTTGTCCAAATAATATCTTCGACAGCCTGCTATATAATTCAAAATTGGATTATCTTATTGAATTAATTTTTACAATGTTTATATGGAGAAATAGCAGTTAAAATACAATATTTTCCCTTTTGGTACGATATTACAATGACAAATTGATGCCACCAGTTAGTTACCTCTGTAGACAACAAAGCAAATACTGTGAAATTCACTTTTCAATTGAAAATATGCCGTTATAAATAGAATGTATCATGGCCAGTGGTGAAACATAAATAGATTTTCTCTTGAGGCCAACCATAACTGATTTGTGAAAGTTATGTAGACAAGCCTTCCTTATGTGTCAAGATATTTACTTTATATTGCTGTTATCCACGATTGAGCCTTTAGCTTAGTGGTAGCATTCCTGTCACTGAGTCAGAAGGTGAAGGGCTTGAGTCCAAGCCCAGTCAGCCCTGGTGAGTGGAGACTAGAACATGGTTTCTAAATACTGGTTTGACATGCAGCGGGGTACTCGTGTCTGAACGCAGAGACCACTGAGTGGTAGTATTCCCATCTCTGAGTCAGAGGGTTGGGTTTCGGGCCCTACTGCATGAATCCTGGCTAATGGAGACCATGGCACCAGCTCTGAATACTGGGTTGGCATCCAGCAGAGGTACTTGCGTTCAATGGGTGTGGGTGCCCCCCACTGTAAAGGGTAGGTGCGGCCCCTTAGCCTTGGTTGCAAACCACGTAGAAGGTACTCCAAAGATAAAAACTTTGGAACAACAGAAAACCACATATGCTTAAGACTTGAGTTAGGACCTGCCCTAGGGCAGAACACAATGGATGGAAGACTGTTATCCATGACAGAGCCTCTATTTTAGAATCTCTTTTTTGATGATGGGCCAGAGGCTTTAGTTGTGCTGATCAGGGTGAGGGATGAGCGTTGGGGAATGAAACACTTTATTTACTTTTTATACCCAATATCGGCATGATGAAGCCTCAGGTTCGTGTTAACTGATCATCTACAGAGTAAAGCTCTCTCTACACTGTCCTAACAATGCGTCTTTAACTCCAATCTCAGAAGAGCAACTCCAATTGCATCAATGTGGATTTCCATTTCTTACTCCAGCCATCCTTTCAGATTATCAATTTGGTGGCTATTAGTGCTAAATTATGATCAGTTTACTTCTTCAGACTTGCACGCATTAGGAAATGGGGTAAGACTCACCAAACGAATTGTATTTAGACCAGTTCAGCTAGCGTGAGTTGGTGGCATTCTTGCATCTGAGTTAAAAAGTTGTGGATTCAAATCCCACAACAGGATTAGAGCACACAATCTTGGCTGATACTTTAATGCTGCACCATTAGAGGTACCTTCTTTAGAATGAGATGTTAAACCAAGGCTCTATCTGCCTATTAACTGTGATACTATTTAAAGAAGAGCAAGGGCTTCTTCCAGTGTCCTGGCCAACATTTCTCCCTCACCCAACACCTCCAAAAACAGTTTCATGACTTATTCTTCTCATTTCCTGTTTTTAAGATTTTGCAGTGCAGAACTGACTACAACATTTACCTATTTAACAATGATTGCACTTCAAAAGTAATTCATTGCTTGTGAAATGCTTTGAGATGCCCTGAGAATTTGAAATAAATACAGGATCCTTCTTCCTTCTCTGGACAACATTATCTCCTGGAATAAACTTTGTGGAAGTTAATATTCTCCTCATAAATCCAACTGAAACTGACTATCAATTTCCAGCAACTGTGGGGGGCATTTTAACCCCCAAGGGTGGGTGGGTGGGGGTGGTGGGTTAAAAATTAAAAAATGGCAAACCTGACCCCAGCCCGCCTCCAATGCACCCACTTGCAGTTTTAATGAAGGTGGGTTGGAGGGTGGACAACTAACCTGCTCTCCGGGGGTGGGTCCATCCTTATGATATTTTAATGAGGCTGCTTGTCTCAAATTTTATCTCTGTTTCACATTTAACTCCTGGGGGCCGGGTCTTCCAGGCCTCGGGAAACCCGACAGCTGAAGGGAGGTGGGAACATCTGTTTGTAACAGTTAAGTGCCTTTCCAGCACTGCTTGTGGGCCTGGAGGAGCAGGACTTCTTCCCTCCCCGGCCCACCCCACCACCGACTCCCCCAAGCTACACTGTAAACCACCCTGTGATCCGACCCCCTCGATCGACTGACCCCCCACCCCAGCCCCCATGCGATTGGACCCCCGATGTCCGACCTCCGATGTCCAAAACCCCCCCCGATGTCTGTTTTCCGACTTCCCCTCGCGACCTCTGATGTCCAACTCTCTTCCCGGTATCCAATGTCCAACTCAACCCGCACCCCCCACACCCTGATGTCCAACTGCCCCACCGATGTCCAGCTCACACACCGCCCACCCTCCCCATGTCCAAGTCACCTCTGCTCCACGCCCTGGTTGCCCATTCACCCGCAGCCAGCCTTTCAATCTGGCTGCAACCTGGAAACCGATTTGAAAAATTGAAATCAAGCCGCACTGTTAAATTCGGCAGGACCTCCAGGAAACAAGTATTTCCGGGTATCTCGGCTGCTAAATCTCCCCCCTCCCCCTCTCCCTTCCCGCCTCCCTGTTATTATCGGGGCCTACGTGTCTGAGGGCTGTTTTCAATAAGAGAGTCCAACATTTCCAGCTGTGCAGATCAGACAATTGAGGGATAGCATGCTGTGATCACTGAGAAGAGCCAGCATATCTGCACTGTATGCACTGATCAGGAGAAAGTTTTGTCATAGCTGACCCAGTGAAATAACTTGAGAAAAAATTAACCCTTTTTGTAACAATTAAGACACTTCCTGAAAATAAAGCTCTAGTTGTTAAAGGGAGGCTCTTGGCATGTTATGACATTATGGTTGGCAACACAGAGATATCATTACATTACAAATCATCTACTTTTGGCTCCCGCTGTTCATGTACAAATGGTAGTGCAGCAGGTTTTGATCCCAAATGGATTGCGACATGGATTGGCAGGACACAGGTTCATGTACAATGTCCTCTCTGTGGAAGAGTTACAGATTCCAGGCACACTGCTCTAAGGAGGTACCAAACAGAGCACAGACATTTCTCCACAAGCTAGCAGCGAAAATAAGGAGGAGAGGTAACCCAGGCTGCTCTTGGGCAGCTCTTAGGAGGCAATTTCAGGTCGAGTCCAGGCAACAGGGTGCCCTTTTGATTGCAGATAGTGGTGGTATGGAGAGGGGCAAAAAAAGAAAGGGGAGAAAATTACTTTATAAACTTAGACCAATGAAAACATAATCAATGAAGAAAATTCTGCAAACTAATTAATTTTATAAATAAAGGCTTACGGTGTCTTTCAAGTCATAGAGATGTCTCAAAATGATTCACACAAAATGGATTATTTTGAAGTGCTCTGACTGTTTTATCTTGGCTATAAAGGGTGACTGTCTTCATCAAAGAGAATATGACCAACTTTTCTCAATTTACAAACATTAATTGGGCCAGAAATTCGGCTGTTGTCGGGTGAGTACGCGCTGTGTACTCACCCGTAAGGCCACCTGAAGTGCCGGTTTCCTGCATGCACTGCGCATGCGCGGGAAACCGGAACTTCCGTTCCCCTGAAGGGAGGGGTTCAGAAGTCGAACGCGTGCGTGGGAGAGGCTGCGCGCACACAGCGAACTTCAGGTTTTTTTTCAGGTTTCTCCGGGAAGGTAAGTATGAAGAAGCTGCGCTTTTAAAAAGGAGGCGCAAGGCCTGTTTTTAACAAGGTAAGTGGTTAATTAATTACAATTTAACATTTTTTTCAACAGGTTTATCTTTTTTAGATACTTTAAAGAAAGGTAAGTTTATTTTTAGCACCGTTAAAAAGTATAATTAATTTTTTCAAAAATTTAAATTTTTGTTTAAAGTAGTTAATTTATTTAACTTATTTTAAAAATGTGATTTTTAAAAAAAAAATGTATTTGAAGTTTAAGTGTGGTTTTGGGGCCGATCTCTATTCATAGATTTGACAGGTCTTCCTGTCAAATCTATGAATGAAAATGCCCTGCTAGGATTGGCTCTCCATGGCCCACGTGATCCCAGAGGACGCTTCGAACTAACTGCGCCCCTGGGATACACAAGCAGTCCTCGTGGGCCCAAAGCACAACTGCAGGCGCGGTAGGTAAGTACGCACGCGATGCTTGCACCCGCAGGAAGCCGGAAAGCCGAATTTCTGGCCCATTAAATCTAATGGTGTAAATCCCATTGAAACGCCGAAAAATGATACACAACTTGTCTTGCTCATCTTCTCAAAAAGATTAGCCAAACATTTTAAGAATATAAGAAATAGGAGCAGGAGTAGGCCATTTGGCCCCTCGAGCCTGCTCTGCCATTCAATAAGATCATGGCTGATCTGATCTTGGCCTCAACTCCACTTTCCTGCTCGCTTCCCATAACCTTTGATTCCCCTGTTTTTCAAAAATCTGTCTATCTCCGCCTTAAATATATTCACTGACTCAACCTCCACAGCTCTCTGGGGTAGAGAATTCAAAGATTCACAACCCTCTGAGAGAAGAAATTCTTCCTCATCTCCGTTTTAAATGGGCGAGCCCTTATTCTGAAACTATGCCCCCTAGTTCTAGATTCCCCCATGAGGGGAAACATCCTCCCTGCATCTACCCTGTCAAGCCCCCTCAGAATCTTATATGTTTCAATAAGATCACCTCTCATTCTTCCAAACTCCAATGAGCATAGGACCAACCTGCTCAACCTTTCCTCATAAGACAACCCCTTCATCGCAGGAATCAACCTAGTGAACCTTCTCTGAATTGCCTCCAATTCAAGTATATCCTTCCTTCAAGAAAACAGTGTCCTTTTACTAAAAACTAAGAGTAAAAATAATCATACTGCAGTAAATGCAATGCCTGCTGTGAGCTAAATATAAATTTTGACATCCAAGGTATCAGTTCAGTCTGGGCTCTTCCTGAGCCTGACAGAAACTCCCCCAAAAATAGGTTTGCTTCACCCTGTGAAGGCTGGTTTTAAGGAACAAACAAGAGTTAGTTGCTACAAGACATCACTTACATATCTTTTAGGGGCCAATGTAATCATTTTCTTGCACATTTTGTTTAAGCATTGCTCAGAACATAGTCAAATCACTCATTAAAAGCAGCCCTCTATCAGTATTTTGCATGCGAAATAAGCACTTGTGGATTGGGTCATTCCACTATAACTGGTAGAAATCTTCAAACCAAACAAGAAAAATACTTCCCTACAAGTATAACCATAACAGGGAAAAAACAAACCGTATGTAACCGACATAAAGAGCTTGATTTCCATGTATATTCCACCCCATAAATTGGCATGCATGAGGTGCAATTGACCTGAAAAAAAGGACAGAGACGTACTCTGTTGGCCCTCCCAGCCATTTGCACGTTGTACGCTTTTCTGCCGTTATTTAAATTGGGGACAGGTCAATGTTGTGCATTCTCAAACTTTAGAAAATAGCATGGAAGGCACTAAATCACACCCACATAGAACACGCATCCAAGGTTGCCAAGGGACCAGTTCTGGTTGGAAGTTAATTTAAAAGGCATAGTAAAAAGATTCAGTTAGCAGTTTAAAGGCTATTTCTGCACTGCTCTTCTGCTTCCAATTAGGCTTTTATGAGCCTTTCTAATAATTACTCTGCTGCTTCTTTTTTCCTTTCAATTGTGTCATGTCATCAGTGGGTTTCCCAATGGGAATGTTACATATGTAAAGTCTTGGGAGGAGGAAGACCAACTAAGAGATGTCTAGCAGGTGAGGCGGCATCAAAAATGTTTTGTGCCAAGCCCCCAACACTGTCACACCTACTACATCTACAGTTAGAGGTGCACATACCTCATTTTGGTAGAGGATTAGTGCATGCTGTGGATGCAACTCTCAAGGTTGGTTATGACAACAGACCCAATACCACAGATAGGAAAAGTGGGGCTCTGACTGACTGTTACGCTGGGTGGTTCTTCAGAACTTCTCAAACACAACATATAAGCCTTGATATTTATGCAGAGATAGGGAGGGTGTAGGGGGGTACTACAGATTGATTAAACAGCCAAAATAGCCTGATTAGGGACATCTTGGCTGGTGTGACCAACCATATCTGCAGGCATATGAAACATATATTCAAAGGAACCATGTATTAAATGCCACAGCCCTAGCCAGGGGTAGAAGCTAGATTCTCCTAGTTTCTGACCAGTTTTGGAAAGGGGTTGTAAAGAAGGACCCCGCTGGCTTCAGGCGGGTGTCCTTTCCACCTGCTCAGAAGAGCAGGTTAAAATAGAAGACAGCGGGACGTTGACAGGTAAGTTATCTGGCCGATTTTAACCGCCTGGTTCTGCCAGTTAGGTAAGGTTAAATTCGCCGCTCTGGTTATTTATCTCATTTCTGTTTGTGGGACCTTGCTGTGCACAAATTGTCTGCCACTTTTCTCCACATTACAACAGTGACTACACTTCAAAAGTACTTAATTGGCTGTAAAGCCATTAGGGCATCCTGCGATTGTGAAAGACGCTATATAAATTCAAGTTCTTTCTTTCAGTCAGTTGAACAGTAACAGCTGTGCGCTATCATGCAAAAAGCAAAAAATTGGTTACAGCACAAGAATCTGAATGTTCTCATTTTGGATAATGGAAACAGCAAGACTTCACGTAACAGTACATTGCCTCAGGTCACATTTCTTGTAAGTATGAATTGAAACTTTGTGTTGGGTATATGCCCTATGATGCTTGTTTCCTTCTCCTGTATTTAACTATCTGTGTAGCAACTGAAAATCAGTAGGGTAAGTTCCTGTAACCCAAAATATCCCAAGATCGCATCTTGACCAGAGAATAGGAATCTTTACTCTGCATACCAAAGTCTGGGAATGCTTAATGGTGACCAGTGGGTGTCCAAAATAGAAAAAAAAACTGTTCTGTAACATCAATCACCACCAAGTACAACTGCCAAAAAGGGACATGTATGAAATATACGGAATGAGACTCCTATCTGAAACTAGTATAAATTTAAGGCACAGTATATGATTGCTATCCAACAAAAACTCCTGTAGGAAATACATCAGCTCCTACAAAAGAATAAACAACTGACTCATACTCTGTTTTAATTCTCTTGAAAAGGTAGTAAGACCAAAGCAACTTTTGTAAAAACAAAACATTGATGAAGCAAACAAGTTTTCCAAAAAGATTTACAGGGGGCAAAATATTCTCCTCAGAATGGGGAATGCAAGCTGAAGAAAATGAAAGCAGTGAATGATCTGAATTAAATCTTATTGCATTTCATATAATATATGATGCATCATTTAATGCAATTTATAAGCTCTGCAGCCAAAACAGGACACAGCACATAATTCAAATGAACATACAGATGCATTACAGAATTATTTAAATTCCTTGTCATGGTAATTTAAAAAACTGATAAATTAGAATTGCTTAGTAAATTTTATGTGCCAGACTAAAAGCTTAATTCTCTAAATATATGCAGCACTTATTGACATCCTTTACAATGACAAACTGATAGTCTGTTACTTTGTTTAGTACACAAAAGTTCATACAATTCTACATCACAGAAGGAGACCATTTGGCCCATTGTGCCTGTGCTGGCCCATGTAAAGCACTATCCAATTAGTCCCACTGCCCTGCACTTTCCTCATAGCCCTGCATTTGTTTTCCTTTTTAAGTATATATCCAATTCTCTTTATAAAAGTTCCTATTGAATCTGCTTCCACCACCCTTTCCAGCAATGCATTCCAAATCATAACAACTCACTGCGTTAAAAAAAAAGTTGTCCTCATCTCCCCTCTGGTTCTTTTGCCAATTGTCTTAAATCTGTGTCCTCTGGTTATCGACCCTCCCACCAGTGGAAACAGTTTCTCCCTGACTACTCTATCAAAACCCTTCAAAATTTTGAACAAATCTATTAAATCTCCCCTTAACCTTTTCTGCTCTAAGGAGAACAAATCAGTTTCTCTAGTCTCTCCACATAACTGAAGTCCCTCATCCCTGGTACCATTCTAGTAAATCTCCTCTGCACCATCTAGAAGCCTTGACATCTTTCCTAAAATATGGTGCCCGGAATGGGACACAATACTCCAGCTGAGGTCTAACCAGTGATTTACAAAGGTTTAGCAAAACTTGCTTGCTTTTGTACTCTATGCCTCTATTTATAAAGCCAAGTTAGATTGCAATACAAAGTGAATAGGAGGGGACTCAGAAATTGAATCATTGTTACATTGTTAAACATGATCAGATATTTTGTCCCAAAAGAAGACAGGAGCAGGCATGCTTTCAATGTGACTATGGATGAGCAACTCACCCCTGTATGTGTTGTTGCATGATATCATGGAAAGTACAGCAGCCAGAATCAAAAGCGGTGAGCAACAATTTCAAAAATAGCTGTCGATGAAAGCTTTTCCATGCAAAATTGTTTTCCATTTTGGCTCTTGTAGAATCTGCCCTGCGATATAAGCAGGGCAGTTTCCAAAGTACAGATATCCTGAAGCACTATTGCAGAACTTCCTGAAGTAGTTCTGTAATTCTAGTGAAGACTGGAGTTCCTCGGCTGGCAATTTTGTTTTTAAGATTTCAGACTGATGCTGAAAAATCTATTATAATAATAATGTCATATGTAGCTTAGTTACTGGTTTGTTGATGTAATACTACTAAATACTACTAGCTTTTGTTCCTGTTTTTATGGAGCTCCTAATAATTTTAACCAAAACCATTTCCTTTCTCATTTCATAGGATTACATAGGATATACGGCACTTAACAGGTCATTCGGCCCAACCAGTCCATGCCGGTGTTTATGCTCCACATGAGCCTCCTCCCGTCTTTCCTCCTCTAAATCTATCAGCATCTCCCTCATATGCTTGTCCAGCCTCCCCTTAAATGCATCTATACTATTCGCTTCAACCACTCCCTGTGGTAGCGAGTTCCACATTCTCACCACTCTTTGGGTAAAGAAGTTTCTTCTGAATTCCCTATTGGATTTCTTGGTGACTATCTTATATTGATGACCTCTTAGTTATGCTCTTCCCCACAAGTGGAAACATTCTCTCTGTATCCACTCTATCAAAATTTTCCTAATTTTAAAGACCTCTATTAGGTCACCCCTCAGCCTTCTTTTTTCAAGAGAAAAGAGACCCAGCCTGTTCATCCTTTCCTGATATGTATACACTCGCATTTCTGGTATCATCCTTGTAAATCTTCTCTGCACCCTCTCCAGTGCCTCTATATCCTTTTTATAATATGGCGACCAGAACTGTACGCAGTACTCCAAGTGTGGTGTAACCAAGGTTCGATACAGGTTTAGCATAACTTCCCTACTTTTCAATTCTATCCCTCTAGAAATAAACTCGAGTGCTTGGTTTGCTTTTTTTTATGGCCTTGCTAACTTGTGTCGCAACTTTTAGTGATTTGTGTATTTGTACTCCTAGATCCCTTTGTTCCTCTACCCCACCTAGACTCGCACCCTCCAAGTGATAAGTGACCTCCCTATTCTTCCTACCAAGATGTACTACCTCACATTTATCTGTGTTGAACTTCATTTGCCAATTATATGCCCATTCTGCAAGTGTATTAATGTCCTCCTGTAACTTGTTGCAGTCCTCCTCAGTATTGACTATCCCCCCAATTTGGTGTCATCCGCAAATTTAGAAATTGTGTTTTTGATTCCTAAGTCTAAATCGTTAATGTAAATTGTGAACAGCAGTGGTCCCAGCACTGATCCTTGTGGAACACCACTACCCACCTTCTGCCACTGTGAACAGCTATCCTTTACTCCTACTCTCTGCTTTCTGTCCTGAAGCCAGCCAGCAATCCATTCTGCTACTTTTCCCCTGACCCCGCATTCTCTGACCTTGTTCATCAGTCTATTATTCTGTAAAGTTTCTAGGATGTATTCCATCAGATCCAGATGTATTGTGAACATTTAGGGGTCTATTTTTCTCCATTTTGTAACTTTTTCAAATAAATGGATATTAGTATAAAGTGCTGTTCCTTGCTTTAAACCCACGTCTACCTTTTCACTAAAATTAGTGGACAAAAATATGCCCTTTAAATCCTTCAGTCTATTCACACCATATGTCTTCCTGTGTTTGAGTCAAAATAACTGGATCTGCAATTTGGCCACTGTATTTATTTATAAAGATGGGTGTGATTGATCTATTTAATGTATCTGCCATTTCCAGAACCTTTTCCTAATGAATCCCTTAAGGACCTATTTGCTCTTTAACACACTGACTACTGCTACCACAGCTAAAAACATTCTTTGAATCTTTCTTGCTATTAACTCGAATCAGTCTTTCTGATATTTTATCTATACTAATATTCAGTTATTCTTAACTGTATTTTATAGAAGTATCGGTTCTCACAGCTTCTGTTGTTTCCTTCTATTTTGAAATATTTCTGTTTGACATTTAGGTTAGTTTTGAGTTCCCTGTTTGTAGAATCATTGTGGTCTAGATCTTGCTATATTTTAACATCATCTTAAAATTCAATTTTTCTCTTTCTTGGTTTATTTTCTAATTCTACTCTCAACTTAATCCTCTCTGAAGCCTGTTTTATAGTTATAAAGGTTGTGTTCCTAAGGTCATAAATTCCATTGTTACTTTTGGCCTCAGGTTTTAATACAGTATCAAACCTAACTAAACAACAATATCTAAAGCCACATATTCAACCACTTTCAGTTACTAATCAATTGATTGATTGTTAATTGCAAACATGGGCGTTTCCGTGGGGCTTCTCCCACTCTGTCACCATAGCTTCAATGGAAATTTGTCAGAAACCCCATTTAATCATGTAGGAACAGGAGAAACCCAAATGAAATTCCTGTGAGAATCTAATTAAGCATCTGCTCTAATGCTTTATTCCACATGGGGTTGATTTCACTGCCTTCGTCTGGTGTTAACGGTGGGTGGGGCGGGCAGGTAGGGGAGGTTGTTTAACAGCCTCAAAATGGAGTTGGTAGCGTGACTCCCCCTTTCACACTGATGATGTGGCTGGCTCCATTTTAAAAGCAGCCGACTGCTGGGATCCAAAGTGCCCACCTGTTTCAGGCAATAGGCCCCTTTTTACTATGGAAATCGGGGTCCAAGACAGCGGGAATGCCACTGAGGCAGCAGAAGAGGTGGTGAAGGACCTGAAAGGGGCAGGAGTGCTAAAGGTGAAGTAATCACCTGGCTTTGCAGGCTCCAGCAGGGATTAAGGCCTACATGGGTACGTCCGGGGTTGGGGGGGTTGCAATTATGAGGGAGAAGAGGTCCCTACTAGGTCCTGACCCCCCATTTGCAGAAATAGGGGCCTTTGCCATTGCTACCCCAGCTTCTGCCACCTTTCACCAGGCGATACTGGAAAGTGGCAGTAAGAGGAGCGTGCAGTAGCACAACAATCTGAGAGCCTGGACCCGGAACCCGTCCAACATTTTCATGTGGCTAGTGCGGAAAATGTGACCAGCAGTTTCCTAGTAGAGTTGAGGCAGAGGGAAATTTAGCTTGGGGTAGGAATGTTGCAGTAGGCCTTGCCACTCGATTTTCCCCCCTTGTCCAGAGGAAATTTCAGCCCTTACTCTTTAACTGATTGTGCTGTACCTGATCTGGGAGTGTGTGATGAAGTCAATGGATACTTAAAATGGTAAAGAGTTAAATTCTCTCACTTTGATAAGCATAAAGTTCACATAACAACATAAAGGTAAGGTACTCTTTGATTAATGTTGCCCCATTCATACACAGTAATAGAAATAAAACTTTAAATGAAGTCAGTTATCTATGTTTTTAGATATGTAATAGTTTCCAGTATAATTTCTCACTGAAGAATGTAATAAAAAGTTCACACCAATAGTTTGCTAAGAATTACCATGTAGCCATTTATGTGTAATTAGAAGAAAATCTTAATATTTACAATCTGAATTAACATTTTTAAATGGCAATAATTATCACTAATAATAGTAATTAAGAGCTTTTCTCAGGTTTATTGAAGTAACATATTCAGAATTTGTCACTTTAAAGTTGCACATTCTTTGTTTGTGTCATAAAAATTGTGAACATTAAAAGTTGTGTTAGAGCACTAAAATGAAGGATACTTAATTGGAATAGCATCATAAAAATGCTATTACAGAACAAATAAAAGACCACACAGAAACAATGTCTTTGAATAATAAACAATGGATCTTTTACTACAAACCATTTTGAACTTGAAGATACAAGCCTCTGAAGAATTAGCAACATGCACAAAGCCAGAAAATGAGCTTGGCTAAGTGCCTCCGCCATTATAATCCAGTTTTACGATTAATGATCTGCCGCAATCCAAATAGCTTGTTTCATCTTGTATTCAAAATAAAAGAATACTGTCGTCATTGATTCCCAAGTCCCCATGATTAGGAAATGTAAGAGCCAAAATCTTGCTCTTTTCCCCATTGAAATGATTTCAATATCCAATCCAGTCTTGAAAATCTGTCTGAGATTAGCAATGGGATCACAGTGACTAAATTATTTATTGTGAGAGTTTCTTTCATTTCTATGTTCTCATGTTCCAAAAGTGTTAATTTCTAACTCTCGACATATATTTTTTAAAACATTTTTTTTAGTTAAAGTCACGGTAAAGAAATGTATCTCACTCCTACCTTTTGCCTTAACATTTATACTTCATTTAGGAAAATGTTTTATTCACTCTTTCAGGTCCCCCTGTGCAATACACCATTGGCAGATTGAGAGTGGGGGGGCAAGCTGCTTCCACTTCTCTGTTGTTCTTAAACTGACTAATTGCTACAAGTTGTGCAAGAATTGTTTAGGATTGAGGGTGGGATTTGTCTGTTGATTATTTCTCCTTCCTCATTGTGAGGAAATTGCTCACCTACTGATTGCCTATTCCACTCTCTTGATGGCCACCTTATAATCAGGAACCATGGCAGCCTATTGTAGGATTATCTCATTATGAGTTTATGTGGGTACTTTTATGTCCTCGCTGTCAGCAGGGAGACTCATCCATGTAACGCATATCAGATATTTTGGTGTACGCTACCTGATTATCTGCTATGTCCTGCCAGTGAGGGAGGCTCCTTGCCAGCAGCGCAAACTCATAAAATGACCTCTTTAATGCCAGCTATGTGTAATGTAATGTAAGAAAAGACCAGGAAGAGTAGCACTGAGTGAGGGTAATTTTAACCTTTATTGCCAAGCAAAGAACAGGTATCGGGGATTGACAGCTTGTTTTACACCTCGCCTAACTTTCCTTTCCATTGACTGTAATATAAGGTGGCACACATTTTGCACCAAGTGCTGCCTCTCTGCTACACAGCAACTCTCTCGTACCAGGCCCATACTGGTAATGACAGCCGAAGGAAGTTGAGGTGATCTCTGAACAACAAACAACATCTGTAAGGTAATATCAGTGACTGTCAAAATCATTGTGACCCCCCCCCCCCCCTTTATAAACGCCAGCTAGCACTGGGGAAATCTGCAGTGTTACTTAATTTGCTGCCCACAGATGTCACAGATTTACTGATCAGCAGGGCCAATGGGTTCATCTCCTTTTCAGCTGAGCAACAAGAGCCATGTGAAATGGCAACACAATTCTAAAGAACAGGTAGCTTTCCCAGAGAGTTCTCTGCCATTGAAGTCCTTGGGTGCAATGCTGTGCCCTACATGACCCAAAATGGATTTTATGTGGCCACCAGCACAGAATCAATGCCTGCTTCCCTGGAAGCTCTCAAACCCATGCGCCAACCATAGGCAGAAGCTGAGCATGGATACAATTAAACCCATGGTACAATCAGACTAATTAGCAAAGATTACTGGCATCTTGAAGGAGAGCTTCATATGTCTGGATTGATCGAGGGGGGAGCCTTATAGCATAACTGCACCCCATCATCCATGGTTTCCAGAGTAATAGTGATCAGCTGCATACTACAAAACTGTCCTGAAAAGTGGCCTCAACGTGTGTCTCGACGACCAGGGTAACATGGTAGACTAAGTGAAAACACCAATAAAGAATTAGGTGCAGTACCACCAATGTAGAAAGGAAGATTGGTGCACCAGGCTTGATGCTCAATTCTTCAAACAGTATTGCCATTGTATGCTGGGTTTCAGCTATATTGTAACCAATGACAACTAGATATTCAACACAATGGGGGTAAATTTCTGCGGGGGTTCTGCTCATCCATCGTAACTTCATCAGAACTGATGTGGAAACCCTGGAAAAACAATGTATCACACCACAGAAGTTTACTTAAATGCCACTTATTCTCTGCCCTTTAAGGTGCATTTTCAGTCGATCAAAGCAGTGCTAAGACAATCAGGTAAAAAGTGAAAATATTAAGATTGTGTTCAATGTAATGGATCCGAAGACCTGTCCAGTGTGAATTCATAAGAAATTCTATAATATTTTTATTTGAATTTGTAGCTTGGTCCAGATATTTCAATAGTCAAAGTAGAAGCCATTGTTGAAATGATTGTTAAGACTTCCTGGGCAATTATTTGGTGCTATGGGTGCCGTTTTGTAACGAAGATGTGTCCGCGCTGTGCGCGCACACTTCTGGTGCATGCTGCGCCAGACACCATCTTGATGAGGGCGGTAGGGTGGGCGTTAGGAACATGCAGTGGGAGTATGGTAAGTAGGCAGATCGTGACGTCAATGCTGATTTGAAACCAGCGCTGCCATTTTTGTCCTCAACACTGGAGCTAACTCCTTCTCTTAACCTCACACAGCTGAACATGCATTCAACAGCAGCAAGGACCCTCCACCAACGATACTTAAAGGAATCAGCAACCACTCTAAGATCAGTTGCTGATTAATTTCTACTGGTTCTGTGCAAGTTTGTGGCTCTGTGGAAGTTTGTGCAAGTGTTTGGAGCTTTCTCGAGTTGTTTAAAGTTGGTGAGGTGGCAGGGAGTGGTGCTGCAAGTGGAGAAGGCCTTGGTTCTGACTTCAAGGGTTCTGGTCAGACAGCTTGCTCCCAGTCATGGGTGTTAAAGTTGTCATCCCCCTTGGCCTATTGCATGACAGGGAGATGGAGCAGAGGCAGCAAAGAAGAGGACAAGCTGCTTGCAGAGGGAGGAGGGGGAGAAGGACTCTACGCAGGAGGCTTACCCACCTAGGGGGTTCCGAGAGCAATTCTCTTACCTCAGCCTGAGCCAGGAGCAGTGTCTGAGGCATCAGCGCTTTACGAAGGAGGTGCTCACAGAACTCTGCCACCTCTTGCAACCAGACCTGCAGCCTTGCACCAGGGCAAGGACAGCACTGCCAGTAGCTGTGAAGTTGACCGTGGCCCTGAATTTCTCGCACCGGGATCCTTCCAGGCTGGAGCAGGCGACATCTGTAACATCTCCCAGACATCTGTAACATCTCCTGGTATCCTGGCAGCAGTCATGATGCTTTTATCCTGCGCCAGTCTGCTGTTCCCTCAGTTTTTGAGCCACCACAACAAACCAGAGGGTGGCTACTGGGCGAAAAGGACTATCCGCTGACCACCTGGCTCATGACTCTGCTACGCCACCCACGTGCATGTGGGCAGCATGTGTACAATGAAAGCCATGCTGCCACACGGAATATGATAGAGCAGACCATTGGCATCCTTAAACAATGCTCCCGCTGCCTAGACTGCTCTGGAGGAGCCCTGCAGTAGTCAACAGAGCGTGTCTGAAAATTCGTCATGGTCTGCTGCATGCTCCACAACCTCGCCATCATGAGGGCAAAACTATTGCCACCAGGCATATGGCGACCAGCTGAGGTGGAGGAGGAGGAGGAAAAGGAGGAGGAGGAGGAAACAGAAGACGATGAGGGGGAAGCGGAAGAGGAGGATGCGGAGTGGAGGAGCCAAGCCAGACAGCCCCTTCCTGGCTAGGCTGTCCGTGATCAACTGACTGTAGTACTGGTAAATGCAATCCAAATTTCCCATTCAATAATAGTCCCACACCTTCTCTTCCCCGTCCTCATGGCCACAATGCTGAAATAAAAGCCACCACAAAAGTAACATTCCAATCCAACTTTATACATCAATCCATCCAAGATTACATAACCATGTCAACTAATAACCCTTGTGCATTCCCTTAGTGCCTGTCTTCCTTTGCCTTTGCCTGTCCTAGTGCTCCTATGAAGTGCTACCCCAATGGCTGCAGCATGGCTGGTGGAAGGCAGATGACTTTCAGTGGGGGAGACTACAGATGACCTTGCAGGATGATCTCGAGAAGCTCTGGGCCTAGAAGGACTGGTTGCAGACTGCACCACCTTGGCAATAGTGGCGGCACTCTAGGCTGGCTGGCTGGCAGGCAACAGCAAGGGCACTGGCGGAGTTGCTGTGGTGGGAGGACGAATACTGTCATCCTGAGAGAGGACAGCAGGTTCGTGCTCCACTGAGCCACTGCCACTCCTCCAGGGCGGCGCCTCAGCACTGCTAGTAATCTGTTGGAGGACAGATTGCTGGACTGTTGTGATACCCTGCAAGCCCCTTTCCACACTGGTAAACACAGCCACAATGGCAGCAGTCTGATCTTATGTGGCAGCAAACTGAGCCTGCATGAGAGCAGTCTGAGCTTGCATGACAGAAGTCTGAACTTTCACTGCATCACTCGGATGTTGGGTGGCTTCTGCTGAAGGGATAATTACAAGTCCTAGCCCTTTTTGGGTTACCCCAGATCAGGCCTATTCCCCAGACGTTCACCTTCAACTAAAGTTAGCGGTAGCCGAATCCTAGAGATGCTTAATTAGGTCTAAAGGTTCATACTATCTCTCCCTAAAGGAAAGGAATGGCCTGAAGATGTTACCGTCCTCTGGATAGCACTTTTAACAAGTTTAACTAGACTGTAACCTTTCGGATATTATGAGGGTCCGGAAAACCCCCCAGAATTCTGCAACTCCTTACAAAAGAGTGTACAGAAATTGGGTTCACGAGATTGATACAGAAATACTCTTTGAGACAATTTTTAAAATATATAGATTTATTAAAGAACCGACATTTAGTTAACAGCTGGTATGGCAATCGCAACTTTAACCGTTCAAAATACAAATAGCTTACATTTATTATCAGAGATCCTTATTCTCAAATCTTAACTTTGTTACATTTCCACACTTCTACTTATTTCTTAATCCAGAATATCCACCAAAATCAAATACCTTGATTACCCGAGACTCAAAGAGTTGTAGGACTACAGAGTGGTTCTGAAGGTGAGAATCGCTCTGCCCCTTCCCAGCGACTTCTGACTCTATCTGAAAAGCTCTATTTTTATACCTTTTTTTTAGTGGTTTATTCTTTGAAGTTTTCTGCTGATGTAAGCTAATTATCTCTAGCCATATTTCTGTTGACTTCTTTCTATTCTTACTGTCAACCCAGCTGCTAACTCTCAGAATCCTGTCTGCTGTATAGGTATTTCAAAAACTTATCATTTTTATGGTTATTATCGATTTATCTCTTTGATGCTATTCTTAGGAAGTCTTTCTATTGAATTCTTAACTCCCCTTAGCTGCTTGTATTACAGACATCGTGTCTCCTAACTGTTCCATTTTCAATACAAACACAATGTGATTGCTTGGTGTCATCTATTGATGTAATATTTACAAAGTCTCTCTGTAGGTATCTTTTACAATTTGTAAATCAAAAACACTTCATCTAGGGTTCTTTGCATTTCTTAGCTATTTCAATTGGTTGTATTTATAATCGTGTTTCCTGTTTCAATTGATGTTACTTTTTCGAAAGCACATGGTTTTTTAATATTCTGGTTTTTCTGTTCGACGTGTTAGCTTTTAACACATTACTTGGGCATTGCTATTGTTTTGGTTCCAAACCACAGACTCCTTGGAAGAAACTCTTTGCTTTTTCAATGAGGCCATTGTGTCAGTGTCAATACCCAATCTTTATCTCAAAAGCCTGTATGGTGTTTACAACTTTTGTGCTAACACTTCATCCTATCTCAGAAGCCTGTATTTCTGTTTACGGCTTGTGTCGTTGAGGCTTTTAGATTTTTAACCCCAGTTTGTCATGTTTTAATAAAGCTAGAATTCTGTTCATAGGATGGTGTATTTTTCTGAAATATGGCTATTCCATTACACTGCTGATGTTGCAATGGAAGCTGAGACAACAGCCATCAGATGCTGCATCCTGGTTGGGTCCACAAGTGTGCCAATGTAGTCGCCCATCACTTCCATGTGGAAATCATGGGCTCTAAGCTCTGTGCAAAACTCTGAAAGGTTGGTGCTAGACTCCTCCATGCTCCTTGACATTGCACTCAGGCTTTCTGGCAGGCCTGCCAATGCATTTCATTGTGCATACCCATCTGCGTTCTTCTGTGCGTCGCCCCATCGAAGTCCTCATCTGAGTCCTCTGCAGCAGAACTCGTGTGCAACCTCACCCTCCAGGGAGCTGGCACGTATGAAACCCTTTCTCCCTGCCCTGGCTGCAGGCCACTCGTACCCAGTGTTTCACTACATGCAGATCCCGCCTCTGACCTATCCTCTAAACTAAGCAGTGTCAGTATCTGAGCTGGTGGATGCGAGTGTGAAATCGAGTGACAGTGTTGTGTCTTCATCATCAGGGCATTGGTGTTCTTCTATTTCATTCTCCTCCACCAGTGCCTGGCCAGGTGTCTGTTCTTGACTATCTGAAAGGAGAAAGGCAAAAATGTACGGTTGTGGTGAGGGGAAAGCAAGAGGTGCATGCTTATACCAGGTGCAGCTTGTAAATCAGAAGCGATTATGGGATGAGGGGGAAGTGGGATGTGAGAAGGAGGGTTACTTATGAGGATACCGACATCTTGCATTCTTTCAGCCCTACTGCTGGCCATGGGCTAAGTGATGGCCCTTCCAATAATGACCAGCACTGCCTCCTCCATCGGGATCAGGTTATGCAGGCGCGCCTGTCCCTTGTCGGTTAGGTCCTGCTAGTGCTGGTTGTGTGCCACCTTTTCCTGCAAGAGAAAGGGAAGTGTGTTAGTGAGTGTGGTGCAATGTGTTTGGGTGATATGCCTGGCATGGTTGAATAGCTGACAGTGTGTGCAAGCTGAGATGTGGCTGTGAGGCTTGCAGCAGTGGTAAGTGTGTGAGGTGAAGCTATGATTGTGAGGTATGAGTCATACTTAGTAGAAATTGTTGGTAGGTGAGTAATGGGGATGTGGTGCATTGAGCAGTGTGTGAGGGGCTAATGGTGCAGATGGTGGAATATGGCATTTGATGATGAATTCACTGACCCTGACCACTCATCTGAGGTCATTAAACTTCTTCCTGCACTGTGTCCAGGTCCTCGGGGCTATACTGATGGCATTCACCACAGTGGCTTTCTGCTCCCATTGGATTTTACACATTTACCTGGAGGGGCTCCTGGCCCCCTGTGGAAGCAGGATGTCTCTCCTCATGTTGATCTCCTGCACCAAGGCCTCCAGTGCTGCATCGGACACACGCACTCACCTCTGTTGTGACATCATTGTTTTTTTATCCTCCTCTCACTCTCTTCCCGAGCCATCTGAATGAGCTGCTCCAGGCAGAATGCACCTCCGCTTTAAGAGGTGCAGACTGCCTCTAAGAAGTGCAGACTAGCTGTAATTTGTGCTAGCCTCGCACAAACAAGCGTTCAGCCACTCAACAGTGTGTTCAGCTCTAAATGAGTGTTTTAAAGGTAGAGAAGATTAGGGAGGGAATTCCAGAGCTTAGGGCCTAGACGGTTGAAGGCACGAATGCCAATGGTGTGGCAAAGGGAGTGGGTGATGCATAAAAGTCCAGAATTGGAGAAAATCAGAATTTTTGGAGGGTTGTAGGGCTGGAAGAGGTTACAAAGGTGAAGAGAATTGAGGCCATGGAATGATTTGAACATGAGAATGAGAATTTTAAATTGGAGGCATTGGTGGACCTGGAGCCAGTGTACGTCATCGAGAACAGGGGTGATGGGTCATTGGGACTTGATGCAAGTTAAGATATGGACAGCAGAGTTTTGGATAGTAGAGTAAGGAGGTAACAAAAGCATGGATGAAGTTTTCCGCAGCAGGTGGGCTGAGGCAGGGCAGAGATGAGTGATATTACGCAGGTAATCTTTGTGATGGAGAGGATGGGGTCGGAAGCTCAGCTTAGGGTCAAATACAACAGTCTGGTTGAACCTAAGAGTGGCCAGGGAGGGTGATGGAATCGGTCGGCGGTGAGCAAACAGAGTTTGTGGTGGGGGAGAAGAAAATGGCTTCCATCTTCCCAATGTTTAATTAGAAGAAATTTCGGCTCATCCAGGACTGGATCCCAGACAAGCTGTCGGTCAACACAGCGACAGTGGAGGGTTTGAGAGGGGTGGTGTTGAGGTCGAGCTCTGTGTCATCAGTGTACATGTGGAACATGATGTTGTGTTTGCGGATACGTAGATAATAAAGTCAAATTCTGTTTCTCAAGGCTCAGTCTTAGTTGAAGTTGCTCACATTTGCGATTTGTTTTGTCTCTTTGTCATTTCAGGAAGTGTTTCTAAGCAGAACAACTTAGCTTAATTGGGAAGAATATCCTCTGTTGTGACAGTTTTGACACCAAAGCAAAAAGAGACAGAAAACCAGGTTGGTGCCCCATGTTTTTTTAGTTCGCCACTTAGCTCCACTCATATTGGTGAGCTAGGACTCCATGGTGCCCAGAAGCATATGTATGTATATCACGTCAACTAAAGACTCCTAGGACAAAGGTGAAAGGATTATTACTAGTCCTAGCCCTTTTCGGGCTACCCCGGATCAGGCGTATTCCCCAGACAATCACCTTCAACTAAAGTTAGAGGTAGCCAGATCCTAAAGATGCTTAATTGGGTCTAAAGGTCCAGACTATCTCTCCTAAAGGAAAGGAACAGCCTGAAGATGTTACCGTCCTCCAGATAGCACTTTTAATAAGTTTAGCTAGACTGTAACCTTCCAGATATTATGAGGGTCCGGAAAACTCCCCCAGAATTCTGCAACTCCTCACCAAAGAGTATACAGAGATTGAGTTTGCGAGTTTGATACAGAAGTACAATGCGAGACAATTCTAAAAATATATAGATTTATTAAAGAACCGACATGTAATTACAGTTGGTGATTCAATCGCAACTTTAACAATTCCAAAAACAAAAAGCTTACATAAGAACATAAGAAATAGGAGCAGGAGTAGGCCAATCGGCCCTTCGAGCCTGCTCCGCCATTCAATAAGATCATGGCTGATCTGATCCTCACCTCAAATCTAAAGAACACAAGAAGTAGGAGCAGCACCCGGCCACACAGCCCCTGGGCCCGCTACGCCACCCACAGGGCCTCGACCGATCCAAACTCAGCCTCATGTCCAATTTCCTGCCCGCTCCCCGTAACCCCTAATTCCCTTTACTTCTAGGAAACTATCTATTTCTGTTTTAAATTTATTTAATGCTGTAGCTTCCACAGCTTCCTGGGGCAGCAAATTCCACAGACCTACTACCCTCTGAGTGAAGAAGTTTCTCCTCATCTCAGTTTTGAAAGAGCAGCCCTTTATTCTAAGATTATGCCCCTAGTTCTAGTTTCACCCATCCTTGGGAACATCCTTACCACATCCACCCGATCAAGCCCCTTCACAATCTTATATGTTTCAATAAGATCGCCTCTCATTCTTCTGAACTCCAATGAGTAGAGTCCCAATCTACTCAACCTCTCCTCATATGTCCACCCCCTCATCCCCAGGATTAACCGAGTGAACCTTCTTTGTACTGCCTCGAGAGCAAGTATGTCTTTTCTTAAGTATGGACACCAAAACTGTATGCAGTATTCCAGGTGCGGTCTCACCAATACCTTATATAACTGCAGCAATACCTCCCTGTTTTTATAATCTATCCCCCTAGCAATAAAAGCCAACATTCCGTTGGCCTTCTTGATCACCTGCTGCACCTGCATACTAACTTTTTGATTTTCTTGCACTAGGACCCCCAGATCCCTTTGTACTGCAGTCCTTTCCAGTTTCTCGCCATTAAGATAATACCTTGCTCTCTGAATTTTCCTGCCAAAGTGCATAATCTCACATTTTCCAATATTGTATTGCATCTGCCAAATCTCCGCCCACTCACCCAGCCTGTCTATATCCCCTTGTAGGTTTTTTATGTCCTCCTCACTTTCTACTTTCCCTCCCATCTTTGTATCATCTGCAAACTTTGATATGTGCACTCAGTGCCCTCCTCCAAATCGTTAATATAGATTGTAAAGAGTTGGGGATCCAGCACTGACCCCTGCAGAACACCACTGGCTACTAGTTGCCAGTCCGAGAATGAACCATTTATCCCAACTCTCTGCTTCCTGTTAGATAACCAATCCTCCACCCATGCCAGAATATTACCCCCAATCCAGTGATTTTTTATCTTGAGCAATAATCTTTTATGTGGCACCTTGTCGAATGCCTTCTGGAAGTCTAAATACACTACATCCACTGGTTCCCCTTTATCCACCCTATACGTTATGTCCTCAAAGAACTCAAGCAAATTTGTCAGACATGACTTCCCCTTCATAAAGCCATGCTGACTTTGTCCTATTAAATTATGTTTATCTAAATGTTCCGTTACTGTCTCCTTAATAATAGACTCCAAAATTTTACCCACCACAGATGTTAGGCTAACTGGTCTATAATTTCCAGCCTTCTGCCTACTACCCTTTTGAAATAAGAGTGTTACATTAGCAGTTTTCCAATCTGCCGGGACCTTTGCTGAGTCCAGGGAATTTTGGAAAATTATTACCAAAGCATCCACAATCCCTACTGCCACTTCCCTCAAGACCCTAGGATGTAAGCCAACAGGTCCAGGGGATTTATCTGCCTTGAGTCCCATTATTTTACTGAGTACCAATTCCTTAGTGATTTTAATCGTATTTAGCTCCTCCCCCCCTGTTTGTCCAGTGTTGGGATATTCTTAGTGTCCTCTACCGTAAAGACTGAAACAAAATATTTGTTCAGCATTTTTGCCATCTCCATGTTTCCCACCATTAATTTCCCGGTCTCATCCTCTAAGGGACCTACGTTTGCCTTAGCCACCCTTTTTCTTTTTATATAACTATAGAAACTCTTGCTATCTGTTTTTATATTTTTTGCTAATTTATTTTCATAATCTATCTTCCCTTTCTTAATCAATCCTTTAGTTACTTTTTGCTGACTTTTGAAGACTTCCCAATCTTCTATCCTCCCATTAAGTTTGGCTACCTTATATGTCCTTGTTTTTAGTTGGATACTATCCTTAATTTCTTTACTTAGCCACGGATGGCTGTCATTTCTTTTACACCCTTTTTTCCTCAGTGGAATATATTTCTTTTGAAAGTTGTAAAATAACTCCTTAAATGAACACCACTGCTCATGTACCGTCTTACCCTTTAATCTATTTTCCCAGTCCACTTTAATCAATTCCGCTCTCATACCATCATAGTCTCCTTTATTCAAGCTCAGTACGCTTGTTTGAGAACCAACCTTCTCACCCTCTAATTGGATATGGAATTCAACCATGTTATGGTCACTCATTCCAAGGGGATCCTTAACTAGGACATTATTAATTAATCCTGACTCATTACACAGGACCAGGTCCAAGGTTGCTTGCCCCCTTGTAGGATCAGTTACATACTGCTCAAGAAATCCATCCCTAATATACTCAATAAACTCTTCCTCAAGGCTGCCTTGCCCAATCTGATTTGTCCAGTTAATATGATAGTTAAAATCCCCCATAATTATAGCTGTTCCCTTATTACATGCCCCAACTATTTCCTGATTAATACTTCTTCCAGCAGAGCTGCAACTATTAGGAGGCCTATATATTACTCCCACTAGTGTTTTTTTCCCCTTATTATTCCTTATCTCCACCCAAACTGTTTCATTATCCTGATCCTTTGACCCAATATCATTTCTCTGTAATACAGTGATTCCTTCCTTTATTAACATAGCCACCCCACCTCCCCTTCCTTCCTGCCTGTCCTTCCTGATTGTTAAATACCCTGGCATATTTAATTCCCAGTCGTTGTCACCCTGCAGCCATGTTTCTGTAATGGCCACAAGATCATACCCATATGTAATTATTTGTACCGTCAACTCGTCTATTTTATTACGAATGCTGCGTGCATTCAGATAAAGAACTTTTAAATATGTTTTGTGACAATTTATTCCTGCTTTTACCCCCTTTACTACTTTACCTTTATCTTTATATATTCTGTCCCTTCCTGACACGCTCTGGTTTTTAATTACCCCACTGCTACTTTGCTCTATTGCCTTCTCCGCTGACATTTTTATTTTTTGCTCTCTTGAAACCTCCCCCCCACTAATTAGTTTAAAGCCCTCTCTACAGCCCTAGTTATTCGATTCGCCAGGACACTAGTCCCAGCACTGGCCAAGTGAAGTCCGTCCCAACGGAACAGCTCTCTCCTGTCCCAGTACTGGTGCCAGTGTCCCAGGAAGCAAAACCCATTTCTCCCACACCAGTCTTTGAGCCACGCATTTAACTCTCTGATTTTATTTACCCTAGCCAAATTTGCTCGTGGCTCAGGTAGTAATCCAGAGATTACTACCCTAGAGGTTCTGTTTTTTAATTTGGCCCCTAGCTGCTCATACTCCCTCAGCAGAACTTAATTCCTTGTCCTATCTCTATCATTGTTACCAACATGGACCACGACAACTGGATCCACCCCTCCCACTCCAAGTTTCTCTCCAGCCCAGAGGAGATGTCCTTAACCCTGGCAACACAGCCTTTGGGACTCTCGCTCTCGGCTGCAAAGAACCCTATCTATCCCCTTAATGATACTATCCCCTACCACTACAACATTTCTTTTTACTCCCCCCACTTGAATGGCTCCCCGTACCACGGTGCTGTGGCCAGGTTGCTCATCCTCCCTGCAGTCCCTGCTCGCGTCCTCACAGGGAGTAAGAGCCTCGAACCTGTTGGACAAGAGCAAGGGCTGCGGCTCCTCCAACACTACCTCCTGGATCCTCGTACCTGCCTCACTCGTAGTCACACCCTCCTGTCCCTGACCACGGGCTACATCTGAATCAGTTAATCTAATTGGTGTGACTACCTCCTGGAACACAGAGTCCAGGTAACTCTCCCCCTCCCTGATGTGTCGCAGTGTTTGAAGCTCGGACTCTAGCTCATCAACACGGAGCCAGAGTTCCTCGAGCAGCCAACACTTACTACAAATGTGATCACCGTGAACATCAATGGTGTCCACCAGCTCCCACATATTGCAGCAGTAACACATCACCTGCTCTCCCATTCTATGTAATTAATTAAATTTATTAATATTATTTACCCTTTAATTAATTTAAATTAAAACAATACACTTCTGTGACAGTTTGAACTGAGTCTCTTCACTCTCCATCCTGACAGTTTGAACTGAGTCTCTTCACTCTCTGTCCTGTGACAGCCTGAACTGACTCTCCTCACTCTCTGTCCTGATAGTTTCAACTGAGTCTCTTCACTCTCCGTCCTGACAGTTTGAACTTACAATTCTCATCATCAGAGATCCTTATTCTCAAATCTTAACTTTGTTACATTTTTACATTTCTTACTTATCTTATTCCAGGATATCCACCAAAATCAAATACCTTGATCCCCGAGACTCAAGAGTTGAAAACTTACAGAGATTGCCTCTGAAGCTGAGAATCGCTTTGCCCCTTCCAGCGAATTCTGTCTTCCTATTTGAAAGTTCTATATTTATACTCTTTCTCAGTGGTATATCCTTTGAAGTTTTCTGCTGATGTAAGCTAATTATCTCGTCATTTTTCTGTTGACCCCTTCTATTCTTACAGTTAGTTCAGCTTGTAACTTTCAGACTCGTGTCTCTCCTTTAGGTGTTTCAAGTTCATCAGAAAAAATGGTTGTAACAGATGTATCTATTTGATGTCATTCTCACGAAGGTCTTCTATTCAATTCTTAAGTCACCTTAGCTGGTTGCAACACGGACGTAGTGTCTCCTAGGTGTTCCAAGTTCAACACAAAAACAATGTGATGGCTGTTGCATCTATTGATGTCATATTTATCAAAGTCTCCTGTTTGTATCTTTTGCATTTAGAACACCTCGACCAGATGCATCATTGTCTTCTTAGCTACCTCAACTGGTTGTACCACAGACTCCTGTCTCCGTGTTCTAAGTTTAACATAAAAACGATTTGACAGCAGGTGTTCCTTTTACTTGATGTCATTTTTACAAAGGCACATGTTTCTTTAATTTATGTGATTCATTTCAAAGTGTTGGTTTAAGACGCCTTAACAGGGTATACTTATTGTGTTCTTTCCAAGCTGCAGACTTTCTGGAAGCTCTAACCCTCTGCTTCAATCGGGCTATTGTTTCAGTGTCAACAACTTATCTTATCTCAAAAGCTTGTATGGTGTTTACAGCTTTTCATTGTTGAGGCTTTCAGATTTCCAAGCCCAGTTTTTCATGTTTTAATCAGAATTATTTCATAGGATGGTGTATTTTTCTGAATATGGCTATTCCTTCACAAAGGCTTCTGAAACATTTGTTGCATTGGCCTCATAAAATAGTTTTAAAAATATCAGTGAGACCTAAGCACTGTATTGTTATATTTGTCTGCTGATTTATCTTTTTAGCTTCTGTATAATTTTACTTCCTACAATAAATATGGATCAGTAGCATAACCTGAGCTACACATTCTATCAGAATAATGGTTTGCTGCTGATTCAGAGGTCAGGTGATACAGTAGATAGCCTATGCCATTTCCAGTGCATAAAAGGTTTTATTGTTTGCGTGAGGCATATTTCATGCATAAAGTCATTGGTTTATATGAAGTGAAAGCTTGCCTTTGGGTTCTGACTTTACCACAAAGCATGAATAAGTATTGGGACAAAGCCGAAGATCAGTATCAAACAAAAATTTATGAAATTACAGGAAAAATGAAAACATTGTCTTCATCTATTTAAAGAAAAATTTATTGTGAAACCAAAGTATTATTTTTGTACTCTAAAATATTATTTTTGTGCTTTTAATGAGAGTATAGTCTATAGAGATTGAAATGTGCATAGCAACCAGTTTAACAGACTGCAACCTTGCTTGGCTGCCAACCTGAATGTTAGAAGTTTAAGTCCCTAAGTTGCCTTTTATTCCAAAAGCAAAATACTGTGGATGCTGAAAATCTGAAATAAAAACAGAAAATGCTGGAAATACTCAACAGGTCAAGCAGCATTTGTGGAGAGAGAAACAGAGGTAACGTTTCAGGTCAATGACCCTTCGTCAGAACTGGAAAAAGCTAGAGATCGAACAGGTTTTTAAGCAAGTGCAGGGGCAGGGAAAGGGGGGAGGGGAGGAAAGAACAAAAGGGAAGGTCTGTGATAGGATGGAAGGCAGGAGAGATTAAGAGATGGTGCAAGGCAAAAGGAGATGGTAATGGGACAAGTTAAGAAACAAAAGATGGCCTTTTATTCCAGTTCACTTGCTGTGGTTGACTGAGCCTCACCAGTTCTTGGCTACACAGTTAGGTAAAAAACAATGCTGAGGTAAGGCCTTCCATATGAAAGAGAGGGAGGTGAATCAACAAAATCTTAGAGGTTAGAGTGCAACTCCCAAAGCCTTTGCTGATCTACTAAAATGTGTGTACCTATAACTTTTTAGTTGGAGATTTTTTTTTTGCCAAAAGAATTGTTAATTGCAGAATGCATTTCAGTAAAAGCTTTGAGTGGGTGGGTTTATTGAAATGCCCCTCTTATCTGATCATCAAACCAAAGTGATAAAAGCTTTGAGGCCTGGAGGATCCTACTTGTCTGTTGAATGACAAGGGCTCCTCGTTGGAGGGCAAACGGTGACTCACACAGCTTGCATGTGAGAAATACACTATTTGTAGAGAATCTGTAGCCAACAGAAAAGCTAAACAGCAGACCTGCTGTCAAATGGTGAGTATACTGCTAACCCAGTTTACAGTGTATGTGCACATTTGTAGACCATGAACTCGGGGGAGGAATCGAGCAGGTGGAGAGCAGGATGAGCGGCAAAATTCCCTGACCCTGCCAGCGGGAGGAGCAGTTGATACTCAAATCATGCAGAGTTCTCCCAGTAAGTTCAATGATGCTGTGAAGGCCCACAGTAGGCTCCAATCATGTGGGAAGCTTCTGCAGTCAGCTCAAATCATACAAGGAAGCTTCCACAGTAGAACTCAAATCATACCGGGATCTTTCACAGTAGAACTCAACTCATGCAGAGATCTTTTACAGTAGACTGAAATCATATGAGGAGCTCACTCTGCAAGGTGGGACTCAATTGGGGGTGATTTTAACCCTACTCACTCAGCAGAAGCCTGGCGGGTGGGCAGTTAAAATCGTCCTGATTCTTGCCTGTCCTAAAGCCGCCATGATCACAATATCTGCAATTTTGAGCAGGCAGCAAGGATACGTGCCCGGAGCCAACAGGGTTCTTCTGGATGTTTGTCGTGTTGATTTGTGGACATATACATCCTCGGGACATCATATTGAAGGAATGAAGCAGAGTGTTTGAGGAGGATTGTTTTGTAAGAGATCCTTCTATTCAATACCAAGTTCTCTCTATGAATCTTACTGGATGCCATGACTGAGCTAAAGGCCCCATCTCTCCAATTGTGCTTTTAATAATCTACCTGAATGCAAAGTTTTTTTTTAATGTTTTGGCCCGATGACATCATTGAAACCCGACTGTAATTTTAACTCAGGCCTGAACGGGGAATCCACCTGGAGTTAAAATCGGGGCCCACTGCTTAAATCGAATCTGTTGAATTCATGATGATTGTGCTGCCTCTGTGGCCATTAACTCTAATCTGTAAGTGAGTTATATAGATGAGGAAAGTCCCAAGTTTAATATCCAATCCTTGATAAGTTGGCTGATCTCAAATGGGATGATAGTAGGGTTGTAATTATTGGCTTGAAAGCCTTTGGGCTAAGAAGTGGAAATTCTGCCGAGGTCACTACTCCTAGTTGCTATCCAGTGGCTCCTGCTGGACAGTCTGCATGTGTGGACATCATGTGACGAAAGGATCAAACTGGGCTGTGATACCTATCCTCATTGCCTAGGCTCACATATAGAGTGTCTACACTTGGACAAAGTTCTCGAGGGCAGCCTGGGTCCATGGAACTCTACTCCAGCATGAGGAGGAGGGGAGAACACTGGAGGGAGATTTTAATTTTATCAAAATTTAGCCAAAAGAGGAATTCTACCCCTATCTGCCTTAACTCTAACTTTTGAAAAGGACACCGTACTGACCACTGTGTATTTTCCCCTTTCCTTACACCAGCTATCTGTATGGCTCATCAGAGCGAGACTGTCAATGTAGTGCAAATAATGCCAATATGTGAGCAGCTTTGTTCTGTCCTTCCATATCTGCAAGGAACTAGATCATGTTCCTAATACTATCGTATTGTCCTAGTGTCCTTAGAACTCATAGTATTTGGGGAGGGACGACTTTCATCCAGTCAGTCTAGACTGAATTCAAATTTAACTTCTATAAGTGAATAAACAGTGTTCTAATCCCTTGCACAATCTCAGCACAGATACCAGTATCTTCACAATAAATGATAATATGTGGTATCTGTAAACTATTAGCTAGTGTAATTTTGACTCTAAATGCATTGTGAAGATGAATGCATCAAAGTGATTAAAGAGAAGGAAGTATCAGTCTGCCAGAGACATCCAGATAATAATATTAATAAGGACATCATATTTTGTTACTAAATTATGTAAATGATAGATTTTAACACCTTATTTCTCTACTTGCCAAACCATACAAAATTCATTAACACTATCATTAAAAGCAATTATTTATGGGCAATTTGGATAATGAGAAAAGTGTCAGTGATTATTTTTTAATGCTGCAATTTACAATCAACGGCTGCCTCGGTGATTAAAAAAAGATAAAGAGCAACAGATTTAAAGAGATACTGCGAATGTAAAGGACATACCAGGCTCAGTTTCAGCCATTCTATATTTTTCACTTTAAAGAAAGATCCCTAGATGGCAGGGTAGCACCCTAGTGATACATCATTCTATGCCATAGACCATAGTGGAAATAAGATCTGTGAAATCCCCAAAATCAACAAGAGGGGAAATTGGACAGCAATTCACCTTGATCTGCTCTCCAGAACTTGAAAAAGACAGTAACTGGTTGTACCGCCACCACCTTCCCACCCCCGCCACCTTTTTCCTGGCCTGATGGTGTCTGGTGTGGAAGGGAGAAGCAAAAGGAAAAAGCAAAAATAACTAACACAAGGAGGCCCGCTTTCAGTGCAAATCTTTTATGTTCTTCCCATTTTAGTCTCCCTTGGTCTCCACACATCACAGACCAGTGATGTGGAGAGACCCAAGCCTCTGCCAATCTAACTTCCTGTTAGGTAAATCATATTGAAAAGCATAACTCATTTGTACTTGACCAATCAAAATTAAATTGATCCTCATCCTTTCTGGCTCTTCTACCATCAGACCCCCACCCCCACCCCGACCCCGGGGGAAAAAAAAACATTCTGTTGACATTTTTAATGAATATCATTCTATTTTAAAATCACAAATGTATATAACTCTTCCAGCTAGTTCCTTCTGGTTGTTGTCAGCCACGCTGTTTAAATTCTCTCCCAAGCTCTGCTGAAAGCAGTGACTCATGCTGGCATATTAATTATACAGCTCTTTAGGACTTTTTGTAAGTGGCCAACTGTATTCAACTTGTGATTTTCCTGGCCTGTATGGCTGGGTGCCACAGCAGGTGGTGCATTTATCGATAGAGCCATCTGGAAGCCATGGATCTTTTGCTTATTTGTTCCCACATTCTTCCCCCCTTCTTATCTGAAAGTGCTAGGGTATAGTTCTACAGGTGCCAGTAGTTGTCTGGTACCTCACACAATCTTAATGTAGGAGCCTACACAGTGAGCACTGCTGTTTGATATCCTGGAGAGTTGTATGTTGGACATCTTGGGGAGTTAAGGGTTTATAGTCAAACCTCTGTATCTTGGAGCATCAGACTTTCCAAGATAAACAGGATGGCTTCAAAGTGGAAATAAGTGACAGTAATGATGTCAGCCATGAGTGATTAAGGTGTAACTTTAGTGGCTAGAGTAATAAACATAGGTAGAGACATCCATTAACTATAGTACAGAAAGATAATGGTTAAAAAGCTTGTTCTTCAAAGAGGTTAAGAACAGATACGCAAGGACGTCTTGTTTAATTAAAGTACCTTTTGGAGTAAACAACTACAACTGTTTACATGAATAGACTGTCTTCAAAGCATTTGGGAATAGAAACATCATGAGGTCTTATCTGTGACATGTACCTTTTATGTAGGCAAAATATGATGTATAAAGGAGCACAGTTTTCAACAGTTCTTCAGAGACCTCAAAAGATACAGAAACTGAAAAGCTGCTCTCTGTACATTGCAGGAAAGGATGCCCCGGAGCATGGCACATCGGCGAGACCATGCAGACACTGCGACAACGTATGAACGGACACCGCGCAACAATCGCCAGGCAGGAGTGCTCCCTCCCAGTCGGGGAACACTTCAGCAGTCAAGGACATTCAGCCTCCGATCTTCGGGTAAGCGTTCTCCAAGGCGGCCTTCGAGACACACGACAATGCAAAATCGTCGAACAGAAACTGATAGCCAAGTTCCGCACCCATGAGGACGGCCTCAACCGGGATCTTGGGTTCATGTCACGCTACATGTAACCCCACCTGATGTAGAGTCATCCAGATTCGAGTCGTCGTTGGCTTGTTCTCTGTATACAGATGCGGCCGGACCTGCTGTGATTTCCAGCAAAAACAGTTTTTTGTTTTCCATACAGACCCCAGCATCTGCCACATTTGACCCCTTGTGACCCCACCTCATTGTCTTTGATGTAATGTTTTCCTGACTGACCTGTTTGGACACCATCCACACCTTTCATTGCCGTGATTATCTCTCTGCCGAGGTGTGATAAAGGGCAGTTAGAAAGATTAACTGTAATCATCTGGCAGTGTTCTCTGACTATATATGCTGTGCCTATATGCATCTCTTCACTTCACCTGACGAAGGAGCAGCGCTCCGAAAGCTTGTGATTTCAAATAAAGCTGTTGGACTATAACCTGGTGTTGTGCGACTTCTCACAGCTCTCTGTATAGTTAGGCCGATCACTGTGCTGTATATCAATAAAGTCTGTTCCGTATACTATACCAAAAAGTGTCTCGTGCTTACTCAATGTATGTTGTTGTGAACCACAGAAGGAAGGAGGTTGAATACTAACAGCTGCAATTTAACAATCATAAAGAAGTCACACATCTCCTGCTTCCCTATGAAGCTGGAAAGACGAATAGCCTACAAGATACCATGCCGTCTACAGACCCACTCAAGCCTCTAAACTCTCGGGGAGAAATTCAGTATCACCCTGTTTGGGGCGCGATTATCGGCCGAGCGCAAAGTTTAGCGCCTGGCGCTAATTATCGCCTCTGACTGCAAACTTGGCTTTTATCACCCATGGAGGTGATTGGAGCGCTAAATCAGGCACTGCACACCTGTCTTAAGGCGCAAAGGCCGAGGAGTGAGGCGCTAACTCAGAGCGCGGGCGCAGCGCAGGTGATGTCAGTTAGCGATCGAACACAGACACACTGGCACCGGACAGCTCTTAAAGGAGAGGGTCGATCTTGCTCTCCAGCCACACCCTGCTCATTGGAGCCTTGAATTTCGGCCTGGAGAGACCTGTGACTACATTTTCCAGCCAAGGACTATGGAGAGGGTGAGAGAACGAGCTCAGCTTCAGCGAGCGGGCCTTGAAGGTTCTGGTTGGTGCAGTGGAGCGCAGAAGATCTATACTCTACCCTGAGAGTGGCAGGAGGCCTTTGCCGCGCGACTACAGAAGAGTGTGGAGGGAGGTGGCTCAGCACATCTCCTCCAGGAGCATAGTGCCCAGGACCCATACTCAATGTCGCAAAAAGTTCAACGACCTCACTATGTCGTCAGGGTGAGTGGCTTTTTTTCAATACCTCTCCATCCCTCAATCTCAACCTCACTCTATGGCCAGAGGGTCTTAAAACTCCAATGCCCAACAATCATCCAACACCTATGGCCCTCTCATGAAACACACACACACATTCCACACTTTGCATACAGTAAGGGTTATTCAACTATGGGAGGCACATCAGGCAAGACCATGGCTGTATATTTACTCAGACGCCGTCCTTTTTCTTGCAGGCCAAGCTATCACATAATAGGAGACAGCAGCAACGGACGGGTGGAGGGCGGCCTCCGCTGCAACCCCTCAGCGATCTTGAGGCGCGCATCCACAGGATTGTGGCAAGCCAGGTGATTGGTCCCGTCACCCCTGGAGAGGCCGACCCCGTTCGGGACAGCAATGGTAAGGTCATCAGCTTTCTCTCCTCTCTCATTCCACTTGTCCCTCACAACACCAGCCTTTGACATTTTCAATCCAACTTACTAAATCGCTGCACTCCTTCCTCCCTTACTGCTCCCCTGTCCTCATGCTAAAGCCACTCTTGTACCTCCCTGCTTTCAGATGGTGATTCACCAGCTGAGGAGAAGGGCCCTGAAGCTGCCAGTGGGAGTGAAGCTGCAGGCGAGGAGAAAGAGGAAGCCGGAGCATCAGCGCCACCCTCTCCCGAGGAAGCCCATGCCCACACTGGGAACACGTCTTCCCTGGAGGGGAGCAGGGGGGAAGGGTCTGATGAGGGTGAAGCTCCGGGACCCAGCGGGCTGCAGCAACACGATGTGGCTAGGGAAGCTCGGGGGCCTTCTCCTCGGAGGGAGAGTATGCCAGCGAGTCCTGCTGCACGGGACGCAGAGGAGGAGCGGCTGATCACTGAAATGAACACTCAGGCAGTGGACATGCACACTGTAAGGGGTTTCGCCTGGCTCTGTGCTTAGCCTGGGTGCTAGTGCGGGGTTAGGCCTTGTTGCCTGTTCTGGTCTCCAGCCAGCCTGGTGACACGAGACACCTGTGAGTGGTTCGACCCACTCGCCCTTACGGTTCTGACACTGGACTTAGGTGCGAGAGCAATAATGCAGAGAAAACTCAGGTAGACCCGGTTGAATAGTGCGAAATGGAAAATCTTTATTGCATAATGTCCAAAATCATGAAGTACATGTCATAGGCATACATTAATGACAGTACAAGTATACATACATTCATAAAACTTGGTCTAGGGTAATGAGGAACGCACGGCACATCGTAAAAAGGGGAACACATTATATTTATCCTTAATAAAACCACCCTCCCCTATTAATACCTACACTAATCTAGATTTGTAGGATCGAGACTCATGCTCACCACTCGTGATAACTCGGAGAATTCCGAAACGCTGCTCGGATGTTTTCACCACAACACCTGACTATTCACGTGTTGATCAGGGGTCTCTGTACCCCACTCGTTTACTCGCTTTGCTCCGGCTAGCAGGCTGGACCGTCTGCTGTCATGAAGATCTATGTTGACCTTGGATTCCCGATCAAAACCTACAAAAAGTTCACTTATTTCGGGCGCGGTCGGGGTTTACTGACCGCGGCGGCACGTGTAGTCGTCTCGGGTCCGGCTGTAGAACTTCAAGAAAAGTCTTTCTGGATGCCAGTTGGGAAGCAGTTACCGATTTATCGAGCGCGGTCGGGGTTTACTGACCGCGGCGGCACGTGTAGTCGTCTTCTTCTCTTCTCATCTCATCTCATCTCATCTCCTCTCGGGCCTTCGGTTCCAACACCGTTTACCGACTTCTCGGGATGGTGCGCCCGCTTACCGGCCTTCGCAGGCCAGTTCTCCACAGATCTTCGCGGCAAGCCATGAGGTTGACTCCCGGAAAATCAGCGGATGAGGGAATAAGAGTCAAGAGTTCTCTAGCGAGTCAAAGGAATAAGAGAAAGATGGACGTATGGACACTACAGTTATAGTACTGTAATTCCTTATCTCCCGCCCAATCTTAATGTCCATCTTTTGTCATGTTTTGGCGCTCAAACTTCTTGTATGGGGTGGTACTTGTTGTTAATGGGTTTCGGTGATACTTGTAACTGTCTGAGTACCCGTTAATATTTCTCCCCTTGTGGAACCGGCTAAGAGTCTCCCTGGAGGGGTTTTGGGGGCCTCCGAATTCTTGCTGTGAGTACCCGCGAATGGCTCTCTCATCGTAGAGCCGTGGGGAATTTGCGTATCAATGTCTTTTGGATGGGCCCTTAATTGTACAGTACAATAGCTCTTATTTGCGCATGGAAAACCCGATTCCAGCACTTATATTCCTTGTTTGGGTGTTTAAAATGCAAAACGATCTCGTCTTGTCTCATCTCAATATGCTGAGTCCTGTCCGATCTTGCTGAAATGTTTATTGAAACGCCATCTTGTCTGCCTGCTGAAAAGTCTAGAAACTTCTGCCACGAGGCGTGGCGGCCATTTTACAGGCTGCTTGTGTCCGTTTTGAAACCTGACAGCATTTTGCTGAAAAAAAGCTGTGTTTACGAAACTGTATGTCTCTTTCTCATTATTTTGAAATTGTGATAATTTGCGAATTCTACAACACTCAGCTCATGGGTGCAGTGGGAAGGGTGCCCGAATGCATTGATGCACTGGCAAGGAGTGTGGAGCACTTCGCTGTAGCACAGGCGGATGCCACGCTAAAGCTTAGTACTGCAATTCAGTCACTGGCTGCCGTGATCCCATCTCAGACTGCTCTCATGCAGAGTCAGATTGAGGCAACGCAAGCACTGACTGCTGCCATTGTCGCTGGTTCGGACACATTTCCCCGGGGTTTTCACCGTGCCGCAGCAGGCCAGCAATCTGTGCTCCAAGATGACAGCATTCCTGCTGCCACCACTGTCACTTCCCCATTGCACTTGCCACCGCCTGTAGTCCAGACTGCTGCCGCCCATGCAGAGTTGGTGCAGTCTGCAGCCGGGCCCTCCAGGCCCAGAGCTGGTCGAGGCCGTCCTTCAAGGGCATCTGCAGTCTCAGGTTCTGACAATCAGCAGCCTTCCACCAGCCTTGCTGCAGCCACTGGGGCCACATTACGGAGGAGCAGTAGGGTGGGAATGGGAGGAAGTGCGCAAGGGAAGGAGATCACTCTCGAAGGGCAAAAAGTAGGAGGTGTGATGAAATGTTGGTCAATTTTTTATTAAAGGCCGAGGTTCGTGTTCAAACTTTGGTTTAGTGTTTTGGACATTATCTCCAGGTTGTGAGAACCAGTTATATTAATGAATGATTTTTTGTGTTTGTTACTATTAGTTTGTCATGAAGAAATGACACACACAGAGTTTGTAAAATAAAAAAGTTTTTGTATTCAAAAGGTTTGGCCTTTTGAATCATTGCTGCCTTGGCCGGCTTAGGGGTTGCGGGTTGGTTTCATTCATGTTGTTCTCCATGGCAGAAGCCATTTCCTCAGTAGGGGCCTAGAAGCGGCTTGTTATCAGCCGTTGATGGACGGCCCTTGCAGTTTCAACATTGTGGGCCTCCCTCCCGCCTTGGTGCTGCTGATGATCATCCTCCTCCTCTTCCTCCTCCTCTTCCCCCTCCTCCGGTGGTGCTCCAAGGCCTGGTGGCATTGGCTGGGTCCTGAGGATTACCAGGTTATGCAGCATGCAGCACACAACTATGAAGAGGGAGACTCACTCAGGCGAGTACTGCAGGGCTCCTCCTGAGTGGTCCAGACAGCGGAACCGTTGCTTGAGCACGCCGATCGTCTGCTCAACGAAGTTCCTGGTGGCGAGATGGCTCTCATTGTACCGCAGCTCAGCAGAGGTGTTGGGGTTACGGAGCGGTGTCATCAGCCAGGTGCACAGTGGATAACCCTTGTCCCCGAGGAGCCAACCACTTGGGCTGATGCGATGCCTGGAAAAGTTCTGCCACAGCAGTCTGGCGCAGGATGAAAGCATCGTAGCTGCTGCCAGGATAGCGGGCATTGACTGCGAGTATCAGCTGTCTGTGGTCACAGACCAACTGGACATTTAAGGAGTGGAACCCCTTGCGGTTTCGGAAAACCTCTGCATTCTCATGCGGTGCCCGCAATGCCACATGCATGCAGTCAATGGTGCCCTGCACCACGGGGAAGCCCGCAATCCTCACCAAGCCCAATGCGCATTCATGCTGTTTGGCCTGGGTCATCGGGAAAGAGATGTACTGGCGTCTCCTTTTATAGAGGGCATTTGTGACCTGACGAACTGGGAGATATTGGCGATGTCCCCAGTAGCTGCTTGAAAGGAGCCGGTGGCATAAAAGTTCAGAGCCACTGTGACCTTCACTGCCACTGACAGAGACGTCCTGGTCCTCAGAGGCTGCAGATCTGGCTGCAGCAGGTGGCAGAGCTCAGTGACCACCTCCTTGCTGAAGCGCAGCCTGCGCAAACACTGCTCCTCAGACAAATTAATGTAGGAGAATTGTTGCCGAAATACCCCAGGAGGGTAAAGTCTCCTGTACAGAGGCCTGTTGGCCCTCCTCCATCTGGCCATGATTGCCACTCTCTCTCTGCGTCTCTGTTGCCTCCGATTCTGCAGGCGCAGGACGATGCCCCGAATCAGTGCAGTCTCTTGGTAATCAAAGTAATGAAGGTCAAAGCCAAAAGTACCTGCAAAGTGATGCTCAGTAGCCAAAACTACTTCACACAGCGTTGACTCTATGCAGAAGTCTCTCTCCTCTCTCAGAATCTCTCTCTCTCTCTGAGAACAAGTGGTGCAAAAATGTCTACCACAGAAAAAGCCAGGAAGAGGCTGCCTTTAAATAGCGTCTCCCCAGCCCCTCACTGACTGGGAAACGTTCCAGTCTCCGTGTCGTTGCTTGCGCCAGGCGGAAAGGAGGGGGGTGCCACAAGGGCGTTGCACGCTCGACTGATGTCAAGATCTGCCGGCGCAGGAGATCGGGGTGGTAGTGTTTAGCGCCGCCGCAAAATGTCTGGTCAATTTCGCGAGCGACGCAGATATCGCCGTGCCCAGGCGCTAGTTGCTTTGCGCCCCATTAGCGCCCTCTTAAGGCGCTAACGGGAGGCGCAAACCAACCGAATTTTTCTCCCTCAGACTTGTTAAGTTAGCTACAAGATCTAAACCTGATGCCATTTTTATACAAATCATGGAATTCTAGCCCAGTGCCCAAACTGCATGAAACTGCTGGAGTTTAGAAGAATGAGAGGGGATCTCATTGAAACTTATAAAATTCTGACAGGACAGGACAAACTAGATGCAGGAAGGATGTTCCCGATGGTCGGGGAGTCCAGAACCAGGGGTCACAGTCTAAGGATAAGGGGTAAGCCATTTAGGACAGAAATGAGGAGGAATTTCTTCACCCAGAGAGTGGTGAACCTGTGGAATTCTCTGTCACAGAAGGCAGTAGAGGCCAATTCATTAAATAGATTCAAGAAGGAGTTGGATATATTTCTTAAGGCTAAAGGGATCAAGGGATATGGGAAGAAAGCAGGGACAGGGTACTGAATTTGGATGATCAGCCATGATCGCATTGAATGGCGGAGCAGGCTAGAGGGGCCGAATGGCCTACTCCTGCTCCTATCTTCTATGATTCTATGAAAAGCCTAGTGTGATTTAATCTCTGAGCCTCTGAAACAACTGAAACGTGATTCCTACCCCTACTGCTCCTACGAGGTGCTCCACATAGTGGTCTCAGCAAAGCTGGTAGAAGGCTGCTGTTGCTCATGTTGGGACCCTTGAGATGCTCATTCTGGTTGCCCAAGCCTGTAAGAGTCTGGCTACAGACTACTGCACCTTGGCTACTGCCAGGGATGTCTGGCTCAGCTAACTTGCTGGCATCATGGCGGGTATTGGTTGAGGGGGAGGTGATTCAGCAGTCAAGCTTATATCCTGAGAGAGGGAAACATGTCGCCACTGCTATTCCTGCAGTGCTGTGGCTCATCACTTCCACTAATCTTTGGTGGAGAAGACTGAAGAAGATGAGTGACTCCTTGAAAGCCCCTATCCATTTGCACCACCAATCTGTCCAAGGTGGGCACCTGAAGCACAGGTTTCAGCCCAAAGTCTGCATGGCAGCTATTTAACTTTACAGCAAGGCTGCAAAGACTGGTGACACTCCTTTGTGATGGCCAGGCTGCAGCGTCCCTGTTAATGGCTAAACTCTCCAGGGTAGACTGCAGAGTACTGATGTGAGATGACACCACACAGGCTGAAAGTGGGCTCCACCACACAGGCTGAAAGTGGGCTCCTCCACACAGGCTGAAAGTGGGCTCCACCACACAGGCTGAAAGTGGGCTCCACCACACAGGCTGAAAGTGGGCTCCACCACACAGGCTGAAAGTGGGCTCCACCACACAGGCTGAAAGTGGGCTCCTCCACACTTTCAGCCATAGTGCAGGCCTTCCGAAACTTGGTATAACTGGTTGTGAGCGGCAAACAGTTCTTTTTCCTTGGCTGGTCACCTGAAGTCCTCACTTCTGTTCTGTTCAGCAGAGCTGGACGAGGACCTCACCCTCACTTCCAGCATGCTCCCTCCTAGGCTGTCACTGTCACCAGTACCAGCTGCTCTCATTCTGGCTGGGTGTTCCACCGTGTGCAGTCACTGTCTAACCCACGCAGTCTGTGCTGATGCTTGGGAGGGATGGAGTGCATGATGGCGCATCCTCTGAGGTGTCTTTTTTCATGAAGCTCTTGCTGCTGAGAAGGAGCTAGAGGAAACAGAGAAAATGACAATGACACTGAGAAGCTGGACAGTCTTGAGAATGGAGCACGAACTTGTGAAGCTTGCTCTATATTTGCTGAGGTGAATGAAGAGTTATAAGTAATGTACAGACATCCTGCTTGGATAAACTGCCAGCTTCACGTTCCCCGATGCTCATGGCTTTGCCTGAGCCACTACTCTCCAGGGCTTCTTTCTCCACTTGGGTGAGGGATATGATGTTGGATATTCATCCGGTGGCATTGGTTCCCTCCATGGCATTATGTGCTGTTTTGTGGTGCAGATAGAGAGGGTGAGAGTTAGTAAATGGCTGTTGAAAAGGAGGTCATATATTAGCATGGATTGAGGCTTGGTTAACGGACAGAAAACAGAGAGTAGAAATAATTGGGTAACTTTTGGTTTGGCAGCTAGTAACTGGTGGGGTGCCGCAAGGATCAATGCTTGGGCCTCAGCTATTTACAATCTATATCAATCACTTTGATGAACCACCGAATATAAAAGGGGAGAAATTCGTGTTCGCCAGTGTCACCGGCAACTGCAGTTAATGGCCACTGGAAATGGCCGCAGCACTAACTGAGTGAAATATGTCTGGGGGGCATGGAGATAGGTGGCGCAGCGCTCACCTGCCGTGCAACGCTGTCCTGGTGGCGTAGCTGGAGGGATCCGGGATGAAGTTTCTGTCCAGGAAGCATTGCAGCTTCTCTCTGTGAGTGAAGCTGTGGAGCTTGCAGGGAACTGTGGGTAATGCAGAGGTCTGCAATTTAAAGGGGCCATGCACACTGAACAAATATGTGCAGTGAATCAATACATTTTCAGCCCTTGCTGCTTTATAAGAAATATTCAATATTTAAAAGAAGTTCCAAATGTGAATATTCAGCTGTTAAAGCTGAATTACCTTCCTAACCGCAACAAATGGGGAAAACTGCCACAGTACTAACACAAATGGCTCAACAAGCCAGGGAAGGGGCACCGAGGGTCTCACATGCTGCACTCCAGCTTTGTGCGGGAGGTCATCACTGCAAGAGTGGTCCTCTACCCACAGGGGCCAGGAGGCCCTCCAGAAAGAACGATGTGGGAGTGCATCACGAAGGCCGCCACTGTCAGCAGTGTCACCCCCACCACCTGGCTCCAGTGCCCAAAGAAGCTTCATGACCTCAGACCACTGGTTAAGGTCACTGAATGTATCTTCAAAAGCCGTCTCCTACCAACTGCATCACTAGCCTCACACACTGCTCAATGAACAACCCCCAATCACTCACCTACCAACAATCTGCACCAATCACGAGGCACATCCCCCATTCCTAGCCTCACCTCACCCCCTTGGAGGAGACGGTGCAGACCATTCTTGGCAGGGGCATGGTTGAGACCTTGGCCAGCGGCGGGGCTGAAAGGATACAAGATGCGGGTATCCTCGTACGTTATCCTCTTTCTGGCATACACCTCTTGCTTTCCCATCCTCCCGTCAGCACAACTCCACCCTTGTGCCTTCCTCATTTCACACACCCAGGAAACGCAACCTGCTCAGCCAATGGGTCAACAAGAAGAGGTAGCCTGCCCAGCTAGTGGGACAGCAGGTGGATGATTCCATCCAGGATATCCCGGCCACAAAAGGGCTGTATGGGATACATCCTTCCGTTTGATTCCTCCTCGTCAGCTTCCTCCTTTTCTGCATCTTCCTTTTCTGCGTCTTCCTCTTCCCTCTGCAAGCAGATGCTGTAAACGTGAAATGACAGCATAAAATGCTGTAAATATTCAGTTGGTCAGGCAGCATGTTGACCTGAGACGTGAACTCTGTTTTTCTCTCCACGGACGTTGCATGATCTGTTGAGTATTCGCAGCATGTTCTAACTTCTCAAAGGCTTTCATTTACCATCCAAGCCTTTGCAAGCATCCAGCAGCACTCCCTACACACTTAAAAAACTTTTCACATCTATTGCAGCAAGCCACCACTTCAATAAAATAAAAATAAAAACCAGTCCAAACACTTAAATTCAAACTTACCTGGATGATGTGTGTGTCCCTTTAAGAGCTGCAGACATCACTGCTGTCAGCCACTGTCAGCCTGCTTGCTTAGGACCCAGCGCTGAATTCAGTGCTAGGGTCAAAGTTCGCATTGGTAACGTTAAGTCAGCGTTGCGCGCCGATTGATGTCACCACGCCGCCATTTTTTTTTGCAAGGCGCTGCCAGTTACTGGCAACAAAAGGGGAAGAGGAATATGGCAGCCGCCATGAGAACCGCCACCAGCTGGCGAAAGAGCAGCGGCTGCCATTTTATTGCCATTTCATAGCGCTACGGAGTGGCGGTAAGTACATGAATTTCTAGCCCATAGTATTCAAGTTTACTGACAATACAAAGCTTGGTGGGAAAGTAAGCTGTGAAGAGGATGTAAAGAGGTTGGAAAGGGATATAGACAGGTTAAGTGAATGGGTAAGGAGGTGGCAAATGGAGTATGATGTGGGGAAATATGAAATTATCCACTTTGGTAGGAAAGCAGAATACGTTTTAAAAGATGAGAGACTAGTAAATGTTGGTATTCAGAGGGATTTGGAGTTCTTGTACATGAATCACATAAAATTAACATGCAGGTACAGCAAGCAATTAGGAAAGCAAGTTGTATGTTAGCCTTTCTTGCAAGGGGGTTGGAGTATAAGAGTAAGGAAGTCTTGCTACAATTATATAGGGCTTTGGTGAGACCACACCTGGAGTACTGTGTAGAGTTAGGTCTCCTTCCCTAAGGAAGGATATACTTGCCTTAGAGGTGGTGCTACGAAGGTTCTCTAGATTGATTCCTGGGAGGAGAAGGTTGGAAGATAAGGGATTTTAGTTACCTTTAACACAACAGCCCCCGCCAACCTCCACCCTCCTTGCACCCCCCCCCCCCACCCCCACCCCTCACCCCCTCTCGGCACCAGGATTAGGTACTGTCTGGACTGGTATTGTTCTAGGATGTGAGAAGAGAATAGTGTTAGTTTGTAGTATGCAGTGTGCCCTTATGATTGTATGCTAAAGGATGTAAATGAGAAGTCGCACAACACCAGGTTATAGTCCAACAGATTTATTTAAAATTACGAGCTTTCGGAGCTGCTGCCCCTTCGTCAGGTAGAGGTACGAAGGGGCAGCAGCTCCGAAAGCTCGTAATTTTAAATAAAACTGTTGGACTATAACCTGGTGTTGTGCGACTTCTCATTTTTGCCCACCCCAGTCCAACACCGGCATCTCCGCATCATGGCTAAAGGATGTGACAGAGGGGAGGGAATTGTTGAGAGTGCTGGGGGAGGGATTGTAAGGACAGTTTGCAGATGTTGTTGAGAGAGATGGAAAGATAAAGAGCTGTACTCACACCCTTGCTGCTCTTGTGAGGTCATTGAACCCCTTCCTACACTGAAGCCAGGGCGGGCTGCTTGTTTCCCGATTGGGTGAGCAGCCCATCAATCATAGTGAAATGAGGCCTATCCCTCACATTGGCGACATCCTCATCCCACTCACCAGATTTGTGACTTGAGTTAAAATCAAAGCATTAAAAATACTATACCGTGATAATATTACTGAATTAATTACAATTCCTTTCTGTCTTCTTTAATGTATTGCAGTCTTAGTGAAATTTTGCCTTCCATCTGACCTCTGACCAGAGCAGTTGTTGTGTTGTAAGTATGGTATGCTTAATCAGCATACCAAAGGAAATCAAAAGCATATCGTCCTTTGCTTTGTCTCTAGTCTTGTTCAAAGAGCTGCCTCATTTATTCTTCACTGCCATTCCAATAAAGCATGTATAGATCAATAGCCTGTGGTTTTCCAAGGAGATTGAATGCACTCTCGCAGGACCTATAAATCACATTCACCATCAGAAACAATTATAGCTGTGACCAAAACAGCTTACTTCAGGATATATCTTGTTATAAACAAAATGGTTGAGTTCCAAGTCATTTGAATGGGATTTTAGTCAATAGAAATATCCTGGAAAAAGTATTGTAACGTTTTTGTTTTCATTAGGGGAAGGTGGTCTATGCTGGAAAATGGAGCACATTTTTACTTTTGGTATTCACCTTCAGTGTTCAGTGCTCCCAGGTCATGCATTCCACAGGTTAGATTCAGAGTGCAGTTCTGTATTCTGCATTAACAAATCCTGAGGAAACAGTTCCAATTGCATCTGTGTGACATTTCTGTTTAGCACATCTTGTGGACTCTCTCAGTGAGACTAGCAATTTAGTACCAATGCATGCCAAATTATAGATAGCTTTGTGCTGTAAACCTATGCCCATTAAGAACTGAATAAAGAGTACTTCAAACTAATTTCACTTAAGCCCCAGACACTTGTGGGGAGAGGTCTTTTCATCCTATTGAATTCAAATAAACTTCCCAGATGTGGAAGGATAATATTCCAGTCTAGCCTTTTTTATTTTCAATAGCTCTTAAAAATGATATTGGCTTTTAGTGATTGGGTGTAGATGTCAGACAAAGACAAGATCAAGCTCAGGTCTGATGACAGAAAATGCTGGAAATACTCAGCAGGTCAGGCAGCATCTGTGGAGACAGAAACAGAGTTAACGTTTCAGGTCGATGACCTTTCGTCAGACGAAAAGTCATTGACCTGAAACGTTAACTCTGTTTCTGTCTCCACAGATGCTGCCTGACCTGCTGAGTATTTCCAACATTTTCAGTTTTTATTTCAGATTTCCAGCATCCGCAGTATTTTGCTTTTGTATTAGGTGTGATGACCTCTGACAGCACTTAGGGGGCGATTTTGCCAGCCCTGGGGAGGCGGGTTTGGAGGCGGGACTGCCGGGAAAATGGCAGAATCTGGCGGCGGGTACCCATCCCGCCCCCAACCCGCCTCCGTGCCATCTTCCCAGGAGGCGGGTACCCGACCCGCGCCGGGTCCCGTCTCCTGGAGGCGGGAAGGGGATTACAGCCACTTAACTGCCTGTTAACACGCCCAACACGCCCCCATTGGCAAAATCACCCCCTCAGTGTCTAGGCACACATGTGAAGAATAATCACTTAGGCAAGGTACCAGAGGATGATCAAAACAGCAGATGTAGAAATACACATCAGTAAGGGATCAATATCTTCTGTAAGGAAAGGTGCGGTTAGGTAAAGGAGAAATTTTGTGGAATAAAAATGGCAATACACTTCCCATCACTAGGAAAATAAAAAGCATTGTAATTTATGATTGAAGCTTATTCCCATTATTAATTTTATTTTTCCCTATTTTTGATTATTAGCTCTTCACATTCAGTTCCCTTCAACTCATGTTCTATTCACTACTTGAAAGGAAAAGCACATGATATTGTTGAAGGCCTCTACTGATGTCTGCTCTCAAACTGAAAATGCTGGCTCTAGCTGAATTCCAGGGAAACATTTCAAAGTAATATTTTTTTTTACTATATCAACATGTTAAAAATGATTGATATGTGATAACTAAATGGGGCTGGGGAAAATTTCAGGAGTTGAATATGTTTGAAGTTCTTTCACCCTCAACTTATCTGATAAATATATGAGCCGCAAAGTTTTTTATTAATGTGTTTTATTCACTGCCTGTAAACAATAATGGGTGCAAAGTCAGAACAAAATTGAACCCTGACCTCTTCCTAGGAAAACTAGGTAACCTACATGCTGTACAACTTTCTTTGCAAAATAGGTCATTTGGATGAAAATAATCCAAACTCCCTCAAGATCAAATCTTGCCTCATCACTCCACTTAATTTTGTCTTGTTTAAAAACACCTCATCTTAAAAAAAAATGAGAGCTTGCCAACTTCAGTTTAATCTGAGGCTATTTGATATTTGCTATCTTGAATGAACAGAAGGTTCAAGAATAGTTAAATCATCCCTCCCCCCCCCCCCCCCCAAACCAGGCTTAGTGGATATATCGGAACTGTTGTTAATGCAGTAACAATAACCTTTAACGTAGAAAAATGTCCCAAGGTTGCTAAGAAAAAAGTATCGGCTAAAGAAGGTGATATTTGAGGGGTGATGAGAAGCTTGGTCAAAGAGGTGTATTTTAAGGAGGGTCTTAAAGAAGGGAAGGGAAGTGGAGAGGTGGAGTTTTTTTTTAATTCATTCTTGGAACGACGTTATATGTCCAAGTCAGGATGGTGTGTGACTTGGAAGGGAACTTGAAGGTGATGCTGTCCCCATGCAACTGCTGCCCTTGTCCTTCTACGTGGCAGAGGCTGTGGATTTGGGAGGTGTTGCCAAAGAAGCCTTGGCGAATTGCTGTAGTGCCTCCTGTAGATAGTAGACACTGCAGCCATGATATGACGTTGGTGGAGGCAGTGGATGTTTAGGCTAGTGGATGCATGTTGGACATCCTGGAGAGTTGTATGTTGGACATCCTGGAGAGTTAAGGGTTAATAATTGAACTTTCTTGTATCTTGGAACAGGCTTTTTAAGATAAACAAGATAGCTGCGGAGTGCCACAGAATAAGGCATGGCTTATCTTCTGCTTTTAATGTCTGAATATTATCTACAAGAAATGCCTGTGCAAAGAAATTAGTAACTGTTAATAAAACTCCTCAAAGGATTTGACAACAGTTAGTTCAGGAAGTCTTGTTTGAGAGAAGTATCTTTGAAGTAAACAACTACAACTGTTTATGTAAATAGACTGTTTTCAAAGGATTCAGGAACAAATACATATGAGGTTTTATCTTTGACATGTACCTTTGATGTAGGCAAACTAAGGTGTATAAAGGAGCATGGTTTTCAACAGTTATTTGGAGGGCTCAAAAGATACAGAAAGCAAAATGTCACTCTCTGTATACAGTTAGATTGATCACCTATGCAGTATATGAATAATGTCTGTTTCGTATACTCCACCATCAAGTGTCTCGTGCTTACTCAAAGCATGTCATAGTCAACTTCCTTCCTTCTATGGTTCACAAACAGTTGATCCTTAACAATAAGGTGCTGACCAAGCATACTACTTTGTCCTGGATGGTGTTGAGCTTTTTGAGTGTTGTTGCAGCTGTACCCACCCAGACAAGTGGAGAGTATTCCATCGTACTCCTGATTTGTGCCTTGTAGATGGTGGAAAGGCTTTGGGGAGTCAATAGGTGAGGCACTGGCTGCAGAATGCCCAGCCTCTGACCTGCTCTAATACCACGGCATTTATGTGGCTGGTCCGGATGAGTTTCTAGTCAATGGTGACCCCCAGGATGTTGATGATGGGAGACTCGGTGATGGTAATGTCATTGAATATAAAGGGAAAGTTGTTAGGCTATCTCTTGTTGGAGATGGCCATTACCCGAAATTTGTGTGGTGTGACTGTTACTTGCGACTTATCAGACAAGTGGGACTTGGTGAGTGTAGGATATGAGCAGCAAAGTTTTGAATGTGCTGAAATTTATAGAGAGTGGAGAATGGAAGCTCATCAGGAGACCATTCAAGTAATCGAGTCTGGAGGGGACGAAAGTATGAATGAGGATTACAGCAGTAGATGGGCTAAAGTAGTCAAATAAGAGATTTCTTGGGGGTAATTTAAATTTTTATTGCTGGGCAAAAAACAGGTAATAGTGAATTGGCAGCCGGTTTCACACCCCGTCTGATTTTCTTTTCCATTGAAGTCAATCGCTATCACCCGATTTTCATACAAACATACATATAGTCCAGCAAGACTGCCCCACACTAAGCTTCCTTGCCATCAAACTCATTTGCATATCGCCAAACAGAAAATCTGCCATGAACCAGTGCAATCGGGCAGTATTTTAAAATGTAAATTTTTTTAAATGTTGCTTTAAAAAATATTCCTTGATATATTTAACAGTGGTAACTTGGTAAAGTTTGATAAATTCAGCTGAAAATGGGTTTATCACAAAAGGGCACCACAAGTTGCTTTCTACAGAATGACAACACCAGTGCTTTATACTGTGCTCCAGCATTGAAAGTTTATCTTGATATCTCGAGTGGGAACATATACTGGAATCTATTCATAAAACAACTCATTCAGAAGAAATTCGTAAGTTCAAGGCTGCATGTTTTCTCAAGAAGTTAGCTGATCTCAGTCAGGTAAGTAAACCATGGCCAAAATTTTCACCTTTGCGTCGGGTTGGGTGCGTGTGGGCGTCGTAGTGGGTCAGGGACACGATGTTCTGAGCAACGCACGGCTCAGAGCGACTTTCCCTTGATTCCCTTAATATCCAAAAATCTATCGATCTCTGTCTTGAATATACTCAATGACTGAGCCTCCACAACCCTCTGGGGTAGAGAATTCCAAAGATTCACCACCCTCTGAGTGAAGAAATTTCGCCTCATCTCAGTCCTAAATGGTCGACCCCTTATCCTGAGACTGTGACCCCTGATTCTAGACTCCCCAGCCAGGGAAAACTTCCTCCTTGCATCTACCCTGTCAAGCCCTGTAAGAATTTTGTATGTTTCAATGAGATCACCTCTCATTCTTCTAAACTCTAGAGAATATAGGCCTAGTCTACTCAATCTCTCCTCATAGAACAATCCCCCCATCCCAAGAATCAGTCTGGTGAACCTTCATTGCACTCCATCTATGGCAAGTATATCCTTCCTTAGGTAAGGAGACCAAAACTGTACACAATACTCCAGGTGTGGTCTCACCAGGGCCCTATATAATTACAGTAAGATGTCTTTAATCTTATACTCAAATCCTCTTGTAATAAAGGCCAACACACCATTTGCTTTCCTAATTGCTTGCTGTACCTGCATATTAACTATCAGTGATTCTTGTACAAGGACACCCAGGTCCCTCTGAACACCAACATTTCCCAATCTCTCACCATTTAAAAAATACTCTGCTTTTGTATTTTTCCTACCAAAGTGGATAACTTCACATTTCTCCACATTATATTCCATTTGCCATGTTCTTGCCCACTCACTTAGCCTGTCCATATCCCCTTGAAGCCTCCTTGCATCCTCCTCACAACTTACATTCCCACCCAGCTTTGTATCATCATCAAACTTCGATATATTACATTTGGTCCCCTCATCCAAATCATTGATGTAGATTGTGAATAGCTGAGGCCCAAGCACTGATCCTTGCGGTACCCCACTAGTTACAGCCTGCCAACCCGAAAATGACCCGTTTATTATTACTCTCTGCTTTCTGTCCGTTAACCAATCCTCAAGTTAACCAATGCTAGTATATTACCCCCAATCCCATGAGCCCTAATTTTGTTTAATAACGTCTTGTGTGGCACCTTATCGAATGCCTTCTGAAAATCCAAATATACCACATCCACTGGTTCCCCCTTATTTATTCTGCTAGTTACAGCCTCAAACCTTAGAAGTGGCTTTGTCACTTGGAGTGAATGGTGACACATTATTTATCCTCGAGCATTGGGGCTTTGGGTGAGCGGAATGGATTGGTCCTTGTTGGGATGCTTTATGGTGTTGTTGGGGGATGGGTGGAGGAACTTAGTACTGCATGTGGCAGGGATGTGGCTGAATTGGAGCAAGTTAAGTAAGTAAATCTGACCATGATGAGGCCATCCCGGTCCTCCCGGGCTGCTGGTGTCATCTGCATCTCAGGTTCCTCCTCCTCCTCCTCCTCGTCTTCCACCTGCTCATCCTCCTCCTCCTCCACCTCTGAAGAGACTGCGTGCTGTATGCCTTGCTCCTCCTGCAGCTCCAATTTTCAGTAGATAGCCCTTGTCTCCAAGCAGCCAGCTGGTAAATCTTTTTGGAGGTGCGAAGATCTGAGGGAGGATGGACTGACGTAGCACGAAAGAGTCATGACAGCTGTCAGGGAATCTGGCGCACTCAGGCATAATCATCTTTTTATGGTTGCAGATGAGCTGCACATTGAGGGAGTGGAAGCCTTTGCAGTTCACAAACACTCCTGGGTGATGATGGGGTGCCTTCATGGCCACATGTGTGCAGTCGATGACACCCTGCACCTGTGGGAAGTCAGCCAGAGCGTCATAGCCAAGCTCCCACTCAGTAACACTGGCTTCATCAGTGGCAAAGTTGATATAATTGGCTGATTTGTGAAACATTGGATTCGGGGACCTGTGTGATGCATCTGTGGGTGGCCGACTGGGAGATCCCGCAAATGTCTGCTGCAGATCCCTGGAAGGAGCCTGAGGTGAAGAAGTTGAGGGCGGTGGTGTCTTTGACAGGCACTGGTAAGGAATGCCCACCAGGACCTCAGGGCAGCAGGTCTTGTTCTAGCAAGCTACAAATGTCTGTGATGACCTGGCGCGATAGCCTGAGCCTCCTGAAGCACTGCTGCTCAGTCAAGTTGAGAAGCTCATCCTCTGCCTGTATACCCTCTGTTGGGGGTATCATCTCCGGCATGCTGCAGCCCTGTGCTGACCCCCTCTCTCCTGTGGAGCATCAGGTCATTGAGAAGGCTGCTGTTGTGGTTGCTGTGGTTGCGGCTGGTGTTGTTGGTGGTGGGGCTCATCTTGGTCCGATTCTGAGGAGCAAGGTGAGACAGTATAAGCAGCACCCATGCTGATGTAGTAGATGGCAGTTGAAGTAACGTCAGAGGGCCAATCGCTCAATGTTCTAATACTGACTAGCAATATGGTGAAAATGGCTTCCGAGGTTGCAGAAATGACCTGCAAACTCCAGAAACCTAAATCTGTGCACAAAATGCAGTCAGCAGCCGACATTCCCTTAGGCAACTAATGAGGTGTAAGGTGTGTCTATTTATGTAGTATTCCCAGCTGTCAGTTATTGCCCTCGCACAATGGCCACTGAGCTTCCGCCTCCCTTCACAGGCGAGGTTCCCGAGTTGCGTGCTTCCCGGGCTCATGGTGTTAAATTCAGAAGCTGCAGTTAAAAACCCTCTTACGGGTCTGATAACAAGCATGTAATGAGTTGAATTACGTCTGCCGCCTCTGCTGATTGGGTCCGTGGCGTGCTGGGAAATGCGCCCGAGTTAAAGACACGAGGAGGCGGGATGACGGCGGGTTCCCGACGCGCTGCCTATTTCCGTAATTTTTACAGCCGACCCACCTCCAAACCCGCATGCACAGCAACGGGAAAATTCCAACCCCTTTCTAAGATAACTAGTCAAATTGTTGGAAGAAATAACAGCTCATGTATGCACTGCAGAGATGTTTTTTTCTCTGTGTGCTTTGTTTTTCAGTTTTCTACCCACCAGTCCTGAAAGTAGAGGGAAAATTGAAAAACATGGGCTAGTAATTCTAGGTGGATGGTTAGTGGGGTATTCAACATGGGGGGGCATCATATTCAAGAAAAAGCCCATTATCACCTGACATCCATACATGCATTTTCCAACAGGGTAACTGGATAGCAACCAGGAGTACGAACACTAGCTGATATTTTCCTCTTCACATTCAAAGGACACTGAGGGCAATTGTATTGCCCTCACTACTTACCTGACTGAGATCGGCTAAGTTAGCACAGGTCAAGGATTGAACTTGGAAATGATCTCTTCTTTACAGTTTAATATACCGTGCAGTACCGTAACCTACTGAGACATCAGGGGAAGAGAATGGTGTTCATTTTAGCCCTTGTCGTGTCAGCCGTGGCTCAGTGGGTAGCACCCTCGCCTCTGAGTCAGAAGGTTGTGAGTTCAAGTCCTATTCCAGAGACTTGAGCACATAAAATCTAGGCTGACACTCCAGTGCAGTGCTGAGGGAGTGCTGCACTGTTAGAGGTGCCGTCTTTCGAATGACACATTAAATAGACCCCGTCTGCTCTCTCAGGTGGTCATAAAAGATCCCATGGCACTATTTTGAAGAAGAGCAGGGGAGTTATCCCCGGTGACCTGGCCAATATTTATCCCTCAATCAACATCACTAAAACAGATTATCTGGTCATTATCACATTGCTGTTTGAGGGAGCTTGCTGTGCGCAAATTGGCTGCCACGTTTCCTACATTACAACAGTGACTACAGTTCAAAAAGTATTTAATTGGCTGTAAAGCGCTTTGGGACGTCAGGTGGTCGTGAAAGACGTTATATAAATGCAAGTCTTTCTTTCTTTCCTCGTTCCCACTTTCCAGAAACTGGGCAGGCGGGCAATGTTCCCCCTAAGGTGCACCGCCGCGTGGCTGCGCACCAATCGGGAGGTCCTGCGCAGGCCGCTCACCAGTTGCTGCCGCTGGAAGATACCACGCAGCAAATTTAAAGGGACCGCGCACTTAGACCGCAAATTAGAGGGAAAATTGGCGGGTGGACTGTTAAAAACGAGCAGATTACTTACCCATCAAATCCTGACCATTTCTGATTTTAAACTTTTGGGTTTTGCAGGCGTATAAATTGCCCACTTAAAGCAGGTAGGAGCCTCATAAATTTATCTGAACTATTATGTAAATATGTCAATAGGCAAAAGCAGGTCTGAAGACAGAAGAGGTCCTGTCAGGTAAGTCTAAAACTTATACCGGGGGGGGTAGGGTTAAATCGACTGCTGAGACTTATTTCAGCTCCAATAATAATCTCTGAGAATTAAATGGGCTCTCTCTTCATTTAAAAAGTGGTTGGTAAACCATTTTATAGGAATGGAGAACCATTTTTAATTTTGGGTGATGCGTCTGATACAATTTAATTCACTGTGTGTTTGGAGGCAAATGAAGAAAGGATTTGCCAATTACTTTTTTTGTGAAGGTGTTGGCCAAAAAAGAAATGATGTAACCCTGCTAGGACCTTTCCTGTCCATCTGACCCAACTGAATTCCAAGGGCCATTGTCTAATTACCTTGAGCTCCAAACTGTATATGTACAACTGCACTAACAACTCCAACATATCAGTGTGTTCTCCTGTAACTGTTGCGTGATGAAACTGTACAGCAACTTCACAGAATGCATCTTCTTTTCTGAATTAATATATATTATATAAAAGATGTAAGCTAGTTCAACAAAATGCCACCTTGTTACCAGATCCTTCAAAACACTGTTTCAACTACATAGCCCTAAGTAGGAAGGCTACAGAACTAACCTAGAATATATGACACTTTGGTATCTGCACGACAATCACAACAGGATGCTAAATTAAATGAATGCTATGTCTTGTTATTCATTCTTAATACTTCATATTTTCACAGAACTATAAATAATAGCATTAAATTAATCTGCTTGCAATTTTTCTTACAGTCTACATTTAATCCATGCCTTTGTTACCTCTCGACTTGACTATTCCAACACACGCCTGGCTGGCCTCCCACATTCCCCCCTACGTAAACTTGAGGTCATCCAAAACTCAGCTGCCCGTGTCCTAACTCGCACCATGTCCCATTCGCCCATCACCCCTGTGCTCGCTGACCTACATTGGCTCCCGGTTAAGCAGCGCCTCGATTTCAAAATTCTCATCCTTGTTTTCAAATCCCTCCATGGCCTCGCCCCTTCCTATCTCTATAATCTCCTTCAGCCCCACAACCCCCTGAGATATCTGTGCTCCTCTAATTCTGCCCTCTTGAGCATCCCTGATTATAATCGCTCAACTTTTGGTGGCCATGCCTTCTGTTGCCTAGGCCCTAAGCTCTGGAATTCCCTGCCTAAACCTGTCAGCCTCTCTACCTCTCTTTCCTCCTTTAAGACGCTCCTTAAAACCTACCTCTTTGACCAAGCTTTTGGTCATCTGCCCTAATTTATCCTTATGAGGATCGGTGTCAAATTTTTTGTCTTAAAATATTCCTGTGCAGTGCCTTGGGACGTTTTACTATGTTAAAGGCGCTATATAAATACAAGTTGTCGTTGTTGTAATGTAATCATTGCACTTCTCTGCATGCTGCTTCCCTTTGAAATTCTTCTGCCTATCCTAAAACAATCTTTTATTTATTCATTCATAGCCATGCTCTCATTGAAATATGTCTCCTTGTCCCTAATCTCTCTTGGCATTTCTGCAAGTAACTCCCCCTACTCACGTTCACCTTTTTTTTGTGGCTATCATAGATCCTTAGGGTGCGTTTCCTGCCTATAGCTGGTGTATGCTGTTCCCCATGGGTAATAATGCACGGCTGTTTAATCAGAAAAATAATACCAGTCATAATGGCACTTGAAGGATTTCAGCAATGACATACTTTCATGGAGGTGTTTTGAGAATGCATTTGAGATTCTAAGCCAACAAACCAACAGCGTTACATCCCCACTGCAATCTGTTTTGAACAGTGATCAGACAGAATCAGAAGGAAGATTGAAGATTAAATCTAAAATTACTGATTTTATATACTGTTTAGATTTTTTTAAACACTGTGCAGCTTTGCTGGACTGGCTAATAATAGAGAAATGGTGATACAATGAAAATCACAAGATTGTTCATATTCTGCGTACTCTGTAATCGTGGTGAATCTTAAAAATATCTGTGTGGTTTTATCGTGTAATCCAACAACCTTCATGTTAATGTTGGGGAAGATTAACTATTAAGCTCCCAGAACTGAAAACTACTAAATTATTCTACACAATCTGGTTTAAGCTATGTTATTCCATCAGTAAACAAGAGAGTGATTATTTTTAAGCTCAATATTCATTGGGAAGCCCACTGGAAAATAATGAGCACTTTTCTTGGCAGATTCCACAATAAACTGCTCCTGCTGCAAAACTGTCTCTCTACATGAGAAATCAACCTTTGTACAACATTTACAAGATTAAAAAAACTGGGAAAATAACCGTCTTCATTTTCTGTGAAAGTGCTACATACTTTACTTTCAAATGTGCTTGTTTTTGTTGTCTATGATTGACTGCAAAGTACAAAGTTTTTCACTTTCTCAAGCGTTGGGAAATAACAATGGAAATAAAATCATAATTCTATAGATTTGAAATCACAATAACAAAGTGGCATTACAAAACAACTTCAACTGATTTTAGAGTACAAAATATTCAATAAAATTATTTTTCCTATTGCAAACATATTGCAAGCATTATAAATATAACATTCTTGAAATTGCTGTTGGTGATAAAAACAGACAGATGCTTAACACCGTCATATCATAATCACTTGTCTGCTGTTTAACTTGGCATTTATAGGTTTAAGAGATAATAGTAAGAAATGGCTAACACAGGCATTATGGGTAAAATAAGTTAACCCAAGTGCAGAAATACAGCTGAACACATTCGAATAATGGGCTTTTGGCTGACGCAGGAAGATACAATCTTGAGAAAAACAGTCAGGCTGGGTGAGTTAAAATAGAAAACAGAAGTAAAGTCAGTTGAGACAGACTAGATTAAGTTAACAATTATGAATGAACAATAGAAGGTACTAGATTAAGTTAACAATGTATGATTCTAACAACTTAACACAATTAACAGGAGATAAGAAAGTTTAAGGGTAATGGCAAAAAACTGAGGGCAAAAGCATGTCGAGTTGTTTACTTGTTTGTATCATGGTCAGGGCATTTCCGTAGGTTGTGGGCAGCTTCGACTGAAGACACTGGAGGTCAAGCTCAGGGCGTACTCGGTTCACCCAACAGGTTGTCTGGTTATAAATATATAGTTGAGAGGTCGCACAACACCAGGTTATAGTCCAACAGTTTTATTTGAAATCACAAGCTTTCGGAGCTATCGATTTGCTCCTTCCTCAGGTGAAGGTAAATATATAGACATATATATCCTTCTTGCTTGCTTTGGTTGATTATAATCATATACTCATATTTCAGAATAAAATATTAAAGTTGCTGACTCTAGATGCTTGAACTATTTAATTAATAAGATTGGCAGAGGCTAAAATCTAATAGCATTAACATATTTATTTATTTTAAATGGGTTACTGCCTTAGTTAAGATAGTGGACAGAGGAATGTCATATAAACCTGTTAAGCTTTTATCAGCAATTGTCGCCAAGCACTGCAGGCCTGGAAATTTTCGATCAGTGCTCCCTGTGAGTGCCGCTCATCGCTGTGAGATCCCTACAAGGGAATAAATCCTCCAGTTCCTTGATCGATTGCAGTTAGGCACTCGATTCCTGAGGGGCAAATGCAACTGTCTCTCTTCCCTCTTTATGAATTCCTTTTTGCCCTTCAGATCCAGGACAGGTATTGGCAGGCCCAATGAATGCCTCTGCTGGGCAGTGCAGTAGTAGCTGAGATTGGCAGCTGGTGACAGCAAGAAAGCGGGAGGTCTGTGCAAAAGGAGTCATGTATTACGAAAAGTCAGCATCAAAAAACTATTGCAAGAGCAATCATGCAGAAGTAACAGTGTGACTAATCTAAAACAGCAACAAAAAGCAATCTTCGAAAAGAAACAGGTTGTTCCAGGTTTCAAGATTGACTTTCTGCAGTGAACAGCAAAGAAGCCACCAGCCACCCGTTTCAAACTCCTGAGCAGTGCAAAAAGAGCTGTCAGGAAGCAAAGTATCGGGACTGATGTAAATAATTTTCAGAGCTCTAATGAGGACTGTGCATGCCTGCAGCATGGCTGCTAAAAATATTTTTCTTCTTCGCCTGCCTACCCATCAGTTCCGCTCTGCGCACATGCTGCTGTTGGGAGGCCGCTCCCTGAGCATGACATCAGCCTTTATATTCCTTTGTGGTTTGGTTCCACTGGGTTCGAGGCAGTATGACTGCTATGGGCCCTACTATTGTGCCCTTTGAATTTAAAATATTTATACTTTGAATATTTTTCTTCACAATAGCTCTAGTCCTTCTCCATGTGATGTTGCCATCCCCATGACATTTGAAAAATAATCAGGCACAAATTATTCTTTTGCTATTTGCATTTTTTTTTAAAGATCAGGCTTCTAGAATTAATTTTCTGTCAAGGGATAGGGACACCGTATTTTGTAAAAATTGTTTGCCAAAACTTTAGTTTTTGTTTGAGAAAAGAAACACAAATCATTTCTGCCATTAAGTCCTTAAATACAAGTGGTGCATTCATGCATTTTGACATGATTTATGCCATCATATAAAATGTTTGTAAACAAGCATGAAATAAAAGGTTTACGGACTGATCTTGGATAGGACCGTGCAGCTTTAAAAAAAAAGGCGGGGGCTGGATTCTCCACTGAGATTCCACCCAAAAATTGATGGGAAAGAGGCAGAGAATAATGGAAAATGTGGGTGGTGAGGACTACTGCCGCTTTACCTGCCCCACTCAGACCATCAGTTGTCGCTCCTTCCCTAACTGCCTCATTTAAATGGCAGTGGGGGAATGCGGCCCAGATCTCTGGAGGTTTTTCCTCCCATCCATCATGTTTCCACCTACAGGAGCTTGTAACAGAGGTAATAAAATAATTATGGGGGGACATTAATCTTCATATAGACTGGACAAATCAAATTGGCAAAGGTAGTCTGGAGGATGAGTTCATGGAATGCATTCGAGACAGTTTCCTAGAACAATGCATCATGGAACCAACCAGGGAATAGGCTATTTTAGATCTTGTATTGTGTAATGAGACAGGGTTAATTAGTAAACTCATAGTAAAGGATCCTCTGGGGAAGAGTGATCATAATATGATAGAATTTCACATTGGGTTTGAGAGTGAAATACTTAAATCCGAAACAAGAGTGTTAAACTTAAATAAAGCCAATTGCATAGGTATGAGGGGTGAGTTGGCTAAGGTAGATTGGGAAATTAGATTAAAAGGTATGATGGTAGATAAGCAGTGGCACACATTTGAAGAAATATTCCAAAATTCTTCACGAATATACATTCCATTGAGAAATTAAAAACTCCACGGGAAAAGTGATCAATGCGTGGCTAACTAAATAAGTTATAGATAGTCTTAGATTAAAAGAAGAGGCTTATAACGTTGCAAAAAATAATAGCAAGCCTGAGGATTGGGAGAGCTTTAGAAACCAGCAAAGGATGACCAAAAATTTGATAAAAAGGGATAAAATAGAATATGAGAGTAAAGTAGCAAGAAATATAAAAACAGATTGTAAGAGCTTCTATAAGTATGTAAAAAGGAAGAGAGTAGCAAAAGTAAGCATTGGTCCCTTAGAGGCTGAGACAGGAGAAATTATAATGGGGAACAAGGAAATGGCATGGGGGCTGGATTTTGATACTGGGGCGGATCGGGGTCGTGTCATCCACTTTTCCTGTTATCCACCCGACTGCAATTGGATGTGGGAGATTGATGCAATTTTCACCTAATTGGGCAATTGAGTTCCAGCATGTGGGAACCCATGAACCAATTAGTGTTTTCAGTCTGAACGTCACCTCTGATGATGTAATCATTGCTGCTGCATTGAAGGTCTTCGGAGACTGCCTGGCCTTTGCTGTGAGAGGACCTGGATGCAAAATGAGCAGCAGCAGTCCTAAGTCTGCTTCCAGATATGTCTCCTCTCCATCCACCCATCCACATAACTATCCATATATGCATCCCCATAGCCAGCCAGCCAGCCAGCCAGCCAGCATCAGCTATCCATATCCAAATGTGCTTCCTGCCAGGTTTCACATTCGTGGTTCAGAACAGGTGTGCTTCACGTAGAAAAAGGGTTAAAATCACAAAGGCCTTTCAAAATGGCATTATAGAGGCAATTTAGTGCTTGTTAAGGGCCTTAACAGCCTATCCTGCCTCTTAGAGGCGGGACAGAGTCGGGACCAGCAGACACGATTTAATGAAAATTGCGTGGAGGCGGGATGGAGGCAGACTTGTGCCCACCCGCCAGTTTTCGCAATTTTAACCCCCCACACGCCTCCAAACCCTCCTCCACGGGTCAATGAAAATCCAGCCCAGAGACATTAAACAAATATTTTGTATCTGTCTTCACAGTAGAAGACACAAAAAGCATACCAAAAATAGTGAGGAACCAAGGGGATAATGAGAGTGAGGAACTTAAAGTAATTAAGATCAGTAGAGAAAAAGGGGGCGATTTTGCCAGCCCTGGGGGGGCGGGTATGGAGGCGGGACTGCCGGGAAAATGGCAGAATCTGGGGGCAGGTACCCAACCCGCACCCAACCCGCCTCCGTGCCATCTTCCCAGGAGCCGGGTACCCGACCCACGCTGGGAGCCACCTCCTCGAGGCGGGAAGGGGATTAGTGCCAATTAACTGCCTGTTAACAAGTAGTTAACAGGCAGTTTTTTGGATAATCCCGATTTTGCCACCTAAAGTGTGGGCTTCCCGACGGCTCCGAACCTCACCAGGGTCAGCGAGGCGAGCCGTGGGTCTGCGGGGGCCAGAGGGGCCGAGATGTCCAGTGTGCAGGTGAGTGATGGGTGCATGTGTGCAGAGGTAAGTATGTGAGGTGAGTGTAAAACGTTTTAATAAGTTTTACTTACCTTTGCTTCTTCCTCCAGGCTTCATCCCTTCAGGTCTCGGGAGTCCCTCATTTCACCGGCAGAGAAAGCAGAATGGCTGCTGCATTCTCAAATGCTGCAGCCTTCTGCTTTCTGCTTAGGAAGGCTTTCTAATTGAGACTTAAGTAAAGACTCAACTTAGAAGACAGATTGTCAGTGTTTGACAGCTTCACAGAGCTGTCAAACGATGACAATTCATCTGTCAAAAGCTCTTGACAGATGAAACATCACTCGCTGACATCACCAGTAACCGGCTTTCCCTTAATTGGCCTGCTAACCCCGCTGGGCGGGCTTAACAAGGTCAATCAAGGGAAAATAGCATTGGTTGGTTGGACGTCGATGGAGGCGGGACTAAAACCCAACAAGCAGCAGTCCCGCCTCCATCACGTCCCCATTGATAAAATCACCCCCATTGATAAAATCACCCCCATTGATAAAATCACCCCCATTGGCAAAATCACTCCCAAAGCACTTGAGAAGCTAATGGCCCAAAAATTAGTCCCGCGACGCGAGAGTACGCACTGCATACTCTCGCGTATTCTGTCACCAATTGCCGGTTTTCTGCATGCACTGCGCATGCGCTGAAAACCGGCACTTGGTTTTTGGAAAAGGGGGCGGTTCCTCGGTGCACCGCGTGCGCGCTACAGGCTGCGCGCACGCTGTGCACTTAGTGCTTTGGACGCGCAGGTAAGGACGGAAGATTTTAGAAATGAAAAAAGGAGGAGTAAGACCCACTTTTAACAAGGTAAGTAGTCAATTAAGTATTATTTTGAATTTTTTTTAACAGGTATATCTTTTTTAGAGACTTTAAAGACAGGTAAGTTATTTTTATAACTTTTTAAAAGATTTTAAATTTTTTCAAAAATTTTATTTTTTATTTAAAATGGTTAATTTATTTAACTATACTTATTTTATTAATGTGATGGTTTTTTTTAAATTTAATTGAGGTTTAGCTGTTATTTTGGGGGTGTGTAAGATTCATAGCTTTCACAGCACTTATGTGAAACTTATGAATGGAAGATGGTGTGCTGCCATTGGCTCTAACTGAGTCACGTGATCCCACAGCTCGCACGAATTCACTACGCCGGTGGGATACGCAAGCACTGCCCAGCTGATGTCTAGAACATCAAGTTCGTGCGAGCTGGATCTGAAAAAGCCAACGCGGAGTGAGAGATCGCGGGGAAGCCTTACCCCCGCGTCGACACTCAGTCTTTAATTTCTGGGCCAATGGAACTAAAAGCCGACAAATTCCCTGGACCTGATGGCCTACATCCTAGGGTTCTAAAAGAAGTGGCTGCAGAAATAGTGAATGCATTGGTTGTGATCTTCCAAACTTCCCTAAATTCTAGAATGGTCCCAGCAGATTGGAAGGTAGCAAATGGAACCCCGCTATTCAAGAAAGTAGGGATAGAGAAAACTGGAAACTACAGGCCAGTTAGCCTGACATCAGGCATCGGGAAAATGCTAGAATCCATTATTAAGAAAGTGGTAACAAGGCACTTAAGAAATCATAGTATGTTCAGGCAGAGTCAACATGGTTTTATGAAAGGAAAATCGTGTTTAACAAATTTATTAGGGTTTTTGAGGATGTAACTAGCAGGGTAGATAAAGGAGAAACAGTGAATGTTGTATATTTGGATTTCCAAAAGGCATTCGATAAGGTGCCACATAAAAGGTTGCTAAGTAAGATTAGGGCTCATGGGGTTGGGGGTAATATATTAGCATGGACAGAGGATTGGTTAACGAACAGAAAACAGAAAGTCGGGATAAACGGGTCATTTTCCAGTTGGTAGGCTGCAACTATTGGGGTGCTGCAAGGATCAGTGCTTGGTCCTCAGCTATTTACAATCTATATTAATGACTTGGATGAAGGGACTGAGTGCAATGTATCCAAGTTTGCTGACAATACAAAGCTAGGTGGGAATGTAAGCTATGAGGAGGACACAAAGGCCACGATTTTCCCTACCGGGGCTGGTCCGATGACGTCGGGGTCCGGGGCGGGCCGCGAGGCTGCTGCTGCCATCATCCCGCTGCAAAAGAAGACTTTCCCCTAATGGGTCTAGTTAAGCCCGCCCAGCATGTGACCCAGCCCCAATTAGAAGGAGCGGGTCTGGTGACATCATTGTTGACGTGTTTGGTGCCAGTATATTTAAAGGGACCATGGCCATGTTTCATTTGAAGCTGCATCTAGAATCCCAATTGGAACAGTTGAGATTTGTAAGGCTACAGGGCTAAAGTGATGGCTGGAACAAGGCAGAGGGCTGCACCCAGGTTCTCCGATGACTCTCTCCATGTGCTTGTGGATGGAGTCTGGACACTCAGGGAGGTCCTCTTCCCTGCCAGTGGGCAGAAGAGACCTCCCCAGGACACCAAGTGGGCTTGGTTAGAGATTGCAGAGGAGGTTAATAACAGAGCAGTTGTAAGGAGGACCTGGGTGCAGTGCCGAAAACGTTTTAATGATCTTCTGAGATCAGGAAAGGTGAGTACAAAGCCACACTGACCTTCCTCCTGCTATGCCTCTCATCACATCCCCATCACTCTGCCTTCCCAGCCCTACTCCTGCACATCCTTACTTACACCAACATCCCTTGCACCTCCACCCATCCTTTTCTCTCTATGTACATTATCATATCGCCATCTCACTAGCCACCCCTCACACTCACCCTCATCCTAGTGCTATCATATCAACTAACAACAGACAAGGAGGCTACTTGGTATTGCCACCCCACTCCCTCATAGTCACACTCTGCACATGTAACCCTTCCAGTTCTTGCACTCATTCCATCACTCTCACTCAACCTTCTCTTCTTACCCTCCTTGTAGGAGAACAGAGTGCACAATAACAGAGAGAGACAAAGAACAGTAGGATGCCCTCCAGAATTGGCGACATTAACTACTGCAGAGGAGAATGTCCTGGAGGTCTCAGGAGCGGGGGAGGAGACGGAAGTGGGGGACGGAGAGAGGGGCTCAGCACAACAACCTGGTGACAGAATCAGTTTCCTTTCAGCTACATGGCAGTCATCACACACTCATAGGGGGGCTGATGTCAGGAGACATTGAATGCTCATAATGTACATAATGGTATCTGTACGCAATGTACATAGATATATCTAACTGATGTCTTTACTCTCCCACAGGCCCATCAAGAGCCCCCACAACATTTGACACCCAAGAAGAGGACAACTCCTCAAAGGAGCCTCCAGCCTCTGAGGTCACAGCAGCACCAGATAGAAGCGCACCAGCGCAGATACGCGCACCTTGGTGGGTCCATCACGAGATAGAGTAGTGTTGTCACCTGATATCTCACACAGCACAAGTGAGCGACAGCAGATGGTGGAGACAGGGACAGCAGTGGAGACTCCTCGTCGGAGGGTGCAGGATCCTCCTAGCTCTGCTCAGCTGCATGCAGACGCTGAGCCTCGGGGGCCATCCACAAAGAGGACGATCCTGGAGCTGCAGGAACAAGTGCAGGAGGCCCTGACAGGTTTTGCAACCGCGGTGACTGCCAATGTGCAGAGAATAGAGGAGTCTATCTCAACCATGACCACCACCGTGGCGCATGCACTCGCAACAGCAGGTTCCTCCATGGATGGGATGGCCACCTGCATGGAGGACCTAATGCGCCAGTCGCACAATCACATGGTCTCTATGCAAAATAGATTGTCATCCATAGAGGATAGATAGCTATCTATGGAATGTAGATGGGCATCTATGGAGGAGAGACGGGCATCTATGGAGGATAGAAGCCCAAGGCTCATAGATGTCCTCTCTAGGAGGGATGTCAGGGTAGATGTGGGTCCTGATGGCCCAAATGATGTGCAGCAAGGTACTCTCCAGCTCTTTGCTAGCAGGGAAGTGCAGCTGGCCCATGAGAGGGATGATGGTGGGAGGGGACATGGAAGTGGGGGCTCCTCTCCAAGCACTTACACTTCTCCCCCCTTGCTAACCCTTCACTCAGTGTCCCAGATGCCTCCCCGGACAGCGATGGCCGAGTCTGCCCATGCACAGGTGCAGGAGGAGCAGACTTTCGCAGAGCCCTCAGAGGCTTCAAAACCCAGAGGACGACCACCAAAGACGTCTAAGCAGGTGCAGCAAGGAAGTAAGGAGGCTGCCTCCACCTCCATTGAAGCCACAGGGGTAGCACCTCGTAGAAGCACCCGGAAAAGAAAGAAGCCTCACAAGTAATTTCACAAGGGTATTAACTTGGGTGTTTTGAACAAGATAATATCAAGTTTGTCTTCATTTCATTTGTTGTATAAAGTTATTTATTTTGGAACCTTTCCAGTCTTGGAGACATTTGTGTGCACAATGGGCGGTGGCTTAGTTAGTTGGAGTGAAGTGTCAGACCTAACGGTTCCTGCAGCAATGGTGCTGACTGTGAAAGGAATGGATTCGTAAATGCAGGGATGCTTTATGGTGTGGCTGTGGGGTGTTGACAACCTGGCAAGGCACGTGGCAGCCATATGGGTGTAATGAGTTAGCTTAAGTGAATCTGTGGCTTTGATTGTAGCGCTCCTCGGTGTCAGTACTTGGCCTCCTTAAGGGTGTCATGAGCCATGTCTTCAATGGATAGCCCTTGTCTCCAAGCAGCCAACCAGAAAGTCTATTTGGAGGTGAGAAGTGCTGAGGGACGGTGGACTGGCACAGGATGTAAGAGTCATGGCAGCTGCCAGGGAATCTGGCACACACATGCATGATGCTCTTCCTATGGTTGGAGACAAGCTGGATATTGAGAGAATGGAAGCCATTGCGGTTGACAAAGACTGCTGGGTTGCGATGGGTGGCCTGATGGCCACATGTGTGCAGTCAATGATGCCCTGCACCTGTGGGAAGCCAGCTAGAGTGGCAAAGCTGAGCGTCCACTCATGAACACTGGCTTCATCAGTGGCAAAGTTGATGTAATTGGCTGACTTGTCAAAGAGGACATCGGTTACTTGTGTGATGCATCTGTGGGTGGCCGACTGCGAGATGTCGTAAATGTCTGCTGCACATCCATGGAAGGAGCTCCAGACGCCATCCTACAACTCATCCGCTTCATCCTTGACCACAATGTCTTCACCTTCGACAACCAGTTTTTTACCCAAACACACAGAACAGCCATGGGGACCAAATTCGCACCCCAATACGCCAACATCTTCATGCACAAGTTCGAGCAAGACTTCTTCGCTGCACAGGACCTCCAACCAATGCTATACACCAGATACATCGACGACATTTTCTTCCTATGGACCCACGGCGAAGAATCACTGAAAAGACTACATGATAACATCAACAAGTTCCATCCCACCATCAAACTCACCATGGACTACTCCTCAGAATCGGTTTCATTCTTGGACACATGAATCTCCATCAAAGACAGACACCTCAGCACTTCACTCTACCGCAAGCCCACGGACAACCTCACGATGCTCCACTTCGCCAGCTTCCACCCTAACCACGTTAAAGAAGCCATCCCCTATGGACAAGCCCTGCGAATACACAGGATCTGCTCAGACGAGGAGGAACGCGATGGACACCTACAGATGCTGAAAGACGCCTTCGTAAGAACGGGATATGACGCTCGACTCGTCGATCGACAGTTCCGACAGGCCACAGCGAAAAATCGCATAGACCTCCTCAGAAGACAAACACGGGACACAACTAACAGAGTACCCTACGTCGTCCAGTACTTCCCCGGAGCGGAGAAACTATGCCATGTTCTTCGCAGCCTTCAACATGTCATCGATGATGACGAACACCTCGCTAAGGCCAGCCCCACGCCTCCACTACTCGCCTTCAAACAGCCGCCTAACCTCAAACAGACCATCGTTCGCAGCAAATTACCCAACTTTCAGGAGAACAGCGACCACGACACCACACAACCCTGCCACGGCAATCTCTGCAAGACATGCCAGATCATCAACACAGATACCATCATCACACGTGAGGACACCACCCACCAGGTACATGGTACATACTCATGTGACTCGGCCAACGTTGTCTACCTCATACGTTGCAGGAAAGGATGCCCCGGAGCATGGTACAGCGGCGAGACCATGCAGACACTGCGACAACGTATGAACGGACACCGCGCAACAATCGCCAGCCAAGATTGTTCCCTCCCAGTCGGGGAACACTTCAGCAGTCAAGGACATTCAGCCTCCGATCTTCGGGTAAGCGTTCTCCAAGGCGGCCTTCGAGACACATGACAACGCAAAATCATCGAGCAGAAACTGATAGCCAAGTTCTGCACCCATGAGGACGGCCTCAACCGGGATCTTGGGTTCATGTCATGCTACATGTAAACCCACCTGACGTACAGTCATCCAGACTCGAGTTGTCGTTGGCTTGTTCTCTCTACACAGATGCGGCCGGACCTGCTGTGATTTCCAGCAAAAAAAGTTTTTTGTTTTCCATACAGACCCCAGCATCTGCCACATTGTCTTTGATGTAATGTTTTCCTGACTGACCTGTTTGGACACCATCCACACCTTTGATTGCCGTGATTATCTCTCTGCCGAGGTGTGACAAAGGGCAGTTAGAAAGATTAACTGTAATCATCTGGCAGTGTTCTCTGACTATATATGCTGTGCCTATATGCATCTCTTCACTTCACCTGACAAAGGAGCAGCGCTCCGAAAGCTTGTGATTTCAAATAAAGCTGTTGGACTATAACCTGGTGTTGTGCGACTTCTCACATTTGTCCACCCCAGTCCAACACCGGCATCTCCACATCACATCTAAACTGACATACAGCAGAAGAGATGGTGGGGCTAGTCCAAGAAGCTTTCTTCTAAAGGTTTAAATAATTCTTGTCTGGATGGCTGCAGCTGCAACAACACTCAACAAGCTCAACACCATACAGGACAAAGCAGTCCGGTTGATAGCAGCCCATCTACCACCTTAAACGTCCACACCCTCCACCACCGGCACACCGTGGCTGTAGTGTCTCCTACCATAGGATGCACTGCAGCAACTTGCCAAGGCTTCCTTGATAGCATCTCCCAAACCCACGACTTTCATCACCTAGAAGGGCAAGGGCAGGAGATGCATAGGAACACCATCACCTCCAAATTTCCCTTCTAAGTCACACACCATTCCTACTTGCACATATATCGCAGTTCCTTCATCATCATTGGATCAAAATCCTGGAACTCCCTACCTAACAGCATTGTGGGAATACCTTCACCACACGGACTGCAGCAGTTCAAGAAGAAGGCTCACCACCACCTTCTCAAGGTCAACCAAGGATGGGCAATAAATGCTGCCCTTGCTATTGACACTCATATCATGAGAATGAATAATAAATAAAATAAATTCTATTGCTAGTTTTACTTTCTACCCTTCATAACGTGGGAGCTTTAGTGAGGTTATAATTGGAACAGAGGGCTGGTGGGAACATTCTTCATTGATTATGTAATTGAAGCAGAATTTGACTGATGGGGCCCATTCCGCAGTGGTACACATATGGAGCAGCCTTACTCTTCCACTCCTACCTATCCGATCATAGCCAGATCATCTTCAACAATGGCTTTTCTTCCAGTCCTACACAGTCACCTCTGGAGTACCCCAAGAATCTATCTTTGGATGTCTCTTTTCCTCATCTACATACTATCCTTTGGCGACATCATCCACAGATATAGGGTCAGCTTCCACCTGTACGGCAATGACACCCAGCTCTACCTTTCCACCACCTGTCTTGAACAACCTACTGCCTCTATGTTGTCAGGCTGCTTATCCAACATCCAGTCTTGGATGGACTACAATTTCCCTCAATGGAAAATTGGGAAGACTGTAGTCATCGTCTTCAGCCTCTGCCACAAACTCCATACTCTTGCCATCAATTCCAACCTCCTTGTCTGCCACTGCCTCAAGTTGAACCAGACTGTTTGTAACCTTGGCATCCTATTCATTCCCAAGCTGAGCTTCCAACCCTATATCCTCTCCATTACAAAAATCACCATTTCCACCTCCATAATGTCTACTAATTTGAATAATTTTACTAATCTCTGCATGGATTTTCTGGATACAGAGCGATTTCAATTACTTTGGTTGTTGGAGGTGCAGAAACAGGAATGCGGCAGCTTTTAAACGAGTACTGTACTCTTAAATGGAAAAAAAACATTTTTTGGAATGCTGACTAACAAGGCAGAGTGGAGCTCCTAGAACTGTTACCTTCAGTAAAGAGAGTCCTGGAGATTTTATTGCAGCATGTGCCACTGAGGAAAGTGTCAATTTATGGAGAAGAGGGAAATACTGCAAATAGAGCTGGTGTACATCGAACATGGCAAGAGGTTGCCAATTGAATGACCTCCTCAGTGCATCACTCATAGTGCCAAGATAGAGAAGACTAATGAGTGTCCACTCAATGCAAGGGCATTCCTGGATAATACATACATCAAACACTCAATCCACAGTAGTACTTTCATATTTGCATTACAACCACTTCTCTCGCTTCTTCAACCTCTTAAATGTCTGAAGCTACACTTCCAACTTGGCAGCTGCCAAAGTGATAGACTCTCTTGCACGAACACAACTCTGGCATACTTTCTTGCCAACTCACTATATGGCTTTTAGAACTGTTTGCATGCGGCCTGCTCATCCTTTCATACCAGGTGTAATGTAGGCTGTTCATTTAGGTACCCATCTTCTTTGAAAAGAGAACAAAGAAGACCTATTTAGCATTAGAGGAGCCCTATTTAGCTACCATGAGGTAAAATCAAGAAAAGCACAAGGTGAATTCAAATCAAAGCTTTAAAATTCAAGAAGGTGTAATAATCTCTCTCCTCCTGCAGAGAAACTTGCATCATATTCTGACACACTCGTCAAAGAGCCAGGTAAATGTTGACTTGTTTACAAACATGCCTGCGGCAATATAATCCTGGACAGCTACATAAGTAGCAATTGAGCGTAGATTGAAAGTCAGTGATGATCATCAGCTGCTGATTCAGTGTCTCTCACTCTATTTCAGCTGAAAGTAAAACTGAAGTGACATGAGGGATTAAAACTGAATCTCACTTTCAGCTGTTCATCAAAAAACCCATTAAACTTTATTGTGCACTGATTTTGTCATTGTTTGGTAATCAACTGTCAATTGTCATTTGATAAACATTCATCGATTGAATTGCAAATATTAATTCTCCATGTCATCATACATTAGTGACTTTGAGTACACTGGCTGTCAGAAACAACCAAGATGCAGAATAAAACCACTTTACTGTGTATATGTAATTCAAAGGTTGTAATCTCATGTGTGCTTTAAGATGGTGGTTATAAATCATATAAATCACTTTCATCCTTATAGTTTATGTTATTATCTGAATTCCTTAATGAATTTATAATTTTGTAATCACACCCATTCGTTATTCTATGTGTAAATCATCTGAAGAAATCATCACACTTTAGATGAATGGGCATTTGTTGAATAACACCGACAGAGGGTTCCCTCAATTATGTGTTTATGACTTCAGTCTATTCTCTATTGATGAAATGGTAGATTTCACCAAAATGTATGGTGTTTTCTGACATCACCCCTCAACAACCTAGCTCTAATTTTAAGGTTATGCCCCCTTGTTCTGGACTCCCCCATTAGTACTCCAGATGCGGTCTAACTAGAGCTTTATACAACTGCAGCATAACTTCCTCCCCTTTGTATTCCAGCCCCCTTGAGATGAAGACTAACATTTCATTAACCTTTTTAATTATTTTTATACCTGCCCACTAGTTTTTAGTGATTTCTGTATTTGGACCCCTAAATCTCTCTGCTTATCCATAGTTCCTAGCTTCTCACCATTTAGAAAATACTCTAATCTATCTTTCTTAGGTTCAAAGTGGATGACCTCGCACTTCCTCACGTTGAACTCCATCTGCCACAGTTTTGCCCATTCAATCAATCTATCAATGTCCCATTGCAACTTTCTGCTGCTATCTACATTACTTACTGTGCCATCTAATCTAGTGTCATCAGTGAACTTGGATATATGGCTCTCTATTCCTTCATCTAAGCCATTTATAAGTAGTAAAAAATGGAGGCCCCAGTAGAGATCTCTGGGGGACACCACTAGTCACATCCTGTCAATTGAGTACATACCCATTATCCCTACTCACTAATCTCCCTATTCTCTGGCTCTAACCGTACTTATGTCAAAAGGTTTCCTCCAATTCCATGCGCTTCCATTTTTCCTAACAGTCTTTTGTGTGGAATCTTATCAAATACCTTCTGGAAGTCCATATGAATAACATCCATAGACACTCCCTTAACTACCATGTGAGTGACCTCCTGAAAAATTCAAATAAGTTAGTTAGACATGACTTAACCTATACAAATCCGCACTGGCTTTCTCTGGTCAGTTCATATTTGTCCAAGTGCTTAGTCATGCTGTCCCTAATAATAGAATCTAGTAATTTCCCCACAACAGACTTTAGACTAATAGGACTATAATTTTCGAGTTTAACTCTCTTACCCTTCTTAAATAGTGGTGTGACATTGACAATTTTCCAATCCAAGAGGACAATTCTGAATCAAAAGAGTTTTGGAAGTTCATGACTAAAGCATATGCAATTTCCTTACCTACTTCTTGTAATACCCTGGGGTGGATACCATCAGGTCCTGGAGATTAGTCCATCTTAAGTTTCACTATTGTCACCATTATCATTTCTTTTACATAGATACATAGATACATAGATACATAGAAGATAGGAGCAGGAGTAGGCCATCCGGCCCTTCGAGCCTGCTCCGCCATTTAATGAGATCATGGCTGATCCTCCAATTCAGTATCCCGTCCCCGCCTTCTCTCCGTAACCCTTAACCCCTTTTGCCTGTAGAAATATATCTAATTCCCTCTTAAATATATTTAATGAGCTGGCGTACACTGCCCTCTGTGGCAATGAGTTCCACAGGTTCACCACCCTCTGAGTGAAGAAATTCCCCCTCATTTCTGTCCTAAATGGTTTAGCCCTTATCCTTAAATTATGTCCTCTAGTTCTGTTCTCACCCGCCAAGGGAAACATTCCTTCTGCATCTAGTCTGTCTAGACCTGTCAGAATTTTATACACTTCTATGAGGTCCCCTCTCAATCTTCTAAACTCCAGTGTGTACATCCCTAAACTACATAGTCTCTCCTCATAGGTCAATCCCGCCATTCCTGGTATCAGCCTGGTGAATCGCCGCTGCACCCCCTCCATGGCAAGAACATCTTTCCTCAGATGAGGCGACCAAAACTGTACACAGTACTCGAGGTGTGGTCTCACCAGTGCCCTGTACAGCTGCAGCAAGGTATCCCTGTTCCTGTATTCCAACCCTTTTGCTATGAAGGCCAGCATACCGTTTGCCTTCTTGACCGCCTGTTGCACCTGCATGCTCGCCTTCAGTGACTGGTGTACAAGAACACCCAGGTCTCTCTGTACTTCCCCCTCTCCCAATTTATTGCCATTTAAATAATAATTTGCCCTCCCGTTCCTGCACCCAAGGTGGATAACTTCGCACTTGTCCACATTATAGTGCATCTGCCATTTATCCGCCCAATCACCCAGTCTGTCCAAATCGCTCTGGAGCTTCCTGGTCTCCTCCTCTGAGCCCACCCCCCCTCCTAGTTTAGTGTCGTCTGCAAATTTGGAAATGCTGCATCCGACTGCCTGATCCAGGTCATTAATGTAAATTGTGAACAGCTGGGGACCCAGGACAGATTCCTGCGGTACCCCACTTGTTACTGCCTGCCATTCAGAAAATGAGCCGTTTATTCCAACTCTCTGTTTTCTATCTGACAGCCAGTTCTCTATCCACGTCAATACTTTCCCCTTTATCCCATGAGCTTCAATTTTCCCTGCTAATCTTTTATGTGGGACCTTATCGAAGGCCTTTTGGAAGTCCAGGTACACCACATCTACTGGCTCTCCCCCATCTATTTTACCAGTTACTCCCTCAAAAAATTCCAATAGATTAGTCAAGCACGATTTACCCTTTGTAAATCCATGTTGACTCTGTCCTATCCTGTCCCCATTTGCTAAGTGCTCCGCTATTTCATCCTTAATGATGGACTCCAGCATTTTGCCCACAACTGATGTAAGGCTTACAGGTCTGTAATTACCTGCTTTTTCCCTACCCCCCTTTTTGAATAGTGGGGTAACGTTAGCTACCCTCCAATCCATGGGCACTGTTCCCGAGTCTAATGAATTCTGAAAAATCATACTTAGTGCATCCGCTATCTCTAGGGCCACCTCCTTCAGCACCCTAGGATGCATGTTATCAGGCCCTGGGGATTTGTCCGCCTTCAATCCCTTTAGCTTCCTTAACACCATATCCTTAGAGATATTGATTTGCGTCAGTTCCTCCTTTGCAAATGTCCCTATTTTTCCCGATATCCCAGGGAGGTTTTTTGTGTCTTCCTTCGTAAAGACTGACCCAAAGTATGCATTTAGTTCCCCTCTACCGTGGTCGACACGGCCCTCGACCGTGTCCGTTCTATCTCCCGCACATCTGCCCTCACCCCTGCCCCTCCCTCCCGGAACCACGATAGGGTTCCCCTTGTCCTCACCTTTCACCCCACCAGCCTCCACATTCAACGGATCATCCTCCGCCATTTCCGCCACCTCCAGCGTGATCCCACCACCAAACACATCTTCCCCTCACCTCCCCTTTCAGCATTCCGCAGGGACCGCTCCCTCCGCGACACCCTAGTCCACTCCTCTACCACCCCCAGCACCCCTTCCCCTTCGCCCGGCACCTTCCCGTGCACGCGCAGGAGATGCAACACATGCCCTTATACCTCCCCTCTTCCCACTGTCCAGGGCCCCAAACACCCCTTCCAGGTGAAACAGCGATTTACTTGTACTTCCTGCAATTTAGTATACTGTATTCGCTGCTCACGATGTGGACTCCTCTACATTGGGGAGACCAAACGCAGATTGGGTGACCGCTTTGCGGAACACCTCCGTTCAGTCCGTAAGGGGGACCCCGAGCTCCCGGTGGCCTGTCACTTTAATTCACCGCTTCACTCCCACTCTGACCTCACCGTCCTCGGCCTAATACACTGTTCCACGGAAGCTCAGCGTAAGCTCGAGGAACAGCACCTCATCTTTCGTTTAGGCACGCTACAGCCCTCTGGACTCAATATCGAGTTCAACAATTTTAGATCATAACCTCAGCTCCAATCACATTTATATTTTATTTTATCCACCCTTTTATTTGTCCCCCCCACCTTTTTTTTCCTCCTAGAAGCTGGCAGCTGTCCTTCATTCTGCCAGTAGATTTCACACTTCATTCAGCCTTAATCTGTCACATTAACACCACCTCTAGCCTTGCATATCTCTTAATGTCTCTTAATGTCTCTTCATCTCCTCCTTTGTTCCTTTATCCCCTCCCCCTTTTCCCAGCTTTACCCTGGCCTTAAATCTATTTGATTTCCAGCTCTTCCCAGTTCTGATGAAAGGTCATCGACCTGAAACGTCAACTCTCTTTCTCTCTCCACGGATGCTGCCTGGCCTGCTGAGTTTTTCCAGCGTTTTCTGTTGTTATTATGCATTTAGTTGGTCTGCCATTTCCTTATTTCCCGTTATATATTCCCCCGTATCTGACTGCAATGGGCCAACTTTGGTTTTCACCAGTCTTTTCCTCTTGATATACTTATAAAAGCTTTTGGAGTTAGTTTTTATATTTTCCGCCAGCTTGCTTTCGTAAGCTATTTTGCCCCTCTTGATTAAGCCCTTTGTCCTCCTTTGCTCTATCTTAAACTGTTCCCAATCTTCCGCTCTGGCGCTTTTTTTGGCTATTTTATACGCCCTATCTTTGGATTTTATGCTGTCTCTAATTTCCCCTGTTATCCACGGTTGAGTCACCTTTTTAGATTTCCTTTTATGCCAGATTGGTATAAACAATTTTTGCAATTTTGTCATTCTATCTTTAAATGCTTGCCATTGTTTATCTACCTCCAGTCCTCCCAGGAACGTTGTCCAATCAGACCTACTCAGTTCCCGTCTAATGGCATCATAATTCCCCTTGTTTAAATTCAGGACCTTAGTATCTGAGTCAATTTCTTCGCTCTCCATTTCGAGTGAGAAATCGATCATGTTATGATCGCTCTGACCCAAGGGTCCCCGTACAACAAGATTACTAATTAGTCCCTTCTCATTGCACAGTACCCAGTCCAATATAGCCTGTTCCCGAGTTGGTTCCTTTTCTTATAGTAAATTTAATAAGTTCTTCCCCTTGATTTATTTTCAGTTTACCTTGTATCTCTGATACTTTAGCCTCTTCCTTTGCTGTGTAAAGACTGATACAATGTAATTGTTGAACAAGTCTGCCATTTCCTTATTTTCAATTACAATATCACCTGCATCTGTCTTTAAGGGGCCCCATTATATTTAGACATCCTCTTTCTTTTAATATACTTACTAAAAATCTTTAGTGTTGTCCTTGATATCCCTCGTAAGTTTTTTCTCACATTCCCTTTTTTGAAGCTCTTACTACTTCTTTTGTATTCTTTTGCTGTTCTTTATATCTCTCTCAGTTTGCGGGATCTCCACTATTCGTTGCATTTGTATAAGCCCTTTCTTTTAGTTTTATACTATCTTTCACCGCTTTTGTTGATCAAGGTTGTTTAATTACACAAGTAGAGCTCTTGCCCTTTAGGGGTATATACAGGTCTTGTATTGTACCAAATACTTCTTTGAACACCTGCCACTGTTTTTCTGTAGTTTTATCCGTTAACAATTTCGCCCAGTTTCCTATGGCCAATTTCTGCCTCAACTCTTCAAAGTCAGCCTTGCCTAAAATTAAAACCTTTGTTCATGACTCACCCTTCTCCCTCTCAAACCTAATATTGAATTCAATCATGTTATGGTCACTGTAAGCTAGGTTTTCCCTTACACTTATTATTGACTAATTCTGGCTCATTACTCATGACTAAATCTAATATGGCCTGTTCTTTTGTTGGTTCAAGAACACATTGTTCCAGAAAACTGTCTCGAATACACTCAACAAACTTGCTGCCTTTGGGACTCGGGTTGTTTTGCTTCTCCTAATCTATGCGAAAATTAAAGTCTCCCATTATAACCACGCTGTTTTTGCAACAAGCTTCTCTAATCTCTGTGTTTATGCACCCGCTACTTTATCACTGCTATCAGGTCTGTAGACAACTTCCACCAAAGTCATGCGTCTTTTACTATTTCAATGCTTTAACAGAGTCCTTTATCAATATTGCTACTTCTCTTCCTATTCCAATTTCTCCGTCCATTCTAAAGACTTTATAACCTGGAATATTTATCTCCCAGTCATGCCCGGTTTATAGCCAGGTCTCAGTGATGGCCACTACGTCAAACCCTTTAAGCTGGATTTGCGCTTCTAATTTGCTTATTTGATTCCCTATGCTACGTGCATTGGTGTATAGAATTCTTATTTGGCCAACAGACCCTATCCTGCCCTTTTGTCCTGATGCTTTTTTTCTCACACTTTTTAACTTATCACACTTCTAATTTTTCCTCACTCCTGTTGTATTTTTACCAGCTATTTTGTTATTATTTCCTTTTTTTTTTTCTGAACCTGAAATATTTATATTACCTTTAACACAATTTATGATCTGGACTTTGCTCTCATCCCATTTTTAGGCTATTTTCACTTTTATTATATTTTTCTGCCTGAGACCTACCTCCACTCACCACCCCCCGCCTCCCCCAACCCAACCCACCTACTTTATTGGTTAAAGTCCTTTCTGCAACCCTATTTATCCTTTCAGCTAAGACCTTGGTCCCAGATCGGTTCAGGTCCAGCCCATCCCAGGCTCCTTCCTGTCCCAATACTGTGACCAACGTCCCATGAAAAGGAACTCCTCTTTCCCACACCAATCCTTCAGCCACGTATTTACTTTTCTGATCTGCTTCTCCCTAAGCCACGAGCAGCACACCCAAAACACAAAAGCTGCAAAAACCACTAAAAGCAACCTGCTACTCCAATCCCCACATGTGCAGTTTTAAATCACAGTGAGTAAACCAAAGCAGTCAGCAATGTGATCTATTACAAAGCTGAACAGAAATAACTGCAGAGGATTTTTAATGTTAATTCAAAGGCAGTTTTTATTGTGGAAAGATTTTATGACACTGTGAAATATAGGATAATGGCCGGCAGCAAATCAATTCAATGGCACTGATGGCATCATAAGCCACCAGAGGAAAGCTCCAGTAGCTAACGAAAAAAGGGAGAAATACAAAAGTGAATTACAAATCTTATCTACATTTATTTTTGAGCTACCAGCTCTAAAGTGATCATGGGACTCGAGGGTAAATGTTTAAAACTTATGTTCATTATAGAATAGATGAATTTTAAATTAGATCCGACACAGTGGGGGTGATTTTGTGAATGGGGGCGCATTGGAGGCGGGACTGCTGCTTATCAGGTTTTAGTCCCGCCTCCATCGATTTGTGGCCAACCCACGCTATTTTTCCCTGATTGACCTTGTTAAGCCCGCCCAGCGGGCTTAGCAGGCCAATCAAGGGAAAGCCGGTTGCAGAACACGTCAACGTATGACGTTCTATCTGTCAAAAATTTTTGACAGATGAATTGTCATCGTTTGACAGCTCTGTGACGCTGTCAAACAGTGACATTCTCTGCAGTTTGATGAGGTCTTGCATACAAGACCTCATCAACCTTCTATCTTTTACAGAAATGAGATGGTTGTTGCATCTGAGAATGCAACGGCCATCTCTCATCTCCAACACGGAGGTCCGAGAGTCTCCGCATACAAACCGACTGAAGCCTGCAGGAAGAAACAAAGGTAAGTACACTTTTAAAAACACTTTGCACTTACCTCAGATACTCACCTCTCCACACTTGCACCCATCACTTACCTTCACACCACACTTTTGCACCCCCACCCCCGACCCCCGCAGACCCAGTACTCGCCTTGCTGAGCTGGCGGGTTTCGGAGCCTTCGGGAAGCCCGCACTTGTGAGGGCAAAAAGGGGATAATCCTATTTTCTGCCTGTTAACTACCTGTTAACAGGCAGTTAATAGGCTTTAATCCCTTCCCGCCTCCAAGGAGACGGGACCCGGCGCGGGGCGGCTACCCGTCTCCTGGGAAGATGGCATGGAGGCGTTTTGGGGGCGGGTTGGGCACACCCCCCAAATTCTGCCATTTTCCCGCAGTCCCGCCTCCATACCCGCCTCCCCAGGGCTGGCGAAATCAGCCCATTGTAATCAACCAGAGGGGCAATAGGGAAGTCAGACCCAATTTGTCAATCTGGTTGTGGGTCTGTTTTCTCCACTGTCCGTGTGGGGCTATTTCCTCCGTCTGCACGTCCTGGGTTGGACTGAATGATTCAAGAAGTACATTTAAAACAGACATTCCATCTTCTTTTCTATTATAGTTTCTAGATCCTGCTTATTATAATTGTTTTGCTGTCCTCTATGTGGATTTCTGTAAAATTTTGGACTTCTTTGCTGACTAGAACTCTGCCCATATTGGTAACTTCCCTCTCTATTCCACTCTCCCAGTTTCTCCATCTCCGTCGCATCTGCTTTGACAATGCCACCTTCCATACTAGTGCTTCCGATATGTTTTCCTTTTTCCTCAACTGAGGATTCCCCTGTACCGTGGTTGACATGGCCCTCAACCGTGTCTGTTCTATTTCCCACACTTTTTCTCTCACCCCTTCCCCTCCCCTCTAGAACCACAATAGGGTTCCCTTGTCCTCACCTTTCACCCCACCAGCCTCCACATTCAACGGATCATCCTCCACCATTTCCGCCACCTCCAGCTTGATCCCACCACCAAACACATCTTCCCCTCCCCTCTACTTTCAGCATTCCGAAGGGACCGCTCCCTCAATCACCCCCAACACCCCTTCCCCTTCCAATGGCACCTTCCTGTGCAAGCACTGGAGATGCAACACCTGTCCTTTTACCTCCTCCCTTCCCACTGTCCAGGGCCCTAAACACTCCTTCCAAGTGAAACAGTGATTTACTTGTACTTCTTGCAATTTAGTATACTGTACTCGCTGCTCACGATGTGGTCCCCTCTACATTGGGGAGACCAAACGCATATTGGGTTACCACTTTGCGGAACACCTCTGTTCAGTCTGTAAGGGGGACCCCGAGCTTCCGGTCGCCTGTCACTTTAATTCACCGCTTCACTCCCACTCTGATCTCTCTGTCCTCGGCCTCTTACACAGTTCCAATGAAGCTCAATGTAAGCTCGAGGAACAGCACCTCATCTATCGATTAGGCACTTTATAGCCTTTTGGACTCAACATCGAGTTCAACAATTTCAGACCATATCCTCTGCCCCTATTTTTTTTTCTTCACATGGCAGCTGTTGATCCTTCTGCCATTCCCATTTATACCACATCTAGAGTCATCTTTTGTTTCTTAACTTGTCCCATTACCATCTCCTTTTGCCTTGCACCATCACCCCTTTTGTCTTTTAATCTCTCCTGCCTTCCATCCTATCACAGACCTTCCTTTTTGTTCTTTCCTGCCCTCCTCCATTTCCCAGCCTCTACACTTGCTTAAAAATCTGTTACATCTCTAACTTTTTCCAGTTCTGATGAAAGGTCATTGACCTGAAACGTTAACTCTGTTCCTCTCTCCACAGATGCTGCCTGACCTGCTGAGTATTTCCAGCATTTTCTGTTTTTATTTTGGTAACTTCCCTGGCTGGTTTAATTTTTGTTCCTCCAATATGAATTTCCATTTATTGGAGGTTGAGTGTTTAACTCTCTACCTTCCATGTCAAGGGAAGACTTTGTACTGATTTCACTCACTTTTACCTCGGATTCAAATTTTTCCTTTCTTACACCATTGGTTACTCCAACTGATTCTGTAGGTCCATCTCATCTATACTGTTTTGAGAATGCAGAGTGTAACTGTCATTCTAATTATTTTGTTTCTTTTCCAATGAGTTCAGTATAACTTTCAATTCCCAGCATTCTAATTGGTAATTATCTACCTTTGTACTGGCTTCCTTTTCTTTTTCTTTTAAACCCTAATTGCATCCCTGTTCTAGTTTATATTACCAGACAGGTCTCAGTTTCCTTTAGACAGTTTTTCATTTTCAAACCTTAAAGATTAATTTTCTTTTTGTAGGGTGTGAATCCTGGTTCCATCCTTTATTTTTACTTCAAGCAGTGGGTATCACTATCGTAGGGGAGCAATCCTCTCTCTGATCATATTTGTACATGGAATTTAAAACATCTCCTTCAGCTACAGTTAGTGATGGCTGAGGAGCCATTTTGAGTCAAATCAGTTAGATTACTTCTTTTAAAAGTCATGGAATGCCTGAAATTCTAAACAACAGTTCCTAATACTGGAAATTGTGGGGAACCAAGGGTCTAATGAGAGCGAGGAACTTAAAGTAAGTAATAGTAGTAAAGAAAAGGTACTGGAGAAATGAATGGGATTAAAAGCCGACAAATCCCCTGGACCTGAAGGCCTACATCCTAGGGTTCTCAAAGAGGTGCCTGCAGAGATAGGGGATGTATTGGTTTTAATCTTCCAGAATTCCCTAGATTCTAGAACAGTCCTAATGGATCGCAAGGTAGCAAATGTAACCCCGCGGTTCAAGAAAGGAGGGAGAGAGAAAACAGGGAACTACAGACCAGTTAGCCTGACATTAGTAGTAGGGAAAATGCAAGAATCTATGAATAAGGATGTGGTAACAGGGCACTTGGAACATCACAATATGATTAGGCAGAGTCAACACAGTTTTATGAAAGCGAAATCGTGTTTGACAAATCTATTAGAGTTTTTTGAGGGTGTAACTAGCAGACTAGATAAGACGAAGCCAGTAGATGTAGTATATTTGGATTTTCAGAAGGCATTCGATAAGGTGCCACAAGATTAGGGCTCATGGGATTGGGGGTAATATATTCGCATGGATTGAGGATTGGTTAACGGACAGACAACAGAGTAGAAATAAACGGATCATTTTCGGGATGGCAGGCTGTAACTAATGGAGTGCCGCAAGGATCAGTGCTTGGGCCTCAGCTATTTACAATCTATATCAATGACTTAGATGAGAGGACCGAGTTTAATATATCCAAGTTTTCTGATGATACAAAGCAAGGTGGGAAAGTAAGTTGTGAGGGGGACGCAAAGAGACTGCAAAGGGATCTAGACTGGTTAAGTGATTGGGCAAGAAGATGGCAGATGGAGTATAATGTGGAAAAGTGTGAAATTATCCACTTTGGTAGGAAGAATGGAAAAGCAGATTTTTTTTTAGGTGAGAAACTAGTAAATGTTAGTATTCAAAGGGATTTGGATGTCCTTGTACACAAATCACAGAAAGTTAACATTCAAGTACAGCAATCATGTACAGGAAGGCAAATGGTATGTTAACCTTTATTGCAAGGGGGTTACATAGAAACATAGAATCTAGGAGCAGGAGTAGGCCATTCGGCCCGTCGAGCCTGCTCCACCATTCAATACGATCATGGCTGATCATTCAAATCCAGTACCCTGTCCCTGCTTTAATCCCCACAGTACACATATCCCACCTTACCCCCATAACCCCACATATTTAATCCCCCCCTAACACTAAGGGTCAACTTATCATAGCCAAATCAACCTAACCCGCACATTTTTGGACTGTGGGAGGAAACCGGAGCACCCGGAGGAAACCCACGCAGACACGGGGAGAATGTGCAAACTCCACACAGACAGTCACCCGAGGTCAGATTCGAACCCGGGTCCCTGGCGCTGTGAGGCACCAGTGCTAACCACTATGCCACCGTGTTGGAGCATAAGAGTAAGAAAGTCTTGCTGCAATTATATAGGGCCCTGGTGAGACCACACCTGGAATACTGTGTACAGTTTTGGTCTCCTTACCTAAGGAAGGATATACTTGCCTTAGAGGGGATGCAACAAAGGTTCACTAGATTGATTCCTGGGATGAGAGGCTGTCCTATGAGGAGAGATTGAATAGAAATTTCTTCACTCAGAGGGTTGTGAATCTTTGGAATTCTCTACCCCAGAGGGCTATGGATGCTCAGTCAATGAAAATATTCAAGACTGAGATCGATAGATTTTTGGGCACTAAGGGAATCAAGGGATATGGGGATAGTGCGGGAAAGTGGAATTGATGTAGAGGTCCAGCCATGATCTTATTGAATGGCAGAGCAGGCTCGAGTTGCCGTATGGCCCACTCTTGCTCCTATTTCTTATGTTGTTATTCTTATGTTCTTAACCCTTAATTAAAAAGCAACATATATTAGGATGTGAACACCAGTATGTGATGGAGGAGAGGGAATTGTTGAGAGTCTGGGGAAGGGGTGAAAGGATTGTTGGCAGATGTTAGTGAGAGAGATGGAGAGATGGGAAGCTGCACTCGCATTTTGCTGCTCTAGTGAGGTCGTTGAACTTTTTCCTACATTAAACCACTGACCCTCTCAGCCAGCTCTGTCCAGGCCTGCTGGATATTCATCATGGGTGCTGGGGAACAATACCTCCTTCCTTGCCCTAACCCCCTCCACCAAGACCAACAAGGAGGCATCAGAACACCTGGAGACTTTCTGATACCTCCCACTCCAGGTTAAAATCGGGACTTACCTTTCTGGATCAGTGAAAAATGCGTGGATGTGTGTCTATCCACAAAGTCTCTAGGCAGTATGGGATTCTGGGATGTTGGTGTATTGTTAATCCTGAAAGGTGCTCTACTTTAAAAGTTTATTAAGGTTGCATTGCAGTAATGTTGAATGAAAGGTACTTGCTTTAGGGATGTGGGACTAGGAGATCAACCCACCCATCAGTGCCAGGAATAAAGAAATTGTTCGCCCAAATCCTGGAACTCGGAATTCTCTAATATGCTCACCATTGGTACGACTCCTAGGAGTAGGGGGCGGTAGGGAAAATTTCTTGCCGATAATATTGTCAATCTTTGACAATATTGTTGGTTTCATCTGCATTGAAGGCAACCTTGCTGGTACATGCTTCATTTTTGTTCTAAATCAGATGACAACGTATGTTAATTGTGCAACATTCATCCCTGTGATATAGTAGAGCAATTGCTATTCCTGAAATAACTGTGGCATTATTTTTTCAGGTTAGAATGTAATGTAGAAAGAGAGATTGCTTGTTAACATCACAGACATGTTGGATGAATGGAATCTGGCAGTAGATGCTGCAAAAGGTCACTTTTCTTGTCATGACATGTTAGCTTTGATGAGCTTTTCATCTTCCAGCCCAAAGGTTAACTTTGAAATCAGAGGGAATGACCACTTTGAATGACAAAGGTTCAAAGTCAGACTAGAGCAGCTACTACTCACTGCACTTCAGTAAGTGATACATTCTACTCAACTAGCACAGAAAGGGGGCGATATCTTTTCTTTTTCAAAGTGAGAGATATTATTGACAGGGAATGTAACATTTTCTTATTTGTGCTTGCCTATCAAGTACAGCATAGGGTAAAACTCCTGCAGCAATGTTGTAACAAGATGCTTTGTCCCAACCATGGAAAACATCTTCAACTGCAACATTTCCCACACCAGTCCTTTTTTGAAATATCTTTTAGTGAGACTACCCAGTTTTTTTGTTTTTTTATTCATTTATGGGATGTGGGAGTCACTGGCAAGGCCAGCATTGATTGCCCATCCCTAATTGCCCTTGAGAAGGTGGTTGTGAGCCGCCTTCTTGAACTGCGGCAGTCCGTGTGGTGAAGGTACTCCCACAGTGCTGTTAGGGAGGGAGTTCCAGGATTTTGACCCAGCGACGATGAAGGATCGGCAATATATTTTTAAGTCAGGATGGTGTGTGACTTGGAGGGGAACTTGGAGGTGGTGGTGTTCCCATGCACCTGCTGCCCTTGTCATTCTAGGTAGAAGAGGTCGCGGGTTTGGGAGGTGCTGCCGAAGCAGCCTTGGCGAGTTGCTGCAGTGCATCTTGTAAATGGTACACACTGCAGCCATGGTATGCTGGTGGTGGAGGGAGTGAATGTTTAAGGTGGTGGATTGGGTGCCAATCAAGCGGGCTGCTTTGTCCTGGATGGTGTCGAGCTTCTTGAGTGTTGCTGGAGCTGCACTCATCCAGGCAATTGGAGAGTAGTCCATCACATAGAAACATAGAAGATAGGAGCAGGAGTAGGCCATTCGGCCCCTTGAGCCTGCTCCGCCATTCAATGCGATCATGGCTGATCATCCAAATTCAGTACCCTGTCCCTGCTTTCTCCCCATATCCCTTGATCCCTTTAGCCTTAAGAAATATATCTAACTCCTTCTTGAATATATTTAATGAATTGGTCTCAACAGCCTTCTGTGGTAGAGAATTCCACAGGTTCACCACTCTCTGGGTGAAGAAATTCCTCCTCATCTCAGTCCTAAATGGCTTACCCCTTATCCTTAGACTGTGACCCCTGGTTCTGGACTCCCCCGCCATCGGGAACATCCTTCCTGCATCTAGTCTGTCTAGTCCTGTTAGAATTTTATAAGTTTCAATGAGATCCCCTCTCATTCTTCTAAACTCTAGCAAATATAAGCCTAATCGACCCAATCTCTCTTCATACGTCATTCCTGCCATCCCAGGTATCAGTCTGGTGAATCTTCGCTGCACTCCCTCCATGGCAAGAACATCCTTCTTCAGATAAGGCGACCAAAACTGCACACAATACTCAAGGTGTGGTCTCACCAAGGCCCGTACAACTGCTGTAAGGGATTCTGACCCTGCGTGTCTCGCAGCCTGTGAGATTCACGCGGCTCTGTGCAGCCTGTATGTCAGTGCGGGTCTAGGCCTTGTTGCCTGTTCTGGTCTCCAGCCAGTCTGGGAACACTAGACACACCTGTGAGTGGTTCGAATCACTCTCCCTTACGGTTCTAGACACTGGACTTAGATGCGAGAGCAGTAATGGAGATGAAACTCATGTAGACTTGGTTTGAATGGTACGAAATGGAAAATCTTTATTGCATGATACTTAAGATTATGAAATACACGTCATAAGCACAGATTAATGACAGTACAATCTTACAGACAGTTATATAGTCGATCTTAGGGAAACGAGGAACGAACGGCACAAAGTAAATAGGGGCACACATTACAAATATCCTTAATCCTTAAACCCTCCCCTATCAATATCTATCCTAAACTAGATTCGTAGGATTTCGAGACTCATGCTCACCACTCGTGATAACTCGGAGAAATTCCGAATAGCTGATCGGATGTTTTTCACCGCAGCACCCACGTGTCGGTCAGGAGATCTCCTGGTCCCACTTGTTTACTTGCTTCTGCTGCTCCGGCTAGCAGGCTGGACCGTCTGCTGTGATGAAGACCTGTGTTGGTTGGTTTAACAGGTACTTTTCGAGCACAGTTGTCAATATCATCGATACGATATGTTTCCTTGCAAGTTCAAAGAAGTCTTCCTGGCAAGGAAAACTTGGATAATCGACCTACAGGCGCGGTCGGGATTTACTGACCGTGGCGATGGATATGGTCTTCCTCTCTTCTCATCTCATCTCATCTCATCTCTTCTCGGGCCTTTTGGTTCTGATACCGGTTACCAATATAGGTCTTCGTTACGCGACACGAGGTAGATCCGAACGGATCAGAAAGTTCAACAGTCTTTTCAGAAGAGGCAACAGGCAAGCAGAAGCCCAACTACGAGTACACAGGAGCAGCCACGAGGTTACGAATCGACCGGATAAGAGCACAGGAGCAGCCACGATAAGAGCAGCAAGAGCAGCAAGAGCAGCAAGAGAGCAAGAGAGAGAATGGACGGTTTGGAGCCTGCAATTATAGTGCAAAATCTTCCGTTTCCCGCCCAACTATAATGTCATAGAAACATAGAAACATAGAAACTAGGAGCAGGAGTAGGCCATTCGGCCCGTCGAGCCTGCTCCACCATTCAATACGATCATGGCTGATCATCCAAATCCAGTACCCTGTCCCTGCTTTCCCCCACAGAATCCCCATCGAGCCTGCACCGACACATATCCCACCCTATCCCCGTAACCCCACGTATTTAATTCCCCCTAACATATCCCATCCTATCCCCGTAACCCCACATATTTAATCCCCCCCTAACACTAAGGGTCAATTTATCATAGCCAAATCAACCTAACCCGCACATTTTTGGACTGTGGGAGGAAACCGGAGCACCCGGAGAAAACCCACGCAGACACGGGGAGAATGTGCAAACTCCACACAGACAGTCACCCGAGGCCGGATTCGAACCCGGGTTCCTGGCGCTGTGAGGCACCAGTGCTAACCACTATGCCACCGTGCCGCCCATTCTTTTGTTTAGGGTTTGGCGCTCAAATGTCTTGTATGGGTGATCTCCGTTCTTAATGGGTTTCGGGGCTACTCGTAAATGTCTGAGTACCTGTTAATATTTCTCCCATTGTTAAATCGGTCGGTGTTCTCCCTGGAGGGGTTTGGGGCTTCCAAGTGTCCTGTATAACTACCTGCTAACGGCTCTCTCATCGTAGAGTCGTTGGGATTTTACATATTAATGTCTTTTGGATGGGCCCTTGATTACTCGGTACAATGGCTTTCCTTTGTACCTGGGAGACCGATTTCAGTATCTATGTGTATACTGCAAACCCATAATGTCTCGTGTATTATCTTCACTGTGCTGAATCTTAATCGATCTTGCACAAATGTTTATTGGAACGCCATCTTGTCTGCCTGTTGAAAAGTCTAGAATGTTCTGTCACGAGGTGCGGCGGCCATTTTACAGGCTGCTTGTGTCCACTTTAAACCTGCCAGCATTCTACTGAAATAAAAGCTGTTTGAACGAAACTTTGTGTTTTCTCCTTATTAATAAAATCGCGATATATTGCGAATTCTACAGTCCCTCCTGTTGATGCGAATAACTCCGCTTATCGTATCAAAAATCATAGTGGTGAGCAATATTATCTCGATATCTCTCCGAATCCAGTAAATTAATCCCATAATTTTAACTTAGCTAGGGTCTCTGTGTCGTCCTCATTTCCCAAGAAGATTACATTTTATATCACCGTAGGCATTATTTGCCCTTAAACTTACACCACTTGTTTTCCTTCCCGGCGTAACCAGGCCGATGCCTCTCGTATCACCTGTATATTCATCTTTTATTCAGGGAAAGGAGAAACAGAACTCAAAACCAAAACAATCATTTTTAACTGTAACACCATCACCAAAATAAATCAACACCAACTCTTAAAACATGTCGAGTTCCCAACGTATTTACAATCTCTGAAAAATCATGATCGAGTACAAACTTCCGCGGCGCACGTGGCGAGCGGGAGTGACGCCATTTTCCGATTACACGGTGCTCTCATCGTGCACGCGCACGTAACGTTCTCGCCACTCTCCCGTGTTTTCATGCTTGGTGAGGCGTTTGTCTCTTTTACAATGTACAACCAATAGGTACACTACAATGAAAACTTGGCATACGACTAAAATGTGGGAGGCTATTCTGATCCATGAAGGTACTTCAATATTGGTGAACAGATTCCACCACGGTGGAACTACTATATCCAGAATGTCTGTTCCTATTTCGACAGTTTTCTGCTCTAATGTATAAAAATGTTTCTGTGATACCGCGACGGCTTTCAAAAGCTTGGTGAGGTGTTCAGGGAGAGGGGGAATGAGGTATCCAAAATGCGCGACGAATCGCTGCAAGTCGGTGAAATTCTCTTTTACTGTGAGATGAACAGTGGATGGTTCAGGGATTGGGATAATTCGCTGTTGTGCTACTTGAACTTCCGCCCTGGGTTTAAAACAGAAACTGCTGTCACTCACCGGACACCGGCTACGGTTTCCATGCTGGTAGTGTTGCGCTGCAGTGGTAACACAATATGTTCCACCCCCGATGTATGCTACCTGCGGAGGCACATGATCTTGTGCCATTGCCTCCATGGTGCAATTCATGGGCTTGGCGCCAGCCGTTCTGAACCCGCACTGTGGTGTTAAAAAGGCATTCAAGTGCTGGGGGCACAGTATTATGTGTGCTCCCCTGCCACGACAACCAGAGAGATCTGTACCTGTCATCGTTTGCTCCCAGCGGATGACGTAAGGTGGAACCGCTGCATAACGAATGTGGGCTCCCCCCTGAATGACACTGATGTTCTCTACCCGATATACCGGGGCGGGCTTTGCTGTGTCGCCCAAAACCGGCATACGTAAAACTATACCCATGATGGTATGGTTTGATCGTCCACAGTCCACGGGGACTGGGTATGCTTCTGAAGCTAGCCTGAGCTGGCACGGGCTTAATGCGTTCTGAAAAGGGTGGAGCGCCCGCAGGTGTTTGTTACTTATCCAGGACGGAACCAAACCTTGTTTTAAATCCTCCAAATTACTGCGGCCCTCGCCCAGTAACCACGCCCCGTAAAGCACGCACACCTCGTTCTGCGCAGCTTGATCGGATGCATTCCGATCTTCCCTAATCAGGGCATTTACCGTCTTTGCATGTTTCTCCAACTCTGCTATAATTTCCTTTAAATGGAGGGTCATGGCTTGGTCCTCGTGTAGACCCGACCCTACCACTTTATTCTCATCTGTTAGAATGTCCTTTAATTGTGTCTTTAAACCATTAATCTGGGTCTGCAGCTCCACACTGTCTAGAGCGTTGACCACAGATGTACCTGTGTTAAAAGCAGTGAACGCATCGTTCACCAAACCCCTTCTTTGCCTCCCTACTTGATCCAAAACTTCCTGTGGTGCGGTGTACAAACTTGTTTTATCAATTTCCGCGAAATCGAATTCGTAAAATTGTCTGAACATCTTGGTCAACAGGACCTGGTACAACTGTTCCGTCTTTTTGGGGCACCACTCTGGTAACCGCACCTCAGTGAGATTTAAAATCACCGAGGCCACCGCGTAATGTACCCCCTGAAATAGTATCTGGTCTGTGGGGACCAGTACCAAACCATTCCCGGGTCCCTTACTAGTTTTAGGGCACCCTTCTTCCTCAGCTAGAACCACCGGAATCGTGGGCGGGGCTTTGCGTGGGCGCGTAATGAGCTCAGTGGCATTTACTGGGATCGGGGAGAATGGGGCTCCGCACCCCCTGGTGCTCGCATCCCACCTCATCCCCTGTCCGTTATCCTGCCATTGATTAATAAAAAATATGGAGATGCCTTTGGGGCAAACGTACTTTGACCCCCACATACATACATAAATTCCCTCATCCGGTTCCCACCATTTGTCCCAACAGACTTTCACTTGTCCGTCTGTCCCCGTAATTGTCCGATGGGTATTATTACCCAGTCGTTCCCACTCGACCGAGGAGTTCCTCATAGTGTTGCTCAGCTTTCGCAGCCACCACCATCGGCTCAATGGGACCTTCCCACTACAAGTCAAACAAATCCGTTTGCCGACGGTGACGCTGATCCTGGGTGCGATGATCCTTACTTTGGGACACAGTAAAGAAGTCTCTTTGTAGGCAAACCCCGATGTGCTGGAATACTCCGTTGAGTTCGTTCCCAGCCATCCTGGCCACCTTCCCTTGTGGAAATAGGTGCTGGTCTCCTCTGCCTCCCGTCTTCAGGTCCCATCCACCGCGATGGGGGCCGTGTCCCCGGAACATCCAAACACCACGACATCCTTGGTGCGGCCTCGATAGGCCAATCCACATCCGATTGCCACGAGCAATACTAGAATTCGTTCCATCTTTCCTTGGTTCCTGTGATCAGATAGAATGAGGTAGCCAGCCTCGCAAGAGTCTCTGGCTTTTGTGAAGGGTGAGCGGGTCCCCTGACCTCGCCTCACGTAAACTTCAACGTTCGCTGAATAAACTTCAACTAAACCTATCTTTAAAGCTCCCATCATTTTATCGTTTTCTGTTAAAAACACTACAAACTTAACCTTAATAAAACTTAAAACTTAACCTTGAACTATGAACTTAAAACTTAGAACTATTACTTTACAGTGCCGCCCGTTCTCAGGGCCGCCCCTTTAAATTCTGAGAAGGCTGCTTCGAGCTCTTCCCGACGGTGGGAGGGCACTGACCCTTCCCTCTGATCTGCCGCAGCCTGTTGCTGCGCTGACCCTTCCCTCTGATCTGCCGCAGCCTGTTACTGCTGCGATGTGGCCGGTCTGTATCTGGGTTATCTTAACCTTAAATCTACGCCTTGGGGCAGTCTGGGGACATGACCACATCCTCCTGGGCTGGGGTTCTCTACTTGACCTACGGGGAGTTGCCATGGGCGGGGGTTCCGTGACTGACGGACCGGGTTCCGAGACTCCCATCGGGATGACCTGGGGTTCCATCACAGTCGCCGGCTCCGCCTCCGCTGACTCCGCCTCCCTAACCTCGGGGCTGGCAGTTCGTGGCTCCGCCCTGCTCGGCCCAGCAGGCGGCCCTTCACTCGTGATCTCTGCCTCCCCTGAGGACTGGACGTTCAAAGCGGGCGGCCACATCTCTGGGAGCCACACCGGTACTCTCTGTGCTCCCATAGCGGCTGGCCCTGCCTCCTCTAGCTCCTCCCTCCTGTCTTCGGGACCTGCAGCTCGTGTGTCCACCCTGTGTGGATCTCTACCTGCAGCCCCCGTCCCCTCCATATCGTAAAAGGGACCGTTCCTCCGAAACCACCCGTCGTCATCACTATCCTCATCTGCCCTATCCTCATCTGACCCGGGTACCCTGAATTCTTCCTCATCTAACCCCCAATTCCAGAAAAACGCTGCATGATCGTCCGGGATGTCCCTTCCCCTGATGCAAGCTGCTATGCCTGCCTGTGTGCCTTGTGGTCCTACCTGGGGCTGTGCTTTCCCATTGGCGGGATTTACCCCTGTAGTTTTCCCTTGCGCACCTGGCTGGTACAGTTTGCATTGGTTTACATCCTCATACTCCCGGCTTTTGGCTACCCTGTAGGCTGCTTTTATCTCACTAAGCTGCGCTTCTAGCCTGAGCACGTCTAACTTTCCCATTGCTCGGGCGTTCTCCTCCCGCAGGGCCTGCTCTCTAAGCTGCCCTTCCAGCCCATCTATTTTCCCTATTAAGCGGGCGTTCTCCTCCCGCAAGGCCTGCTCTTTTAACCTGGCCTCCTCACCGCAGACCCCCTCCTGTGCGTGTCTTTTAAAAGGACACAGGTAGGCAGGCTGCGTGGGCTCTAGTCATTGGGTACTATTAGACGGTCCTGCGGCACCTACGGGGCCGGTTGCGACCGCCACCTGTCCACGCGCATTCAAGACCAGCTTGCGCATGGCTCCTAACACTACTTCGAGTTCGTCAGGAGGGGTGGGTGCCTTAGCTTCCTTAGCCGGGACAGGCGCCTGGGCTCGGACCGCGGGATTTTTATCCTTGGAATCCTTCCAAGGGTTCCTGCAATGCTTGCGCCAGTGCCCTGTCTTCCCACACCCGTAACAAGCATTACTTGCCTGTGGGGCGCGATTACCCTCCTGATGCCACTCTCTTTGATACGGGGCTGCGGGTCGTACCTCATGTACTCTTCCCTTAAGGGGACATGTTGCCATACCCCTTATATTGCGATAACCTAACGTGAGTCGATTCAAGACCGACTCTTCCGTAATGTTGGGGTCATTGGGATCAAACCATGCTTTTGCCTGCTCTCTGACGGCTGGTAAACTGTTGGCTATTATGCACCTAAGCCAATGAGTTAAAGCGGTGCCTTCCACATCTTCGCGCTCGGGCGCACCTAGACAGCTGCGCTCATATACTGGCCACAGCCTGTCGGCAAAAACCTTCGGGGGTTCTCCCTCCATCTGCACTGTCTGTCCCACTCTAGCAAACGGACCTTCGTCGTTCGCCCCCAACACTTCCAGGACCTCATTCTTTAATTCCTCATAACTCTTGGTTCCCCTCTTGCTCTCGCCTGAGAGACACTGAAGGACCGAGCTGTCTAATGAGAACAGCAGCATTTTTGCTGTTTCCCCATCATCGCAGCCGTTAATGGCTGCGGCTTGCTCAACTTCTCTGAAATGTACGGAAGGGTCGTCTGCCTCGGTCAGCTTCCGTACGTGATTTATCATAGCTCTCAGCTGATGTGAACTGTGAGGCAACACCAGCTGCCCGAGGAGATCCCCCGGTTCTTCCCCACCGTTTCTGCTTGGGCCCCTTTTAATACCCGTTACTGGATACAACGATCCCTTTCCTACTTCTTTTTCAATGGGCTCTTTTGTTTCTTCCATTGCTTCCTCCCTAACCCAGGTTTCTGAATAGCTGGGTGGCGCGGAGGGCGCAGTGACTACTACTCCTTCTGCTTTACTTGGTGGGGATTTTCTAAATCTCTCATTTACTAGCGGCTGGTGTGCCGACGGATTGATAAGGCACACCATGCCGTTCGCGTTGTTCACGGCCTTTCTGAGGTGCTCTATCTCCCTTTGGCAGGCGCTATGATCGGCTCCCTGAAACTTATCCTCAAGGGCCAACTTATATGCCGCCCTAACCCCCGTTAAGCTCTCTTCTTGAGTTCTTATCTGGGCAGCTTGGCGGTTACATCTTTCCTTTAACCTGCTCTCATTCAATTTTGCCTCAGTGACCTGGCACTCGAGATAATCTATCCTTGTTTTAAGGTGACTGGAGACTTCCTGGCTTTCTTGGTGTAACTCATTTAAATTCTTAATGAGCACCTCCCCTCCAGAAACCTTCTCCTCCATTTCTCCCTCTAAATGACTGATTCGAGCTACTAGCGCTGTAATGGTCTGGTTTGAAATCTGAACCTGCCTTTTGTAACACATAAGCCAGACTGCTTTCTCAAGTGTCTTTCTATGTTCTTTACTATCTGTCCACCTTTCAGCTGCCTCTAGTGGGCTCTTATCCGTTAACAATTCACTTATCCATTTCTTAGTTAGATTAACCTTTCCAAACACATAATCCGCTATCTTTTCCTGCATAACATTTCGTACAGTCATTCCAAAATCTAACACACTACCCTCTTGCTGCCAGTGTCCTGCCGCGGTCGCCATTTTCTGTAAGGGATTCTGACCCTGCGTGTCCCGCAGCCTGTGAGATTCACGCGGCTCTGTGCAGCCTGTATGTCAGTGCGGGTCTAGGCCTTGTTGCCTGTTCTGGTCTCCAGCCAGTCTGGGAACACTAGACACACCTGTGAGTGGTTCGAATCACTCTCCCTTACGGTTCTAGACACTGGACTTAGATGCGAGAGCAGTAATGGAGATGAAACTCATGTAGACTTGGTTTGAATGGTACGAAATGGAAAATCTTTATTGCATGATACTTAAGATTATGAAATACACGTCATAAGCACAGATTAATGACAGTACAATCTTACAGACAGTTATATAGTCGATCTTAGGGAAACGAGGAATGAACGGCACAAAGTAAATAGGGGCACACATTACAAATATCCTTAATCCTTAAACCCTCCCCTATCAATATCTATCCTAAACTAGATTCGTAGGATTTCGAGACTCATGCTCACCACTCGTGATAACTCGGAGAAATTCCGAATAGCTGATCGGATGTTTTTCACCGCAGCACCCACGTGTCGGTCAGGAGATCTCCTGGTCCCACTTGTTTACTTGCTTCTGCTGCTCCGGCTAGCAGGCTGGACCGTCTGCTGTGATGAAGACCTGTGTTGGTTGGTTTAACAGGTACTTTTCGAGCACAGTTGTCAATATCATCGATACGATATGTTTCCTTGCAAGTTCAAAGAAGTCTTCCTGGCAAGGAAAACTTGGATAATCGACCTACAGGCGCGGTCGGGATTTACTGACCGTGGCGATGGATATGGTCTTCCTCTCTTCTCATCTCATCTCATCTCATCTCTTCTCGGGCCTTTTGGTTCTGATACCGGTTACCAATATAGGTCTTCGTTACGCGACACGAGGTAGATCCGAACGGATCAGAAAGTTCAACAGTCTTTTCAGAAGAGGCAACAGGCAAGCAGAAGCCCAACTACGAGTACACAGGAGCAGCCACGAGGTTACGAATCGACCGGATAAGAGCACAGGAGCAGCCACGATAAGAGCAGCAAGAGCAGCAAGAGCAGCAAGAGAGCAAGAGAGAGAATGGACGGTTTGGAGCCTGCAATTATAGTGCAAAATCTTCCGTTTCCCGCCCAACTATAATGTCCATTCTTTTTTTTAGGGTTTGGCGCTCAAATGTCTTGTATGGGTGATCTCCGTTCTTAATGGGTTTCGGGGCTACTCGTAAATGTCTGAGTACCTGTTAATATTTCTCCCATTGTTAAATCGGTCGGTGTTCTCCCTGGAGGGGTTTGGGGCTTCCAAGTGTCCTGTATAACTACCTGCTAACGGCTCTCTCATCGTAGAGTCGTTGGGATTTTACATATTAATGTCTTTTGGATGGGCCCTTGATTACTCGGTACAATGGCTTTCCTTTGTACCTGGGAGACCAATTTCAGTATCTATGTGTATACTGCAAACCCATAATGTCTCATGTATTATCTTCACTGTGCTGAATCTTAATCGATCTTGCACAAATGTTTATTGGAACGCCATCTTGTCTGCCTGTTGAAAAGTCTAGAATGTTCTGTCACGAGGTGCGGCGGCCATTTTACAGGCTGCTTGTGTCCACTTTAAACCTGCCAGCATTCTACTGAAATAAAAGCTGTTTGAACGAAACTTTGTGTTTTCTCCTTATTAATAAAATCGCGATATATTGCGAATTCTACACTGCAGCAAGACATCCTTGCTCCTGTACTCGAATCCTCTCGCTATGAAGGCCAACATACCATTTGCCTTCATAACGGCCTGCTGCACCTGCATGCTTACCTTCAGTGACTGGTGCACAAGGACACCCAGGTCTCGTTGCACTTCCCCTTTTCCCAATCTATTGCCGTTCAGATAATAATCTGCCTTCCTGTTTTTGCCACCAAAGTGGATAACCTCACATTTATCCACATTATACTGCATTTGCCATGCATCTGCCCAATCACCCAACCTGTCCAAATCATACTGGAGTTTCTCTGCATCCTCCTCACAGCACACACGCCCACCCAGCTTTGTGTCGTCCGCAAACTTGGAGATATTACATCTAGTTCCCTCGTCTAGATCATTAATATATATTGTGAATAACTGGGGTCCTGGCACCGATCCCTGCAGGTATCCCACTGGTCAATGCCTGCCACTCGGAAAAAGACCCATTTATTCCAACTCTTTGCCACCTGTCTGCCAACCAGTTTTCTATCCAAGTCAATATCTTACCCCCAATCCCATGTGCTTTAACTTTGCACGCTAATCTCTTATGTGGAACCTTATCAAAAGCCTTCTGAAAGTCCAAATACACCACATCCACTGGTTCTCCCTTATCTATTCTATCAGTTACATCCTCAAAATATTCCAGTAGATTAGTCAAGCATGATTTACCTTTTGTAAATCCATGTTGACTTTGTCCGATCCTGTCACGGTTTTCCAAGTGCTCTGCTATTACATCTTTTATAATGGACTCTAGCATTTTCCCCATTGTCAGGCTTACCGGTCTGTAATTCTCCATTTTCTCTCTACCACCTTTTTTTAAATAGTGGGGTAACATTAGCTATCCTCCAATCCATGGGGACTGTTCCAGAGTCTATAGAATTTTGGAAGATGACCAGCAATGCATCTACTATTTCTAGGGCCACTTCCTTAAGCACCCTAGGATGTAGATTATCAGGCCCTGGGGATTTATCGGCCTTCAATCCTGTCAATTTCCCTAACACCATTTCCCTACAAATATTGATTTCATTCAGTTCCTCCCTCTCATTAGACCCTATGTTCCCTGACATCTCTGGGAGTTTATTTGTGTCCTCCTTTGTGAAGACAGAACCAAAGTATGTATTTAATTGGTCTGCCATGTCTTTGTTCCCCATTATAAATTCCCCTGATTCTGAATGCAAGGGACCTACGCTTGAGTTCACCAATCTTTTTCTCTTCGCATATCTATAGAAGCTTTTACAGTCAATTTTTATGTTCCCTGCAAGCTTACTCTCATACTCTATTTTCCCCCTCTTAATTAATCTCTTTGTCCTCCTTTGCTGAATCCTAAACTGCTCCCAATCCTCAGGTTTGCTGCTTTTTCTGGCCAATTTATATGTCCTCTCCTTGGATCTTATGCTATCCCTAATTTCCCTTGTTAGCCACGGTTGAGTCACCTTTTTTGTTTTATTTTTATGCCAAACAGGGATGAACAAATTCTGTAGTTCATCCATGCGATCTTTAAATGTTTGCCGTTGCCGATCCACCGTCAACCCTTTAAGTAACATTCCCCAATCCATCCTAGTCAACTCGCACCTGATACCATCGTAGTTTCCTTTATTTAAATTCAGTACCCTCGTCTCTGAGTCAACTATTACTTCACTCTCCATCTTAATGAAGAATTCTATCATATTATGATCGCTCGTCCCCAAGGGGCCTCACACAACAAGATTGCTAATTAATCCTTTCTCATTACATAATACCCAGTCTAAGATGGCCTGATCTCTCGTTGGTTGCTCAACATATTGGTCCAGGAAGCCATCCCGCATACACTCTAGGAATTCCACTTCCACAGTATTGTTGCTAATTTGGTTAGCCCAATCTATATGTAGATTAAAGTCACCCATGATAACTGCAGTGCCCTTATTGCACGCATCTCTAATTTCCCTTTTAATGCCATCCCCAACCTCAGCATTACTGTTTGGGGGTCTGTATGCAACTCCCACTAACGTTTTCTGCCCCTTGGTATTTCTCAGCTCTACCCATACAGGTTCCATATCATCAGAGCTGATATCCTTCCTTACTATTGTGTTAATCTCCTCTTTAACCAGCAATGCTACCCCACCTCCTTTTACTTTTTGTCTGTCCTTCTTGTATATTGAATACCCCTGGATGTTGAATTCCCAGCCTTGGTCACCCTGGAGCCATGTCTCCGTAATCCCAATTATATCATATCCATTTACATCTATTTGCGCAGCTAATTCATCCATCTTATTACGAATGCTTCTCGCATTAAGACACAAAGGGGGGAAAATTCAGTCGCGCCCCGTTTGGGGCGCAAATATCGTCCGGGCGCAAAGATTAGCGCCTGGCGCTAATTATCGCCACTGACTGGAAACTTCACTTTTATCGACCCCTGAGGTGATTGGAGCGCTAAATCAGGCGCTTCACACCTGTCTTAAGGCGCAAAGGCCGAGGAGCGAGGAGCTAACTCAGAGCGCTGGCGAAGCTCATGTGATGTTAGTCAGCAATGGAACACACACTCAATGGCACCGGCCAGTTCTTAAAGGGGATGGTTGATCTTGCTTTCCATCCACATCCTGCTCATTGCAGCCTTGAATCCCGGCCTGGAGAGACTTGCACATCAAATGTGCTGGAAAGAACAATGGAGAGTACCAGAGAAAGAGCTTATAGTGCAGCCCCAACAGTCTCTTCTAAATCGATACAAGGAATGGCAAATCAAAATGAACCTGCAAAGTGCTACCCAAAACTCCTTCACACAACGTTGAATCTCTCCAGATGTCTCTCTCTCTCTCTCTCAGAATGCGTAGTTCAAAAATGGCACCAACAATAAAAGGCAGGAAGCGGTCACCTTTAAATAGGGCTCCCCCAGTCCCTTCATGACTGCAGAATGCTCCCCTCAACCTGTCGTTGCTAGCGTCAGGCGGTAAGGCAGGGGGCGCCACTCAATATCCGCTCCGGGGCGATACCGGGGCACTGCACACTCGACTGACGTCACGATCTGCCGGCGCAGGAGATCGTGGTGGTAGTGTTTAGCGCCGCCGCAAAATGTCTAGTTAAGTTCGCGAACGGCGCAAACATCGCTGCGCCCGGGCGCTAGCTGCTTTGCGCCCCATTAGCACCCTCTTAAGGCACTAACGGGAGGCGCAACCAACTGAATTTTTCCCCCAAAGCCTTCAGGCTTGTTTTTTTAACACTCTTAGACCTTTTAGAATTATTGTTTACTGTGGCCATGTTTGATTTACACCCTTGATTTCTCTGACTTCCACTTTTGCTTTTCTCCTTCCTGTCTTTTGCTTCTATCCTTGCTTCCCTTTCCTCTGTCTCTCTGCACAGGTTCCTAACCCCCTGCCATTTTAGTTTAAACCCTCCCGAAAAGCACTAGCAAACACTCCCCCTAGGACATCGGTCCCGGTCCTGCCCAGGTGCAAACCGTCCAGTTTGTACTGGTCCCACCTCCCCCAGAACCGGTTCCAATGTCCCAGGAATTTGAATCCCTCCCCCTTGCACCATTCCTCTAGCCACGTATTCATCTGAAATATCCTTCTATTTCTACTCTGACTAGTACGTGGCACTGGTAGCAATCCTGAGATTACTACCTTTGAGGTCCTATTTTTTAATTTACCTCCTAATTCCCTATATTCAGCTTTTAGGACCTCATCCCGTTTTTTACCTATATCGTTGGTACCTATATGCACCACAACAACTGGCTGTTCACCCTCCCCCTCCAGAATGCCCTGCAGCCACCCCGAGACATCCTTGACCCTTGCACCAGGGAGGCAACATACTATCCTGGAGTCTTGTTTGCGGCCGCAGAAATGCCTATCTATTCCCCTTACAATAGAATCCCCTATCACTATAGCTCTCCCGCTCTTTTTCCTCCCGTCCTGTGCAGCAGAACCACCCATGGTGCCAGGAAGTTGGTTACTGCTGCCTTCCCCCGATAAGCCATCCTTCTCAACAATATCCAAAGTGGTATATCTGTTTGAGAGGGGGATGGCCACAGGGGACCCCTGCACTACCTGCCTGTGCCTACTACTCTGCTTGGCGGTCACCCATTCCCTTCCTGCCTGTGCAGCCTTTACCTGCGGTGTGACCAACTCATTAAACGTGATATCCACGATGTCCTCAGCATCGCGAATGCTCCAGTATGTATCCATTCGCAGCTCCAGCGCCACAAGGCGGTCTGCCAGTAGCTGCAGCTGGATACACTTCCCTTACTTGTGCCTTGTAGATGGTGGAAAGGCTTTCAGGAGTCAGGAGGTGAGACACTTGCCGCAGAATACCTAGCCTCTGACTTGCTCTTGTTACCACAGTATTTACGTGGCTGGTCCAGTGAAGTTTCTGGTCAATTGTAACCCCCAGGATGTTGATTCATGAGGGATTCAGTGATGGTAATGCTGTTGAATGTCAAGGGGCGGTGGTTAGACTTTCGCTTGTTGGAGATAGTCATTGCCTGGCATTTCTGTGGTGCGAATGTTATCTGCCACTTATCAGCCCAAGCCTGAACGTCGTCCAGGTCTTGTTGCATGCAGGCATGGACTGCTTCATTATCTGAGGAGTTATGAATGGCGCTGAACACTGTGCAGTCATCAGCGAACATCCCCATTTCTGACCTTATGCTGGAGGGAAAGTCATTGATGAAGCAGCTGAAGATGGTTGGGCCTAGGACACTGCCCTGAGGAACTCCTGCAGCGATGTCCTGGGGCTGTGATGATTGACCTTCAAGCATCACAACCATCTTCCTTTGTCATGATGCGGAGATCTTCCTTTGTGCTAGCTATGACTCCAGCCAGTGGAGAATTTTCCCCTCGATTCTCTTTGACTTCAGTTTTACTAGGGCTCCTTGATGCCACACCCAGTCAAATGCTGCCTTGATGATCAAGTTACTCACAATGTTGTGCCAAATTTAAGGCTTATACACCCATCTAACAGAAAGGAGACCTTTATCATCTGTCTTGGCTGGATTTGAACTGTGGTCACATAATGAAAAATGGATTCACCTAGTTTCAAATAAACCTTGTGATTATATAAGTGCTTTTAATAGTTTTCATGGTGACAGATTCACTCCCATTCACTCCGTCCACCACCGGCGTACCGTGGCTGCAGTGAGTACCATCTACATGATGCACTGCAGCAACTCACCAAGGCTTCTTCGGCATCACCTCCCAAACCCGTGACCTCTTCCACCTAGAAGGACAAGGGCAGCAGGCACATGGGAACACCACCACCTCCAAGTTCCACTCCAAGTCACACACCATCCTGACTTAGAAGTATATCGCCGATCCTTCATCGTCGCTGGGTCAAAATCCTGGAACTCCCCCCCAACAGCACTGTGGGAGTACCTTCACCACACAGACTGCAGCGGTTCAAGAATGCGGCTCACCACCACCTTCTCAAGGGCAACTAGAGATGGACAATAAATGTTGGCCTTGCGAGCGACACCCTGATCCCATAAACAAAGAAAAAAATAATTGGATTATCATTGATTGTATGCATGCAGCAACTTGTATACCTCTCAACAACCCTACAGAAAAGAGGAAGGTCTATTCTACCAGCAATGTGCAAATGGAATATGAACATCTGTAGATCCATAAACACACTTTTATGATAATCCACATAGTACCTTCATTCTGAGGCAATCAAACATGAAACAGCTCTTTGAAGGAGAAGGGAGGAGGGACGGCTGGTTCCTTGGTGCATTAAATTCTTAACGAAATCCAAGGTGCATGGGAACACCACCACCTCCAAGTTCCCCTCCAAGTCACACACCATCCTGACTTAAAAGTATATCGCTGATCCTTCATCGTCGCTGGGCCAAAATCCTGGAACTCCCTCTCTAACAGCACTGTGGGAGTACCTTCACCACACGGACTGCAGCAGTTCAAGAAGGCGGCTCACCACCACCTTCTCAAGGGCAATTAGGGATGGGCAATAAATGCTGGCCTTGCCAGCGACGCCCACATCCCGTAAAACGAATAAAAAAAAGATGATAGGTAATAGAGTGCAGACAACATTACATGCTTTATAATTTTTTGGTCCTTTTCAATTATTATGAAGAAAAATATCAGAAGCCATTACATATCTACTATTAATGCAGCAAAAATTCAACAGCATTTCACTATCCTAGAAATAAGTTGAATGAGGTTAACTGAAGGCTGATGAAATGACTAGTCAGCAAATAGTAATGGTGAAAAGAATAAAATTGCCAATGTGGAAATTTGAAATAAAAGCAGAAAATATATAACTGATTTGTCAGCATCTGAGAAGAGAAAAGATAGGTTAATGTTTCACTTTTAAATGTGATAAAATTTTGATAAAAGATCCATCGCTGAAACAATAAACTAATGGACTTGCTGTGCATTTTCTGCTTTTATAAATGTTTGAAGTTTGTTTAGAATAAAGGGAGCATAGAGGATTGGCGCAGGATGAGTGAATCACGACTGCTGGCCAGAAACCGGACGCAGACCTGCATGGTGCGCAGCCTGTGGTCACAAACAAGCTGCACATTTAGCGGCTGTTATCCCTTTCTATTGACGAAGATGCCAGGCTGATGATAGGGAGCACACAGGGCAATGTGGGCGCAGTCTATGGCACCTTAGATCCTGGGGAAGCATGCAATGTGGGCGAAGCCTAGTGCTCTCTCACTCTGTTTCGCACTGACAATTGGGGAATGTGATGTAGCTGTTCCTTCTGGCATAGAGAGCCTCGGTGGCCTCGCTGACACAACGGTGGACTGCAAACTGGGAGCTGTCAATGATGTTGCCTGCTCTAGCCTGGAACAGCACTGTTGTGTAAAAGTCAAGGGCTATGGTGACCTTGACAGCGCTGATTTGGGGCTCCAAAACTCAGAATTTACTTGTGGAATGCATAAAATAGCCCCCCCAAAAGGCCTGGAAGTTAACTAACAGCCTGCAAGGTCACACCAGCAACTAACCTGTATGGAGGGAATGAGCCCTTTAAATAGTGCTCCTGCAATGTCCTTGCTGATTGTTGGCGTCATGAGTTACCAGTAAGGTTTATCACATGGCGAGTCAGGCGCTGGGGCAGACCAATTTCACAAAAGGGTCCTACAACCAGTGTTATTTCCAGGAAACTTGTTTAAAAATGAAAGCTTCCTGAATCATTTCAGCAGCACCCTGGATGCCGAGAGCACAGCCCGACCCAATATGGTGGACGGTACATGCACCTGCTGCCATATTGAACCTTTAGGCACCTGTTTTATGTCTGAAAAATGGGTGCTGCGTAATTACAGTCTGCAACACCTGAGATACATGTTTGGGGAGGGGACAGAAAATAACACGGGTGGGCGTCGGACCGCAAATAGGCCATGAAAAGATGAACACCAGAAAATACTTCGAGGGGAAAATGGGGGTGGGGGGGTGGGGGGGATCGGAGTGTTGGAAGTGGGGCCAGTAAGAAGCAGAGGTGTGGGGAGTGGGGGACAGAGTGTGATTGGGCTGGGGAAATAGGAGGAGTGGGACCGAAAAATACCTGGCGGAGAGGCAGAACCCTGGTGCAGCAGCACAATATAAAGCCAATAGATCATATCAAAGCTCTGCCGTCCTGCCACATCCAGTCGTGAATGGTGGTGGACAATTAAACAACTAACAGGAGGAGGAGGCTCCATGAACATCCAATCCTCAATGATGACAGAGCCCAACATGTGAGTACAAAAGACAAGGCTGAAGCGTTTGCAACTATCTTCAACCAGAAGTGCCGAGTGGATGATCCATCTCGGCCTCCTCCTGAGGTCCCCACCAACACAGATGCCAGTCTTCAGCCAATCGAATTTACTCCACATGATATCAAGAAACGGCTGAGTGCACTAGATACGGCAAAGGCTAGGAGCCCCGACAACATCCCAACTATAGTGCTGAAGACTTGTGCTCCAGAATTGGCTGTACCTCTATCCAAGTTGTTCCAATACAGCTACAACACTGGCATCTACCCAACAAAGTGGAAAATTGCCCAGGTATGTCCTGTCCACAAAAAGCAGGATAAATCTAACGGGCCAATTACCACCCCATCTGGCAACTCTCAATCATTAGCAAAATGATGGAAGGTGTCGTTGACAATGCTATCAAGCAGCACTTACTCACCAAAACCTGCGAACTGATGCCCAGTTTAGGTTCTGCCAAGATCATTCGGCTCCCGACCTCATTACAGCCTTGGTCCAAACATGGACAAAAGGGCTGAAATCCAGGGATGAAGTGAGAGTGACTGCTCTTGCCAGCAAGGTAGCATTTGACCGAGTAAAATTGAAGTAAATGGGGATCATGGGGAAAATTCATCACTGGCTGGAGTCATACCTAGCACAAAGGAAGATGGTTGTGGTGGTTGGAAGCCAATCATCTCTGCCCCAGGACGTTGCTGCAGGAGTTCCTCAGGGCAGTATCCGAGGCCAAACCATCTTCAGCTGCTTCATCAATGACCTCCCCTCCATCATAAGGTCAGAAGTGGGGAAGTTCACTGATGATTGCGAGTGTTCAGTTCCATTTGCAATTCCTCAGATAATGAAGCAGTCCGAGCCCACATGCAGCAAGCCCTTGACAACATTCAGGCTTTGGCTGATAAGTGACAAGTAACATTTGTGCCACACAAGTGCCAGGCAATGACCATCTCCAACAAGAGAAAATCTAACCACTTCCCCTTGATATTCAATGGCATTATCATCGTTGAATCCTCCACTATTAACATCCTGGGGGTTACCATTGATCAGAAACTTAACTGGACCAGCCACATAAATACTGTGGCAACAAGAGCAGGTCAGAGGCTCAGTATTCTGCGGTGAGTGACTCACCTCCTGACTCCCAAAGCCTTTCCACCACATGCAAGGCACAAGTCAGGAGTGTGATGGAATACTTTCCACTTGCCTGGATGAGTGCAGCTCCAACAACACTCAAGAAGCTCGACACCATCCAGGACAAAGCAGCCCGCTTGATCGGCACTCCATCCACCACCTTAAACATTCACTCCCTCCACCACCAGCGCAACGTGGCTGCAGTGTGTACCATCTACAAGATGCACTGCACAACTCGCCAAGGCTTCTTCGGCAGCACCTCCCATACCCACAACTCTACCACCTAGAAGGACAAGGGCAGCAGGCACATGGAAACACCACCACCTCCAAGTTCCCCTCCAAGTCACATACCAGCCTGACTTGGAAATATATCACTGTTCCTTTATCGTCGCTGGGTCAAAATCCTAGAATTCTCTCCCTAACAGCACTGTGGGAGTACCTTCACCACACAGGCTGCAGCGGTTCGAGAAGGCGGCTGTAAGCTTCGCAAAATTCCCCAGAAACTCGTATAGAACCCTAAAAGGGGTGATTTTTTGGATTTTTCCTACGAATTTGGGATGATGGGACCTAAGTGAAGTGATTTGAGGTAAAAAAAAACCCTCAGTTTTGGACATTTTAAAGATCAGGGAAGAAAAACCCTGAGGAAAAATGACTTTTGAAAATGACTGTGGGGAAAAACACCTTTCACAGACACAAGACAGGCTGCGAAGGGGTGTGGCGAGGCAATGGACAGCTTTTGGTGTCAAGCTGTCTGGAATTTGTTTGCACTGCAATCCAGGCAGGAGGAAGAACCTCACCCAAAACCTCACAACACATCCAAAATTGAATTATTCAAGCCACCTTTTGAAAATCCCCAGGCCCAGTCAAGAAACCCAAAACACGAAGACAATGCAAACTCTGATTAAACAACAGATTGACAGGATGGAGAACCACTTCACACATTTACAAAACCAGTTAACATGCTAGTAAAGTCGTTACATAAGAACATAAGAAATAGGAGCAGGAGTGGACCAATCGGCCCCTCGAGCCTGCTCCGCCATTCAAGAGATCATGGCTGATCTGATCCAACCTCAACTCTAAAGAACACAAGAAGCAGGAGCAGGACCAGGCCACTCGGCCCCTGGGCCCGCTCCGCCACCCACAGGGCCTTGACCGATCCGAACTCAAACTCATGTCGAATTTCCAGCCCGCTCCCCGTAACCCCTGATTCCCTTTACTTCTAGGATACGGTCTATTTCTGTTTTAAATTTATTTAATGAAGTAGCTTCCACAGCTTCCTGGGGTAGCAAATTCCACAGACCTACTACCCTCTGAGTGAAAAAGTTTCTCCTCATCTCAGTTTTGAAAGAGGAGCCCCTTATTCTAAGATTATGTCCCCTAGTTCTAGTTTCACCCATCATTGGGAACATCCTCACCGCGTCCACCCGATCAAGCCCCTTCACAATCTTATATGTTTCAATAAGATCGCCTCTCATTCTTCTGAACTCCAATGAGTAGAGTCCCAATCTACTCAACCTCTCCTCGTATGTCCACCCCCTCATCCCCGGAATTAACCGAGTGAACCTTCTTTGTACTGCCTCGAGAGCAAGTATGTCTTTTCTTAAGTATGGACACCAAAACTGTATGCAGTACTCCAGGTGTGGTCTCACCAATACCCTATACAACTGCAGCAATACCTTCCTGTTTTTATATTCTATCCCCCTAGCAATAAAAGCCAACATTCCGGTGGCTTTCTTGATCACCTGCTGCACCTGCATACTAACTTTTTGATTTTCTTGCACCAAGACCCCCAGATCCCTTTGTACTGCAGTACTTTCCAGTTTCTCGCCATTAAGATAATAACTTGCTCTCTGATTTTTCCTGCCAAAGTGCATAACCTCACATTTTCCAATATTGTATTGCATCTGCCAAATCTGTCTATATCCCCTTGTAGGTTTTTTATGTCCTCCTCACTCTCTACTTTCCCTCCCATCTTTGTATCATCTGCAAACTTTGATATGTTACACTCGGTCCCCTCCTCCAAATCGTTAATATAGATTGTAAAGAGTTGGGGACCCAGCACTGACCCCTGCGGAACACCACTGGCTACTGGTTGCCAGTCCGAGAATGAACCATTTATCCCAACTCTCTGCTTCCTGTTAGATAACCAATCCTCCACCCATGCCAGAATATTACCCCCAATCCAGTGATTTTTTATTTGAGCAATAATCTTTTATGTGGCACCTTGTCGAATGCCTTCTGGAAGTCTAAATACACTACATCCACTGATTCCCCTTTATCCACCCTGTACGTTATGTCCTCAAAGAACTCGAGCAAATTTGTCAGACATGACTTCCCCTTCATAAAGCCATGCTGACTTTGTCCTATTAAATTATGTTTATCTAAATGTTCAGTTACTGTCTCCTTAATAATAGACTCCAAAATTTTACCCACCACTGTTACTGTTGACGAGGTCTTACAATGACCAGGATTTGATTTGGTTTTGACAAGGCCACTTCAATTTAGTATAATTGAAGGCCCATCAAGCAGTTACAACAGTTCAGTAAGAAGGGAGTTCAAGTTCAACAAAAAAAAAGGCTGTGTTGAACAGAGTTCAGGACAAGCAGGCGGAAGGCAGTTTCCACAGTTCTGCAAGAAGGCAGTTCCACAGCTCGGAAGAAGACAGTTTAAACAGAGGCAGAGTTACAGCAAGAAGTTAAACAAAGAAGGCCAACAGCTTCACAAGCATACCGACACGCAAGAAGAAACCAGAGCGACTACCTCAGTGACCATCGGACACCTCGCGGCAACAAGGGCCTTATGAAACCTTTTACTAAAAAGACTCTAAACCCTAACTCTCAACTGTCAAGGATTCGTTTGGTGAGCATTATCCCTGGTTCTCCAGAGTCCAACCTAGCTAGTGAAGTGGGATTGGGAGGGGTGAAGTATTCTTCTCATGTTATTTTCCCTCGCTTGTACCGAAGTGTTCCCCACCTTTAGAGTGAGAAGAGTGTTTGTGTTGTGTTTTTCTTCCTTGAATAAAAGTCAAAGTTCTTTCATCAAAACCTGTTGTCTACTGCACCTTTGTTCACAACACCCAAATATGTCCAAGGTCTAGAACCAGGAGTGTGGGAGCGATTCGAACCGCTCACTGAGTCAGAGGTGAGGCTGATCCCACACACCACTCCCTACACGGCTCACCACCACCTTCTCAAGGGCAAGTAAGGATGGGCAATAAATGCGGCCCTGCCAGCGATAGCCACATCCCAGGAATTAATTTAAAAAAATTTTTTTTTATAGTTCCTGCTTAAAGGGGCACTGGAGGAAGGAGGAAATCTCAGAACAAGAATGACAACCAGATCAAAAAAGAAGCAGGAAAACTTCAAGGGGTTGGACCTATATACCTTTGCAATGGAGATAAAGAGCAGGAGGGATGATCTAACATAGAAACATAGAAACATAGAATCTAGGAGCAGGAGTAGGCCATTCGGCCTGTCGAGCCTGCTCCACCATTCAATACGATCATGGCTGATCATCCAAATCCAGTACCCTGTCCCTGCTTTAATCCTCACAGTACACATATCCCACCCTACCCCCGTAACCCCACGTATTTAATTCCCCCCTAACATATCCCATCCTATCCCCATAACCCCACATATTTAATCCCCCCCTAACACTAAGGGTCAATTTATCATAGCCAAATCAACCTAACCCGCACATTTTTGGACTGTGGGAGGAAACCGGAGCACCCGGAGGAAACCCACGCAGACACGGGGAGAATGTGCAAACTCCACACAGACAGTCTGTTTCGGGTCCAAGAATGCAATGCACACTTTATGGAGGGAGGTGGCTGTAGCAGTGAGTGCCACCTCCTTTAACCCCATGACTCATTTGCATGAAGGAGTTTAATGATATCACCAGAGCAGCCTTCCTTGCAGTCTATTTGTGTGGCACTTCTTCATTTATTACCTTCATTGTGCCAGAGGAGTCAGAGGTGACAGTGGGAATAGAGGCACCGCAGAAGTCCGAAGCCTGTAGACTCAGATCTCTGAAGTCCTGCTCTAAAACGGATGAGCATCATATTCACATACAGATACTAAGGACCATCTTAGATGATCAGAGACCGATGGCAGGAGTCACGGTGAAGTGTAATGCCATCCTCAGTGCCAATGTCCGAGAAGGATTCAACATAATGCAGCGCTGCCTGAAATGGGTCGTGGCACCATGAACATCTGCATCCATCCCCGTGACAGAGAGGGCTCCAGACCAGTCAGTGCATCCATAGTGAATGCTTTATTCATTGACTTTCAGGCCTTAGGGGACTGTTTGAGTACAGCAGTGGAAGTCAGCTTCCTAGAACTTCATGTTGCCATTTTTCATATCTTTCAGGGTATGCAGGATCTAATTGATGCCATCAGGTTTGTCCTCTTGCTGATCAGTGGTCACTCAGATCCAGGACCCAGCACAAGTGGTATCGTAGCGTCAGCCTTCAGGATGTTGTCCATTCTTCTGATGACAGCTCACGGCCTTTAAAAGCAGCCTCCACAGATATCTGCTCATGTCGGTGTTAGGATACAGGACCAGGCTGCCCACCCACCTGATGTGGCAGCATAGCCTGCTGAATAGTCCTCCTGAGACTCAGAAACCCTGAGATGAGGAGCAACTCAGTTTCAAGAGGCTCATAATAGCACATAGCAAAATGGAGCAGGAATGCTCCTCCCAGCTGCAGTCTGACACCGATTGCCCCTTCCCTGCCCCTGATTTCCTTCCCTCCCCCTAATGACCTTGGCCAGCATCTGAGCTGGTCGATCTTGCTGCCCCCAGAGCCAGCGAGCTGCCTCTGGAACCACGACTGCCACCTGCAGCTCACTGGTAATAAGCAAATTAAGACCAATTTGGCGTGGCCCTGCACCGGCCTCATTCGGCAGATGCAGTGTGCATTGCACCGGGATCATGCCTGAATCCAGCACATCCAATTTCTAGCCCAATATTTCAAATACTACTGTTGCTTACTCTGCCTTCTCTTTTCCCTCCTATTCTCTTGTTCCTAATTCCCTTTCCTTTCTATTTTTATTTTAACTACTTTTTCCTAATATAACTTATTCTAGTTTTTGTGTACTGTTTTTCTAAAATACTTACCTCATTTGTCATGCCATCTGGGCTCCAACAGCCTTTCTGGAGGCGGGAGGATGGTTGGAAACTTTGGCCTTTATTTGACTTTAAAAACAGCTCCAAAGTCTGTTTTTTCAGCAGGTTGAGTGCCATAACTCCCAGACTGGCACACATCTTAGGCATAATCAGGTTAATCTTTAGTTTTAAACTATCAAACAGACACCGCGATCCTATCATTGGCATTGGCAGTGTGAACACACCCAGATGAGTTTATTTATTCATTGTGCAAGAAAGGTTACTTTAGGGCAGAAATTTTAACTTTATGTATTTTATGCTTGCAGTTATTACATATTGCATAGATGTTGCATAGTTCTATATTACTTCGAATAATGGGTAGCCTGGATTGATTAGAAGTCAGTAGTGCAATGGTATTATTGTAATCGAAAATTTTAAATTAAATGATTTGTCACCGGCAGTCTCATCAGTTCCACATTAAATTGGGAGTAGTAATCACCAAATTTAAATCATTTGCAAAGTCCCACCAAATAGGCCCACCCAGAAACCAATGTGCATTCGGAAGTTGCATTACTTACTAACTAACACAAGGCCCTCCCTTTTGGGCTAGACAGCTCTTGAAGATGATTGTGATTACTGCATCTACTAGTTGATTTTCTATGGCACTGCACACGCAGAATGAAGACCAAGTGCTGTCTTCAGGTGAAGCAAGGTTAGAGGGTGGGGAATAATTGGACCAAGGACCACTAATGTAATATAGTTCCCATTTTAAAGTCATACAATCTGTTCTTATTTTTATATAATACCTTGATTTTATAATATTATTTATAGTTAAATGGTAAAACCCCAGGGCCTGATAATCTACATCCTAGGGTACTTAAGGAAGTGGCCGTAGAAATAGTAGATGCATTGCTGATCATCTTCCAAAATTCGATGACATCTGGAACAATACCCATGGATTGGAGGGTAGCTAATGTTACCCCATTATTCAAAAAAGGTGGTAGAAAGAAAACGATGAATTACAGACCAGTAAGCCTGACATCGGTAGTGGGGAAAATGCTAGAGTCCATTATAAAAGATGTAATAGCAGAGCACTTGGAAAACAGTGACAGGATCGGACAAAGTCAACATGGATTTACAAAAGGTAAATCGTGCTTGACTAATCTACTGGAATTTTTTGAGGATGTAACTGGTAAAATAGATAAGGGAGCACCAGTGGATGTGGTGTATTTGGACTTTCAAAAGGCTTTCGATAAGGTCCCGCATAAGAGATTAGCATGTAAAGTTAAGGCACATGGGATTGGGGGCAAGGTATTGACTTGGATAGAGAACTGGTTGGCAGACAGAAAGCAAAGAGTTGGAATAAACGGGTCTTTTTCCGAGTGACAGGCAGGGTACTGCAGGGATCGGTCCTTGGACCCCAGCTATTCACAATATATATTAATGATCTAGACAAGGGAACTAGATGTAATATCTCCAAGTTTGCAGACGACACAAAGCTGGGTGGGCGTGTGTGCTGCGAGGAGGATGCCGAGAAACTCCAGGATGATTTGGACAGGTTGTGTGACTGGGCAGAATCATGGCAGATGCAATATAACGTGGATAAATGCGAGGTTATCCACTTTGGTGTCAAAAACAGGAAGGCAGATTATTATCTGAATGGCAATAGATTGGGAGAAGGGGAAGTGCAACAAGACCTGGGTGTCCTTGTGCACCAGTCGCTGAAGGTAAGCATGCAGGTGCAGCAGGTGGTTAAGAAGGCAAATGGTATGTTGGCCTTCGTAGCGAGAGGGTTTGAGTACAGGAACAAGGATGTCTTGCTGCAGTTGTACAGGGCTTTGGTGAGACCACATCTCGAGTATTGTGTGCAGTTTTGGTCGCCTTATCTGAGGAAGGAGGTTCTTGCCATGGAAGGAGTTCAGCGAAGATTCACCAGGCTGATACCTGGGATGGCAGGAATGACATATGAGGAGAGATTGGGTCGATTGGGCTTATACTCACTGGAGTTTAGAAGAATGAGAGGGGATCTCATTGAAACTTATAAAATTCTGAAAGGAGTGGACAGACTAGATGCAGGAAGGATGTTCCCGATGGTTGGGGAGTCCAGAACCAGGGGTCACCGTCTAAGGATAAGGGGTAAGCCATTTAGGACAGAAATGAGGAGGAATTTCTTCACCCAGAGAGTGGTGAACCTGTGGAATTCTCTACCACAGAAGGCAGTAGAGGCCAATTCATTAAATATATTCAAGAAGGAGTTGGATATATTTCTTAAGGCTAAAGGGATCAAGGGATATGGGGAGAAAGCAGGGACAGGGTTCTGAATTTGGATGATCAGCCATGATCGCATTGAATGGCGGAGCAGGCTAGAGTAGCCGAATGGACTACTCCTGCTCCTATCTTCTAAAATGTACAGCATAATGGGAAGCAGAGTAGTAGAGTTGGTTGGAGCATAGGAGCTTTCCTGTATTACAAGGTTGGGGAGGTGAGAGCCACAGAACTGAAGCACTGAGGGGAAGGTAACATGGGCTAAATATTCAGGTGTTTTATGCCACCTGTTACCGGCATAATATGGCGAAAAAACAGTGGCTGCCGCTCTTCCCCCAGCTGGTGGCGGGTCCCACGGCGTCCGCCATTTTGCGAGGGTCGGCAACGCTGCCGGTAAAAGCGATGGCCCTGGAAATGTAAATTAGGGAGAGGGTGACGTCAATTGGCATGATGGGTCCGAAGCTCACCATGAAAACTCAACGGTCAGCAGACTGACAGAGGCGCTGTCAGCACCTCTTAAAGGGACACACACATCTTTCAGGTAAGTTTGGATTTAAGTTTTTGAACTGGATTTTTTAAATTTTATTGAAGTAGTGGCTTGCTACAATACATGTTAAAAGCTTTTTAAGTGTGCAGGGAGTGCTGATGGATGCTTGCAAGATCTCAGATGGTAAAGGTGGAGAGAGAAACAGAGTTCACATCTCAGGTCATGATGCTGCCTGACCTGCTGAGTATTTCCAGCATTTTATGCCTTTATTTCAGATTTACAACATCCACTTGCAGAGGAAAGAGGAAGAAGCAGAAGAGGAAGAAGCAGAAGGAAGGATGTAACCCAGACAGCTCCTTTCTGGCCAGGATATCCGGGATGGAATCATCCGCCTGCAGCACCAATGACCACAACCCCAATTCCCCTTTCAACATTTGTCCCACACCTTCCCTCTGTTACTGACCGTCACAGCGTCCTCTTGGCCACAATGCTGAAATAAAAGCCACCACAAAGCAAACTTTCCAATCCAACTTTATACATCTATCCATCCAATATGACATCAAGAAATAAACTCAGCATCCTTATGCATTCCCTTCGTGACTGTCTTGTGTGTGCCTTTGCATATCCTACTGCTGTCATGCAGTGCTACCCCAGTGGCTGCAGCATGGTTGGTGGAAGGCTGCTGACTTTCTGTGGGGGACACTGCAAATGGTCTTGCTGGTCGACCTTGGGGAGCTGGTGGCTGGGAGTGTCGAATTGATTGATGGTGTTTCTTCTTCTTCTTCTTTTTCCTTCTCTCTCTTTCTTCTCCTCTCTCTCCTTCTCCTCTCTCCCTCTTTTTATACTTCTTCATCTTTCTCTCTCCCTCTTCTTGGTCAACCACTGGCTGGGTAGGCTGCATTTCTTGGGTGTGTGAAATGAGGAAAGCAAAACGGTGGAGTTATGGTGAGGAGAGGGCAGGAAAGCAAGAGGTGCATGCGAGAGGGAGGATAATGTATGAGGATACCAGCATCTTGTATCCTTTCAGCCCCACTGCTGGCCAAGGGCTCAACCATGCTCCTGCCTAGAATGGCCTGCACCATCTCCTCCAAGGGGGTACGGTGAAGCTAGGAATGGGAGGTGTGCCGCGTGAGTGGTACAGATTGTTGGTAGGTGAGTGATGGCGGGGGTGGGGGGAGTCGTGCATTGAGCAGTGTGTGAGGCTAGTGATGCAGTTAGTAGGAGACGGCTTTTGAAGATACATTCAGTGACCTTGACCAGTGGTCTGAGGTCATGAAGCTTCTTTGGGCACTGGAGCCAGTTGGTGAGGGCAACACTGCTGGCAGTGGCGGCCTTGGTGATGTGGTCCCACATTACTCTTTCTGGAGAGTCTCCTCGCCCCTGTGGGTAGAGGACCTCTCTTGCAGACCCCCTGCACAAAGCTGGAAAGCTGCATGCGAGACCCTGGGTGCCCCTTCCCTTGCTCGCTAAGCCAATTTTGTTAGTGCTGAAGCACCTTTCCCATTTTTTTTAGGTGCAGAAGGGAATTCAGCTTTAAGAGCTGAAGACTCCCATTTGGGAATTTTTTTTTAAATGTTAATTTTTTTCCAGAAGGCAGTTGAGCTGTAAGGGCTGAAAACTGCATATTTTTACCTCATTTTTATTTTTATCATTTCAGAATGCATTGCCCTTTTAAGAAAAACAACAATGTATTGCCCTTTTAAGATCCCATAATGCTTTGTGAAATTACAGCCTCACATTCATAGGCTGTGCGAAACTGCAACGCTGCTTGTAGATGCCACATTGCGGCCTGATGCCGGGATGAATGCCACCAGGAGGGCGTTATACGGTGAGTTTTGCGCTGGGCAAATAATTAATAGTCCCCAGCGGCAATTTTTCAGTTCTACTGGCTCCACCATTTTCGGCAGCCGATAACCCACGGCCGGGGTGGCACCGGCAGTTTCGTGTCGTACTCGAATTTTTAGGCCTATGCTTATACAGGCCATTTTCTTCAGGTGGCTGCTCTGATTTCCTTTGCAATATGGAATACAACTGTGCACATGTAGGTGCAGGTGTGCTATGTATCGTACATTACTTTGCTTCTCATGCTAATGGTATTCTGAGTTTCAGAGGAAATCAAAGGGCTAAGGTGTTTGAGCTATATAATCTGGCTGAGGCGAGTGAGGAACTATTGTTTAATGTCTCATTTGCACTGGTTCCATAAGGTTGAAAGAGACCCAAATGAGAGATTTGCATAATAGCATAAATCTTAAGAGTAATACTTGGGTGGTTTTTAAGTATTACCTGATCAATGAATGCAGCATTGGTATTATCACGATTAGGTTTCATTATAAACTGCTTTCATTTTATGTAGGATTTTATTCTGGTTTCATTTCATCTTTGTACTGGCATCAACTGTCACGACAGATGTTGATTATTGGTGTGGTGTATACCCTTGATGGTTGTTGAAATTCACAATGAAGCATCATCAGTTCTATTCCTTCAAATTAATTGAAATACAATCTGCAACTGATTACCTCTACGTCTAGTGTATGATGCATTGAGAATAATAGATACCATTCAGCAATAACAAGGCAGTAATCTCACTCAGAGGTTGTGATGATCCATTATAACACAGGAACATTATTGAACTCCAAGATGAAATTGCAAACTTGAAATCACTCCTCTATATCCATTATCATTTATCATTTATCTATGGACTTTGTGGTGCCAGTCTTATTCCATATCCAGTCTGCTTTAAAATCAGCTTGGCTCAGATGATAGCACTATTTTGTTGGATTCAGAAGGTCCAGGACTTGAGCACATAATCTAAGCTGACACATCCTTGCAGTACTGGGGGAGCGCTACATTGTCAGAGGTACCGTTTTTCAGATGAGAAATGAAACTGAGGCCTTTTCTGCCTCAAAGGAAGGGAATTCTTCTGGTGTTTTGTCCAATATTCTTCCCTCAACCAACAACACCAGAAAAAGTTGTGTCATTTGCTGTTTATCGAACCCAACAGTAACTACACTTTGAAAAATAATTACTTGGATCTGAGATTCTTTAGAACATCTTAAGGGTGTGGTAAGCCGTTATATAAATGCAAGTTCTTTCTCATTCTCACTAATTTTTCTATTGCTGGACATCTTAGCGGGTGTCAACTATCAGGAAGTAATGGAGCAACACATTGGAGGAACAAAGCACAGTGCCCCAGATTGGTGGGAGATGGCATTGATCCACCATTCCTTAAGGAGGAAAAATTGAGTCGCGTCCCCTTTGGGGGTGCTAACTTTTAGCGCCCCAAAAAAATTAGCACCCCCCACGGCCGAAATTCACCAGTAGTGCCCCAAGAGGAAAGTGGGGTACTACTGGAAGCGCCCCGCCATCCTCTTGGGGCGCTGCGAGTGAATATCGCGGCGCTACATGCCGCAGCGCCACGCCCTGCGGCACCTCGTGCCGTGGTACTGCAGGCCTTTCTCCCCTTATTAAAGGGGAGGGGCCTAGCACAGCATGACCCAGGGCCCAGCTGGGCCACCAGGGATTGGAGTGCCGGCAAAAGAGCCCGGTACTCAAGAGAAGTGCCGGGCTCACGGAGCGCAGCCGACACTCTGTGTGGGGGCTGCAGAGGAGGTCGGGGACAGCAATGGAGGCAGGTGCTGGCAGGCGGCCAGCAACAAAATAGGCCGCCCGGCACCTTCCCTTTAATTAGCGCCGCCCCGGCCGCAGGTAGGCCCCCTGACCCCGTCGGACATAGCGTCTGGTGGTAAGTCAGGGGGTGCTACTGAAGATCGCGAGCGGGGCGCTGCGCACGGCGATGACATCATCACCGGCGGCGCAGCGCCACGGGGCGCTAACGGTTACCACCGCTGCTAACCTCCCGCTGAATTTCGCAGGAGGCGTTGGCGGCACCGCGGCACCGCGCCCAGGCTAGTTGCTTTGCACCCTGTTAGCACCCTCTTAGGCCTAAGTCTCTAATGTTATAATCTGTCAGGGAGGGACTTAACAATAAACAGGCCATTCTACTAAAGAAAATTGGGCAAGTTGGATGATGAGTTGTCCAAGAACACTCTCTCATACTTCCTAGCAGCCATTTCAGAATAGCCGTAGTGTATATAGCCATATGAAATTCCTTCTTCTGCTATTTTAGAAGACACATTAACCAATTTATTTGTGAAAAACATTAAAAAAGCAAAGAAAGGAATGTGAGATGATCAGCCTACTCGTGAGGTCCCCACCATCACAGAAGCCAGTCTTCAGCCAATTCGATTCACTCCACGTGATATCAATAAACGGCTGAGTGCACTGGATACAGCAAAGGCTATGGGCCCCGACAACATCCCAGTTATCGTGCTGAAGACTTGTGCTCCAGAACAAGCCGCACCTCTAGCCAAGCTGTTCAGGTGCAGCTACAACACTGGCATCTATCCGACAATGTGGAAAACTGGCCAGGTATGTCCTGTCCACAAAAAGCAGGACAAATCCAACCCGGCCAATTACCGCCCCATCAGTCTACGCTCAATCATCAGCAAAGTGATGGAAGGTGTCATCGACAGTGCTATCAAGCGGCACTTACTCACCAATAACCTGCTCACTGATGCCCAGTTTGGGTTCAGCCAAGACCACTCGGCTCCAGATCTCATTACAGCCTTGGTCCAAACATGGACAAAGGAGCTGAATTCCAGAGGTGAGGTGAGAGTGACTGCCCTTGACATCAAGGCAGCATTTGACCGAGTGTGGCATCCAGGAGCCCTAGTAAAACTGAAGTCAATGGGAATCGGGGGGAAAATTCTCCACTGGCTGGAGTCATACCTAGCACAAAGGAAGATGGTTGTGGTGGTTGATGGTCAATCATCACAGCCCCAGGACATCGCTGCAGGAGTTCCTCAGGGCATTGTCCTAGGCCCAACCATCTTCAGCTGCTTCATCAATGACCTTCCCCCCAACATAAGGTCAGAAATGGGAATGTTCCCTGATGATTGCACAGTGTTCAGTGCCATTCACAACTCCTCAGATAATGAAGCAGTCCATGCCCGCATGCAACAGGACCTGGACGACGTTCAGGCTTGGGCCGATAAGTGGCAGGTAACATTCGCGCCACTGATGTGCCAGGCAATGACTATCTCCAATAAGCGAGAGTCTAACCACCTCCCCTTGATATTCAATGGCACTACCATCGCCGAAACCCCCACCATCAACATCCTGGAGGTCACCATTGACCAGAAACTTAACTGGACCAGCCACATAAATACTGTGGCAACAAGAGCAGGTCAGAGCCTGAGTATTCTGTGGCGAGTGTCTCACCTCCTGATTCCCCAAACCTTTCCACCATCTACAAGGCACAAGTAAGGAGTGTGATGGAATATTCTCCACTTGCCTGGATGAGTGCAGTTCCAACAACACTCAAGAAGCTCAACACCATCCAGGACAAAGCAGTCCGCTTGATTGGCACCCCATCCACCACCTTAATTATTCACTCTCTCTACCACCGGCGTACCGTGGCTGCAGTGTGTACCATCTACAAGATGCACTGCAGCAACTCGCCAAGGCTTCTTTGGCCGCACATCCCAAACTTGCGAACACTTCCATTAAGAAAGACAAGGGCAGCAGGCGCATGGGAACACCACCACCTCCAAGTTCCCCTCCAAGTCACACACCATCCTGACTTAGAAGTATATCGCCGATCCTTCATCGTCTCTGGGTCAAAATCCTGGAAATCCCTCGCAAACAGCACTGTGGGAGTACCTTCCCAAATCGGACTGCAGCGGTTCAAGAAGGTGGCTCACCACCACCTTCTCAAGGGCAATTAGGGATGGGCAATAAATGCTGGAATAGCCAGCGACGCCCACATCCCATAAACAAATTTTTAAAAATCAATAAGCTTCATTCCAGACAATGGTGAGTATGACAAAAGCATAAAAAATGGTATGTGTCTGAAGGAGACCAGCAAGAGGGAAAAATAGAGAAAACAGATAAACAGCAAAGAACTTGTAAATATATAGGGGGTGAAATTCCACAGCGCTGAAAAATGGATGCGGCCACCGCGATGCGCGGTATGCCTTCGCCCTTTTAAGGAGCGCAGGCAGCACGTCAACTTCCTGCTGCCTGCTAATTATAATAATTGCAGTGCACAGCCCAGTGCTGAATGCACTGCTGACAGGCTGGGTGATAAGCAGGGGGTCAAAGTTCACGATGTTCGAGCACGGCTAGCTGTACTTAGCTAGCCTGTGCCTCTTAAAGGCAGTCTGCACCTCTTAAAGGTGAGCTGCCTTCTGCTGTTGAAAAAGGATAAAAGTGCTTCAGCGCAAACCCAAGTGGCTCAACAGGCCAGGGAAAGGGCACCCAGGGTCTCGGGCTATGTGCAGGGTGTCAGCACTGGAAGAGAGGTCCTCCACCCGCAGTGGGGGCAGGAAACCCTCCAGAAAGTGGATGTGAGACCAGATTGCCGAGGCTGGCACTGTGTCAACTGGCTCCAGTACCGAAAGAAGTTTCATGACCTCAGACGAGTGGTCAAGTTCCGTGAATGCATCTTCAAAAGCCATCTCCTACCAACTGCAGCACTAGCCTCACACACTGCTCAATGCACAACCCCCGCCCCCACAATCACTCACCTACCAACAATCTCTACCAAACACAAGGCACACCTCACATTCCTAGCTTCACCTCAACCCCTTGGAGGAGACGGTGCTGGTCATTCTTGGCAGGGGCATGGCTGAGCACTTGGCCAGAGGTGGGGCTGAAAGCATACAAGATGCTGGTACCCTCATACGTTATCCTCGTTCTCACGTCCTACTTACTCCTCATCCCACAATATCTTCTGATTTACAAGCTGCAAATGGTGTAAGCATGCACCTTTTGCTTTACCTCCCCCCCTCCCCTACCCTTGAGTCTTCCTCATTTCAGACACCCAAGAAATCCAGCCTGCCCAGCCAGTGGGTCAACAAGAAGAGATGAGTGAAGAAGAAGAAGAAACACCTTCACTCGAATTGACACTCTCAGCCACCAGCTCCTCAAGGTCATCCTGTAAGGTCATCAGCAGTCTCCCCCATTGAAAGTCAGAAACCTTACACCAGCTGTGCTGCAGCCACTGGGGTAGCACTAGGATAGGCAAAGGCACATGCAATATATTCACTAAGGAATGTACAAGGGTAATTAGTTGATTTTTTGATGCATATATGGATAAAGTTGGATTGAAAAGTTTGCTTTGTGGTGGCTTTTATTTCAGCATCATGGCCAAGAGGACGCTGTGATGGTCAGTAACAGAGGGAAGGTAAGGTGTGTGACAAATATTGAAAGGGGAATTGGGATTGTGTTCACTGGTACCACAGGCGAATAATTCAATCCCAGATATCCGGGCCAGAAAGGGGCTGTCTGGGTTGCATCCTTCCTTCCGCCTCCTCCTCTTCTGCTTCCTCCTCTTCTGCTTCTTCCTCTTCCTCCTCCTCCCTTTGTGAGCAGCTTGTCTCCTTTGCTGCCTCTGCTCCATCTCCATGGCATGCTGCAGTCCAAGGAGGACTGCAACTAGAGCCCGCAGGACTGGAAGCAAGTGGTGTTTTCAGAGGCCTTCGTTTAAGAGCCAAAGCCTTGCAAACACCCAGCAGCACTCCCTGCACTCTCCTCACACTTAAAAAACTTTTTAAATGTATTACACTATGCCACTACTCCAATAAAATGTAAAGAAACCAGTACAAAAGCAAAAATCTAAACTTACCTGAAAGTTGCGTGTGTCCATTTAAGAAGCGCTGGTAGCGGGTCCGTCGTACAGTTGCACGCACATTTTGCTGTGCCTGCTTTGGCATTAAAAGGAGTGGCGATGTCCAAAATACCAGATTGTTGGAGTCCGAGTTTCAGACACTGCGACACATTAGGGAGCGAGAGCGTTACCTGGACACTAAGGGGTAAAAATTCACTTGGTTGCACCTCCCGTTAGCGCCTTAAGAGGGCGCTAATGGGGCGCAAAGACGCTAACGCCCGGGCGCAGCGATGTTTGCGCCGCTCGAGAACTTAACTTGAGATTGTGCGGCGGCGCTAAAACTTACCGCTGCGACCACCTGCGCGCACAGATTGTGACGTCATTCCATGGTGCAACGCCCTTGTGGCGCCCCGTAGCGGAAATTGAGTGGCGCCCCCTGCCTTACCGCCTGGCGCTTCCAACGACCAGAAGACTGGAACGCTATCAATCGCTGTGGGGCTGGGGGGGGCGCTATTTAAAGGGGGCCTCTTCCTGTCTTTTATTGTTGGTGGCATTTTTGAACTACGCATTCTGAGAGAGAGAGGGAGAGACTTCGGGAGAGATTCAACGTTGTGTGAAGGAGTTTTGGGTACTGAGCAGCACTTTGCAGGTTCATTTTGATTTGCCATTCCTTGTATCGATTTAGCAGAGACTGTGGGAGCTGCACTCTGAGCTCTTTGCCTGGTACTCTCCATTGTTCTTTCCAGCACATTTGATGTGCAAGTCTCTCCAGGCCGAGATTCAAGGCAGCAATGAACAGGATGTGGATGGAAAGCAAGATTAACCATCCCCTTTAAGAACTGGCCCGTGCCATTGTGTGTGTGTTTCATTGCTGACTGACATTACATGAGCTTCGCCAGCGCTCCGAGTTAGCGCCTCACTGCTCGGCCTTTGCGCCTTAAGAGAGGTGTGCAGCGCCTGCTTTAGCGCTCCACTCACCTCCCGGGGCGGTAAAAGTGAAGTTTCCTGTCAGTGCCGATAATTAGCGCCAGGCGCTAATATTTGCGTCCGGACGATATTTGCGCCCCAAATGGGGCGCGACCTAATTTCTACCCCTAAGTTCCAGGAGGCAGTCACACCCACAATAGTAATTACTTCCAATTTAGCCCATGGTCAGGGACAGGAGGGTGTGACTACAAGCGAGGCAGGTATTGGGATCCAGGAGGTAGTGATGGAGGAGCCTCAGTCCTTGGCCTTGTCTAACCGGTACGAGATTCTTGCTCCCTGTGTGGACGAGGGCAGGGACTGCAGGGAGGATGAGCAATCTGACCACAGCACCGTGGTACAGGGAGCCATTCAAGTGGGGGGAGTAAAAAGAAATGTTGTAGTGATAGGGGATACTATAGTTAGGGGGATAGACACTGTTCTCTGCAGCCGAGATCGTGAGTCCCGAAGGCTGTGTTGCCTGCCCGGTGCCAGGGTTAAGGACATCTCCTCTGGGCTGGAGAGAAACTTGGAGTGGGAGGGGGAGGATCCAGTTGTCATGGTCTACATAGGCACCAATGACATAGGTAGGACAAAGAAAGAAGTTCTGCTGAGAGAGTATGAGTAGCTAGGGGCTAAATTAAAAAGCAGAACCACAAAGGTAATAATCTCTGGATTACTACCTGAGCCACGAGCGAATTTGCATAGGGTAAATAAGATCAGAGAAAAGAACGAGTGGCTCAAAGTCTGGTGTGGGAGAAATGGGTTTCGATTTGTGGGGCACTGGTACCAGTACTGGGATAAGAGGGAGCTGTTCCATTTGGACGGGCTTCACTTGAACCATGCTGGGGCTAGAGTCCTGGCAAATCGAATAACTAGGGCTGTAGAGAGGGCTTTAAACTAAATAGTGGTGGGGAGGATCCAGGTGAGTGGGAATTTAAAAAGTCAATAAGAAATGAGAAAGCAATAGAGCAGGATAGAGACGGAGGAGATAATAACCAGAGTGTGACAGGAAGGGACAGAATGTTTAAAAATAAGTGTGCAACAGAAAATGGGGCCAAAACAAGGACGAATGGTAAAAAGACAAAGTTAAAAGCTCTATATCTGAATGCACGCAGCATTCGTAACAAGATAGATGAGTTGACGGCACAAATAGATACAAATGGGTATGATCTGATCGCCATTACAGAGATGTGGTTGCAAGGTGATCAGGGCTGGGAACTAAATATTCCAGGGTATTTGACAATTTGGAAGGATAGACAGAAAGGAAAGGGAGGTGGAGTGGCTTTGTTGGTAAAGGATGGGATCAGTGCAGTGGTGAGAAGTGATATTGGCTCAGAAGATCAAGATGTAGAATTGGTTTGGGTGGAGATAAAAATAATACAGGGAAAAAGTCTCTGGTGGGCGTAGTCTACAGGCCCCCGAACAATAGCAATACTGTTGGACAGAGTATAAATCAACAAATAATGGAGGCCTGTAAAAAAGGTACGGTAATAATTATGGGTGATTTTAATCTCCATATTGATTGGACAAATCAAATTGGCCATGGTAGCCTTGAGGAGGAGTTCATAGTGTGCATCCGGGATGGTTTCCTAGAACAGTGTGTAATGGAACCAACCAGGGAGCAGGCTATCTTGGATCTGGTACTATGTAATGAGACAGAATTAATAAATGATCTCATAGTAAAGGATCCTCTAGGAAAGAGTGATCATAGCATGGTTGAATTTCAATTTCAGTTGGAGGGTGAGAAAGTTGTATCTCAAACCAGTGTCCTGATCTTAAACAAAGGCAATTACAGTGGCATGAGGGCAGAACTGGCTAAAGTGGACTGGAAAAATAAATTAAAGGGTAAGGCAGTTGAAATGCAGTGGCGCACATTTAAGGAGATATTTCATAACTCTCAACAAAAATATATTCCAGTGAGAAAGAAAGATTTTAAGAGAAGGGAGCACCATCCGTGGCTAACTAAGGAAGTAAAGAATGGTATCAAATTGAAAGCGAAGGCATACAATGTTGCCAAGATTGGTGGGAGACCAGAGGATTGGGAATTTTTTTAAAACCAGCAAAGGCTGACTAAAAAAATAATAAAGAGAAGATTAATTATGAGAGTAAACTGGCAAGAAACATTAAAACAGATAGTCATCTACAGGTATATAAAAAGGAAGAGGGTAGCTAAAGTAAACATTGGTCCCTTAGAGGATGAGACTGGGGAATTAATAATGGGGAACGGGGAAATGGCAGAGACTCTCAACAAATATTTTATATCTGTCTTCATGGTAGAAGACACTAACAACATCCCAATAATGGATAATTAAGGGGCCACAGGGAGGGGGGAGCTAAAAACAATCACTATCACTAAAGAAATAGTAAAATAATGGGACTAAAAGATGACAAGTCCCCTGGACCAGATGGCCTACATCCCAGAGTCTTAAAAGAAGTGGCTGCAGAGATAGTGGATGCATTGGTTGCAATATACCAAAATTCCCTGGACTCTGGAGAGGTCCCAGCGGATTGGAAAACCGCAAATGTAACACCCCTATTTAAGAAAGGAGGGAGACAGAAAGCAGGAAACTATAGACCAGTTAGCCTAACATCTGTCATTGGGAAAATGCTGGAGTCCTTCATTAAGGAAGCAGTAGCAGGGCATTTGGAAAATCATAATGCAGTCAAGCAGAGTCAGCATGGTTTTATGAAAGGGAAATCATGTTTAACAAACTTGCTGGAGTTCTTTGAGGAGGTAACAAGCAGGGTGGACAAAGGTGAACCAGTGGATGTGGTGTATTTAGATTTCCAGAAGGCATTCGATAAGGTGCCACATAAAAGGTTACTGCATAAGATAAGAGCTCACGGAATTGGGGGTAATATATTAGCATGGATAGAGAATTGGCTAACTAACAGAAAGCAGAGAGTCGGGATAAATGGGTCATTTTCCAGTTGGCAAACGGCAACTAGTGGGGTGCCACAGGGATCGGTGCTGGGGCCTCAACTACTTACAATCTATATTAATGACTTGGATGAAGACACCAAGTGTAATGTAGCCAAGTTTGCGGATGATATAAAAGATGGGTGGGAAAGCAAGTTGCACAGAGGACTCAAAGAAACTGCAAAGGGATATAGACAGGCTAAGTGAGTGGGCAAACATTTGGCAGATGGAGTATAATGTGGGAAAGTGTGAGGTTATACACTTAGGCAGGAAAAATAAAAAAGCAAATTATTATTTAAATGGAGAGAGATTACAAAATGCTACAGTTCAGAGGGACCTGTGCATGAAACACAAAAAGTTAGCATGCAGGTACAGCAAGTAATCAAAAAGGCAAATGGAATGTTGGCCTTTATTTCAAAGGGGTTTGAGTATAAAAGCAGGGAAGTCCTGCTACAACTGTACAGGGTATTGGTGAGACCACACCTTGAGTACTGCGTACAGTTTTGGTCTCCTTATTTAAGGAAGGATATACTTGCATTGGAGGCAGTTCAGAGACGATTCACTAGGTTAATTCCAGAGATGAGGGGGTTGACTTATGAGGAAAGGTTGAGCAGGCTGGGCCTGTACTCATTGGAATTTAGAAGAATGAGAGGTGATCTTATTGAAACATATAAGATACTGAGGGGTCACGGCAAGGTAGATGCAGAGAGGATGTTTCCCCTCGTGGGGAAATCTAGAATGCGAGGGCACAGTTTTAGAATAAAGGGTCGCCCTTTTAGAACTGAGACGAGGAGGAATTTCTTCTCTCAGAGGGTCGTAAATCTTTGGAATTCTCTGCCCCAGAGAGCTGTGGAGGCTGGGTCATTAAATACATTTAAGGTGGAGATAGACAAATGTTTGCAAGATAAGGGAGTGAAGGGTTCTGGGGAGCGGGCGGGGAAGTGACTTTGAGCCCAAGATCAGCCATGATCTTATTGAATGGCGGAGCAGGCTCGAGGGGCCAAGTGGCCTATTCCTGCTCCTATTTCTTATGTTCTTATTGTGCATCAATTCAGCGGTGCATGCTGATTGACATCACGATCTGACTAATTTCCATATCTGGAGTGACGCTGCCAACCTGCCCAAAATGGCGGCCGCCGCGTTCTGGGCCGGAAGTGGGCGGAAGCGATGCGGCCATCATTTTTTCATCCAAACCGGCCTTATTGGCCAGCGCAAACGAGCCAAATTTCACGGCCATAGAGCCTTTCATGACCTCAGAATGATCCAAAGTGCTTTACAGCCAATGAAGTACTTTTGAAGTGTAGTCAGATACAACTGTACAAGTTTACTGCATGATGCAACTGCTCCTCTACTGTTCCAAGTACTGAACAGAATTGAGAATCCCAAAATGTCAACACAGTCCTTTGAAAGAAAAAAACGGAAAGAACAGATTTGCATTTATATAGTGCCTTTCCTAATCTCAGGAAGTTCCAAAGTGCTTCTCAGCCAATAATCTGTTTTAATGGTATTGGTTGATGGATACATTTTTGTCAGGACACTGGGAGAACACTCCTGCTCTTCAAATAGAGCTATGGGATCTTTTATGTCCACCTGAGAGGGCCAATGGGGCCTCAGTTTAACATTTCATCTGGAAGATGGCACCTCCAAAATGCAGCAACCCCTAAGTAATGTACTGAAGAAATAAACTGAGCAAAGCTTTGCCGCGGATGCATCTTGTTGTCTTTCAGATGGTTTTATAATGTTGGAGCCACAATTTCTCAGGAAAAAAAGCAAGATTGTTTTTAAATGGGCGCATCGGCAGACCAGAACCAATGTAGCTAGTCACTTTTATTAGAAATATAGCTTCCTTAAGAAAAAAGGTTTTCAATTAAATTCTACAGCATTAGATGAAGAAAGAATCAATATACCCTATTTTGTTTTTCTTAAAAAACATAATTTGAAAAACTGATTAATATAGGATATGCAACAATCCATCGTTAGTGGAAATTCAGCTGTAACTATTGTTTTTTCTATTCTACTAGTAGTACGGATATTATGGCACTCATCCAAATGACCATTGTCCCTGAAGAGCCATTTACATAATATATAGCACTGCTCCAGCATTGGCAGCTGGCACCAACACATCATATATTACTACAAAAAATCCATTAAAATGCCTACCAGAATAACCAATGGGGGAATTCTCTAAATATGACAAGGTTGGCATTTTATTTAATCTTGTGCACTAATGGGCAATAGTTCACTGACAATAAATTGCATTGTTCCAGATAATAATATATAAAAAGATTTAAACTTGGTAGATTTAATGAAACACATTATAGACTGCCAAGATTCTAATGGTACTTTTGAGTAATCTTGCTCAAGCTAGCTGACAGCTTAGAATGCTGGTTCTGGATAGCTAGCTGTATCAGAAATTGCATTCTGGAAGACCTCATGCCAAGCATGCCTCACCTTCTTTGCACTCCAGTGCCATTGACAAGCTGTAAAAAATTGACACATGAGGATGATGTTGATTAGTATCAACTTCAATATCTGGGGTGTTTATTTCCCCCAAGTTTTCTTCCCATTTCTTACTTACTCTCCCAAAGGTACTGGCTCATGCCAGGGCATCACTGATGGGCACCAGCAGATTGCCAATACTTAAACCACGTGACAATTCTTCATGTGCGAACCCAGACTTAAGTGTTAGCAAATTGCTCAAATGTGAGCAACAATCACAGCTAAGCCCAATTTTATCTTCATTCAATGTCTAGACATGCATGCTTTCCAATGCGGATAACTGGATATCAATCAGAAATTATTCTACTGTCCAGCCCAGAGGCACAGAAACTAACTGTAATGCCCCCACTCCCCCACTGATACTACTGCAGCTGAGATCAGTTTAAGCTAAGGATTAAATTTAGCCATTTTCAGGTCTACAGTGCTCAATATCACACCATGCAGTGCATTAACCAACCCAGTTACTGGGGACCTCTTTTAATATCTAGTAGAAGAAGTATTGAGAAAAAACAAATATAATTTTTCCCACAATGACATCGGCCCATAATTTGCAGTCAGCAGCGAAGCGAAGGCGCTCGCCGCTGACCTCGAAGAAAGCTGCCCACAGACATCTTGCGATCTCTGTGGCGAGAACTTTACCTTTCTCGACGTGCAATTGATTGTGGTGCTGTGTAATGGGAATCCCCAGTGTAGAGCTGCAGTGATGTCATCAAGCTGTCTAAGCTGCCAATCACATTGAAGAATTCTCACAGACAGCAAACCGGGGAATAAAATAGCACTGATTATCTGCACATTTTTTTAAATGCTACAGAGAGTGAAATAAAGATTGGGACATACACATGGGTATAAGGTAGAAGCTGAAATATCATGAACAAACTTTAAAAAAAAATATATTTTTTAATTTTTTTTAATTTTTATCGTAATGGAGAAATTTGATACTTCACAAATATAAATATTAGTTTTTCGGGGTCGGAACAGTTATTTAGCATTCACTATGCTGTTAAAACCCCAGTAACACCTATTCCAACAAGGCTTAACATTTAACGGGGTATTTAACAGTGATATTAGCATGGAAAGGTTCAAGTTTTCATCAGTTCCACTGATTTCGCTAATTTCACGGATTGCCGGCTATGGGGGGGTGGGGGGGGGGGCTCCATAGTGCAGCCTGCGTCGGAGCAGTGAATGACTGACCACAACTTCAGGATTTCTGCGTTTAGATGCGCATGTGCTAAATCCTGACGTTACGGTCAGGTTCAGAGGGGTAATGATGGCAAAAGCTGACAGCTCGCCGTCATTACCCACCGTAAAATCTGGGCCATCATGTACAAGTCACACATGATTTGCTGTATTCCTCCTCCCTTCGGCCTCCACTATTGGCCTCATACTCTGGAATTCCCTCGCTAAACTGCTGTGCCTCTTAAACTCCATCTCCTCCTTTAAGGCACTCCTTAGAAACCACCACTTTGACCAAGCTTTTTGTCACCTCTCCTAATATCTCCTTGTTTGGCTCAGTGTCCATTTTTTTTAATGACACCTCTAGGAAGCGCTTTAGAACATTTTCCTACATAAATGCAAGTTGTTGTGTTGTGTGATTGTAAATAAATAAATAAATAAATAAAGTTTCATGAAGATAATTCTCCTTTATATATTTGCTTCTATTGAGCACACCAGAGACATGAAAGCTGTAAGCCTCTGTTGATCCAAGTCATGACAACCAAAATCAGGTAATATCAAAAAGTGCTGTTGTTAATTGAAAAATTAAACTCAGAAAGGAACAGTAATATAAGAGACTCCAGTCATTCCATTCGACGCTGATAAGTTGCTTAATCACACAAAGCCAGGCAACGTCATAAATAATCTGTCCCCTACATATGTATTTATGTGAATAGTTCAGGGTACAATTGCTAAAATTGTACTTTATAAGCCCTGTAGGTTTCTTATGTAAAAACGTAATCCCACATTTCTTTTCTCAATGACAATCCCGCAATTTGGGATCAATGCTGCCTTTGATGTTTAGAACATTGTGACATTCAAAAATGAGGTGCGACTGTTGACCATTGAGTTCCCCAGATGCCTGGCTCCCAGTAGTTAAGTTGAAGGTGATAAATGTCATGTGTCTCAAAGCAAAATGATACAAAGTCTTACTTCATTACATAACCCTGACAAGCACATTGCCTTGGTATGTGTTAATATCCATTGACAAGTGATGCAAGCTTTAAAATATCAATGAGCTATAAAGTAAATCACTGGTCAGCAATGAGTGTCCGTCATTGAAAGCAGCAACATTCCATCACAATCAATGATATTCATGTTGCAGTGGATAGATATAAGTGAACAGTCTGTCACTACTGGATCAGTCTATTCCTGTATTTTTATTAGTATCACCAAGTATGAGGCTGCTACAGCTGTTTAATTACAGATATTGTATAAAACTTTACATGAAACTGTCAAGATGTGCATCAATATCGTAACAGTGCAGCACGCGAGTGTCATGTGTGCAAAGAATTTGGAAACCTTGAGGTCAGATCTCAAGCAGTCTCAAAACAGGAAGTACATCTGTGATCCTTTCATTGGCACTATGGTACCAGTACTGGTACATACAACACCTGTGCTGTGACAGATATTTGCAACTTTTGCTAAAACGTATTAAATCTCAACATGTGGCTACAGTTGCCCACATAGCAAGGTATTTCAATCTCAAGTGATGAATACGGGAAGGAGGGGGAAGATGCTAAATACAGACCAGGCACCTCCCCACGATGATCAACAGAAAAGATTAGGTCAAGTCCTCCATCCTAGGATTCTTTGACCAACTTTGTCTCCTAGCACCTGGTTACAGTACAGAACTGGCAGTGGCCTGGGAGCAGGTTACCAGCCTGTCCTCTTGTCTGGGCAATGGTGCGTAGTACCCAGGAGGCACCGATGAGAGGGAAAGATTACATTAAAAAAGGCAGATTCGTAAGTGAAACATCATTATCGCAAACTCATGACAATCAGCCTTCTTATCAATCAGCTCTTATTAGTGATCCTTCTTATTAGGGTTACAGCCCCTCAACCAGCTAAAATGGGGACAGTCTCTATTATAGCAGAAGGCTGTATAACAAGAGAAAAGAAAGACATTGAAAATATACACCCGGTCTGTCAGCATCTGAAGATTTATTGCGATAAAGGGGCTTTGCTTCCTTTCCTTTTTCAGTTCTGATGAAGGGACTCTCTCTGTTAACTCACCATTTCTCTAGAGACACTAATAGACATGCTGTGTACTTCAGCATTTTCTGTTTTGACTTTAAAACTTGCTCCACTGTATTTCACTCTTTTTTAGAATTTGATTTTTTTTAAAGTAATAGTTTACTAATAGTAGCTTCCCAAATCATAGCAAAGAATACACTAGACAGTGGAAAAAAATCATAGATAGATGAGTTTGTTTAGGATTTTTTCATTTCTTTGCCCCCTACATCAGGGAAACATAGTGCTGAGCAATGTTCCAAAGCCATAGGAATCCATTAGTCTGACTCCAGTGCAAATCTAACTTCAAAAGTGCTTTTCTGGCCACTTTTTGTGCCAAGAAAACAGATAAATAAGTGAGTTTGGCTTGCCACACACTTCATTTATAATACAGTCCTCCAGAGACACAGAAAAAGATTTAAAAAAAAGATTTCATAGCATTTTTGGCCCAGAAATAAAAACATGCACTGAATTTTCAATCACCAATCTGTGTAAGACATACTTAAAAATTTACAACTTTTTCCCCATTAACTGTTTTTACACATGATCTTAATGGATGAGCAGCAGATAAGGCCTACGTTTCTGCCTGCTCTTCTTGTTTACAGATAAAGGTAGGCTACCCAGTAGACCAGGTTAAACAAACCAAAGGCTGTGGGGAAGAAGATACGGGCATACGAGTCAATTTTGGTGACACGGATGTGTAGCCTCCCCTGCCTCCACGCTCCCGTACGGCACTCATCGAAACAGCAGAAGAAACTGGTGCAGTCCTTGCCATCCAGACACTCGTATCCATACTCTTCGTCCCGCTCTTGCAGGTGTGAGGCATTGTTCATCTGGACAGCAGCTGATCTAGGGCGGATATCAACAGTAGGCGCCTATAATCATTCCAAGAAAGAAAAACTTCAATTAGGGGTTGTGATGAAAAAAATTGTATAATCAAAAAAAGAATTGTGCATCTCTTTGCTCTTCTAAGATGGAGAATGTCGTTGCTAAGGAAGTTGCCCAGTGCCAGTATCGAGCATTCTTACATCATGTGTAGTTTAGGTTAGACATGGGATAAAACTTCCTCTATTGTACCCAGCAATTTGCCTTGACCCCAGACTTTGAAGAAAACACATCACTGCACCTTGTGTAGGATTAATGTCAAATTAATGCAAGAATATGGGATACTTTGCAAGGCTAAGCTGTGCACACATATCCACTAGGAACAAGATTTCACTTTGTGCCCTTACAGAGAGAGAGGACGTACATCCTTTCAGTCTGGGCGTATTGAGGCAATGCTGTATTATTGGAGGTGCCGGGTGCTGTCTTTTCAATGGGAAACCCTCTGGGCTAAATTCAAGTATTAAATATTGTCACTTGATAAACTTGTGATGATTACACCCAGTGATTAGACAGCAAATTTTAAATTGTACACCCTCCTTCCAAATGCTGACACTAGCCACCCCCCCCCCCAATCACCGCTAAGTAGTCATACATGAACTTTGCCAATCAAAAGTTATACCCTTTTAACTCAATTTATATGAGGTTGGTAACTACAATATTTTGAATCATACATTCTGGGTGATAGTAACAGAGGGCAGTTTTGTCCATAGGCTGAAAATGGGCCTGAAAATTGTAAACCCAATTAATATGAAATCATAGACCGAGTTTATTGCAGATTTGCTTGAACAATAAATTTGTGCAGTAATGCTGATCTCTGCTTAAATTTACCAGATCTTTATCACTAGTCTTAAAAGAGATGAATTAACTTTCTATGTTTGGCCTGTTAAAGAGAAAAATACTACAACATGCAGAAAAAATGTCACATATATCACTTAGTCTATGGGACTCAGTTTAATAACCTCACCCAATGGTTGGGTAAGATGGCAGGTGGGGGTTTGAGCTGCATTCTTGACATGTTTCCGCCTTCCAGCATCTTATCTTACCTGAAATCAGGCATGAGAAGGCCGCCTGCTCCAGAGAAGGGGTCTAATTTAAATGGCGAAGTCATATCCTGATGACATTATCGGGACTAGCATGCCATTTTAACCGCGTGTCGACTAAGGGCCACACAATCTCAGACCCGCCAACTAGACTGGAATGCCATGCTAATAGTCGTCAAAGTCACCACAGCCATGAATTTTTATGCCACTGTCTGCAACAGGGGACATCAGTTGCATCCCCCAGTCTGCAGTTCATAGCTGCATTAAGCAGGTGACTGATGCCCTCTTTGCCAGGGCCAAGCAGTTCATCGCCTTCAACAGTCAACAGGAGAAAGCTCTTACGATAGCAAAATACTGCGGATGCTGGAAATCCGAAATAACAACAGAAAACGCTGGAAAAACTCAGCAGGCCAGACAACATCCGTGGAGAGAGAAAGAGAGTTAACGTTTCAGGTCGAAACCCTTCGTCGGAACTGAAAGAGCAGGAAATAAACAGATAAAAATGCAAGGGGGAGGCTGGGGGGAGGAATAAAAGAACAAAAGGGATGGTCTTTAGTAAGTAGAGACAACAGGAGAAAGCTCTTGCCTTTGTAGCAGTACCTGGCTTCCCTTGCGTGCAGGGCGTGATTGACTGAGTACCCATAGACTAAGTGACACTGAAGTCAATGGAAAAGGAAGTCGAGTAGTGTGTAAAATGGACTACCCATTCACTATCACCTATTTTGCCCTACTGTCCAAGATGAATTTCACCCCGGCTTAATTACCACCACCCCCCCCCCATATGTCCCAATGCCTTTAGGACCATAGGACTGTGTAATAATAATTCACAGTACAAGTACTATTCGTCACAATGCATGTAACAGTGAGGAGAAAGTTGCTCTCACATTTCTAACACGTCCATGTTTCTACCAGCCCTAAGGCATATAACTTGTGTGGTGTTAGTTTGTAGTGGACAGATTGTGGTATAATAGAAGTGATTCTGCAATCCTGTGCACCTAGTGGGGAAGACACGCTTGCAGGAGTGTAGGTTGGCGATAGGGCTGTAACATCGCCTTGATTCTCCAACCTAATCTACTTATGAACACAACTTCCCGCTGGGAGTAAATCACCCCGAATAAGCCTTATTAAGAATCTTAAATAACATGCAATTACATTTGAAATAAAATATTAGGTTCTGACCCTTTCCAAGTGGGTTTCAATCACACTTTGCAGTAATACTGGAATTTCATACAAATGTATTCATTATATCACACAGCCCAAGTAAAAAGGTTTTTCTATGCCAATAAATGTCCTTTTAGGAAAGTTTTTATCTATAAAAAGGATTGCTTGTTTCAGACATTATTAATAATCAGATAAAAGCTGAAGGTATCAGATTATTTCTGTCTAAAGTTACAATTGAGTGCAATTAGTAATATGAGATCAACTGAGATGAGAAAAGACGATAATTTCCATTATCCATAGGAAGGGTAAGAGTTCAAGATGTTTTGGGAGTTATAGATCGATCTGACCTGATTGATAGTTGTGGTCAGAGGTTCTGGCAAATCAGTTGGAAAAAGCAAATCCATCATTGGGACAGACCAAGTGGAGAAATATTCAATAGAAACAGAAGATCCAGAATGTTTATTTTCAGGAGTCCACTCACTGAACTAAGATGAGTGGCCAGTATTTTACGTATATTTCAAGAGAATTTGCATTTAATTATTCTAAGTTGTTTCTGATATTCTCCCAAGGATTAAGATCTGTACAAAAAGGATACTATTCTTTTTTTCTTTATTGTGGATTAAGAAGCTAGAAAGAATCTCCTTTATTAGTTTCCCCTGCCTTAAAACCACTTTGACATGAAGACAATTACTATAATACAGTTTTACCAAGTATTACTCATTTATACATGCTTGTCAAGGAGGTGATGAGCAGAAAATAAGTGTCCTTAAAGCAAGCAGTCAGAGGTGATGTATTGTTTTTGTACTTTTATTACAGACTAGAATTCCTATCTGCGAAGGTTAAGGCACAACATAATACAAAAGGAAAACACTTAGAAGATGGCACTAGCATCTGCTTCCATCACCCCCTCAAACTGTCCAGGCCCAACAATTTCACAATGGCCCAGAAATTGATCTCGCTCTGTTCCCGCGGGGTAAGGCTTCCCCGCGATCTCTCACCTCGCTTGTGCTTTTTCAGATCCAGCTCGCACGAACTTGATGTTCCAGACATCAGCTGGGCAGTGCTTGCGTATCCCAGCGGCGTAGTGAATTCGTGCGAGCTGTGGGATCACGTGACTCAGTTAGAGCCAATGGCAGCACACCATCTTCCATTCATAAGTTTCACATACGTGCTGTGAAATCTATGAATCTTACACCCCCCCAAAATAACAGCTAAACCTCAATTAAATTAAAAAAAAAACCATCACATTAATAAAATAAGTATAGTTAAATAAATTAACCATTTTAAATAAAAAATTAAATTTTTGAAAAAATTTAAAATCTTTTAAAAAGTTATAAAAATAAACTTACCTGTCTTTAAAGTCTCTAAAAAAGATATACCTGTTAAAAAAAATTCAAAAAAATACTTAATTCACTACTTACCTTGTTAAAAGTGGGTCTTACTCCTCCTTTTTCCATTTCCAAAATCTTCCGTACTTACCTGCGCGTCCAAAGCATGAAGTGCACAGCGTGTGCGCAGCCTGTAGCGCGCACGCGATGCACCGAGGAACCGCCCCCTTTTCAAAAGAGCAATTGCCGGTTTTCAGCGCATGCACAGGGCATGCAGAAAACCGGCAATTGGAGTGGGAATACGCGAGAGTACGCAGTGCGTACTCTCGCGTCGCGGGATCAATTTTCGGCCCATTAGCTTCTTCTTCTAATCATGTTTGCACATTCATCTCCTAGACATTAAAATACAAGCTTTTATGACATCTCCTACCAGGTTCTAAAAATGTTTGATGGGGCATTGACTCTCACCTTGATTTCTTCTCAGGCCTGTATCAGATTAGCCTCGAAATCAGAAGATTGTGGGCTCAAACCCAGTTCCAATACTTGAATGTGTAATCTGGGCTGTCATTAAAATGAGATGTTAAACCGAGACCCTGTCTTAGTTCTGGTGATTCAGGTGGATGTTAAAGATCCCATGATACTATTCAAAAAAAGGCAGGGTGCTTTCCCACTGTTCTGGCCAACATTTCTGCCTCGACAACCACCAAAAAAAATTATTTAATTTGTCTCATTGCTGTTTATGAGATCTTACTGTGTTCAATGGCTGCTGTATTTACCTACAAAAATTTAAATGATTTGAAACAACAGCTTACATTTATATAGTGTACTTAACATCGAAAAACATCCCAGAGCTTCCTTGGTGGTAATGAGCACTCGTGAAAATAAACATTCTGGATCTTCTGTTTTCTGTTGAATATTTCTCCACTTGGTCTGCCCCAATGATGGATTTAGGTGGCTGAAAGCACAGCCACCAATAGTGGAGTAAAAGGAGGATGGAGACACAGTCAGTGGAATAAGAGAGTTCAAGGGAATTGTAAGGTTGGAGGAGGTAACAAATATGGAGAGGATAGAGGCCATGATTGGATTTGGACAAGCTGAAGTTTATGGTGGGTGAAGTATTGGATGGCAGCTAGGAGAGCATTGGAGTAATCAAATCTTCTGGTGACAAAGGCATGAATAAAGGTTTTAGCGGCAGGTGGACTGAGTTCAGGGAGGAATGGCACAATGATATGGAGGTGGAAGTAGGTATTTTTTGTGATGTAGAGCATATAAGGTCAGAAACTCAGCTTGGGCTAAAACAGGGTGGTGAGGTTGCAAACCGTCTGGTTCAGCCTAAGTTATCAGCCAGGAATGGAATTGGTGAAAGGATATGGACTTTGTGGTGGTGCTGAAGACATGGTTTTGTTCCCGTTGTTTAGCTAGAGGAAATTAGTCTGATAGCTCAAAGGTAGAGAAGGGGATGAGAGAGGTGATGGTGAGGTAGAGCTGCGTGTCATCAGTGGACGTATGAAAGCTGACTCCCATGTCTGCAGATGATATTGCCAAGGGGCAGCATGTAAATGAGGAGGAAGTCAAGGATGAATTTTTAGGGGATTCCCAATTTCACAGTGCAGGAGCGGGAAGAGAACACAATTCCTAGAGATGCTCTAGTGATAATCGGTTAGGAACCAAGCAAAGGCAGTCCCACTGAGCTGGACAGTGGAGGAGAAGCATTCGAGGAGGACAGTGTTGGCAACTGTGTTGAAGGCTGCAGTGAGGACAAGGAAGGATAAGTCACAAAGTTCATCCTGAGACATGTGATAAGGTGCTCTACAAATACATATTTTCTATTTTTAGGAGCTGGAAAGTTGCTGCCTGAACCAAAAACAATGGTCCTTCCAATCGTCACCTGCTGGACAAGATCAAGAGTTTTTTGTCAATAAAATATGACTTTCTAGTAGATGTCGTGATATGGCTATGAAGTTTCCAATCAGCCCATTTTGAATGAGTGATGAGTTCAATTTTTATAGCAGGTCAAGAGGTTTATTTCCTACTTGTTAAGCTGCTAAACTGTGGCAATCACAAGTCTGTTGTGTAAGGTTCTCTAAACTTCACAAAGAATAACCTTCATGGGGCAGCTTAGAAGAAATGTGTTCATACATCGTTTGCTATTTGTGACCAATTCTTAAGATCAAAGACCCTAACAGATAAAATCTGCCCAAATCCCTTTATCTAACACAGGATCCATTCAAGACACTAAACATCCAAAATCTTAATATTCACTTTTGATTATTGGCCTCTAGCTTTTTTTTTTGTTTTTCTAGTCAGAATGTAGTAAGTAACTTCAACTGCCTGTGGGCAATTTTCAGCAGAGTGTTCAGGCGCTAAAGATCCTCCAAAGTGACCAAGATGGGGTCTTGAGCTGAAACGACATAAGCCTGCATTTAGCGCAAGACGCTATCTTGGTAAAGGAGTTGAAGCTTGCGCTATGAATGGCAGCCCGGAGGCTCGTTAAGGGGCTGATTGCCACTTAAAATGCCTGCTAGCGCTCATTAAAGAGGCTGCATGGCATTTTGGTGGCTAAGGCTTGTCCTCAAGCCCTCTTCTAACAGCGACCAGCTGTTTGAGAGTAAATACTGCGTTGATGTCGATTTCAAGCGCTACTTAAAGGGATACTCACCTTTTCAAGTTCACTTGCTGCTGGAGCTGTGAAGAGGACCTCTTAAACACATTGGGAGACTTTCTGGGACTCTTTTTCACGACTTCACCAACACTCTAGCAACATTTATTTCGGAAATTCTCTGAGGACTTCACCTAAAAAGAGTGCTACTCCACCTTACTGGACTCCTTACTGTCGGAGGTGCCATCTTTCGGATGAGACGTTAAACCGAGGCCCCATCTGCTCTCTCAGGTGGACATAAAAGATCCCATGGCAGTATTTTGAAGAAGAGCAGGGGAGTTATCCCTGGTGTCCTGGCCAATATTTATCCCTCAACCAACATAACAAAAACAGATTATCTGGTCATTATCACATTGCTGTTTGTGGCACAAATTGGCTGCCGTGTTTCCCACATTACAACAGTGACTCCACTTCAAAAAGTACTTCATTGGCTGTGAAGCGCTTTGAGACGTCCGGTTGTCGTGAAAGGTGCTATATAAATGCAAGTCTTTCTTTCTTTTTTCCTATAGGGAGTGCTTGGTCATGGGCATCTTGCTCGGGATCCCCCTTGGTCTGGATGAGGAGTGGGAGGAGGACATGAGGCCAGACAGAGCAGCACCAGCTGCTGCAGGAGAGAGGGACAGGAGGGCAAGGAGGGCAAAGTGGCGTCCTTCCCCCACTGCGGGTACAGGACATCCCTCCTCCTCTGGACCTCCTCCACCAGGATTTCCAGTGCCATGTCTGAGAACCTGTGCGCCCTCTCACTCGGTCCCTGAGCCATCCTGCAATGTGCCGCTGTGTGCCAGCTAGAGCACTCCACACCTTCCGTGGAAGTGGGTGTGAGGAGCCCACATATACCACTCCACGAAAATCGTGTCTAATCAGCACTTGTGTGCTAAACTTGCAGATGTCTGGTTTAGCACTTCCAGGCAAGTTCAAATTATGGTAATCAGCAGTTAGGACCAAAATTGTGCGCTAAATCCAGAATTTCAAACAGGTGTGTCTTATTAGCACAGCACTCATTTAGTGTCTGTTTTCACCCTTTGGCTAGAATAACCCCCCTGCTGTCTCTTGCTCACAAAAGAGATGGAGCGATCTTAGTAAAAACATAGAGGTAGATTTTTGATTAGCCACCAAGGCTTAAAAATGGCATTGAAGATCAGTCTCCTGTTACATGAAACTGGACGATTTCCTCTGTGGAAATGAAAATCGTCCGGTTTCTATAATGGGCTGCCAATTCACAATGCCAGTTCTTTGCCCATGCGGCAATTTAAAAATCTACTCTATAGATTTTCTTCTTGTTTTAAATGTAATGAAAATCGGGTGGGTTATATAAAGGGTGAGGGGTCCGTTCCAGCAGATTAACATCCAGGCGGTGAAAGCAAAAATCTACCTCATTATATTCAAAGATATCATCAATTGCTCCTTCCATAGCCTCTAGAAGAGGTGCATCATAGAGATTTGTTAATGTGTCATGTCTCTCAAAATCCAAGATCTTGGCATAATGGTACAGTTAAAAGACTGAGATAGTGAACTTGATTGTTTCTGTGAAGTGAATGATTTAAATGATGTGATTAAATGATTCAGAGTACAAAGAGAACATTAGAAATTATGGAATGATAAAAGTCATTCGGCCCACTGAGGTATATGAAGTTAAAGAAAAAATCCTTTAAATGGCTGTTATTGGTTTATAATAATTTAATTAAAAATTTCTTTAAGTTAATAAATGGACGCAAATATACCCCCGAGCTCTCTTCCCGACAGATTCTTTACTATTGTATCATGATGGACCATCACTAATTTATTTAATTTGCTGATTGAGGCAAACAACACTGATAGGATTTCCCAAATGACAAAATTCTGTCAATTCTCTCTGAATTCTGAAAGCAATAAATTCCAGGCTTTCGAACTAACATTCAACCCTAATCCACTGCATTCCACAAATGCCAATCTTATGGTTAGAATGGGACTGAGTCAGAGGGCATCTGAAACTCTATGATGATATTTTTCTCTATAATCTTTAATCTAATTCATAATAATTTGCCCAGCTTCTTTATAAAAGAGCTAATTGACTTATTAACCAGTTTTGATATGAGTCTATTCCATACGCTTTATGATTGCAGGCATTGGATTGTAATCTCTGATGCAAATAGCTTTGCTCCTTAAAGAATATAATGATTAGTCCTTCAAGTTCCACTGTTAACATGAAGTGAAATTACAATGGAAATGTTAGTTTGTTCTATCACATGCTTACTGAATGGGGACACAAAAAGTGATGCCTGCCACTTTGCCTGACTAATGAAGACATGGGATTTCCTGCGGTCAAAGCATTTTATATATTTAAATTCTTTCAGGCAAGTTCCTAGCCCACATTTGGCCTGATGCTAAGAGCTAGGAGCTCACCAGAGGAGGGGTGGGTATTTTCACAGCAGCAGCCCTTTAAGAGCTGCTGGTAGATGCAAAAGGATAGGGACATTTAAATGTAAGTGGCTGCATATAGGGACAAAAATGTTGTTAATGTTTTAAAGGCTGTAAATATTTGGAATATATACTGTGATCTTTCCAAAGGCTCTTGGCAAAACTCAGTAGCTGGCTAACCATCCAAATTGTTTTTGCCCACCCAAATTTCCCTGGCAGTAGAAATGCACTAGGCAGAAAATCAACCTGAGGATTTCTTCATAATCTCACTATATCTGTTAAAAATAAAACATTCCAAAAATTGAAGGAGTACAGTCTTTTCACCATGCTTAACATGGAGAATATATTAGATTCATTTTTATTATTATGGTGCTCCACTTTAGAACAATTTTCAGAGAACATTTTAATTTGAAATGAAATGTACTGAGACAGGCTTGAAAACTGTAGTCGTTATGTCTTCCTGTTTTACATAATTCTAATTATTTAATTTAAAATGATTCTCAAGCTCATTATTTTGATTTTAGGCTAGTTTAATTGCTCATACCTACCAGCTAAAGGCGGAATGGAAACAATTGCAAAATTATGTGAAAATTGCAGAATTAAAATGACCTGGTACGTCATTACTGGACTATTATTATCATTGCCTTTTCCAGTTCTGATGAAGGGTCCCAGACCTGAAACGTTAACTCTGTTTCTCTCTCCACGGATGCTGCCTGGCCTGCTGAGTGCTTCCAGCATTTTCTGTTGTTACCCCCATAAAATCCATCTGTTACTCATCCTTCACGGATCCTTTGCCTTTATAGGCAGCCTGTCTGAAGTGTAATTTCTTTTACTTTTTATCCCATCTTTCCAATCCCAATATCCTTCTCCATTGAGACATAAAGAATTAAAACCTGGCTATTAGTTATTAATGACATGGTTATATCTGGGTGTTGGTGCCAGTCCTGGTGCACAGCTGAACTGCAGGATGCATAAAAGGCTCAACAGGAGGTTAAAAGATAAACCAAGCTGTCCTGTCTGAAGCTGCTGCTATTACAAGTTATTCCTACATTACAACAAGTGACTACACTTCAAAAGTACTTCATTGGTTGTAAAGCGCTTTGGTATCAGCTGTTCTCACTATGAGTCCTGTTTCTGATTTTGCAAATCCATCTATTACAAAGTATTTACAGCACAGAAACAGAATTCGGCCCAACCGGTCCATGCTGGTGTTTATGCTCCATATGAGCCTAAGCCCACATATAACAACACACATGGATGCACACAGATACTGGTATGTACAGTGTACACCTTTAACTGCTCGCTCATTTTTTTGTCCCTTCTCTGCCCACAGTATTGAGAAACAGTACACAATTTGTGCCAAAGACATATTTTCCCATATCTAGTTTATATCTTCTTCAAAGTGCAACTTTTTTTCCAGTTCACTGAGTGTGCACTTTTAAAATTGTATTGCACATTGAGGTACCCAGAAGTGGCTGATTTTAATGGAGAGCTAGCTATCGGACTGAATTAACAATCACTCTCAGATAATGGGGACTACTTGACGTCAAGAGATAATTTTCTAGTGGCAAGAACATGGAATGGGTGGCCTTAAGGAATGCGGATGTATATTGTAGCACCATTCTTATCATTTCCTTTCTATGGGTGGGAGCTGTTATATGATCTCAATAGTATTAATTTAGAACTCTGAAACTAGAGTCCCAATTTTAACTCAACCCGTCCAGAGGGGACAGGTCGCATGAGCAGTTAAAATCGTGGAAATCAACTTATCGGCCCATTCCCGCCAGAAACTCGCCAACCACCATTTTGACACTGGAGCTGAGTGAGGTTGGAAATGCATCCATCGGAAAGAGATGGTTGCCTCATGAATACATTCAAACAGGGCTCCGATGATGTCATATGGACTCCGACGTGATGTTCACTGGTGGGTCAGAAGTCATATCCACCATTCAAAGTGCCAACCATTGAGTAAAACCTTGCGGCATTGCTTTGCAATGACCACAAGAGATAACATATTATATTCACACAGGGAGAGGGAGAGAAAGTGGTAAAGAGAGATAGAAGGACTGTCAGCTGCAGTGATAGACACCAAACCACAAAGATACACAGAGAGGTAGGAAAAACACATGCAGGATTATAGAGGAGAAGAACAAAGTTGCATTGATGTGGCACCTTACATGTTCAGACATTCCCAGATGGCTCTGCTTGGGTTTGTGAACATGTCGCATGGGTAATAGAAGGTTTGGGCAGTCTGTCCTGTTCTGTCAGCTATTAAAAGTGCACAGTATAGGGACACATCATGAGCAGAAAGAGGGAAAACTAATCAAATAACCTCCAAATATATTGACCCCCTGTTCAAAGGCGAAGGTGCATTTTCCTTGTCATATTAGCAACATCAACTCATCGGTGACTACTTTCACAGAAATAGACCATGGCCGCGATTTTGCCAGCCGAGGCGGGATCGCAGTGGGAGAAGTCGTTGGCGGGTCCCGGTCCCAGCTCCAGCCGCTCTGTGAAAAGGATTTTACGTAGATTGGGCTTGTTAAGCCCACCCTGCGAGTTTTCCGTCCAATTAAAAGGAAGCGGGTCTGTTGACGTCATTTGATGACGCGTCATCAGCCGGTTTCCTCAAAGGGACCATGGCCACATTCATTTTGACAGTTGTGCTGTCAGTGTTCTACAGCATTGAGGTGCTGCAAACACTGACAATCACTGCATAAAGGTGCACGGCTGCACCCAGGCTCTCGCATGACTCCCTCCATATGCTTATGGAGGGAGTCACAGCACGCAGGGAGGTTCTCTTCCGTTCCAAGGGTGGACGAGACCACCCAGGACACCAACACAGCCTGGTTGCACATTGCACAGAGGCACAAGCAGGGATGTGGTCAGGAGGACCAGGCTGCAGTGGCGCAAACCTTTCAATGATCTCAGTAGATCACAAAACGTTACTGCAAAGCCACACTCAACCTCATCCTGCTGTGCCACTCATCACATCCCCATCACTCTTCCTTCCCTACAGAACTCCTGCAAATCCTTATTCACACCAACTTACCTTGCACCTCCACCCATCCCTCTCTATCTACATTATCACTTCCCCATCTCACTAGCCACCCCTCACACTCACCTCATCCTAGTCCAATCATACCAACTAACAAGACACAAGGGTAGGCACTTGTGTGTTTCAGCCAATGTTCATGTAAAGTTTCTGTTAATGTGTTGTCAAACATTGAAATCTTTATTTTCAACACTTTGCCATATTGGACAGATCTGTGCGCACCTTTGGAAGACTCTTAGTGAGTTCCAGTGAATGGTGAGACATAACATCGCTGGCCCCCCCCCCCCCGCCCCCAGTGGTGATGAGTGTGAAAGGAGTGGCTTGGACATTGTAGGGATACTTTATGGTGCTGGTGTGGGGTGGTGTCAACCTGGCGCATCATGTGGCAGCCAGGGTGTACAGCATCAAGTGAAGTAAATCTGTCCATGGTGAGGCTATCCCTGGCCTCCCGGTCAGCAATGTGGTCGGGTGCTGATGCCCTGTGTCTGTGCAGCATTAGGTGATTGCGGAAAAGGTTGGTGTTGTTGGTGATGTTGGTGTCGCTGGTAATGTTGGTGTTGGGACTGATAGTGGAGGGATTCTGATGACCAAGGTGAGATTTTTTCAAGGGCACTGGTGTTGCTGGAATAGATGGCAGCTGAAGTTGAGATGACAGAAGCGATCTGTCAATGGTGAGAGAGCTTGCTCCAAGGAGGTGACAGTGGATAGAGAGTTTACTCCAAACACTTCCAAACTACATACAGCTCAAAAGTGTCTTCCAAATCCTGAAGGCTCAAGCTTCTGACATTGGAAAGTGAGCAGCTGTGAAATGGTAGCTTTTATACCACTTTCGCAGCTGTCACCTATTCACAACAATGGAGAGTCATAGAGAACCCTACCTACTTACCTGACGTGATCCCCGAGCAGCGATAACCTCCTGAAAAAGTTGGCAAAATAGAAATAGGCTAGCCAAATACTTCTTAACCATTTTAATTGCCTCCGCCGTCGCTTGGTGTTGGGTCTGTTCAGCGATGACAGACCCGACACTTAGGAAACTTACATGGAGGTGGGTTCAGGGCGGGCCCCCAACACGCTGTCAATCATTTTGATTTTGACAGCGGACCCGCCTCCGTACCCACCCTCTGAGCGCCAGCAAAATCGCGACCCATATCTCTGACAAAAAAAGAAAGACATACATTCAAACAACAAACATTGTTATAGAAATAAGCATACATTCTAAAATTAAATAAATATATTTATTTTTTTGTAAAAATAAGCATAAAGTACCTTTGACGAAAACATCCGAAGAAGCTTTTTTTAAAACAAAACAGAATAAAAATATTTAATGAAAGCTTAAAGGGACATACTATGAACATAATGCAAATTTTATCTTGAATTACAGTAGTAGGAAGTGCAGATCCAACTCAAAAGAATCAACAAGTAGTAAGAAACTTATTGTGGAACAGACAACTTAGATTAAATTTGAACAACCTGGTGCATTCATTGATGGGCTACATTGCGCGCATTTGGAATTGAAGGCTTGAGTTTTGAAAAGGACAGTTCCATAAAATGCATCTGATTATTCATACTGTGGATAAGTAATTCCCCTTATTTTTTAATTTTTGGTTATAATAAATAATCAGAAATTGTTCCCTGTAAAAGTTGGTTAGTATGCATTAATAAAAAGTATGTTGGTATGATTCACACAGCATTATCTGGTTACAATGATCAGCCAACAGGTAGATCAGTTAAATCTCACATCAAAGGCTGTAACACTGGTTAAGGTCTAACAGTAGGATGGGTAGATATGTAAGCATGAAGCAGAATGGAATGTGATGGCAGTACATTTGAACAGTGCATGCTTCGCATTTTGTCATGGTGATACAAAGTTAGATCACTAACATGCCTCAGAAAAGGATAAACTGTTCATTTAATCAAATGAACAGATTTAGTAAAATGGACTGCATCTTCATTCTAAATGGGAAAAAAAGGCTCATGAAGCACAAAATGTGCCATATTTATGCCCAAAGAAAATACCCCTCCCAGAAATATGCTATTTGGGATTGTAAATTGACATACTTGTGCACATCTACCTATTTTTCTTTAAATGGTCAAAAATAAAAAGCAATATTACAATCTTTGAAGGTATCAGTGCTACAGCAAAAAGCCATGACAAAGCTTTTGAAGAAATGCTTTCATACCAACACCTATAGTAGTGCATATTCTTATCATGTTTGTAAATTCAAACATCAATAATTGTGTCTAAGAATATTATGATGATAAGGTACATACTCGATTCTTCTTCTTGCCTTTGTCTTTACTGGGCTTTCTGTTACTGACAAAATAGTGCAAGGTCCCATATTCAATCAGAGCAGCAAACACAAAGATAAAGCAGACAGACACAAAGAGGTCCATAGCGGTCACATAGGAAACCTTGGGAAGAGATTTACGAGCGATCGTGCTCAGTGTGGTCATAGTCAGGACGGTTGTGATGCCTGTAACGAAAGTAAGACCGTGAACAAAGATATGATCAAACTCCCTTATTCATAATTTGAAACTGTAACTTGCCCCAGAGCAATAGAGAATGAAAGGTTCCACGCATTTCTGCATTTTACCTTTGCCTTAACTTTACATTAATTCTAAACAAATGACACTTTAGCGAAGGAATTTTACTGAACTTAAATATACCCCTGCAAATTTTTTTAGACAGACACGTCATCGAGCAAATAATTTCAATTTCATGAAACATCTAAAATTGACACACTGCTGTTATTGTGTAAGAGAATGGTCCTTCCTTAAAATATATCACAAAATGAGGTCCTCTAAGAGCCGTAGATGTTGGTCAGATGTAACACAAGTAATAACCAAAAAAACCAAGGGGGAAAAATTCAGTCGCGCCCCATTTGGGGCGCAAATATCGTCCGGGCGCAAAGATTAGCGCCTGGCGCTAATTATCGCCACTGACTGGAAACTTCACTTTTAACGCCCCGGGAGGTGATTGGAGCGCTAAATCAGGCGCTGCACACCTGTCTTAAGGCGCAAAGGCCGAGGAGTGAGGCGCTAACTCAGAGCGCTGGCGAAGCTCATGTAATGTCAGTCAGCAATGGAACACACACACAATGGCACGGGCCAGTTCTTAAAGGGGATGGTTGATCTTGCTTTCCATCCACATCCTGCTCATTGCAGCCTTGAATCTCGGCCTGGAGAGACCTGCACATCAAATCTGCTGGAAAGAACAATGGAGAGTACCAGGCAAAGAGCTCAGAGTGCAGCCCCCACAGTCTCTTCTAAATCGATACAAGGAATGGCAAATCAAAATGAACCTGCAAAGTGCTGCTCAGTACCCAAAACTCCTTCACACAACGTTGAATCTCTCCAGAAGTCTCTCTCACTCTCTCTCAGAATGCGTAGTTCAAAATGGCACCAACAATAAAAGGCAGGAAGCAGTCACCTTTAAATAGTGCTCCCCCTTTCCCTTCATGACTGTAGAACGCTCCTATCAACCTGTCGTTGCTAGCATCAGGCGGTAAGGCAGGGGGCGCCACTCAATATCCGCTCCGGGGCGATACCGGGGCGTTGCACACTCGTCTGACGTCACGATCTGCCGGCGCAGGAGATCGTGGCGGTAGTGTTTAGCGCCGCCGCAAAATGTCTAGTTAATTTCGCGAGTGGCGCAAACTTCGCCGCGCCCGGGCGCTAGCTGCTTTGCGCCCCATTAGCGCCCTCTTAAGGCACTAACGGGAGGCGCAACCAACTGAATTTTCCCCCCCAATTGTCTTACTTAAGACATATGGGGGAGAAATTGGGCTGTGTAGCGCACATTTTTCAGGTGCTATGCAGCATCCTAGCGCTTGAAAATGGGGTCCGAGATGTGCACGTGGATGGGAAGTGCATCGGGCACCATCTTGGTAAAGGGGTTTGCGTGCATGCACCTAACGGAGCAGGCAGATTATGATGTCAGTGTGCAACGCTGATATGATGCCATGCTACCATTTTCGAACGCTACACTCTAGCCTACACATTGTCTTAACCTCGCACAGCTGAACATGCGGCATGAAGGACACCCATGGAGCGCTATTTAAAGGGATCATGAACTACTTACAGGTTAGTTGCTGGATTATTTTTTCTGGCTGCTGGTGCAATTGCACGCATTTAAGGAGCTTCCCAATACTTGCCTAAAGTTTGAATAGTCCACAGGGGGTGGTCTGGCTGGTGCTGAAGTACTTTTTTGTTAATTTAAAAGCTTGCGCTGAAACAAGTTGCTTCCAGACATGCATGGCCAGGTAGGTCTTCCTCTTTGAATTGCGGATAACTGGGAGAAGGAAGAGAGGCCATGCAAAGCAGGACAAGCTGCTAGAAGAGGGAGGAGGAGGAGGGGGTAGAAGGGCTCTCAGCAAGAAGCCATATCCACAGAGGGTCTTTAGGGAGCAATTATCTTAACATAGAAACTAGGAGCAGGAGTAGGCCATTCGGCCCGTCGAGCCTGCTCCACCATTCAATACGATCATGGCTGATCATCCAAATCCAGTACCCTGTCCCTGCTTTCTCACACAGAATCCCCACATCGAGCCTGCACCTATCCCACCCTATCCCCGTAACCCCACGTATTTAATTCCCCCTAACATATCCCATCCTATCCCCATAACCCCACATATTTAATCCCCCCCTAACACTAAGGGTCAATTTATCATAGCCAAATCAACCTAACCCACACATTTTTGGACTGTGGGAGGAAACCGGAGCACCCGGAGGAAACCCACGCAGACACGGGGAGAATGTGCAAACTCCACACAGACAGTCACCCGAGGTCAGATTCGAACCCGAACCAATCATTGAGACGTCTTCAATTTACAAAAGAGGTGCGATTGAAATCTGCCAACTGCTGCAGCCACAACTGCAACCTTGCAGTAGGGCAAGGATTGCATTGCCTGTGGCTATCAAGGTGGCCATGGCTCTTAACTGTTATGTGTCTGGCTCCTTCCAGGCTGCTGCTGGAGATATAAGCAACATCTCGCAGTTTGCAGTAAACTGCTGCATAAGGGAGGTCACTGAGGCTCTCTATACACAAAGAGACAGCTTCATCCCATTCCCTCTTGCCAGAGACAAGCAGACGGGGAGAGTATGAGGGTTTGCACAAATTTCAGGATTCCCCATGGTGCAGGCTGCCATCAACTGCATGCACATTGTCTTGTGTGTGCCTCATGTGAACTTGGCCATTTACATGAACTGAAAGGGATTCCACTCCCTCAATGTGCAGTTCATGTGTCAGCACAGGCTGCGCATCATACAGGTCAATGCCCGTTATGCTGGCAGTAGTCACGATTCCTTCATTCTGCGGCAGTCCTCTGTGCTCTGGAGGAGCCCTGCAATACTCGGCTGAGCGGGTCTCAAGATTTGTGGTTGTATGCTGCATGTTGCACAACCTCGACATTATGAGGGAACAGCCCTTGCCGCCACCTATCAGGCGAGAAGCTGAGGAGCAGAAGGATGAAGTGGAGGAGGAGGAACTGCAACAGGAAGTGGAGGAACACAAAGAAGAAGGGAGGCTACAATGTAGACAGCCCCTGTCTGCTCAGGCGCTACGTGATCAAATAATTCATGAGCGATATCAGTAACCTCAACCACACCACCCCATTCACCAACAGTCCAACACTCCTTATCTTTCCTCTATCACTGACCATCACATTGTACTCTTTCCCACAACACAAAAATAAAAGCCACCAGAAAATGCACATTCCAATTCAAATTTATAAATTCACCATGACAAAGGCATACAAAAATAAACTAATCACCCCTGTGCATTCCCATAGTGCCTCTCTTTCGTGTGCCTTTGCCACTCCTTGTGCTTCTACAAGGTGCATCCCCAGTGGCTGCAGCATGGGTGGGGGAATGCTGCTGACCTCCAATTGAGGAGACTGCAGATGGCCTTGGAGGATGACCTCAAGCAGCTCTGGGCCTAAATGGCCTGGCTTCAGACTGCACCATCTTGGCCTGGGCTGCAGCAGTCTGGGCAGGCTGGTTGACAGGCAATAGCAAGACCACTGGTGGAATGGCAAGGGTGGGAGCAGGAATACTGTCATCCTGAGAGAGGAAAGCATGTTTGTGCTACATGGAACCACTACAACTCTCCCGGGGCGGCATCTCAGCAATCCTACTGATCTAGATTCTTGATAAGCAAGGGGGTGAAAGGTTATCGGGGGTAGGCAGGAATGTGGAGTAATCAGATCAGTCATGATCTTATTGAATGGCGGAGCAGGCTCGAGGGGCCGAGTGGCCTACTCCTGCTCCTAATTCGTATGTATGTTAGTATGTATGATGCCCTGGAAGCCCCTTTGAACAGTGGTATCTAGAGCCATGATGGCAGCAGTCTGAGCTTGCAAGGCAGCAGTCTGAGCTTCCACTTCAGCACTCAGACAACAACAACAACTTATATTTATATAGTGCCTTTAACGTAATAAACCATCCCAAGGCGGTTCACAGGAATGTTATCAAAAAAAAATTGACACCAAGCCATATAAGGAGATGTTCGGGCAGATGACCAAAAGTTTGGTCGAAGAGATAGGTTTTAAGGAGCGTCTTAAAGGAGGAAAGAGAAGTGGAGAGGCAGAGACATTTAGGGAGGAATTCCAGAGCAGCTGAACGCACAACCGTCAATGGTGGAGCAATTAAAATCAGGGATGTTCAAAAGGCCAGAATAAGTGGAGTGCAGAGGTCTGGGGGATTATAGGGCTGGAGGAGATTACAGAGATAAGGAGGGGCGAGGTCATGGAGGGATTTGAAAACAAGGAGGAGAATTTTAAATTTGAGACATTGCTTAACTGGGAGCCAATGTAGGTCAGCAAGCACAGGGGAGTTGGGTATGCAGGACTTGGTGTGAGTTGGGAAACGGGCGGCAGAGTTTTGGATGACCTCAAGATTATGGAGGGTAGAACTAGGGAGGCCAGCCAGATGTGCATTGGAATAGTCAAGTGTAGAGGTGATAAAGGCATGGATAAGGGTTTTGGCAGCAGATAAGTTGAGGCAAGGGCAGAGATGGGCGATGTTATGAATGTGAAAATGGGTGGTCTTAGTGATAAAAAAGATATGAGGTAGGAAGCTCAATTCGTGATCAGGTATGACACAAAGGTTGCAAACAGACCTGGTCAGCCTTAGACAGTTGCCAGGGGGAGAGATCGAATCAGTGGAAAGTGAACGGAGTTTGTGGCATAAACCAAAGACAATGGCTTTGGTCTTCCCGATATTTAATTGGAGGAAATTTTTACTCATCCAGTGCTGGATTTTGGACAAGACTTCAGACCTTTGATGGAAGCTGTTTGTGCTGCAATGGTTTGCGCTGCAATGGAAGCTGTGACATTGGCCATCAGACGCTGCATCATGGTGGATTACATAGGTGTGCTGATGGAGGTGACCATCCCATTCCATGATGGAAAGGATGGGTCCAAGGTCTGCACAAAGCCCTGTGTCAAGTTGGTGCTGGACTCCTCCATACTCCTTGACATTGACTGCAGGCTTTCTGGCAGGCTTTCCAGTGCACCAAGCATTTGGTTATGTACACCCTTCAGCCTTCTTCTATAGCCTGGCCCATTGAAGTCCTCATCTGACTCCTCTGAGGCAGAACTAGTGTACGACAAGCTGGCACTTGCGGTATCCTTTCCTCCCGCCCTGGCTCCTGTGCACTTGTGCCCGGTGTCTCACCATGTGCAGATTCCTCCTCTACCCTAGCCTCTAAACTATATGCAGTGTCCGTATCCGAGCTGCTGGCTGCGAGTGTAAGGTTGAGTGACGGTGTCTCTTCATCTTCAATGTCTTCTTCCTCTTCTTCATCTGACTGGGAATGCTCCAGTTCTTGGGTATCTGAAATAAAAAAGAGACAAGGGTTGGGTTGTGGTGAGGGGAGAGGAGAAAGTAAGAAGTGTGTGCTTAATCCATCTGGAGCTTGTGAGTCAGAAGATATTGCACGATGAGGGAGAAGTGGGATGAGAGAAGAAAGATTAGGTATGCAGATACCTTCATCATCGATCGCTTCAGCCCCACCAGTGGCCACGGCCTCAGTGATGTCCCTTTCCATGATGGCCAGCACTGTCTCTTCCATGGGGGTTAATACATGCAGATGCGCTTGTCCTCCTCTAGTTCTTTCCTGCTGCCTGCTGTTATGCGCCACCTTCTCCTGCAAGAAAGAGGGAAGTGTGTCAGGGAGTGTCCTGCAATATGTTTGGGTGATGTGGCTGTCATGGTTGAATAGCCCCAATATCCCAAACTCCTCCATCACCATCCCTGGGTATGTCCTGTCCCACCGGCAGGACAGACCCACCAGGGGTGGTGGCACTGTGGTATGCAGTCGGGAAGGAGTGGCCCTGGACGTCCTCAACATTGACTCCGGACCCCATGAAGTCTCATGGCTTCATGTCAAGCATGGGCAAGGAAACCTCCTGCTCATTACCACCTACCACCCTCCTCAGGTGATGAATCAGTACTCCTCCATGTTGAACACCACTTGGAAGACGCACTGAGAGTAGCAAGGGCACAGAATGTACTCTGGGTGGGGGACTTCAATGTCCGTCACAAGAGTGGCTCGGTAGCACCACTACTGACCGAGCTGGCAGAGTCCTGAAGAACATAACTGCCAGTCTGGGCCTGTGACAGGTGGTGAGAGAACCAACACGAGGGAAAAACCTACTTGACCTCGTCCTCACCAATCTACCTGTCGCAGATGCATCTGTCCATGACAGCATTGGTAGCAGTGACCACCGCACAGTCATTGTGGAGACGAAGTCCTGTCTTCACACTGAGGACACCCTCCATCGTGTTGTGTGGCACTACCACCGTGCTAAATGGGATAGATTCAGAACAGATCTAGCAGCTCAAAACTGGGCATCCATGAGGCGCTATGGACCATCAGCAGCCGCAGAATTGTATTCCACCACAATCTGTAACCTCATGGCCCGGCATATCCCTCACTCTACCATTACCATCAAGCCAGGAGACAAACCCTGGTTCAATAAGGAGTGTGGAAGAGCATGCCAGGAGCAGCACCAGACGTACCTACAAATGAGGTGCCAACCTGGGTAAGCTGCAACACAGGACTACATGCATGCTAAAAAGCAGAAGCATCATGCTATAGACAGGGCTAAGCGATCCCACAATCAACAGATCAGATCAAAGCTCTGCAGTCCTGCCACATCCAGTCGTGAATGGTGGTGGACCATTAAACAACTAACGGGAGGAGGAGGCTCCATGAATATCCCCATCCTCAATGATGGTGGAGCCCAGCACGTGAGTGCAAAGGACAAAGCTGAAGCGTTTGCATCCATCTTCAGCCAGAAGTGCCGAGTGGATGATTCATATCGGCCTCCTCCTGAGGTCACCACCACCACAGAAGCCAGTCTTCAGCCAATTCGATTCACTCCACGTGATATCAAGAAACGGCTGAGCGCACTGGATACAGCAAAGGCTATGGGCCCTGACAACATCCCGGCTATCGTGCTGAAGACTTGTGCTCCAGAACTAGCCATGCCTCTAGCCAAGCTGTTCTAGTACAGCTATAACACTGGCATCTATCCGACAATGTGGAAAACTGCCCAGGTATGTCCTGTCCACAAAAAGCAGGACAAATCCAATCCGGCCAATTACCGCCCCATCAGTCTACTCTCAATCATCAGCAAATTGATGGAAGGTGTCGTCGACAGTGCTACCAAGCAACACTTACTCACCAATAACCTGCTCACTGATGCCCAGTTTGGTTTCCGCCAGGAACACTCAGGCTCCAGACCTCATTGCAGCCTTGGTCCAAACATGGCAAAAGAGCTGAATTCCAGATGTGAGGTGAGAGTGACTACCCTTGACATCAAGGCAGCATTTGACCGAGTGTGGTATCAAGGAGCCCTAGTAAAACTGAAATCAATGGGAATCGGGGGGAAAACTCTCCACTGGCTCGAGTCATACCTAGCACAAAGGAAGATGGTTGTGGTGGTTGGAGGTCAATCATCACAGCCACAGGACATCGGTAAAGGAGTTCCTCAGGGCAGTGTCGTAGGACCAACCATCTTCAGCTGCTTCATCAATGACCATCCCTCCATCATAAGGTCAGAAGTGGGGATGTTCACTGATGACTGCACAGTGTTCAGTGCCATTCACAACTCCTCAGATAATGAAGCAGTCCATGCCCGCATGCAGCAAAACCTGGACGACATTCAGGCTTGGGCTGATAAGTGGCAGATAATGACTATCTGTAATAAGCGAGCATCTAACCACCGCCCATTCGTGGGTTTGGGAGGTGCTGCCGAAGAAGCCTTAACGAGTTGATGCAGTGCATCTTGTAGATGGTACACACTGCAGCCACGGTACGCCGGTGGTGGAGGGAGTGAATGTTTAAGGTGGTGGATGGGGTGCCAATCAAGCGAGCTGCTTTGTCTGGATGGTGTCGAGCTTCTTGAGTGTTGTTGGAGCTGCACTCATCCAGGCAAGTGGAGAGTATTCCATCACACTCCTTACTTGTGCATTGTAGATGGTGGAAAGGCTTTAGGGAGTCAGGAGGTGAGACACTTGCCGCAGAATACCTAGCCTCTGACTTGCTCTTGTTGCCACAGTATTTCCGTGGCTGGTCCAGTTAAGTTTCTGGTCAATGGTAACCCCCAGGTTGTTGATTCATGAGGGATTCGGTGATGGTAATGCTGTTGAATGTCAAGGGGCGGTGGTTAGACTCTCACTTGTTGGAGATAGTCATTGCCTGGCATTTCTGTGGTGCGAATGTTACCTGCCACTTATCAGCCCAAGCCTGAATGTTGTCCAGGTTGGCACAACCCCACAGCAACACCATAAAGCATCCCTACAATGACCAAGCCATTCCTTTCACACTGCCCACCATTGATGGAGGTAACATTATGTTTCACCATTCACTCCAACTCATAAAGGTGCACACCAATTTGTCCATGACAGGAAAGTGGTGAAAATAAAGATTTTTATCTGTGACATTACAGTAATGGAACCTTTACCAAATCATTTAATAAAACATCCAAGTGGCTACCCTTGTGAATCTACTTGTGTTTCATCTTTCTCTTATGTGTGTTTCTACGAGGTGCTACCCCTGTGGCTTCAGCAGAGGTAGAGGCAGCCTGCTCACTTCCCTGCTGCGACTGCTTAGACACTTTTGGCGGACGTCCTCTGGGTTTGGAGCCTCTGATGGCCCCGCCAAGGGCTGCTCTTCCTGCAACTCTGCAGGGGCAAACTCGGCCATCGCAATCCAAGGAGGCATATGGGGCTTTGACTGAGGGGGTGGCAACAGGGGAGAAGTGTGAACGCTTTGAGAGGAGCCCTCATTTCCATATCCCCTCTCACCATCATCCCTCTCATGGGCCACCCACACTTCCCTGCTAGCAAGGAGCTGGAGAGCACCTTGCTGCACAGCAGTGGGGCTATGAGGACCCACGTCTATGTTGACATCCAGAGTTCTATGAGCCTCTGCCATCTATTCTCCATAGATAGACATCTATTCTCCATAGAGGCCATGTATTCCTGTGAGTGGCACATTAGCTGCTCCATGTAGGTGGCCATCCTATCCATGGGAGATCCTACGGTCACCATCGCCTGCGACATGGTGGTGCTCATGTTGGAGATGGACTCCTTCATTCTCTGCACATTTGCAGACATCGCACTCGCAAAACCTGTCAAAGCCTTCTGCACTTCTCGCTGCACCTCCAGGATCACCCTCTTTCTGGATGCCCCCCAGAGGCTCAGCATCTACATGCAGCTGAGCAGAGCTGGGAGCGTCCTGCGCTCTCTGGCGAGAAGTCTCCACTGCTGTCCCTGTCGCCACCATCTGCTCTTGCTCACTTGTGAGTTGTGAGAAAACCAGGTGACAACACTGCTCTATCTCGCGTTGGACCCACTGAGGTGTGCGTATCTGTGCTGGTGCTGGATGCGCTTATGTCTGGTGACGCTGCACCCTGAGAGGCTGGAGGGTCCTCTGAGGAGTCATTTTCCTCTTCCTCCTGGACATTGGGGGGGCTTCTTGATGGACCTGTGGGAGAGTAAAGAGATGAGTTAGATATGTCATATGAAGAATGGGTACAGATACCATTATGCACATGATGACCATTCAGTGGCTGCTGACATCAGCCCCCATATGAGTGACTGATATATGCCATTTAGCTGCATGATATGTAATTCTGTCACCAGGTTGCTGAGATGTCCACCTCTCTCCGTCTCCCACCTCCAGCTGCTCGGCGACTCCAGATATTTCTAAGGCAGTCTCCTCTGCTGATGTTAGGGTCGACAATGATGGTGATCCACCTCCAGTTCATTCCCTCTCACGCTTATTGTGGGCTCTCTTTTCCTGCAAGGAAGGAAAGAAGAGAAGGTTGAGTGAGAGTAATGGAATGAGTGTAAGGAATGGATGGGTTACATCTTTAGAGGGAGACTATAATGGAGTGGGGTGGCAATGCCAAGTGGCCTCCTTGTGTGTTGTGAGTTGGTATGATTGTATTAGGATGAGGGTGAGTGTGAGGGGTGGCTGGTCAGATGGGGATGTGATAATGTAGATAGAGAGAGGGATGGGTGGATGTGCAAGGTATGTTGGTGTGAGTAAGGATGGGCAGCAGCAGGGTTGGGAAGGCAGAGTGATGGGGATGTGATGAGAGGCACAGCAGGATGAAGTTGAGTGTGGCTTTGTGCTCATCTTTCCTGATCTAATGAGATAATTGAAACGTTTCCGGCACTGCACCCAGGTCCTCCCGAACACATCACTGCTGTTTACCTCCTCTGCTATTTAGAGCCAGGCTCTTTTGGTCTCCTGGGAAGGTCTCTTCCACCCATTAGAAGGGAAGAGGACCTCCCTCATGCTCTGACTCCCTCCACAAGCATGTGGAAGGAGTCATCGTGCAACCTGGGTGCAGCCCTCTGTCTCAGTGCACTCATATTTGGCACTCTTTCCAGCAGTCCAATTGTGCAGTGTGCTGCCTGCACACTCCTAGATAAACCTTCAAATGCAATGTGGCCATGGCTCCTTTAAATATCCTGGCTGAAAACGCGTCATCAGACCTGCACCATTTAATTGGGCCGGGTAATGCGCAGGGCAGCCTTAATAGGCCCCATTAACGCAAAGTCGCTCTGAGGAGCGGCATGGAATCAGGAACGGGGTCGCGACCCGCCACGGCGACCGCCTGCACCCGAGCCGCCCATGTAGGGAAAATTCCCACCATAGAGATTAAAATGAAACAGAAAAAGGAGGCTTATGACAAATATAAGGTTGATAGTACAGTAGAGAGCCAAAACAAATACAGAAAATAGAGAGGAGATCTAAAAAAGGAAATAAGAAGGGCAAAGAGAGAGTATGAGAATAGATTACAGGCTAACATAAAAGGGAACCCAAAAAGTATTTTATAAACACATGAATAGTAAAAAGGTAGTCAAAGGAAGGGTGGGGCCAATTAGGGACCAAAAAGGAGATACTCGTGTGGAGGCAGAGTGTATGGCTGAGGTACTAAATGAGTACTATGCTGCATCTCTCTTCACTAAAGAAGAGGAAGCCGCCAATGTAGCAGTAAAGGAGGAGGCAGTAGCGATATTGGATAGGATAAAAATAGATAAAGAGGAGTTACTTAAAAGGTTGGCAGTTCTTAAAGTAAAAAAGTCCCCCGGTCCGGATGGGTTGTATCATAGGTTACTGAGGGAAGTAAGGGTGGAAATTGCAGGGGCTCTGGCCACAATCTTCCAATCCTCCTTAGATATGGGGGCGGTGCCAGAGAACTGGAGGATTGCAAATGTTACATCCCTGTTCAAAAAGGGGCTAGGGATAAACTTGGCAACTAAAGGCCAGTCAACCTAACATCAGTTGTGGGGAAACATTTAGAGACAATAATCCAGGGCAATATTAATTGGCACTTGAAAAAGTATGAGCTAATAAATGAAAGGCAGCATGAATTTGTTAAAGGCAAAACATGTTTGACCAACTTTGAAGTAATGGAGAGGGTTGGTGAGGGTAGAGTAGTTGATGTGTATTTGGACTTTCAAAAGGCGTTTGACAAAGTACCATATCATAGACTTGTAAGAAAAATTAAAGTCCTTGGGATTAAAGGGACAGTGGCAGTGTGGATACAAAATTGGCTAAGGGACAGAAAGCAGAGAGTAGTGGTGAATTGTTGCTTTTCAGACCGGAGAGAAGTATGCAGTGGTGTTTCTCAGGGGTCGGTATTAAGACTATTGCTCTTTTTCATATATATTAATGACCTGGACTTGGGTATACAGGGCATAATTTAAAAGTTTGTAGATGACATGAAACTCGGAAATGTAGTAAACAGTGAGGAGGATATAACAGACTTCATGAGGACATAGACAGACTGGAGAAATGGGCAGATTAAATTTAATGCCAGGAAGTGTGAAGTGATACATTTTCGTAGGAAGAATGAGGAGAAGCAATATAAACTAAATGGTACATTATAAAGGTAGTGCAGAAAGAGAGACCTGGGGGGGTATGTACATAAATCTTTGAAGGTGGCAGGGCAGGTTGAGAAGGCCGTTGAAAAAGCATATGGGATCCTTGGCTTTATTAATAGAGGCATAGAGTACAAAAGCAAGGAAGTTATGCTAAACTTTTATCCAACTCTGGTTAGGCCTCAGCTGGAGTATTGTATTCAATTCTAGGCACCACACTTTAGGAAGGATATCAAGGCCTGAGAGAGGGTGCAGGAGAGATTTACTAGAATGATACCAAGGGATAAGGGAGTTCGGTTATGTGGAGAGACTGGAGAAGCTGGGGTTATTCTCCTTACAGCAGAGATGGTTAAGAGGAGATTTGTTAGAGGTGTTCAAAATCATGAACGGTTTTGATAGAGTAAATAAGGAGAAACTGTTTCAGTGGCAGAAGAGTCGGTAACCAGAGGGCACAGATTTAAGGTGATAGGCAAAAGAACTAGAGGCGACATGAGGATTTTTTTTAATGCAACAAGTTGTTATGATCTGGAATACACTGTTTGACAGGGTAGAGGAATCAGATTCAACAGTAACTTTCAAAAGGGATATAACAACAGAAAATGCTGGAAATACGGTGGCATAGTGGTTAACACTGTTGCCTCACAGCGCCAGAGACCCGGGTTCGAATCCGGCCTCGGGTGACTGTCTGTGTGGAGTTTGCACATTCTCCCCGTGTCTGCGTGGGTTTCCTCCGGGTGCTCCGGTTTCCTCCCACAGTCCAAAGATGTGCGGGTTAGGTTGATTTGGCTATGATAAATTGACCCTTAGTGTTAGGGGGATTAAATACACGGGGATAGGGTGGGATATGTGTCGGTGCAGGCTCGATGGGCCGAAATGGCCTCTATCTGCACTGTGGGTATTTTGTGATTTTGTGAAATACTCAGCAGGCCAGGCAGCATCCGTGGAGAGAGAAACAGTTAACGTTTCAGGTCTGGGACCCTTCAACAGAACTGGAAAAAGCTGGAGATGTAACAGATATTAAGCAGGTGCAGAGATGGGGGGGGGAGGAATTGAAGGAACATACTGTGGTGTTCCGCAAAGCGGTCGCCCAATCTGCGTTTGGTCTCCCCAGTGTAGAGGAGACCGCATCGTGAGCAGCGAATACAGTATATTAAATTGCAAGAATTACAAGTAAATCGCTGTTTCACCTGAAAGGGGTGTTTGGGGCCCTGGACAGTGGGAAGGGAGGAGGTAAAAGGGCATGTGTTGCATCTCCTGCGCTTGCACGGAAGGTGCCAGGCGAAGGAGAAGGGCTGTTAGGGGTGATTGAGGAGTGGACCAGGGTGTTGCGGAGAGAGCAGTCCCTTCGGAATGCTGAAAGGGGAGGTGAGGGGAAGATGCGTTTGGTGGTGAGATCACGTTGGAGGTGGCAGAAATGGCGGAGGATGATCCGTTGAATGTGGAGGCTGGTGGGGTGAAAGGTGAGGACAAGGGGAACTCTATCGTGGTTCCGGGAGGGAGGGGCAGGGGTGAGGGCAGAAGTGCGGGAGATAGAACAGACACGGTCAAGGGCCGTGTCAACCACAGTAGAGGGGAATCCTCGATTGAGGAAAAAGGAAGACATGTCGGAAGCACTGGTATGGAAGGTGGCATCGTCAGAACAGACGCGGCGGAGACGGAGAAACTGGGAGAATGGAATAGAGTCCTTACAGGAAGCGGGGTGAGAGGAAGTGTAGTCCAGGTAGCTGTGGGAGTCAGTGGGCTTGTAGTGGATGTTTGTCGAAAGCCGATCGCCAGAAATGGAGATGGAGAAGTCAAGGAAGGGAAGAGAAGAGTCGGAGATGGACCATGTGAAGATGAGGGAAGGGTGGAAATTGGAAGTAAAGTGAATGAACTTATCTAGTTCAGGGCGAGAGCAGGAAACGGCACCGATACAGTCATCGATGTACCGGAAAAAGAGGTGAGGGAGGGGACCTGAGTAGGACTGGAACAAAGAATGTTCCACATATCCCATGAACAGGCAGGCATAGCTAGGACCCATGCGGGTTCCCATAGCAACACCTTAAATTTGGAGGAAGTGAGTGGAGTCAAAGGAGAAGTTGTTCAATGTGAGAACAAGTTCAGCCAGGCGGAGGAGGGTGGTGGTGGATGGGGACTGGTTGGGCCTCTGTTCAAGGAAGAAGCGGAGCGCCCTCAAGCCATCCTGGTGGGGGACGGAGGTGTAGAGGGATTGTACGTCCATAGTGAAAAGGAGACGGTTGGGGCCAGGCAACTGGAAACTGTTAAAGTGTCGGAGGGTGTCGGAAGAGTCGCAAATATAGGTGGGAAGAGACTGGACAAGGGGAGAAAAAATAGAGTTGAGATAGGAAGAGATAAGTTCCGTGGGGCAAGAACAGGATGAAACGATGGGTCTACCAGGGCAGTCCTGTTTGTGGATCTTGGGAAGGAGGTAGAAGCGGGCTGTGCGGGGTTGGGGGACTATGAGGTTGGCAGCCATGGAGGGAAGATCTCTGGAGGAGAAGAGGTCAGTGACAGTCTTGGAAACACTGGCTTGATGTTTGCTAGTGGGGTCGTGGTCCAGGCGGAGGTAGGAGGAGATGTCGGAGAGTTGGCGTTCAGCTTCCGCACGGTAGAGGTCGGTTCGCCAAACAGCAACAGCACCACCCTTATCAGCAGGTTTAATAATAATGTTCGGGTTGGATCGGAGAGAACGGAGTGCTGCAAGTTCAGAGGGAGGTAGGCTGGAGTGAGAGAGGGGAGCAGAGAAATTGAGACCGCCGATGTCACGTCAGCAGTTAGCAATGAAAAGATCTAGAGAGGGTAAGAGGCCAGAGGGAGGGGTCCAAGTAGAACAAGAATTTTGAAAGCGGGAGAAAGGGTCAGCTGTGCAGGGGGAGAAAGGGTCAGCTGTGCGGGGGGAAGACTCCTGGCGGTCAGAAACAATGTATGTACCGTTTCACCGTCAGTGCATCAGAAGCTCCACTCTAATGACAGCACCAACTCGGGTACTTGACTGCCTTCGTCCCCACTCATAATTGAGCACAAACACTACGCCACTCAAAAAAGATCTCAACACAATATCTGCAGTTGTAAAGTATGAAACGGAAGCAAAAACAGTTGGACAGCTAAGTGTACACATAATCTCACTGTATAACATTTGTGACTATATGGCAATTCAGATAAATAAACTTCTAATTTAATGGGCATCATAGAGAAGGGTGTTTCTTTTGTACATTAGGCAGGATAATAGGGTGCATCTGGCGACACCTGAAATAAATGTGGGGATCTCACGACATTAACCATGATGGTTGCTAAGAGAGCTGAAAGAATGTTGCAAACCTGAAATAAACAGAAAATACCTTAAATGCTCACAGGTCAGGCAACATTTGGAAGAGAAAGCAAGGTGAATGTTTTTGGGAGCGATCCTTCATTCAGTCGTGATAACATTACTCATTTCTCTTTCTCAGAAGCTGACTGACCTGCTGGGTATCTCCAGCATTTTCTGTCACATTTCCAATATTGTGTTTTTCTCGCCACCTTGCTGGCTCAGAAGGGTTAACTTTCTTTCTTACACGGTCAATTCAAAAGGGAATTGGATAAATGCTTGAAGGGAAAAAATTTACAGGGCTCTGGGGACAGAGCTGGACAATTGGATAGCTCTTTCAAAGAGCCGGCACAGGCACGATAGGCTGAATGGCCTCCTTCTGTGCTGTATTATTCTACGATTCTATGAAATTTTTCCTTTTAATGATCTGTCCTCACTAATGTTAAATATTGGGCTGGAAATTGCTGCCGGAGGCTTCCCGCGGGCAAATGCCTCCGAACCGCAAGAAAAGTACACACCTACCTGATTGCTCCGGACCATCGGACTTTTGATCTTCTAGGCCTGCAGTTGTACGCCTGCGTAAAGGCCCACATATCCCAGGGGCGCATGTGGTTCGCAAGCGTCCCTGGGATCACGTGGGCCGGCCCAACCAATCACAAAGGGGGATTCCCATTATGCTTATGAGGATTCCACAGAAACCCCATAAGCATAATAGGAATCCCCTAAAAAATACATTTTCACAGCACTTAAATAAAAATAAATCATCACATGTTCAAAATTAATTAAAATACAATTTAATTAAACATTTAAAACAAAAATTTAATTTTTTGAAAAATAAATTCAAACATTTTTAAAGGGCCAAAAATAACCGAAACTAATTTTAAAGGTTTTTGAATGTTTAAATCATTTAAAAAATGTTATTTTAATATTTATTTAAACCCTTATGCTGGTAAAAGAAGGCTTTTGCCAGGCGTAAGAGTTTTGTGGGCACTCGCTGGGCAGTTTGCGCCAGCGAACGTCCTTTCCTGAGGATGCGGATGGTCTGTCAAGCAGAAACTTGACAGATCACAAGTTCAGAGTTTTCGCGCGTGCGCATCGCATGTGGAAACCCGGAACTTGCGGGGCACTTACGGCAGCGTACACTGTGCGTGCGCAGTCATAGCCCCCGGAAAATCTGGACCAATATTTTCAAACGATTTGCATTAAGTGCTCAGAAGATTAATTATACACCTATTGTACTGGATCTAATTGTTGTGGTCAATTCACTGTGCGATTCTGAAAAGATTGGATAAGTTTTAAGTCGCGGCTTGTAATGATGGCACATGTGATCTCTTTCAAAAAGACAGCATTGACTTGTGCTTACTCCATCGTTTTCTGGCTGTGTGTTAAGTGGCAATAGATGAGCCTAAATGTCTGTCAAAAATTTACCAGCATAGGGAGATGTAACTACCCATGAGGACCTCACTTAAAAAGCTAAAAATCTGTCTGCAGTAGGTCCCAAAGGATCAAACTGAAATCAGATTGTATTGCACTTGAGTTCTGTACATCACACAAACTATGTTTCCCTTTCAGCTCTTATATAAAGGATATGTGCTGGTGCTCCCTGTTAGAAATTAGGGGTGCCTAAAAATGTATATGGTTAGGTGAATGAAACTGTAACGCGAATAATACTGTGTTTAAATGATTGTATGTTTTTGCTCAAGGCAAGTAAGGGGTTGATGTATAAGTTTTGTCTTACTGGTACTGTTTAAGGTTAGTTTTTCTGAAAGCTTGTATTAGAATTTGAGACAAAGGGGGAAAAATTCGGTATCGACCATTTTGGGGCACTAACACCCCGGGCACAAAAATTAGCGCCGGCGACCGCAAAATTCAGTTTTAGCGCCCCTAGAGGGAAGTGCAGCGCTAAATCAAGCGCTACACATTCCTCTTAGGGCACTAACGTTGGGGAGCGGGGCGCTACCGCAGAGCATTACTCAAGTTCCGGCGCTGTCAATTACAAGTACTCAGACAGACTGGCGCCTTCCAGTTCTTAAAGGGGAGGTTCAATCATGCTGCACAGCCTCACTCTGATCATTGCTGTTTGTGACCTGGGCCTGCAAGGAGCTGCAATCCATCAACCACAAATCTCATGGCTGATCAGAGGCCCAGGGAGAGAGCTCGCCGGTTCAGCGACCAGGCATTGGAGGCTCTGGTTGTGGCTGTGGAACGCCGACGAGCAGTGCTGTTTCCGGACACTGACAGGAGGCCATTGCTGCAGGACTTCAGGAGGATGTGGAGGGAGGTGGTCCAGTACGTCTCGGCCAGAAGCCTGGTCCAAAGGACTCACACCCAGTGCCGCAAGAAGTTTAACGACCTCACTCAGGTGGTCAGGGTGAGTACATGCTTCAAATACCTCTACATCCCACCATCTCAACCTCACTCTGTGCACAGACGGTATAAACCGCCAAATCCCCAACACTCACCCACCAACTATGCCCATCTACTGAAAGGCACAGCCACATCTCATGCCTTGCAGACATTAACAGCTATTCAACTGTCCTTTTTCTTGCAGGCCAAGCTTTCTCTTAACAGGAGGGAACAGCAACGCACAGGAGGAGGTCAGGCAGAGCTGCACCCCCTCACACAGCTGGAGGAGCGAGTGCGCAGCATCATCGTGGCCCAGGTCATGGGTGCTGTGGCAGTCGGAGAGGTCGACTCCCTTGGGGGACAACAACGGTATGTTCATCACCTCTCCCTCTTCTCTCATACCACTTCCACCTCACAACACAAGCCCTTCCCACTTTCCATCTAAGTATACTGTCTCCATTCCTTGCTCCCTTCCTGCCCCCCTCCCCTGACGTTAAACCCACTCTTGTGCTTAATGCTTTCAGATAATCAGCCATCATCTGACCAGCCGGTCCCTCAGGCCTTGAATGAAATCAGTATTTGTAGGGAAATGGTGTTAGGGAAATTGATGGGATTGAAGGCCGATAAATCCCCAGGGCCTGATAATCTACATCCCAGGGTACTTAAGGAAGTGGCCCTAGAAATAGTAGATGCATTGCTGGTCATCTTCCAAAATTCTATAGATTCTGGAACAGTTCCCATGGATTGGAGGATAGCTAATGTAACCCCACTATTTAAAAAAGGTGGAAGAGAGAAAACGGGGAATTATAGACCGTAAGTCTAACTTCAGTAGTGGGCAAAATGCTAGAGTCCATTATAAAAGATGTAATAGCAGAGCACTTGGAAAACAGTGACAGGATCGGACAAAGTCAACATGGATTTACAAAAGGTAAATCGTGCTTGAATAATCTACTGGAATTTTTTGAGGATGTAACTGGTAGAATAGATAAGGGAGAACCAGTGGATGTGGTGTATTTGGACTTTCAGAAGGCTTTCGATAAGGTCTTGCATAAGAGATTAGCGTGCAAAGTTAAAGCACATGGGATTGGGGGTAAGGTACTGACTTGGATAGAGAACTGGTTGGCAGACAGGAAGCAAAGAGTTGGAATAAACGGGTCTTTTTCCAAGTGGCAGGCAGTGACTAGTGGGGTACCGCAGGGATCGGTGCTAGGACCCCAGTTATTCAGAATATATATTAATGATCTAGATGAGGGAACTAGATGTAATATCTCCAAGTTTGCAGACGACACAAAGCTGGGTGGGCGTGTGTGCTGTGAGGAGGATGCAGAAAAACTCCAGTATGATTTGGACAGGTTGGGTGATTGGGCAGATGCATGGCAAATGCAGTTTAATGTGGATAAATGTGAGGTTATCCACTTCGGTGGCAAAAACAGGAAGACAGATTATTATCTGAACGGCAATAGATTGGGAAAAGGGGAAGTGCAACAAGACCTGGGTGTCCTTGTGCACCAGTCGCTGAAGGTAAGCATGCAGGTGCAGCAGACGGTTAAGAAGGCAAATGGTATATTGGCCTTCATAGCGAGAGGATTCGAGTACAGGAGCAAGGATGTCTTGCTGCAGTTGTACAGGGCCTTGGTGAGACCACACCTTGAGTATTGTGTGCAGTTTTGGTCACCTTATCTGAGGAAGGATGTTCTTGCCATGGAGAGACTGCAGCGAAGATTCACCAGACTGATACCTGGGATGGCAGGAATGACGTATGAGTAGAGATTGGGTCGATTAGGCTTATATTCGCTGGAGTTTAGAAGAATGAGAGGGGTTCTCATTGAAACTTATAAAATTCTAACAGGACTAGACAGACTAGATGCAGGAAGGATGTTCCCAATGGCCGGGGAGTCCAGAACCAGGGGTCACAGTCTAAGGATAAGGGGTAAGCCATTTAGGACTGAGATGAGGAGGAATTTCTTTACCCAGAGAGTGGTGAACCTGTGGAATTCTCTACCACAAAAGGCAGTTGAGGCCAATTCATTAAATATATTCAAGAAGGAGTTAGATATATTTCTTAAGGCTAAAGGGATCAAGGGATATGGGGAGAAAGCAGGGACAGGGTACTGAATTTGGATGATCAGCCATGATCTCATTAAATGGCGGAACAGGCTCGAGGGGCCGAATGGCCTACTCCTGCTCCTATCTTCTATGTTTCTATGTTTCAGCCTCCCAGTGGCAGCGAGGTGGGAGAGGAGGAGGAACACCAAGCTGGAGCCTCATTGCCTGTGTCTCCCTAGGACGAGAGTTCCAATAATGGGGCCACGTGGTTGCTGGAGGGGTGCAGAGGAAATGGGTCTGATGTGGGTGAAGCTCCGGGACCCAGGGGGCTGCAGCATCGCCATGGGGAAAGGGAAGCTCGGGGGCCATCTCCCCGGAGGGTGAGTGCACGCATGAGTTCTGCTGCACAGGACTCAGATGAGGACCTCGATGTCGAGGTGATGATCACACAGGCGATGTGTATGCATACTGAGCTCATGGGTGCAATGGCATGGGTGCCCGAGAGCATGGATGCACTGGCTAGGAGCGTGGAGGAGTCCGCCTCCAGCATTGCATTCATTTCTGTGCAAACCATCGAGCCCATCCTTGGCAGTTTGCAGAGGATGGTTGCCTCACAGAGAGACTGTGGGGACCCAGACCTCATGCCGCGTGTCATGGGTGAGGTGGCAGCAGCTATTGCAGCACAGGCCGAAGCAACGCAACGGCTTAGTGCTGTAATGGAGTCAGTGGTTGGTGGCATCTAATCTCAGACTGCTCTCATGCAGTCTCAGATTGATGCCACGCAAGCGCTGACTGCTGCCATCGTCGCTGGGTCACCCACTGTCCACCGGGGATCTCACGGTGCCGCAGCAGGCCAGCAATCTGTGCTCGAGTAGATTGCTCCAGATGCTGAGGTTCTGCCCCGGGGGAGTGGCAGTGTGTCGATCGAGCAGGAATGCTGTCCTCTCTCAGGATGACAGCATTCCTGCTCCCACCACTGCCACTCCGCCATTGCACTTGCTGCAGCCTGTAACCCAGCCATCCCAGACTGCTGCCACCCATGCTGAGTTGGTGCAGTCTGCAGCCGGGCCTTCCAGGGCCAGAGCTGGTCGAGTGCGTCCTGCAAGGTCATCTGCAGTCTCTGGCTCCCAGACTCAGCAGCCAGCCACAGTTTTGTCCGTCGATGGGAATTCCGTCGATGTCCCCTCTCCTGTATATATGGCCACGCATGACCAGAAAGGTATCCTCGGAAGTGACGCGCTGCATAAACACTGTGCTGTCCTCGACTATGCTAATAATTGTCTTTGGTGGCACTTTAATGAGGGACCACCAACACCTATTTCGGATGCACATTTGGTATATGCGATTAAAAAATCCGAGGACTTCCCCCTTCCTGGGACTGAAGACCCCGTGGTCAATACACTAATTCATAAATTTTCAGAGGTTTTTGATGAGCCCAAACATGATTGTGGTAGGATGTCGGGAGATGAGGAGATTAATGGACCCCCCCCCCCCCCACCACCACCCTTCTGTTAAGCAGTATTCCATTCTGGCTGAGACTAAACCTTATGTTCAGTCTACTATTGATTCGTTGTTAAAGCAGGATGTTATCCGCACCGGCACTTTTACCACTAATTCTCCAACCTGGCCAGTTAAGAAACCAGACGATAGTTGGTATCTAACAATTGATTATTGCAAGCTTAGTTTTGTAACCCCAGCTTGCGCCCGTGTTGTTCAGGCGACCCCTACTCACCTGTCCCAGATTCCACCAGGTAGCTGCTACTTCTCCACCTTTGACATTTCAAATGGGTTCTGGAGTATTCTGTTCGGGAGGAGGATCAGTATAAGTTTGCCTTCATGTTTGAAGATCAAAGTTATACATGGACATGTTTGCCTCAAGGCTTTCACAACACCCCAACTATATTCCACAAATGATGGCTGAGGCAGTTAAACCTTTCTCGAGACCTGACTGTCTGCTACAGTATGTCGACGACCTTTTGCTTGCTACACCTGACAAACAGACTCATATTGAACTAATGGAAGAGTTACTAGACCTTCTTCTGAAGGCCGGACTAAAAATTAATCCAAAGAAGTCACAATTGTTACAACCAGGAGTGACATTTTTAGGGGTTACTGTGGGACCAAAGGGACTCAGTCCAGACCAGCATAAGATTGACATGATTCAGTTTACCATTGCCCGCATCCAAAACTGCACTTCGTTCCTTCTTGGGTCTGGTGGGATATCAGCGCTCGTTTATTCCCAGATTTGCAGAGCTGGCCAAACCCTTATATGAACTATTAAAGGGCGAAGAGGACTCTGTGGCCCGTGACTGGACAACTGAACATACCACGGCTGTATCCCTCCTTAAGACTGCCATTATTCAAGCCACATGCCTGACAGGTCCTGACCGGGACAAACCTTTCCACCTGGAGGTGGGATCCACCGATCAGAGTCTTGCTGCCGTTCTGTGCCAAGGCGTACATGATAAACTTATGCCAATTGAGTACGCCTCCTGCATTTTAACTGGCGTGGAGAAGAATTACGCTGTGTGTGAGCGAAATCTGCTGGCCTTCTTTTGGGCGGTTAAACACTTCACGTTTATTACCGGATTGAACAAAATGATTATCCACAGCCCCCACACTCCTTTGAATCTTCTACTCAAACCAGGGGACACTTTGGTTTCCTCTGCTCGACTCAGTCATTGGACTCTTCTGTTATGTCAGAGAGATTTAGAAATAACGCCAAAGCAGACAACTCTACTACCCCAGCTCCTACTGTACGAGGTTCCACCACTGGAGTTCGACCGTCACCCCATCTCTCCTACTCCGGTAAGTGACGCCCAGGACGTCTATATCGATGGATCTTCCTAACATAGGGATGGAAAACCTCTTACTGGATTTGCAGTGCTTCTGCCTGACCGAGAACTTAAGTATAAATGCATTCCCCACTCCGCCCAATATGCTGAAGTTGCAGCTCTGGTGACAGTGATCCAAATTACTCATGACATACCTGTTAATGTCTGGTCTACCTGTTAGTGCCTATGCAATTAACACTTTGCTATCTTTACCTCGGAATAATTTTTGTACTGTTGATGGTAAGACCCTGCTCCATGCAGACCTCTTTGCTTCCCTTTGGGACTCTTTAAATTCACGTTCAGCCCCTGTCTATTTTGCTAAGGTGAAGTCCCACTCGCGTTCTTTGGACGTACACACCCAGGGTAACTCACAGTTAATGTTAATGGTGACCTCTGGCAAGCCCCTACCTCTCCCTTAAGGTCAGTCTCGAGTAATCAAGGTAGGAACATCGACCTCTCCTCCTTCCAGGCCAGTTATTCCCCCTATGCGGTTGTTATTGCATGGCATCAGAATGGATGTCCATTATCTCAGCCCACTCCATGGGCTGCGGACACACAATTGGCTCCAGATCAGTCTGGGGAAGCTGCCCCCCTGTTAATGTACAACCCCCGCTTGCAGTGGCTATCGTCCGATCTCCCAGTTGTCTGTGTTCCCCCATCCATGGCACCTGAAATTTTTGATCTCCTCCACTCACACCTGGTAGGAGGACACTATTCCGCTGATGTAACTGTTCAGAAGTTATGCAAATTTGCATGGTATCCCAATTGTGTGACAGATGTTACTCACAGGGTGAATCATTGTCTGCCCTGTTTACAGCACAATCTAAGCGCCCACACTAATCGGGTACTGTTGCGTAGTCCCCCTCCTCCCGATGGGCCGTGGACCCACCTTCAAATTGATTTTACAGGGCCTTTACCTACAGGACCTTCTGACTTGCGGTATTGTCTGGTTATATATTGATAAATTTACTAAATGGATGGAGGTTTTTCCATGTAAAACGAACACCGCATTGACAGCGGCTCACCTTTTATTGGGTGAGGTGATCTGCAGGTGGGGAGTGCCAATTCAAGTTGATAGTGATCAGGGATCACACTTTACCGCCCAATTTTTTACTGAACTACAACGGATAATGGGTATCTCACACAAACTTCACATCTCCCATCACCCACAATCATCTGGAGTGGTGGAAAGAGGAAACCGAACTCTGAAAACTATGTTAAACAAATTTTGTGCAGGTCACCCCACCAAATGGTCCAGTATGTTGCCAATGTGTCTAATGGCTATTATATCCACCCCACATAGCACAACTACCAGGCTATGACCGGGCAACTAATGCGGATGCCAGCCCATCTGTTAAACCCTTCAGCCACACCCTTAGTGCAGGGAATTGCCAACCAAAAATGGCTTGAAATGGTGGTAGAAAACAGAACAAACTAACATGTTTGTAGCTACACAAACAGGCAAATCAAAAACAAAAGCAAAATACTGCGGATGCTGGAAATCTGAAATAAAAACAGAAAATGCTGGAAATACTCAGCAGGTCAGGCAGCATCTGTAGAGAGAGAAACAATGTTAACTCTGCTTCTCTCTATACAAATGCTGCCTGACCTGCTGAGTATTTCCAGCATTTTCTGTTTTTATTCCAGGCAAATCAAAAAGCCACGCAAAGAAATACTTCGACAAGAAGGTCCGACCATTTGAGTATCAAGTGGGAGATGTTGTAATGGTACTAAACTATGGGAAGAAGCAACATTGCTTCGAACCAAAGTGGAATGGTCCCTTCCCGATTATTAACAGGGCCAGTCCTTTGGTCTATCTGGTGCAATTCCCTGGGAAAAAGGGGACGGCCAACGTGACTAAATGGTACCATATCAATCAGTTGAAAACTGTGAAAGAGTAAATATTGCATATTTTACCTTACAGAATCAGTTAAAAATGATAACGAAATAGGTCGCATGCTGTATCAGTTATCGAACCCTCCTGCTGAGGGTCATCATATACATAAGACACTCGAACGCCTCTCCAATCTCTACGAACTGGATGGAATACTACGATCAAACCAACGTCGAGGGTATATTTATGTCAAGCTTTGAAGGAAATATGTGAAATAAAATTCATATGCGTGGGATGTGTCGTACGTCCACCGACAGTCACTACTTGCATGCACCACCTTTTGGTTCCTGAAGGAAACAGAGTTTGGATACAACTACACTGCATAACAAAGGGATACAACCCAGAGGCACTGGAAGGCAAAGCCCCGGGATGGTACCGGAAGGTATCCACAGCATTGGTTAAAACGGGATTGATGGGAATACCCTATGAAGTAAAGAGCGAAAAATGGGACATTAAGAACTATGATTTGAATTGGCCGTCTTTTTGGCCGAGTCATAATGATAAATACCAGTGGAAAGCAATGCCTGGTCTTAATTGTTCGAATTATAATGTCATGTTATTTGAGATGCTTGACACGCCGATTGAACCGTCGAACCAATAATCTAGAGTTGGCACGGTTGGTAGAGGGTCGAAAGTGAAAGGTTGAAATAGAGTTTTTCTCCCTCTCAAGGTGGGGAGTCTGTTAGAAATTAGGGGTGCCTAAAAATGTATATGGTTAGGCAAATGAAACTGTATCATGAATAATACTGTGTTTAAATGATTGTATGTTTTTGCTCGAGGCAAGTAAGGGGTTAATATATAAGTTTTGTCTTACTGGAACTGTTTAAGTTTTGTTTTCCTGAAAGCTTGTATTAGAATTTGAGGCAAAATGTCTTCAGTTAGTTAGATTAGATGAGGCATAAACATTCCACACAGGGGCCCACAGGATGGCCTTGCATGCCATATCTGTTGTTTGTAAGTTAAAGCTTTGACTTTGTTTAACGTATCTTTAATTTGGCCAATGAAGGCCCAACCTATGTTTCTTCCATTATTACTGATAACCATATTATAATGCTAAGGTAGAATTTGGAGTTTGTTTAACAGAACTGTTTGCGAAAATAATTAAAAGTTAATTAATATAAAGGTCATAGAATAGAAGGAATTTATGGGAGCTAAGGTACCATCGCAGGCTGGAACTGCCTGTTAGATAGCAGCTGGTTGAGTAAGACAGCTCTGACTTGGACCTCTAATTTAATGGCCCAAGGTTGTTCCTGAGACATGCACCGGCTGGGCCAGGGAGGACAAGAGAGGATGAGATAAGAAACTATAGCTTTGGAGGGACGAGATAAGAGGGTCCAGATAGATTGGCCGTATAAACAAGAAAACATGTGTAGTGGTTGTGAAGGCCCCTCCTTGAGGGAGGTTCTTCATCTGCAAGTTTAGACAAAGAACTCGACATGCCATTGGACACCTGGTTTTAAGGGGAAACCTCTACAGGTTAAACGGTCTTGGCCATTATCCTACCTCAGGCCCACCCCTAAAAAGAGAATAAAAGAAAGAGCTAAAGAACTCTTAACTCAGAGACTGTGGAGTGAGGGGCTCCCAAGAGTGAAATTGGTCGTCTAACACTACTCCGAGAAGTGGAGCCATGCTGACCCTAGTCTAAAACTCTTGGGTAGTTCAGAAAGAGAGAGAGAGACACGTGAGACAAGAAGGAGAATGAATAAGAAGAGCTCTTTGCGCATGCCAGCCATCTGTCCGATCGGGTCCAATACCAGCTGCTTGTCACGGTCGTATGTTTTTGCTGTTTAACTAGTGCGTTATGTTCCATCCTAAACTCCGATTAAACACAATATACCCACCATATTGGTTTGCACTCGATCCTGATTATTTAAAAGACTAGAGGTAAGTGAATTTCAACATCCCATTGGAGCTGACATTCATGCCATGAGCACAGCTGACCAACAACTCATGGTAACAAAGTCCTGAGTGTGTTATGACATTCATTCTGTTCAGTAGATACATTTTAGATCCAGCGGGACTTTAATCATTCTCACTGCTTTCTAAAAAAATATTTATGTCCTGGAAGTTATGTTTTAAATTGTGGAGAGTTGTGAACAGTAGAAGTCAGAAGTACATCTCTGATGCTCTGGCCACACAGCTACCATGTAATAAGGGAATGCAGGCAGAAGTGCCATTGTTATAACAACACAGAATGGTGAGGCTGGGCTAAAATGCTGGTCTGGATTGATTAGTGGGGACTATCGGTCTGTTTATAGTAACCCCGTGGTTGCATAAAGGTATAAAGTTTCAGCCTTGGTTTAGTGGTAGCACTCTCGACTCTAAGGCAGAAGGTCGAGGGTTGAAGTTCCACTCCAGAGACTTTAGCACATAATCTAGGATGCCACTTCAGTGCAGTACTGTGGGAGCGCAGCACTGTCAGAGGTGCCATCCTTCAGATGTTAATCCAAGGCCCCGTCTGCCCTCTCAGGTGGTCGTAAAAGATCCCACTGCACTATTCAAAGAAGAGCAGGGGAGTTCTCCTGGTGTCCTGGCCGACATTTATCCCTCAACCACTGCCTAAAACAGATGATCTAGTCATTTATTTCTTTGCTGTTTGAGGGACCTTGCTGTGTGAAAATTGGCTGCTGTGTTTACTACATTACAACAGTGAATACACTTCAAAATTACTTCATTGGCTGTAAAGTGCTCTGGCTGAGGTTGTGAGAAAGGCACTATATAAATCCAAATCTTTCTTTCTTTATATAGGAATAAAATAGCGTAGGCAAAAATCATACCAAAAGACCTCCACAGGATAAGATAAGCAAACAATATATAACTACTCACAATTGAAATACTGCCTAGAATGATGATTTTTGACATGTTAATGCTCCAGGCATTGGCTGAAGTATCATGTTTCAGCATGAGATTGATTAGATGTCACAGCTGATTGACAAGAATCAGAGCAAATCATGTAACTATCACAAGTTAGATTGATGTGGTATGAAATTTTTCTACAGAATTTAATACTGAAAAATACACTTTGTGTGTTATTAATTTACAACAACAGGTGATCTTCAGAGGTTGAAATGGGTGATCTTCAGAGGTTGAATGCATTTTTGGAACAGTTCAGAACTGTCCATCTATCTATATTATTTTTATATATTATAAATTTTCAGTCATGAATTCAATAACAACTGGGACTGCTGATGGTCTCTACCAGCACTAAATGGGCTATAAACAAAAAGAAAATGAAGTAATTTAGATTGTAATGTTAGATTGATATCCTGGATTTTTTTTGATCAATTGGGGATTATGGAGAAATTTGAGAGTTTTCTGTTCCGTGGTTAATCATCTACTCATAAAATTCAAATTGTACATGATCTGTGGAAAGAATGGGTTTGATGTACTGAAAGACATTTTCACATGGAATAACGCTCTGAAAAACACTCCATAAAGTACTACAGAAATAAAGAAAACAAATACCAAGAAATGACTTCAAGGCTGTGAGGGAATCTCTGTGTTTGACCTCAAAATTCAGATGCCACTACTGACAAAATTATATGTTAAACTTTTGACTGAAGTCTCAAATGATATAGATTTAAACAGCCAATATCATTCCCGGATCTCAGGGAGATCCACCATCTTAGGACTGAGTCACTCCAATTACACATTGACTGCCCATTCCCCAACACGTACCCACAGCCACACAAACACACTTCTCCCCACCACACAAAAACATGCAGAGTTTCCATTTCCATGTGAGCATATTGTACAAGGAAAGATGTGATAGACTTCACACCTATCATTGTACTTTACCCAGAGACAACATAGAGGCCAATGTGACCAAATTGATTGTGGGAGACAACAGCTGAGGTTAGGACGAGCTTTTATAAGAATTTTAACTTAGAATAATTTTAAAAAACAATTATAAGGGCTAAAAATAGTTACTTTTATGTACATAAAGCTAATAGTGATAGTGATGTAAGCATTTCATTACCTAATGATGTTCTGGCTGGTACTGCATCCTTATTGATCCAAAATGATACCCAGGATAAAACAACAGTCAATGTGCAAGGGATGTAGGTCTGAATGGTGAAGTAGCCCATTCGTCTGCTGAGATCGAAGTACACTGCCATTACAATGTAATCTCCTACAGAAAAATGAAAACATTAAGTGAGTCCTCCCCTCATGATAAATCAACATTAGCCCAGATTTTGCGGTCAGTGGCGAACGAACGGCGCTCGCCGTTTATTAAGCTTACAGCTGTCCACATACTTTTTAGTGGACTTTAGCATGGCAACTTATGGTAATAAGAAAGTCTTTTCAGCACGACGCCCTCTACAGGGGATCTGGGATCTGTGTAAGCAGAGCAAGCAACAGTGCGTCTCTTCAACCAGTCAGATCGAAGAATCCTTACTGAGACAATGCAGACTCTAAACCAGGAAGTGTAGGTTAGCATATTTAATTCAATGTAAAATCATGTACAGAAAGTGAAATAAAGAGAGGGAAAGAAAGATGGGATTAAGAGCGAGAGAGAGAGAGATAAAAGCGACAGAAAGAAAAAGCTTTAAAAAATTATTCTATTTTTAAAATATTTTTTAAATCTCCAACAACAATTAAAGTCTGAAGAAATGAGATGCCACACTTGTAAATGAAGATTTTCAGTGCCAGAGAGATTGTTTGGTAATAATTAAAACTTATCACATTGCTAAATATTCACTTACACCGAAATACACCAGCCCAAATTTTTTCTGGGGTATTTAGTGGGTAACTAGTGGGTAAGTACCGCAACTTCACGCCCTTCATATGTTTTAAGGCCGAGTCTCTTGGTGAGGTACCAGTGTAGCGAAGCCTTGGAGGAGAAGGAAAATCGGACAGACACTTCCTGATATCCGCGTTTTGCTGCGCGTATGTGGATGCTTGAAGTTGCTGTCCGATTCACTACATAATAACGGTGAGCATTGATAGCCTCACCGTTATTATTACTGCAAAATCTGGCCAATATGTACAACATGGATGTTTTAAACACAAATGAATATATAACACTGTTAACATTTCTACGACCCAGTTTTATAAGGGGAAAGTTCCTGTCTACAGAGACGGGAAGGAAAGATTTGGGGGCTTTAAGAACATAAGAAATAGGAGCAGCAGTAGGGCATTCAGCCCTTCGAGCCTGCTCCACCATTCAATAAGATCATGGCTGATCTTCTACCTCAACTCCACTTTCCTGCACTATATCCCTTGATTCATTCAAGGAAGGATTTCAGGCTATACAATAATTCTTTTTCAATCAAATGACTGACCACAGAAAAGGGGAAAAAAGTAAAAATAAAGAACATGTAAAATATATACAAAATAATTAATTACTGTTTCTTATCTATCAGTGGAACTTTGAGACAGTAACAAGAGTTATTTTTCAATCCTTGCTGGATTTTCTCAGAGGAGATCCAATTATAGTGAGGGCTGTGAAATAGGGTCTGACTGAGGATCTCGTGTTCACTTGCTATATCTGTGTTTCGTAAATTGTATTCCACATCTGAGTCAACAAATATTGGAGCAGTCCCATTTTTGGTTTGTCACCAAAATGTAAATGATTTAATAATTAATTTAGGAAAATGTTATACAGTATATAGAATCACAAAAGTGGTTTCCAAAAAAGTTTAACTGCCTGATGTGACACTTTTACTCACCTAAATTGACATGGAACTAAAGTGATGAAGCGTACAAATTCAACATGACAGGTCTATAAAACTAATGTGGTACAGGTCTGCAATACCAAGTGGTGTAAGTCTACGAAAATATCATAATACAAGTATACAACACGAACTCGCATCTGAGTCAGAAGGCTGTGGGTTCAAGTCCCACTCCAGAGACTTGAGCGCAAAATCTAGGCTGGCACTTCAGTGCTGCACAGTTGGAATGAACATCTTTCGGATGAGACGTTAAACCAAGGCCCTAGCTGCCCTCTCAGGAGGACGCAAAAGATCCATGGCACTATTTCGAAGAAGAGAAGGGGAGTTCTCCCCGGTGTTCTGGCCAACATTTATACCTCAACCAACATCACTAAAACAGATTATCTGGTCATTATCACATTGCTGTTTGTGTGACCTTGCTGTGCGCAAATTGGCTGCCGTGTTTCCTACATTACAACAGTGACTACACTTCAAAATTACTTCATTGGTTGTAAAACGCTTTGGGACATCCTGAGGTCGTGAAAGGTGTTTTATAAATGCAAGTTCTTTCTTTTCTTTGATGTGACACAATCAACAAAACCAATGTGACACATTGGGTTAGACTTTCAACTTGCTGCCCAGGCATAAAACTGATGCTGTGGATGGGAAATAGAAATGAAAATCAGGAGGTTTTTATAACAGGCGGCCGATCCGCAATGCCATTTTTATGCCTGGGCGGCAAGTTGAAAATCTACCCCATTATCTACATCACCAATATGTCACATGGTCTACAAAACCAAAATTGCACATGTTGCACAAATCTAACTTAACCAAGTGCAGGAAACCTGCATGATGAGCAATGCACAAAACAAATATGATGTAGTTTGTGAACTAACATGACACAGTGCACAAAAGCAGTTTTTAAAATGTTGAAGGTGCTGCTCTGAAGGCTTAAATATGTTTATCCAAGTAGTAGCTAGACTATACTAACCAATATGTGCTGAGTTAGTTGGTCAGAAGGAGCTCTACAATTAGCATCAGTGACCCGGTTTGAGGAGGAGAAAAATTAGCCTGGGTTTTCATTCCTTATAAGTAGCCAGTAACTCCTGCTAGAAGTGCATGTGTATCGATGTTAGGTAAGGACAAGATCAGGTTTGGCTTTGAATCCCCATTTTCAGTCAAACAACCTGCTGACACTTAGGGGATGATTTTATCAATGGGGACGTGATAGAGGCGGGAAAGCTGCTTGTCGGGCTTTTAGTCCCGCCTCCATTGACGTCTGGACAACCCACGCTATTTTCCCTTGATTGGCCTTGTTAAGCCCACCCAGCGGGCTTAACCGGCCAATTAAGGGAAAGCCGGTGACAGATAATGTCAGCGAATGATGTTTCATCTGTCAAGATTTTTTGACAGATGAATTGTCATTGTTTGACAGCTCTGTGAAGCTATCAAATACTGAGGGCTGGATTTTGTCAGCCCCGAGGAGGCGGGTATGGAGGCGGGACTGCTGGTAAAGTTGCAGAATTTGGCAAACCCGCCCCCATCCCGCCTCCGTGCCCTCTTGCCGAGAGGCGGGAAGCCGTCCTGCCCCGGGTCCCGTCTCCTCGTGGCGGGAAAGGGATTAAAGCCTATTAACTGCCTGTTAACAGGCAGTTAACAGGCAGAAAATAGGATTATCCCCATTTTTCGTTCCGAAGTGCAGGTTTCCTGACCTGGGGGAACCCCGCCAGTGTGTAGGAGCCGAGTAGGAGGTCTGCGGGGGTCAGCGGGGTCTGAAAGTGCGATGTAGAGGTGAGTGATGGGTGCAGGTGTGGCGTGGTAAGTATGTAAGGTGAGTGTAAAGTGTTAGAAAATGTTCACTTACCTTTGTTTCTGCCTAAAGCCTTCAGCCGCTGTGGAGCCGGAGTCCCGACATCTCCATTGTAGATATCACAGACTGGCTGTTGGATCCTCCGAACCAACAGCCAGGTGATTTCTGCAAAGTTGAAAGGTTTGATGAGTCCTGAACACAAGGACTCATCAAACTACACAGAATGTCAGTGTTTGACAGCTTCACAGAGCTGTCAAACGATGACATTTCTTCTTTCAAAAGTTCTTGACAGATGGCACATCATATGTTGACGTGCTCTGTCACTGACTTCCCCCTAATTGGCCTGCTGAGCCTGCTGGGCGGGCTTAACAAGGTCAATCAGGGGAAAATCCCGCTGGTTGGCCAGAAGCTGATGGAGGCGGGATTGAAAGCCAGCAAGCAGCAGTCCCGCCTCCAAAAACTTCCCATTGAGAAAATTCAGCCCTGACAATCTGTCTTCTAAGTTGAGTCCTTTACTCAAGACTCACTTAGATAGCTTTCCTGAGCAGAAAGCAGAAGGCTGCTTCATTTAAGAATGCAGTGGCCATTCTGCTTTCTCGCCGGTGAGATGAGGCAGCTCCGCAGCTTAAAGGGATGAAGCCTGGAGGAAGAAGCAAAGGTAAGTAATCTTATTAAAACACTTTAGACTCACCTCACACACTTACCTCTCCACTCTTGCACTCATCACTCACCTGCACACCGGACATTTCGGCCCCTCCGACCCTTGCAGACCCACAGCTCGCCTCGCTGACCCTGGCGCGGTTTGGAGCCATCGGGAAGCCCACACTTTAGGTCTCAAAATAGGATTAGCCAAAAAACTGCCTGTTAACTACCTGCAGTTAATTGGCACTATTCCCCTTCCCGCCTCGAGGAGATGGGACCTGGCGCGGGTCGGGTACCTGCCTCCTGGGATGATGGCACGGAGGCAGGTTGGGGGTGGGATGGATACCCGGTCCCAGATTCTGCCATTTTCCCGGCAGTCCCGCCCCCATACCCGCCTCCCCAGGGCTGGCAAAATTGCCCCCTTATTGTCAAGCCTCACACATGAGGTACCAGAATTTGACCAAAGCCCTTGGAAGCATTATCTAGTGAGGAGTTAATGGTCTCTGGAGAGGAGGTGGGGGAACAAAACTAGCAGAAAAAAAATAAAACTGCAATTAAAAATAAAAATAAACAGCATGAAATGGTGACAGGTATAGATAATTCAGATGTAAGCACCAAAACATAGGACTCAAGTATAAAATTAACTATCTTACAATCTTGAAACATGACAAGAGAGATTAGAAGACATTCCTTTTTTCTGCAGTGGATATGTGGAATAGGTTCTCTGCAAAAACAGTTAATGCTATTTTGAGAAACTCCTACAAAAGAAGAGTTATATAAGTATCTGGTTAGAAATATACTGAAGGTTATATGGACAAGTGTAAACAAATATGATAAAGAACTCTAAGGACCATGACAGTTCTTGTGCTACTGGCAGCTTCAATATGTGATCTGTGGGAACAAACCAACCATGGCAAAATAACAGAGGTGTAAGGATCAATATTCTGGACTTCTATTTAATTACTTTTGGGGGACAAGGAGACAGAACTTGCAATCCCTTGCTGCAAGAGATTAAATATGAAAAGCCAATGTTAGGATGAATGGCAGAAGTGGGCGTGCTGGACCAAATGACCTTTCTGCTGTGTTTTCTTGTGTTCTTAAAGCCAACATGACACACAGTACACCAAATTAATATGGTGCAAAGTAAACTAGACATACAGGCCTAGAAATTGGAGATCATTGCATCCATTTTATAGGCATAAAAATGGGTGCTATGAGAGGGAATTTCAGGGACCAAAGTCTCACGTCCTAAGGACGCCTGAAAAACGCCTGACCCAATATTGGGTCAAGCCATTTTTCAGGCATCAGAGGCAGCCACCTAAAACAGGCATTAGATCCTCTGCACATGCTAATGAGGGGCCTAACGCTTGGTTTTGGATCCATCTGAGCAATTTGCTGCCCTGAGTGGAGCAGGCTCCAGGCCTGCTCTGTTAAAGCTTTGTTGGTGTGGATGCGGCGTAGTAAATGGCCGCCACTAAAAACATGTCAAATTTGAAAAACAAATTTTAATATGAAGCCAGGAGGAGCAAGCGTGCTTCTCCCAGCTCCATAGCACTGCTGAAGGCCCCCCCACCCCCACCCCCACCCCCTTCCCACTATTGTTCTTCCCCCTCCCAGCACTTAGCTAAGATGAAATTTGATGCTGCAGATGGGCGAGCAGCAGTTTTCTCAGAATATTTAGATGAGGCCCAGTTTTGGGCAGGCCATGGGCCTACCAGATCGGGTCTGCCTTTGCACCCAAAACCGGACATCGTCGAAGTTCTACCCCATAGTGCATCAAAACAATTTAACATAAAAAGAATGGGTGGCACTTAATGGGTTAGCATTGAAGGCTTTCAGTCAGGTTCAGTTCCTGGAACAGTCTGCACTGGAACTTCTGTTCATTTGTACAATTTTAACCCCCAGGGAAAATTGCAGCTTAGGTAATACTTTCGCAATGTGGTTGTGCTTTCCTTGTGTTTGATTTTTTTTTAATTATTAATTTAAAAAAAAATGAAATTTCCAAAAATAATGTAGCAAAAATATTGGTCTTGTGATGATGTCATTGCATCACCAATCATGATATTGCTCATACCTTTATTATAGGTTACTTTACTGGAACAAGATGCTTTTTTAAATTGCAGTAAACTAAAGGCTACTTTGTCAATGTGGAATTTGAAATTGTACACGGCTGTATGTTAAATTTACGATGATTACATTGGAGTAAATGATGGTGTAGCATTCCCCTCCTTCCTCCTACTGAGAAATTTCTGTAAATATCCTCCCACGTTCTTGAATAAGAGTTGCTTCCTTCAAGATCCCAATTTAATTGTTGTAATTTAACATTGAATTTTAAATGAATATCCACACTGAAAGGGTTTAAATAAGTTTACTAAGGGAGAGAAGATTCAGCAATGATCTCTAACAGCAACCCTCTTCTGGTAATGGTTCTAGATGATTAAATGTTTGGAAACGAATCTGGATAATTAATGAATGGATGGAGTATATACAGATTAACCAGTCTTTGGACAGCAATTTATCTAACATCTGGTACTCCACTGGGAACTTTAAGCAAATCCTTTGATAAATTAATTAGATCATGGTTATTAAGCCACAGAAATCTTCATCATCATTAGAAGACTCAATAATTTGGAAAGATTTTGCAGTGAATACCTCAAAGGCAGAAAAGCATGTTGTCCAATAGTGTCAATATCTGTACTATTTTTCAACCTAGATTTTCTGTTTGGGCGAACTCCCAAGTTGAAGAATGGGGGCATTCGATTCAGACTCACAGGCCACGATTTTGCCAGCCATGGCAAGTCCAGTGCGGCCGGAGCAGACAGCGGCCTCAAACTCCACACCTGTCTTCATCCCGCCTCCTCCAAGTGATTTTGCCCTGATTGGGCTTGTTAAGCCTGCCCTGCGAGGTTACCGGCCAATTAAAAGGAAGCGGGTCTGATGACGTCATCTGATGACGCGTCATCAGCCGGTTTCCTTAAAGGGGCCATGTCCACATTCATTTTGACAGTTGTGCTGTCAGTGTTCTGAAGCACTGAGGTGCTGCAAACACTGACAAGCACTGCACAAAGGTGCACGGCTGCACCCAGGCTCTCCCATAACTCCCTCCATATGCTTTTGCAGGGACTCACAGCAGGCAGGGAGGTTCTCTTCCCTTCCAATGGGCAGAAGACACCTCCACAGGAGACCAACGCAGCCTGGTTGCACATTGCGCAGGAGGGCACAAGCAGGGATGTTGTCAGGAGGACCAGGCTGCAGTGACGCAAGCATTTCAATGATCTCAGTAGATCACGAAACGTTACTGCAAAGCCACACTCAACCTCATCCTGCTGTGCCATGCATCACATCCCCATCACTCAGCCTTCCCTACCATACTCCTGCACATCAACTTACCTTGCACCTCCACTCATCCCTCTCTATCTACATTATCACTTCCCCATCTCACTAGCCACCCTTCACACTCACCCTCATCCTATTGCAAGTGTACCAACTAAGAACACACAGGGTAAGCACTCAGGTGGTTTAGCCAATGTCCATGTGAAGTTTCTGGTAATGTGCTGTCAAACATTGAAATCTTTATTTTGAACACTTTGTGTTCTTGGACAGATTTGTGTGCACCTTTGGAAGTGGCTTAGTGACTTGCAGTGAATGGTGAGACATAACGTTCCCCCCCACCCCCCCCGCCACCCCCCGCACAATGATGATGAGTGTGAAACAATGGCTTGGACATTGTAGGGATGTTTTATGGTGCTGGTGTAGGGTGGTGCCAACCTGGTGCATCATGTGGCAGCCAGGGTGTTCAGTGTTAAGTGAAGCAAATCTGGACATGGTGAGGCCATCGCTGGCGTCCTGGGCAGCAATGTGCATGGGCGATGATGCCCTGTGTCCAGTGCAGCATCAGTTGATTGCGGAGAAGGTTGGTGTTGTTGTTGGTGATGCTGGTGTTGGGGCTGATCGTGGTGGGATTCTGAGGACCAAGGTGAGATTTTTTCAAGGGCACCGATGCTGATGGAATAGATGGCAGGTGAGGTTGAGATCACAGAAGTAATCTGTCAATGTTGAGATAGGTTGTTCCAAGGAGGTGACAGTTGATAGAAAGAATACTCCTAGCACTTCAAAAGTGCATAAAGCTCAAAGTGCGTTCCAAATCATTAATGCTCCAGCTTCTGACGTTGGAAAGTGACCAGCTGTAAAATGGCAGGTTTTAAATCACTTTTGCAGCTGTCACCTATTGAAAGAAATGGAGAGTTGTTCAGAACCCGACATACTTACCTGGCGCGATCCCTGAGCGACGGGAACCTCGTGAAAAACTTGGGAAAATGCTTTGTACCTGGGAAAATGGGGATTAAATTGCTTTAAACGCCCTCTTAACTCGCACAATTGAATGACTCGCCGCTTAGTGCCGGGTCTGCAAAGCGCAGGCAGAAACGACACTTGGGAAACTGACAAGGAGGCGGGTTTAGAGCGGGATACTGCCCCCGCTGTAATCTTTTTGATTTTGACAGCGGACCCACCTCCGAACCCACCCTTTGAGCGCCGGCAAAATTCAGCCCACAGAATGAGAAATAGGCTGATCCTGCCACGATTTCCGGAGTTAAACTAATCAATAGAATGACAAACTCATTCCTGCCATTAGAAATACCACTCATTGAGAACTCACCATTTGGGGGGACGGGGGGTTGTTGCAAGAAATAGCATGTTGCTGCAGGATTTAAAGATCTGCAGCAGCTTAAAGGATTCACAATACAAAAATCATGTTCGATGCACAATAGAACGTTTGTTTACTTGAACCAGCTATTCCTTTCAACAATGGAACCATGCCAAACATGTCAGCCATTTTCAGTAACCTCCATTCAAACTCTATTAAAGTACTTAAATTGCAAACCAGAACTTCCCCAAAGATATTGGCCTTTACCTGGGAGGGTTCCTTCACTCAGAGTCTTCCATGCAATATTCCTACTAAAAGCCTCAATGGAATCGAATTGCTTGCTGCCTGCACCTGTCATCACCTCCCAGTATGGGCTGAATGCTCAAACTGGTTGTACTAAATTGCATGCTAACTAAAGATAATGATCTCTTTTTGCTTCCTTTTTTAAGGACAAGACAGATTATAACACAAGAGAATTATGACAGTTGGCAGATGCCCAAATCTCTGTCCTTTCACCTCTTATAAGGAAGGACCTTTTCATATCCTGGGGATAGAGGCACAGAGTGAGTCAGAGATGGGGAAGCAGAAAAGCTTGTCTCAGCTGCAGTTTTATCCTGAACTTCTCCTTCTCTTTCTCCTCATTCTACTGTACCCTGCATTATCTCTCAGCAAACTATATCATGAAACCTCATGTCACTCCTTCTACTGTAAGTGATATGAGAACTCTGCTCTTCACCAATCTATTCTAACTTAACTTCCTTTTTTTCCTTCTCTAGAGGTGTCCAAAGAAGAAGTGGATGAAGAAGAGCCAGGTCTCTCTGTATGCGGCTATGCCAGCACTTGACAGCATGAGCCATCATTCATTTTCTCCTCATAAGCACCAGCCTAAAGGTAACCACCCCGGGGAAGAGAGTGAGCTGGGGGATAGTGTACTGGGTGACACAGAGCATGAGTCAGCAGAAGTAGCTGCCTGTGGAACATGGGGAAGAAGATATTCCTCAGCTAAAGAGCCTAGGAATCCAGATATCAAGGGGTTTCATGGTGAATCCAGAACAAGGGGGCATAATGTTAACATTAGAACAAAGCCATTTAGGAGAGAAATCAGGAAGCACTTTTTCATACAAAGTGCAGTGGAAATCTGGAACTCTCTCCCCCGAAAGAATGTGGATGATAGGTCAATTTAAATTTTCAAGAAAAAGATCAATTGATTTTCTGTTTGGTAAGGGTATGCAGCAAAGGCGGATACATGGAGCTGAGGTACAGATCAGCCATGGTCTAATTGAATGGCAGAATAGGCTCGAGGGGCCTACTCTTATTTCTATGTTCCTAAGCATACAGAAAAGGGGTATTTATAATGGGAAGAGGAAAGCTGTAGATAGAATTGTATCTGATTTGTATGAAGGTCTCTTGCAGCCAGCATTAGTTGTCCTTTACATCTTCTTCAGATAGCTGTTGCTCCTTGCTCAAGTATATGTATTCAGACAAGGGTATAATGAAACCGCCAATGTGTTTCGTATTGTACAGCCCTGATCTCATCCAACGTTTACCATATTATTTAAAATGGACATTCAAGGCCAACAAGGTTCTTGCCAGTTGGGAAGACATCTCTAAACTGACTTTGTTCTTTTTTTCTCTGTTATTCTATCACAAGATTATGGGAATTGCTTTCAGTTATGGCAGAAGATTGGGAGGACCCTGTGGAAATTCTACCCCGACATCTTTAAAATGGAGTAAACAAATATACTGAAAAAATGCACTAAAAAGAAAAGAAATATACGCTGTTGCAAACACTTTGAAATCCACATTCATCAGTCAAGGGTTAAGTCCTGAGGCCTCTTAAACTAGATAGAATTCTGCCAAACCTATTCTGGTACAAATCACAAATAAAATTTAGTTGTAATAATAATTTATTTCACATGATTCCCCAAATATCAGAAAAAGCGAAAAATGTGAGAATCAATTAAATTTAGAATGCAAAGGAGATTTATTCATCTGTTATGATGAAGGAAATACACCAGGTTTCTTTTATTGCTGTTTCCTAGAACATGATTAAATCTATCAGAGCATTTTCAAAATATCTATTACACTTAAGATATTGTGAGAAGTCGCACAACACCAGGTTATAGTCCAACAGATTTATTTGAAATCAGAAGCTTTCGGAGCTTACGTGGCCCCTTCCTCAGGTGATTCACAGCTAAGCCGTATCCTGACCTCACCTGAATCCCCACATGTATGGGTGCCTTCCTACATGAGTCACTGGATAGTAATCAGACCCAGGAACTCTGGCTCATTTTTGCCCTCTTTCACCCAATTTCGCCAATTGTAGCACATCTGCCACAACCCAGGCTGAGATCAGCTAACTGAGCGCAGACTAGCACTGGAACCTAGGATCATTTTGGTCTGTGGTGCTGAGTCCCACACTTGACAAGCTAGTTTTACCCTCTATGTCTGTCTGTCCATTCTGTTCTACTCTAGGCAGGTCTTAACTCAAGTCTCATACATGAGATTCTTCAGTCACTTGCTAGGGAAGAGGAGCTGAGGTTGTTTCCCATTGCCTTCCTCAGTTTTTATCCAGAGTACCTTCTCTTTGATGGGTTGCAACCAAGGCTAAAGAACATAACCTACCCTTTTTGAATGCAAGGACCACCTGCAACTATCAGACACCAGGATGTCTGCAGGACATCAATCCAATATTGAGAGTGGGTGCTCCATTCATCAGGGACCTAAACCCAACCCTCCTGACTCAGAGGTGGGAATACTACCACTTGGCCAGTGGTCACTCCATACAGATATGAGTACCACTCTGGATGTCAACCCAGTATTTAGAGACCACAGTCTAGTCTTCACTCACTGGGATTGTCTGGAGAGGGCTTAAATCCTTCTCCTTCTGACTCTGAGGCGGAATGTTACCACTAATTCAAAGGCTCACTCCCACCCTCTATGGAATGAAGAGGAAATTAAATACATTTGAAGAACCTTTTTAAAAAAATGACAATCAATTATTGCTTAAATAAATTTTTACTTCAGAAAAGCTGCCTCCAGATATATCACATCAACACATCATGTGAACTCAGTTGATCTCTGTGGTTCTTCAAGAGGTAAATATGTCCCAAGGCTCCTTTGATTCAAACTTAATTATCCAAACTGACAAAAACAGATAAAGAAAATATACTACATCCACACTTTACAAATATTCGCTACTCTCTCATAAAGCTGGAAATTTTACAAAGTTTCTCAACACATCAACAAAATCATCTTTTCTTTGCAAGAATCTGATATTGGACCATGACATTGGTGTAAGGCACCCAGTCAAAACATTTAAAGGGGATGCCTCGCTATTCATCTGAGTTTCTAACATGATAAATTATATATCTTATTGTGGCTGCGGCGAAGCACGAATTGAGGCCGAGTCAATATGTGGAGCACATGGCTTTTAATTACATACTCCTTGGCAAAATGGCTGCTACAACTTCTCTCTGCAAAACCCTACTGCTTGAGGGCGACGCCCGGTCTTTTTAAGTTCACACTGAGGGCGACGCCCACTCCTTTTTTCATGCCTTAAAGGCAGCATGCGCCTTAAAGGCAAGGTGCCCGATTTATTGTCCATGGACGGAAAAGTGGATTGCGCCCATTTAGGTGGCGATCCGCCACACAGCTCCCCCCAGAATCCGCTTAGGAGGTGTGGACGAGACGGTGCGGCGGTCTGATGGGCCGGCCGGAGCGGCTCTTGTAGGACGCCAGTGGACGTGGAACGGCCGGGCGTGGAGCAGCCGGGTGAACTGGCTTGAGTGCAGGTCAGCCGCGTGGTGGTGGACGAGCTACAGGGACCTGCTCACCGGGCTCCGAGTGTGCGGGCTTGAGTCGGTCAACCGACACTTTTTCGGTCCTGTCGCCCACTTGCAGGGTGAAAAATTTGTCCCCAGCCTGTAGCACCTTGTAGGGCCCGTCGTACGGGGGTTGAATGGGTCCGCGGTGGGCGTCGTGCCAGACGAAAACGAACCGTGCCTGGTGCAGGCTTAGTGGGACGTGTGAGGTGGATTTGCCGTGTCGGGCAATGGGCACCGGGGCGAACTGTAGCGCCGGTGAGGCGAAGTCGTGGCGTTGCTGGTCGGCTGACCAGGGTGTCGTGGCGGTGGGCAGGAACTTGCCGGGTACGCGCAGCGGCTGACCATACACGAGCTCTGCTGCCGATGCGTGGAGGTCTTCTTTAACCGCGGTGCGCAGGCCGAGGAGGACCCACGGGGAGTCGGTCGGTCCAGGCGCCGTCCTGGAGGCTGGCTCGAAGAGATGCCTTCAAGGATCTGTGGAACCGCTCACACAGTCCGTTGGCTTGGGGGTGGTACGCTGTGGTGCGGTGAATGGTCACCCCGAGATTGCGTGCGACGGCGGTCCAGAGTTCAGAGGTAAATTGCGGACCTCTGTCTGACATCATGTCGGAGGGGATGCCGAACCGTGCGACCCAGGTGCTGACGAAGGCTCTGGCGATGTCGGCGGTGGTGGTAGAGGTCAGTGGAATTGCCTCGGGCCAGCGCGTGGTGCGGTCAACGATCATCAGCAAGTGCGTGTGGCCTTGCGACGGCGGCAGGGGCCCGACAATGTCCACGTGGATGTGGTCGAATCTACGCGAAGGGACGGTAAACTCCTCGAGGGGTGCTTTCGTGTGTTGCTGCACCTTGGCCCATTGGCAGGCTAGGCAGGAGTTGGCCCAAGTACGCACATCCTTGCGAAGGCCGCGCCAGACAAAGCGGTTGGCTACCAATTTGATGGATGCGCGGGCGCCGGGGTGGGAAAGGTTGTGGAGAATCTCGAATACCCGGCGGCGCCAGGACGCTGGGACGACGGGCCGAGGTTGACATAGGGATATGTCGCACTTGACCGTGACTGCGGTCGGGCCACAGGCGACGTCGGCCAGGCGTAGCCCTGGTAGGTTGGTAGGTGCGGAGAGCAGATCAGGGTCGGTGATCTGGTCTGCAGCGAGTTGAGCGTAGTCGACTGCCAGGTGTGCGGCGTGGATGGCGGGGTGGGAGAGGCAGTCGGCTACCACATTGTCTCGGCCGGAGACGTGTTGGATGTCCGTGGTGAACTCAGACACTGCCGCGAGCTGGCGCTGCTGCCTGGCGGACCAGGGGTCGGCTGTCTTTGCCATTGCAAATGTCAGGGGTTTGTGGTTGACAAACGCAGTGAAGGGGTGGCCCTCCAGCAAAAACCGAAAATGGCGGACCGCTAGGAACAGCGCGAGGAGCTCGCGGTCGAAGGTGCTGTACTTGACCTCCGGGGGGCGTAGTTGGCAGCTGAAGAAGGCAAGTGGTTGCCAGGCGCCGTCGACCCACTGCTCATACACGGCGCCGACCGCATGGTCGGAGGCGTCTGTGGTGAGCGCTACCCTGGCATTGGGCCGTGGGTGCGCAAGCAGGGTGGCGTTGGCGAGCGCGGTCTTGGTGGAGTCGAAGGCGGCTGACGCGTCTGCCGTCCATTCGACCGCCATCTTGCCGCTCCTGCCCCGGAGGGCTTCATACAGGGGCCTCATGAGGGACGCCGCTTTGGGGATGAAGCGGTTGTAGAAATTCACCATCCCGAGGAACTCCTGGAGGCCTTTGATGGTGGTGGGGCGGGGAAATTGTTGGACGGCCTGCACCTTGGTGGGCAGGGGGATGGCCCCAGCATGGGTGATGTGGTGGCCGAGGAAGTCGATCTTGTCCAGGCCGAACTGGCATTTGGCTGGGCTGAGGATGAGCCCGTGGTCGCTAAGGCTCCCGAACAGGATGCGAAGGTGTTCGAGGTGTTCCTGCTTGGAGAAACTGGCTACCAGGATGTCGTCCAGGTAGACAAACAGGAATTTCAGGTCCCGAAGGACAGAGTCCATGAGCCGTTGGAATGCCTGGGCCGCGTTTTTGAGGCCGAAGGGCATCCGCAGGAACTCGAACAGGCCGAAGGGGGTGATTACAGCCGTCTTGGGGCCGTCCGCAGGGTGGACGGGGACTTGGTGGTAGCCGCGCACCAGGTCGACCTTGGAAAAGACTGAGCGGCTGGCCAGTCTAGCCGAGAAGTCCTGGATGTGCGGCACGGGGTACCGATCAGGGGTGGTGGCGTCGTTGAGGCGGCGGTAATCCCCGCAGGGGCGCCAACCCCCGCCTGGTTTGGGGGCGATGTGGAGTGGGGAGGCCCAGGGACTGTTGGAGCGGCGGATGATGCCGAGCTGTTCCATGGTGGCAAACTCGGTCCGCGCGATCTCCAGTTTGGCCGGGTCCAGCCTGCGGGCATGGGCGTACACTGGGGGGCCTGTGGTGGGGATGAAGTGTTCCACCCCGTGTTTGGCGGCATCCGCGGAGAAGGTCGGATTGGTAAGGGCCGGGAATTCGACCAGGAGTGCCGAGTAGTCATCCGTGGCCCGGGCGTGGCACTGTGACGCCATGTCGGCGGGTTGACGGGGGGCCATGGCGCCCAGGAAATCTGCGCCGATGAGAGGGGAGAGCACCTTGGCAGTGATGAACTCCCATCGGTAGCGGCGACCAGCGAGGTCGAGGGTCACTGTGCGGGTGCCGTACGTCGGGATGTCCGAGCCGTTAGCAGCAGCCAGCGCCGGTCCTCGTTTGCCCTTTTGGATGTCGAGGGCGGAGGCCGGGATGATGCTGTGCTCAGCTCCAGTGTCGCACAGGAACCGGTGGCCGGTTTTATCATCCGTGATGTACAGCAGGGAGCCCACGTGGCCCACGGCCATCGCGGGGGCTGGTACGGGGGCGGACTTGAAAGAGCAGGGAGGTGTGCACCGTTGTGCCCTGGCGCCGAACCATGCGTGGTAGTAACAGTGGCCCAGGTTAGTCGGGTGCGAAGGCCCCGTGAGCCCGGTGGCTGGGCCTTGTGGCCGCATGGTGGCCGGTGAGGGGCGCGCCCAGGCAGTGGCTGCCAGGTCCGGAGTGACGTCGTGGCTGGAGTGAGCGGACAGCAGCTTGTCGGCCTCATCGGCCAGGGCTTCCAGGTCCGTGAGGCCGGACGCCACGATCACTGGGCAGATGCTGAGAGGTAGCTGGCGGATGAACAGCGTGCGGAAGAGGGATCCGGGTGGGCTCTCGTCGGTGAGGGAGAGCATGTGGGCGAGGAGGTCTGACGGTGAGGCATCACCGTGGCCTGGAAAATCGAGGAGGTGGCAGTTTCGCTGGTATGTCGAGGCCGTAAATTTTTTAAGGAGCGCGGCCTTAAGATGTGCATACTTGCCCTCCTCTGGTGGGTTCTGCAGCGTTGTCCAGACCTTCGTAACTGTGGAGCTACCGAGTGATGTGACGAGGTAGTCGTACTTCGTCCCATCTGTGGTGATGTGTCGCAGCCGGAATCGGGACTCGGCTTGGAGGAACCAGGCTTCGGGCTGGTTTTCCCAAAACTCCGGCAGTTTCACGGAAACTGCGTTCGTGTCCGCCATTGCAGTGCTCAGATACGTTCTGAGCGTCGGGGTCACCAATATTGTGGCTGCCGCGAAGCACGAATTGAGGCCGAGTCAATATGTGGAGCACATGGCTTTTAATTACATACTCCTTGGCAAAATGGCTGCTACAACTTCTCTCTGCAAAACCCTACTGCTTGACGGCGACGCCCGGTCTTTTTAAGTTCACACTGAGGGCGACGCCCACTCCTTTTTTCATGCCTTAAAGGCAGCATGCGCCTTAAAGGCAAGGTGCCCGATTTATTGTCCACGGACGAAAAAGTGGATTGCGCCCGTTTAGGTGGCGATCCGCCACAATCTGTACAATAACTTGTTGGTAAGAGGTAATCTTATTTGTCAAGTCTGTTTTTCAATGACATAATGAATTTCCATTCTAATCATTTCATGAATAGGATGGGCACTGGTCACAGCCATGGGTTTACACTTATTCTAGAATCGTCTGTACTGTACTCAGATTGTTGCCTCTATAAGACTACAGCAACCACCATTTGTTTACATAAAGGCCAATTCAGCAATCTCAGATGAAATGAAATTGTTGCAAAACTGCACCACTCAAGTAGGCAGCTGAGCTCACCAGTTTCAATGAGGTCAGCTCATGACTATCTTAAGAATATGTCCACTGCAAGATTTTCATGTGTGCATGTGTGCAGTGAGTACTAAGATTGGTAGGAGGAAGATATCCTTAGAGCAACAGCTCTTCAAAGGCTGCTACTTTTTATGGAGTAAATCTACAATGTGACCAATGAAAGATAGACAATGTGGCCAGAAGATCCCTCTTTCATGAATACACTTTCAATGCTTTGCTGGAAGAGGTCCAACAGAGGTGAGTAGCCATATTCAGAACAGAGGGAGGCCCCCTTCTATGCCATCATGTACAAGAATGACAAGAGATAGCTTATCAAGTCAATGTTTTTCCACCCATGTCCATGGACCATGGAAGCAGATGAGGAATAAAGTTCTCTGATCTGAGGAGAGTTACCCAGGTAACTCATGTCACAGTTTGCTACTTTAATTAAGTCTATGGCCATAGTATGCAGGCCACAAGCACTGTGTTCCAAACATCTACACTTCCATATCCATAATGCTGCAGGTAGAAATTTGTATCTGACAGTTAAAAATGCTTCTAATATCGCACATAAGTTTTGTGCATTGCAGCATTAAGTCATTTGTATGATTCAATTCTTGTGGTCCTCAGTTACCTGCACATTAATGGAATGAAATCCTTTTCTATTATTATAAGCCATAAAATTGTTGTTCGAGGTGCAGATGGCCACATACATGTCATCAACAAGAGCCTGCACTTTTGGAAAACCTGTCACTTGGTAAAAATGCTGGCCCCTTTCCACAGGGAAAGTAAGTAAGTGCTTCTGCTGGCAAAGAAGGTTTCTGTCACTTGCTTAATACAGCAGTGCACAGAAGATGGTTCAATCTGACAAATGTCACCAGTGATGACTTGGAAGGATCCACTAGCATAGAAATTTAATACTGTGATCACCTTCACTGTCACAGAGCTGTCCCTGTGATGGAACCTGTCTGGGGGTCATACTTGAGGAAATTCAATGACAGCATGCCGCGTGAAGCATAGACAATGAAGGCAGGTCTATATAGACAAAGACAGGTTTAAATGCATTGTTCTTGGGTGTCAAAGGGCGGAATTTTCCCTGCGGAGGCGGGATCGTGGCGGGAGAGCTGGTTGGCGGGTTCCGGTCCCGCTCCCATCTGCAGCCACTCTCTGAAAATGATTTTCCATAGATTGGCCTTGTTAAGCCTGCCCTGTGGGGTTCCTGGCCAAGTAACAGGAAGCGGGTCTGATGATGTAATTTGATGATGCGTCATCAGCCGGTTTCCTTAAAGGGACCACGGCCACATTGATTATGACAGTTGTGCTGTCAGTGTTCTGCAGCATTTATGTGCTGCAAACAATAACAAGCTCTGCACAAAGATGCACGTCTGCACCCAGGCTCATGCTTGACTCCCTCCATAAGCATATGGAGGGAGTCATAGCATACAGGGAGATTCTCTTCCCTTCCCATGGGCAGAAGAGACCTCCCCAGGAGATCAACACAGTCTGGTTGCACATTGCACAGGAGGACACATGCAGGGATGTTGTCAGGAGTCCATGGCTGCAGTGGCGCCAACCTTTCAATGATCTCAGTAGATCACAAAACGTTACTGCAAAGCGACACCCAAACTCACCCTGCTGTGCCACTCATCACATCCCCATCACTCTGCCTTCCATACCCTACTCCTGCACATCCTTACTCACACCAACTTACACCTCCACCCATCCCTCTCTATCTATATTATCACTTCCCCATCTCACTAGCCACCAGTCACACTCACCCTCATCCTACTGCAAGCATACGAACTAATAACACACAAGGGTAGGCACTTGAGAGGTTTAGCCAATGTTCATGTGAAGTTTCTGTTAATGTGTTGTCATACAATGAAATCTATATTTTCAACACTTCACCTTAATGGACTGATCTGTGCGCACCTTGAGAAGTGTCTTAGTGAGTTCCAGTGAATGTTGAGACATAACTCCCCACCCCTCGCTATTGTGATGAGTGTGAAAGGAATGGCTTGGACATTATAGGGATGCTTTATGGTGCTGGTGTGGGATGGTGTCAACCTGGCACATCATGTGGCAGCCAGGGTGTACAGCATCAAGTGAAGTAAATCTGGCCATGGTGATGCCATCACTGGCCTCCCGGGCAACAATGTTGTCAGGTGCTGATGCCCTGTGTCCTGTGCAGCATCAGGTGATGGCGGCGAAGGTTGGTGTTGTTGTTGGTGAGGTTGGTGTGCCTGGTGATGTTGGTGTTGGGGCTGATCGTGGAAGGATTCAGAGGACCAAGGTGTGATTTTTCAAGGGCACCACTGTTGCTGGAATAGATGGCAGCTGCAGTTGCAAGGACAGAAGTGATGTCAATGGTGAGAGAGGTTGTGCCAATGAGGTGCCACTGGATATACAGTTGGCTCTAAACACTTGCATGCTAAAGAAATCTCTATATGTCTTACAAATGCTGTAACCAACAGTTTCGGAGCTCTGAAACTGAACAGCTGCAACATGGTATCCTTTACACCACTTCTGCAGCTGTCAGCTTATCAGATATATCAGAGCAGACTCAACTCACGCCAGGGTGAGCTGGCGTGTTCCCCGAGCAGCGGGTAACCTGTGGGGGAGCATGTAAAATTACAAGGTAGGCTCAAAATAGCATTAAATTGGCTGTTAACAAGTCATTTAATGATCTAAATTGTCTCCCCCACCGCTTGGTGCCAGGTCAGTTCTGCGCAGACAGACCCGACACCTGGGAGATGCGCATGGAGGTGGGTTGACAGTCGGTTTCCTACTATGGACAGCGGACCCGCCTCCAAACCCACACTCTGTGCGCCGGCAAAATCCAGCCCAAAGTCTCTGGCGCGATCTTGCCAGCCCTGGGGAGTTGGGTATGGAGGCGGGACTGCCGGGAAAATGGCAGAATCTGGGGGCGGGTGCCCATCCCACCTCCAACCTGCCTCCGTGCCATCTTGCCAGGAGGTGGGTAGCCGACCCGCGCCGGGTCCCGTCTCCTGGAGGCGGGAAGAGGATTACAGCCACTTAACTGCCTGTTTAACAGGTAGTTAACAGGCAGTTAAGAGGCTTTTCCCCATTTTTCCAATAGAGGCGCGGGCTTCCCGACGTCGGGAAACCCCGCCAGGGTCAGCGAGGCGAGCAGTGGGTCTGCGGGGTTGGAGGGCTCCAAAAGTGCGCTGTGAAGGTAAGTGATGGGTGCAAGTGTGGAGAGGTAAGTATGTGAGGTGAGTGGAAAGTGATAGAAAATGTTTACTTACCTTTGTTTCTTCCTGCAGGCTTCAACAGTTGGGGATGCGGAGAGTCTCGCATCTCACCGGCAGAGATGACAGATGGCTGCTGCATTCTCCGATGCAACAACCATCTAATTTCTGCAAAAGAAAGAGGTTTGATGAGTCTTGAATACAAGGACTCATCAAACAACATAGAATGTCAGTGTCGATGGAGGCGGGACAATGACCCGACAAGCAGCAGTCCCGCCTCCATCGCGCCCCCATTGGCAAAATCGCCCCCTCTGTTATTACTCAATTAGTACAATTGCACCTGCCTTTCGTCCCTCCATAGAAACTCCTCTTTCTCTAAATCTTGGACTATCATAGGAATGCTTAAAGGAAATCTCATGTTGCACAATTAGCTTGTTCTCCCTGATAACCAAGTCAGCCTGATATTTTACCTGGATAGTGTGGTTCATTCTGAAGCACAAGTAGGCCGAAACTAAAACTGCCCAGATTGTGCAGTCTTCACTGAGATAGTGATTGAACAAGCTCATATTAAGCCTAAATGGTGCAGTAAGGATTCTATACAGTCCCATACTGAGCCTTATGGTGCTATACTGTAACATTATTTTACAGGGCCTACCCAGTAATTTACTAAGAATGGAGAGTCCATCACTTAGCCCACTCTGATGCTGAACAGTCTTGAACTAGAGCTTGTTCACTACTGTACTGCTAGTCAGTGGCACTTTACTGAGTTTATTCAGTATTATGTTAAGACTGTGGTGACGAGGCTTTTTTTAATATTTCTAGTCATCTACTTCACTAGGCGCTCAACAGTAACTCCATCATGTCAACACCAAAGCACATCTTACACTGTCAAAGATTATTGTGATTTCTCCAGCCACAGCAATACAATACTGCACAACTGCTAGAGCAAAATAAAAATATTGTCCTAGAATTGGTAGGTGGGCGCGAACTGGGCACAAGGAACGCTTCCTATGCTGGGAATGGGTAGGCCTGAACAATGTTCCTTCTTTTTTTTTCGTGCGCAGCCCCTTTAACTGGCTGCGGTTTCTTCCATATAAAAGCCAGTCAGCAGCCTGCGTGGTACCTCCAGACCATTGTGTGGCTGCACAGCTTAGCGGGAATGTTGGGCCTGAGGCACGCCCTATATTGGGCCTCAGGTCTCATTTAAATGAAACTGCGGATGCATGCTGAGCATCTCCAGGCAGCCCGCCGGTGAGTCGATATTGCATTGCAGGCCACCGCGTCGCCAACAGCAACCCTCAGGTAGGTCCTGGGGGTGGTATCTGATGGCGGGGGGAAGAGATTGGAAGGGAGGAGGGCGATCAGGAGAGGGGGATGATCAGGAGAGAGGGGAGGTGATTGGGAGGTGGTCGAGCAGGAACCGTTAATCTTCTCCTACCCCTCCCAGCTCCACATTCAGGTAAGTAATGTTCAACAAACCTATCTTTTTGGTGGTGGCCTCCAGCGGTCCCTTTAAGAACCACCGGTTAGGCCGCATGTAAACCACATTTTCCTGAAGATAGCTGGCCCTGCACCGGCTGCGTTCATGGTAGCCCAATTTTGCAAAGGAGACCTCAAACAGGCATTAGGACCCCTCTGGCGCAGGCCCTGGACACCTCTTTTTATTCCTTTAACAATATGGCATATATAAAAGTTTAGTGATTTGATAGAGAGTGACATCAAGGCAGCATTTGATTGAGTGTGGCATCAAGGAGTCCTAGTAAAATTGAAGTCAATGGGAATCAGGGAAAACTCTCCACTGGCTAGTCATACCTAGCACAAAGGAAGATGGTTGTGGTTGTTGGAGGTCAATCATCTCAGCCCCAGGACATCGCTAAAGGAGTTCCTCAGGGCAGTGTCCGAGCCCCAACCATCTTCAGCTGCTTCATCAATGACCTTCCCTCCAACATAAGGTCAGAAGTGGGGATGTTCGCTGATGATTGCAGTGTTCAGTTCCATTTGCAGCTCCCCAGATAATGAACCAGTCCATGCCCGCATGCAGCAAGACCTGGACAACGTTCAGGCTTGGGCTGATAAGTGGCAAGTAACATTTGTGCCACACAAGTGCCAAGCAATGACCATCTCCAACAAGAGAAAGTCTAACCACTTCCCCGTGGCATTCCATGGCATTACCATCATCGAATCCCCCACCATCAACATCCTGAGGGTCACCATTGACCAGAAACTTAACTGGACCAGCCACATAAATACTGTGGCTACAAGAACAGGTAAGAGGCTGGGTATTCGCCTCTTGACTTTCCAAAGCCTTTCCACCATCCACAAGGCACAAGTCAGGAATGTGATGGAATACTCTCCACTTGCCTAGATGAGTGCAGCTCCAACAACACTCAAGAAGCTCGACACCATCCAGGACAAAGCAGCCCGCTTGATTGGCAACCCATCCACCACCTTAAACATTCACTCCCTCCACCACCGGCGTACTGTGGCTGCAGTGTGTACCATCTACAAGTTGCACTGCAGCAACTCACCAAGGCTTCTTCGGCAGCACCTCCCAAACCCACGACCTCTACCACCTAGAAGGACAAGGGCAGCAGGCACATAGGAACACCACCAGTTCCAAGTCACACGCTATCCTGACTTGGAAATATATTGTTGTTCCTTCATCTTTGCTGGGTCAAAATCCTGGAACTCCGTAACAGCACTGTGGGAGTACCTTCACCACACAGACTGCAGCAGTCCAAGAAGGCGGCTCACCACCACCTTCTCAAGGACAATTTGAGATGGGCAATAAATACTTGCCTTGCCAGCGATGCCCACATCCCATGAATGAATAAAAAAACAGGTTTTGTCTAGCAATCCATGTTAAATCACTTGAAGAACATATCTTTCTTTAACAAAGTAAGAAATAGCTCAGAACACTCAGCAGGTTAACCATCATCTGTGGAGAGAACAGATAAGTTAACTTTTCCGGTGTAGACCCTTCATCAAAACTGAGGAAAGATCTATACCCAACACATTAATTCATCTGTTCTCCCAGCAGATGCTGATTGATATATTGAGTGTTTCCAGCTATTGTTCTTTCTGTTTCAGATTTCCAGCATTTGCAGTGGTTTTGCTTTTTGTTTAGATTTCTCCCTAACATTATCAGGACTGCTATTTTGCAATCTGGGCTCCAATCTGCCAAGTTATCTCATCGTGCAACTGGTCTGATGCAAGTTACCTATAGTTTTGAGACTTAGGAAAAACAGATCCTGTTGCTGGGAAACACTAAATGTAAGCATTCCAGTGATTCCTTCAGTTAAAAAGGCCTTAATTAGGTCGTGATTTTCCATATGATTTATTAATGTAACATTTTTTTAAATTCCCCACTTTATGGAAATGAACTGAACCACTTAATCACGCCTTCATAACCTTCTCAATACCTTGCCAGTAGCATGCATGCCCTCTGAAATTAGTTTGAGTTCAGGCTATGTCATGCAGATAAAACAATTCATTCTGAAATTCATTCTAGCATGAAGAAATTGCACCAAAGTGAACTTTACTGTTTTCCACTAGATGCAGAGATTTAGTTGGAAATGTGTGTAACTCTTTGTGTGAAGCACAAGAAACAGAAATTGTGATTTGTTTTGGCTAGCTGTCTATCATTCATTCATTTTTTAATCTATCCACTTCTGAAAAAGGATTGATAGCACAGTATCAGCTTCCAGTGCGGCAGCCCACAAAAGAAAAACAGTACAACCGCAGTTTCTTGAGCCAGAGAAAACAGTTGTAACTTGACAAGCTTTGCTGGAGCCACTTCCAAATAATGATCAATATACAAGATATGGCTGCTATTGTCGACACTAGAGCTCAGATGCCTGCTGCGTTAAGTGACCCGATAAGAAATTATTCATTTCTTTGACTGTCACGCTACACCATCAAATGGACAGAAAAACTACAGGGAATCAACCAAAATAAAAACTGAGGAACAGTTGAGAGGTAACACTGACAGGAACTCAAAAGCTGTTTTTCATTTGTGTGAGAATTATTGACAGTACAGTCCTGACTTTCTAAATTTGGAAAAATAGTAGGTTATCCAGCCGCCCATGCACAGAGTGAAGGAGGCTGGCCTGGCCAGATTTTGCAAGTTAGTCTTGGCCCCCTTGTTAGAATGGGATCCCTGTCAATGGAAAATATACAAAAGGCGTGAGGCCTCATTTATTGATTGGTTGCCAATCGGGAAACTGGGTGAGCCAGCAGCTCATAAAGGGCTGCAGCTGGCGCGTAAGGGTGAGGCACTTTAACTGGAACGTGGAACTGCAGCAATCATTGGAATTGTTGAGAATATGGCTATGAGGCATAACCAGGATAAATTGGTTTATGTGGATGGAATGCATGTCATCTTCATGGGGATTGGAATGTGTGTGCTTTCATTATTGACTCACTGCTACACAGTGCTGAAATCTGTTCTTCGCTGAAATAGTTGGCAATCAGGGGGTTTCAATCCACTCAGCCTGGCTGAACACCAGCTGCTTCTAAGTAGATGGCCGCCTCGTCCTTTTCCTAGGGATATTATGTCTCTGGTCATTCTCTGCTACCCACATACTGACGCCTTTTCAGTTTGCGCCTTGGCTGGACTGTACAACAGGACCCTTTCTGACCATTCCAAACACAGAAAGTGTTTGGAACATAGGACAGAAGTAGGCTATTTGGCCCCTCGAGCCTGTTCCGCTATTTAATTAGATCATGATGTGGAGATGCCGGTGTTGGACTGGGGTGGACAAATGTGAGAAGTCGCACAACACCAGGTTATAGTCCAACAACTTTATTTGAAATCACAAGCTTTCGGAGCGCTGCTCCTTTGTCAGGTGAAGTCACTTCACCTGACGAAGGAGCAGCGCTCCGAAAGCTTGTGATTTCAAATAAAGCTGTTGGACTATAACCTGGTGTTGTGCGACTTCTCACATTAATTAGATCATGGCTGACCTGCAACGTAACTCCATTTATCCGCCTTGGTTCCATATCCCTTAATACTCTTGCTTTAGTATGTCAATGCTGTGCTTCACATCAAGGTTGCCGATGGAATGGATCTCAATGTATTGCTGCTGTGCTGATGTGTACAGATTTCTGATTCGTGTCATCAGCTAGGACTGAAAGGGGTAGTGCTATTCTGCTAAAAGCCAACCATTCAACCTCTGGAAGAGTTGCAGGACAGTTGAATGCTGAAGAATAAATGAGTCATGGTTGCTCCTTGGGAAACAGGCATTCACATGCAGGATTATATTTCTGTTGTCACTAATTACCTGCACATTTATAGAGTGGAAGCCCTTGCTGTTCATGAAAACAGTGGTTTCTCAAATGAATCCCTAATGGTTACACTGGTTCTACCAATGATGCCCTTCACTCATGGAAATCTTGCCATTCTGAAAAAGTTCTGTGCCCTCTACATGTTTGGATCCTTCCCCCTTGGAAACTGATGAAGGTACTGTCCCTGGTAAACCTGGCATCTGTGACTTGCTCGATGCATCTCTGTACAGTCGACTGGCTGATTTGGCTGATCCACCTGATGTGGGCTGGAAATATCCTGTGGCATAAAAAGTTAAAGCTGTTCTGACATTTATAGCTACTGAAAAACCGTTGCATTCCTGAAGGCGACCTGTTGATCAGCCTGCTGCAAGTAGCATAGCTCAGTCACTGCCTCTCTTTTGAAGTGACAGCAGTGAAAACAGGTCTACTCAGACATCCCTAGGAAGGACTAGCACATTCTGTATATTCAGTTCTGGAGATACTAGCAGGAGTGACTATAGCCTCTGAGGTGCCTTTGCAGCTGAAGATGGATTGCCCTCATAAATTGTTCCATTTCATCCAGGTCACGAAGCCCAGTTGGAATCCCCAAAGGGATTCTCATCCTCCCATCTTGTTTGGCAGCACTTGGGACAGCAGCAGCAACGACTAGGAGTGCAGGCTAGTACAACTGACAGAATTTCATCTTTCTACCAAAGTAACCACAAATGGAGCCTTTACAATGTGCAAAATGCCCAATACAGGCAGTCAAACATGCTCAGCGAGATAAATTGTGTGATGAAATTGCTGCAATACAAGCTGTGGCAAGCCACCTTTAAGATAAGCTTCAAAGCAGCCAGGACACTTTCAAATAAATACTTCTGTTATATATGGGTGAACAGGACACTGAGGGCACAGCCCCCCTCACAAAGTTGAAAAATCTAGCATGGACACTGATTTACATAATATTACTGTACAAAGAAGGGATTTGCACACATACAGTGAGGAAGCATTTTTAAGGGGAAAACAATCATCTGAATATTGGGCATGGGAAAAACAGGTTCAAGGATCAAATATGTGACCTGGCAAGTGAAGCTCTATGACATAGTTGACCCTTTTAGTAATCAAACCGTTAACAAGAATTCCGGTTAACATTAACATTTCTTGGAAGTGCAGGTAATAGCTATTCCTGTTGATTAAAATATATATTTTGGTTAAACAGTGTTACTGTCCCCAACAGTACAATAGAAGTGAACTAACATTAGTGGATATGCAGTTCTTAACTCAATGGTGCCTTGGTGATCTTGTCGGTTTAATCATTTATAACAATTCTTTTTTTTTTTAAGTCTTGCTATCAGTACCCTTTTGAAAATTTAACAACTACAATTAATTAGCATTAAATTTAACATGCTTTGTTTCTTTTCCTGTCCATTAATGCTGTTTTGTTTGAATATTTTTGTTCAAATGATGAGTGGGGCAACATTATTGTGGAAACTGTCTACGAGGATTACCAAGTACAAAGAAGCTGAATAAACATCAGTATGGATAGTCATTAACCCTGGGTGCATCAGACACATCATCACTCCTACCAGCCAGTTCTGCCAATAATGACATCAGCACTTAACACTTAAACAAAAATAGTACTTGGAAATACAGTCAAATTCTCAGTAACATTCTCCTAAGGGTCTCCATATCCTATTGTATGGTGCAGTCTAAGCGTTTTACTAAAGGATATGGGGATAGGACAGGAAAGTGGAGTTGAGGTAGAAGATCAGCCATGGAGTTGCAGCAGGCATGCACTATTAGGACCAACAAGTTTTTTTACCCCAGTTGGTGTATTGAGAAATTAATTAAAACTGACATGTCTTATTTGTACATCTATTGCCTTTTTAATTATTTACAGGGAGAGAAATTGGAGTTTCCACCAAATTACTTCTCTGTATCTCCTGCCTCTTCCTCTTTGGTGCATGTGGGGCCAAAAATGAGCCACCAAGAGAAGAAAATTGGATGTAAAAAAAGGAGGTGCATGTTGTCATAAAGATATTAATCAAGAAATAATAGGAGCTTGCAACAAAGGTATTGCAATAATCTTGGAGGGCTTTAATCTTCATATAGACTGGACAAATCAAATTGGCAAAGGTAGTCTGGAGGATGAGTTTCCTAGAACAATGTCATGGAACCAACCAGGGAACAGGCTATTTTAGATCATGTATTGTGTAATGAGACAGGGTTAATTAGCAATCTCATAGTAAAGGATCCTCTGGGGCAGAGTGATCATAATATGATAGAATTACACATTAATTTTGAGAGTGACTTGCCTAAGTCCGAAACTAGAGTCTTAAACTTAAATAAAGCCAATTTACATAGGTATGAGGGCAAGTTGGCTAAGGTAGATTAGAAAAATAGATTAAAAGTATGGCGGTAGATAAGCAGTGGCTAGCATTTAAAGAAATATTTCATAATTCTCAACAAAAATACATTCCATTGAGAAACAAAAACTCCACGGGAAAAGTGATTCAACCGTGGCTAACTAAAGAAGTTAAGGATCGCATTAGATTGAAACAAGAAGCTTATAATGTTGCAAAGAATAATACTAACCCTGAGGATTGGGAGAGTTTCAGAAACCAGCAAAGGTTGAACAAAAAATTGATAAAAAGGGAAAAAATAGAATATGAGAGAAAACTCGCAAGAAATATAAAAGCAGATTGTAAGAGTTTCTACAAGTATGTAAAAAGGAAAAGAGTAGCAAAAGTAAACGTTGGTACTTAGAGGCTGAGACAGGAGAAATTATTATGGGGAATATGTTAAACAAATATTTTGTATCTGTCTTTACATTAGAAGACACAAAAAGCATACCAAAAATGGTGGGGTCTAATGAGAGTGAGGAACTTAACGTAATTAATATAAGTAGAGAAAAAGTACTAGAGAAACTAATGAGACTAAAAGCCGACAAATCCCCTGGATCTGATGGCCTACATCCTAGAGTTCTAAAAGAGGTGGCTGAAGAGATAGTGAATGCCTTGGTTTTTATCTTCCAAAATTCCCTAGATTTTGGAATGGTCCCAGCGGATTGGAAGGTCGCAAATGTAACACTGCTATTCAAGAAAAGAGGGAGAGAAAAAACAGGGAACTACAGGTGAGTTAGCCTGACATCAGTCGTCAGGAAAATGCTGGAATCCATTGTTAAGGAAGTGGTATCAAGTCACTTAAAAAATCATAACATGATTAGGCAGAGTCAACATGGTTTTATGAAAGGGAAATCATGTTTGACAAATTTATTAGCGTTTTTTGAGGATGTAACTAGCAGGGTAGATAAAGGGGTACCAGTGGATGTAGTATATTTGGATTTCCAAAAGGCATTTGATAAGGTGCCACATAAAAGATTATTACACAAAATTAGGGCTCATGGGGTTGGAGGTAATATAGTAGCATGGATAGAGGATTGGTTAACGGACAGAAAACAGAGAGTAGGGATAAACGGATCTTATTCACGTTAGCAGGCTGTAACTACTGGGGTGCCGCAAGGATCAGTGTTAGGGCCTCAGCTATTTACAATCTATACTAATGACCTAGATGAAGGGACTGAGTGTAATGTATCCAAGTTTGCTGATGATACAAAGCTAGGTGGGAAATTAAGCTGTGAGGAGAACACAAAGGGCTGGATTTTGTTAATGGAGACGTGATGGAGGCGGGACTCCCACTTTTGGGTTGTAGTCCCGCCTCCATTGACTTGTGGCCAACCCACTGTATTTTCCCTTGATTGACCTTGTTAAGCCCGCCCAGCTTGGTCTTGGTGAGACCACACCTGGAGTACTGTGCACAGTTTTGGTCTCCTTATCTAAGGAAGGATATACTTGCCTTGGAGGCGGTGCAACAAAGGTTCACTAGATTGATTCCTGGGATGAGAGGGCTGTCCTATGATGAGAGGTTGTGTAGAATGGGCCTATATTCTCTGGAGTTTAGAAGAATGAGAAGTGATCTCATTGAAACATATAAGATTCTGAAGGAGATTGACAGGGTAGATGCTGAGAGGTTGTTTCCCTAGCTGGAGTGTCTAGAACTAGGGGGCATAATCTCAGCATAAGGGGTAGGCCATCTAAGACTGAGATGAGGAGGAATTTCTTCACTCAGAGGGTTCTGAATCTTTGGAACTCTCTGCCTCAGAGGGCTGTGAATGCTGAGTCTTTGAGTATATTCAAGGCTGAGATAGATAAGATTTTTGGACTCTAGGGGAATCAAGGGATATGGAGATCGGGCGGGAAAGTGGAGTTGAGGTCGATGATTAGCTATGATCTTATTGAATGGTGGAACAGGCTCGAGGGGCCGTATGGCCTACTCCTGCTCTTATTTCTTTCTAACAACATATCCACCATAAAGAATCGTGTTGGACAGCAAGACAATGAAAATTAACATAGATACACCACAAATAAAAATCACTACAGGTATCTTAGTCTTACATAATATATCCAGGAGTGTTATACTCAGGAGTTACCTGCAACTAATTAGACAATTTGTGACCTTTGGAGGAGTCACAATTTGAATCCGATTATATTCTGTTGAATTTATAATGGAGAATTGAAACCATCTAAAGTATTTGAACGTGTGATCCTCCAAGATGTTGCTGCAGGAAGAATGCGCATATATCAAAAGTAATCAGACCTTATAGATATCAGGATTCCACATCTGAAGTGAATTGATCAAGAAGGCAATATGTGCAGTGTGTTGGTGGTCCAACATCTTGCGTCACAGAGGAATTTTAACCCCATGAAACGGTGGGTTGGGGTCGGATGGGAGGTTTAGAAGTTGAAAAACTGAAGCCCGACCCCTAACCCGCCCACTTCCGGTTTTACTGGAGGCGGGACGGGGGGCTCCCAGGAGGCGGGTCTCCCATTTAAATATTACAATGAGGTGATCCACCAATTCAAATTGAACTGTGGGCGGGCTGATTTCCCTGCTCTGGGAAACCACCAGCTAAAGGGAGGCGAGGACTGCTGGATCCAGGAGTTAGGTGCCTTTCCACTTACCTGCTGGATCCAGCGTTCCTGCCTCACCCACCCCCCATGAACAGACTCCCCCCGACCCTTCTGATCTCCCCTTGACCTCCCCCACGAGGCCTCCGATCTCCCCCGAACTGCCCACCGAGGCCTCCGATCCCCACCTCCGGCCCCCGATCACCTTCCTGCCCTTCTGACCTCCCCCCTCTGGCCCACGACCGCCTTCCCAGCCTCCCCCCTCCGGCCCCAATTCTCCCGCCCCCGACCACCCCCCTCCCCGATCCTCCTCCGACCCCTGACCAACCATCCCCGATCCTCCTCCAGCACCAATCCTCCGCCAACCCCCGATCCTCCTCAGCCGATCCCCCGATCCCCCTCCACCCCCGATCCTCCTCCACCCCCGATCCTCCTCCAGCCCCGATCCCCCTCCAGCCCCGATCCCCCTCCAGCCCCGATCCTCCTCCAGCCCCCGACCACCTCTCCGATCCTCCTTTGGCCCTGGTCCTCCTCCAGCCCCAATCCTCCTCCAACCCTCGACCACCCCACCGATCCTCCTTTGGCCCCGATCCTCCAGTCTCTGACCACCCCTCCACCTCCCTCCCTCCCCGCTGCGGCCTAGTGCTGCAGGCCTACCTGCCCGGCAGCCAGCCAGCCTGCCTCTCCATCTTGCTGGTGGCAGGCCTGTCACAGAGACTGAAAATGCTAATCAGGCTCTGCCGTTAAATTCGGCAGGGCCTGTGGTGAACCCGTTCTCCCAAATTTCCCGACCGCTTTCCAGCGCCCCCACCCACTCCCTACCCACCTCCAAATAAAAATTCCAGTCACACCTGATACATTTAGAGATCTCAGCCATCAAAAGGAGGCACCAAGTAGAGACTTGGTACTTCCCTACCGGGCAGGAGTGGAAATAGAAGAGGATAGCTCCCAATGTGCTCGTATGCACCTCTCATTGCGTAGCTTTACATCAACACTATCAGAGACCTGGGAGTTGTTTACATATCCTTTCCCCTTACGATGGTGCATGGGGAGATCAAAAAAAGAGGGGAAAAAACTAAAAAAAATTAGAAAACTAGGAGGGGGAAGGTAAAATGAATTTAAGGCTCGTCTTCCGATATTGATTACTGACATAAATCATTGGACTGTCTTTTTCCCTTTCTCACCATTCACTATATCACTCTACAGCCATCTTGTATGATGCACATGATATAAACTTATGGTTGAAACTAATTTGTTGCAGATCCTGTTTCTTTCCCATGAGTAATAATTGTTCAAACTTTCAGCACCATAGACAGCTGCTCAGCTGGAGAGCAACCAGATCAGCAACATATACACCAAATAAAAACAGCCTTTCACTGTGACAGTTGTTCACATTACTTCAATATTGTTAATGCCACATTTTACTTAAAATAGTTGACACAATGCAGTTGTTTGCAGTGCTATCCATTTATCTTTGGACCCCATACAAAGTTAAACTTCATACAAAAGCCTCCTTTCTCAGATGGTTGCAAGGGTTTTAAGTAAATTGAGTTTTGCAGTTGCAATCCAGTTCCTCCATAATTAGGAGATAGGATTTGCAATCTCATGTAGTTAAAGAACGAAAGAGGAAAGGAAAATAGACAGGTAAGAACATAAGAACATAAGAAATAAGAGCAGGAGTAGACCATTCGGCCCTTCGAGCCTGCTCCGCCGGCATCTATGCTCCACACGAGTCTCCTCTCACTCCTCTTCATCTAATCCTATGAGCATATTCTTCTATTCCTTTCTCCCTGATGTGCTTATCTAGCTTCCCCTGAAATGCATCTATGCTATTCACCTCAACTACTCCTTGTGGTAGCAAGCTCACATTCTAAGAACATAAGAACATAAGAAATAGGAACAGGAGCAGGCCATTCGGCCCTTCGAGCCTGCTCCGCCATTCAATGAGCTCATGGCTGATCTTCTGCCTCAACTCCATTCACCGGCCCTATTGCCATATCCCTTGATGCCCTTACTAGTCAGAAATCTATCGACTTCTGTTTTGAATGTACCCAATGACTGAGCCTCCACAGCCCTCTGGGGTAGAGAATTCCAAAGATTCACCACCCTCTGTGTGAAGACATTTCTTCTAATCTCAGTCCTGAATGGCCTACCCTTTATCTTGAGGCTGTGGCCCCTGGTTCTAGACTCCATAGCCAAGGGAAACATTCTCCCAGCATCCATCCTATCAAGCCCTGTAATAATTTTGTATGCTTCAATGAGATCCCCTCTCATTCTTCTGAATTCTGAATTCAAGAGAATACAGGCCTAGTTTACTCAATCTCTTCTCATACGACAGTCCCGCCATCCCAGGAATCAATCTCGTGAACCTTCGTTGCACTCCCTCTATGGCAAGTATATCCTTCCTTAGGTAAGGAGACCAAAATTGTACACAGTACTCCAGGTGTGGTCTCACCAAGGCCCTATATAATTGGAATAAGACTTCTTTACTCCTGTACTCAAATCTTCTTGTAATGAAGACCAGCATACCATTTGCCTTCCTAATGGTTTGCTGCACCTGCACATTCACTTTCAGTGACTCATGTACAAGGACACCCAGGTCCCTTTGAGCATCTGCATTCCCCAATCTTTCACCATTTAGGAAACACTCTGCCTTTCTGTTTTTTCTACACTGCCACCTAGCTTTGTGCCATCAGCAAATTTGGAAATGTTACATTTAGTCCTCTCATCCAAATCATTGATATAGATTGTGAATAGCTGGGGCCCAAGTACCGATCCTTGCGGTACCCCACTAGTCACAGCCTGCCATCCTGAAAAAGGCTTGTTTATCCCGACTCTTTGTTTTCTGTCTGTTAACCAATTCTCAATCCATGGATAGGGGTTTAGGAAGGAAATTACCATTGTTGAGGTAATTCTCTTCCAAATATTTCTGCCTCTCCACCAACTTGTCCTCTTTTAAGACCTTCCTTGAAAAGCTCATTGCTTTAACCAAGCTTTTGGTCTCCCCTCCTAATATTTCCTTCTCTGGCTTACTGTCCATTGTTTTGTTCGACTGCGCTTCTGTGAAACAGCTTCTACATGATGGACAGTATATAAATGCAAGTTATTGACATTTACAGGGAATTTAATTCTACACCCAACACACACTATACTTGACATGGGGATGCTTGATGGTGACACTAAATTGAAAAAAATCACCATTCGGAGTCTCTAACTATAGTGGAGAATCTGGTTTAGGAAATCAGTGCTAAATAATTTTCACACATAGAAACGGATCCATTTTTGTGCCATTTTTTGAAATACACAGACCTAATCTGTGATAATTTTAAGGCATGCCTGTAAAAAGAGACTGAGAACAAACATAATGGCCGTGATTTTGCCGGCACTCAGAGTGTGGGTTCGGAGGCGGGTCTGCTGTCAAAATCGAAATGATTGACAGCGGGTTGGGAACCCTCTCCGAACCTGCCTCCATGTAAGTTTCCAAAGTGTCGGGTCTGCGATTTCAGAACAGGCCCGACACCAAGTGGTGGGGGTGGCATTTAAGATAGTTAAATGCTTGTTAAACGCTTGTTATCTACTATTTTGCCAGCCTATTTCTATCTTCCCACTTTTTTAACGGGGTTCACGTTGGTCGGAGATCATGTCAGATAAGTAGGTCGGGTTCTCTATGTCTCCCCATTGCTGTGAATAGGTGACAGCTGCAAAAGTGTCATGAAAGCTACCATTTCACAGCTGTTCACTTTCCAATGTCAGAAGCTTGAGCCTTCAGGACTTAGAAGACACTTTTGAGCTTTATGCAGTTTGGAAGTGTTTGGCATAAACTCTCTATCCACTGTCACATCCTTGGAGCAAGCTCTCTCACCACTGACATATCGCTTCTGTCATCTCAACTTCAGCTGCCATCTATTCCAACAACATCGGTGCCCTTGAAAAAATCTCACCTTGGTCCTCTGAATCTCTCCACGATCAGCCCCAGCACCAACATCACCAGGCACACCAATATCACCAACAACAATACCAACTTTCTCCGCAATCATCTGATGCTGCACAGGACACAGGGCATCAGTACTCGACAACATTGCTGCCCCGGAGGCCAGCAATGGCATCACCATGGCCAGATTTACTTACTTTACTACACCCTGGCTGCCACATGATGCGGCAGGTTGACATCCCCCCACACCAGCAACATAAAGCATCCCTACAACGTCTCAAGCCATTCCTTTCACACTCATCACAATTGGGGGGTGGGCGGGGTGGGGGGGGGGGGTGGTGGGAGTTATGTCTCAACATTCACTGCAACTCACTAAGACTCTTCCAAAGGTGAGCACAGATCTGTCCAATAAGGTGAAGTGTTGAAAATATGGCTTTCAATGTTTGACAACACATTAACAGAAACTTCCATGAACATTGGCTAAACCACCCAGGTGCCTACCCCTGTGTGTTGTTAGTTGGTATGCTTGCAGTAGGTTAAGGGTGAGTGTGAGGGGTGGCTAGTGAGATGGGGATGTGATAATGTAGATAGAGAGGGATGGGTGGAGGTGCAAGGTAAGTTGGTGTGAGTATGGATGTGCAGGAGTAGGGTAGGGAAGGCAGAGTGATTTGGATATGATGAGTGACACAGCAGGATGAGGTTGAGTGTGGCTTGGCAGTAACATTTCGTGATCTACTGAGATCATTGAAAGGCTTGTGCCACTGTAGCCTGGTCCTCCTGACAACATCCCTGCTTGTCCCCTCCTGTGCAATGTGCAATCAGGCTGTGTTGATCTCCTGGGGCGGTCTCTTCCACTATTGGGAAGGAAGAGAACCTCCCTGCGTGCTGTAACTCTCTCCATAAGTATATGGAGGGAGTCATGGGAGAGTCTGGGTGTAGCCATGCACCTTTGTGCAGTGCTTGTCAGTGTTTGCAGCACCTCAATGCTGTAGCATATTGACAGCAGAACTGTCAAGATCAATTTGGACATGGCCCCTTTAAGGAAACCGGCTGATGACGCATCATCAAATGATGTCATCAGACCCGCTTCCTTTTAATTGGCTGGGAACCTCGCAGGGCGGGCTTAACAAGCCCCATTAATGTAAAATCACTTGGAGAGTGTGGGCTGCATTAGGCAGCGGGCTGGGACTGCGACCCTGGCCCTGGCCGCCCAGGACCCGCCTCGGTCAGCGAAATTGCGGCCATTGTTATAAGCTTTAGAGGTTTTCACAGTACTTCTAAAAACAAGCTGTGCTATTGGCATGTTGTACAAACCTTCTCAACTAGTATTCACCCTTACAACCTCTTTTCACACATCCATTAGAGTTCTCACACTGTGTTAGCAACTCCACACCAGAAAAAGTCTTCTTTAATTCTGTCAGATGACTCACAGTCCTTCAAAAACCCAATACTGTGCAAACCTTAACCATCAACACTTCCTCCAGTAGATCACGATTTATTTTTGGAAATTTCAAGAATGTGTTTTTAAGAATAACCATTCTTTACAGCCCTGTATTCTTTTTGACGTTTTGATCATTTCTATATTATTTATCCTTACTGGATGAGGATTTTTAAAGCATTTTAAGATCCTGTAAAATCTGGATCTTTGCTAAATCAGACCCAAAGATTTGATATTTTAACTCATTATAATTACCAAGGAGCATGGCTACATTCCACCCCTGCTATATTTAGGGAATACAAACACATATAGGCAATAGACACCAATATACCATGAGGGGAATAGATGTGGGCATTTTCAAGGATGCATCACCCTATCAATACTAGAAAACAGACCCATTAGAGAATCAAAGAGAACTAATGCATTCTGAAAATAATAGCCAGGTGGAAGTCACATGTTCTCCTTCTGTTTCCCATATTATCACTGCATCTGCTTCACTACCCTCCCCCCCACCCCCACCCCCACCCCACCCACTCCCCATACAAAGGTAAGTAATACAGATGTTTCTAGACAGTATGAAGTATGACATTGATGGTACTGGATTGAACAGTCTGATTAGGTGTCCATCCAATGTGTCTGCCGCAACATTCTACCTTCTTGTAGAAAGGGTACTCACATCTCATTGACACCAACTGGAGCCAGGCTTGAAGGCTCAAATTTCCTGGAGAGTTCTGCCAGACTCCCATCATAATGTATGGCAGAACCCACTGGAAAATGGCAGGGACCTGGTTATGACATTTTCTGGTCAGCTTTGTAAGTGGCAGAACCTTTGTCCACCCCATACAAGGCCAATTGCATCATGAAGCGACCCTGAGGCAGAGACTGTCTGTGCCTGGAGTTTCTGCTTCTCAGTATAGGACATGGTCGACCACAACATTCTCCTTGAATGCCTCTTCTCTATTGTTCAGATTGGTGGGACTGCACTTGCTTGGGTCGACTCTTACCTATCCATTTGTGCCAGAGCATCTCCAGCAATGGCTTCTCTTTCCACCCTCACACCATTACTTCCTGAGGCACCCAAGGATCTATCCTTGGACCCTTTTCCTCATCAACTTATTAGTCCTTAACATCATCTGAAGACATGGTGCCACCTTCCGCATGTATGCTGACAATGTCCGAATTTACCTCTCCACCACCTCCGTCGATTTCTCAACTGTCTGTATTTTCAGACTGTTTGTCCGAAATCCAGTCTTGAATGAGTCATTATTTCCTTCAGTTAAACATTAGGTAGACTCAAGTCATCATCTTCAGCCCCTGGCACAAACACCATTGCCATCAATTGCATCGCCTCGCCAGCCACTGTCTCAGGCTAAACCAGACTATGCACAACCTCTCTGTTCTATTCGACCCCAAGTTAAGCTTCTGCCTTCGTATCATCTACATCACAAAGATTACCTACGTCCACCTCCATAAAGTTGCCTACCTCCACCCCCAATCACCCTGCTGCAACCATCATCCATGCCTTTATCACCTCCAGACTCGACTAAAGCAATCCTCTAATGCCTGACCTTCCATCCTCCACTCCCTGTAAACTTCAGCTCATCCAAACCTCTGCTGCCTGTATCCTATCATAGCCCAAGTCCACTCACCCTCACTTATTTCCTTGCTGACCTACATTGGTTCCCGGTCCCCCAGCACTTTAATTTAAAATTTTTCATTCTCCTGTTTAAATTCCTTCAAGACTTCACCACTCCCTATTGCTGTAACCTTCAGCACTACAACCTCCATCAAGCTCTAAGGCCGCAATCTTCTGCATGGAGGCAGGTTGGCGTCGGGAACGTTAGTCGGCAGCTTCCGGTCCCGCTGCCGGCTCCAGCCGGCCTGCTGACACAATTTTTGGTTAATTGGGCTAGTGTGTGTTACCCGCCCTGATCACAAGGTGCGGGTCTGCTGAGCTGCTCTGCTGATGCGTTTGCAGCCGGTATACTTAAGGGGGCCATTTCACAATTGGATCTCAGGTCGTTTCTGATGCTCCTGAGTGCTGCTGCTCACCATGATGTCTGCAGAGAGACAAAAGGCAGCTCCCCGATTTAATGAAGAATCTCGCCATGCTCTTGTGGAGGGAGTCAGAGGACGTCGGGAAGTCCTATACCCAGGTGATAGAAGAAGGAAACTTCCTCAGCAGACAAAGGCAGCCTAGCTGAAAATAGCTGAGGGGGTCAGTGCCAGGTCCATGGTCAGACGCACCTGGGTCCAATGCAGGAAAAGGTTCAATCATCTCCTGCGCTCTGGAAAAGTGAATATAAAAGCGCACTTACCTTAATTCTGCTGTGACTGTCATCACATCCCCATCACTCTGCATTGGTAACCCTATTCCTGCACATCCCAACTCATCCCAACATCCATTGCACCATCACCCATCCCTCTCTCCCTATGTATAGAATCACATCCCCATCCTACTATGCACCCCTCACACCAGCCCACAAGGTTATGCAATGACAACAACTAACAACTCAAAAGGAGGGAACTTGGTGATGGGAACCCACTCCATCACAGTCTCCCTCTGAACATCTATAGTATCCTTTCTTTACACTCATTCCATCAGTCTCACTGAAACTCTACTTCTTTCCCTCTTTGCAGGAAAAGAGAGCCCACAATAACAGGGAGAGGGAGCGAACAGGAGGAGGGCCACCATCCTTCTCACAGCTCACCCACGCTGAGGAGGCCGCCTTCGACATATTGGGATCAGTGGAACAGAGAGACAGAGAGACAGGCTCAGTAGAACAACCTGGTGACAGAATGCTTCTCCATCCATGTTATTTGACTTTCATGAGTGACGCATATGGGATCTGATGTCAATAGAAATTGAATGCTCATCATGTGCACAATGGGATGTGTCTGCAATCTACATATCACATGTCTAACTCAAGTCTTTACTCTCCCACAGGACCAGCAAGAGCCCCCCTCCCTATTGTCCAGGAGGAAGAGCAGGAGGACTCCTCAGAGGATGCTGCATCCTCTGAGGGAGCAGAGTCAGCAGAAATGAGCGCACCCTGCACCAGCGCAGAGACGCACACCTCGGTGGGTTGTTTGCGAAATAGAGTAGTGTTGTCACCTAGTGTCTCACAACTCACGAGTGAGCAAGATCAGATGGTGGAGACAGGGACAGCAGTGGAGTGTCCTCGTCGGAGGGTGCTGGATGCTCCTAGCTCTGCTCAGCTGCATGTAGACACTGAGCCTTGGGGGCCATCCAGAAAGAGAGCGGTGCTGGAGTTTCAGGAACAAGTGCAGGAGGCTCTGACTGGGTTTGCAACCACGGTGACTGTGAGTGTGCAGAGAATGGAGGAGTCCATCTCAAACATGAGCAATGCCATGGTGCACGCAATGGCGAATGTAGGTACCGCCATGGAAAGGATGGCAACTTCCATGGAGGACATAAATCGACAGACTCAAAACAACATGGTGACTGTTCTAGATAGATGGTCAGCTATGGAGGATAGAAGGGCATCTATCATGGAGAGGAACCAGAGGTCCATGGACATCCCCATTATGAGGACTGTCAGTACAGAGACGGGTCCTCATGGCCCCACTGATGTGCAACAAGGTGCTCTCCAGCTACTTGCTAGCAGAGAAGTGCAGGTGGCTCATGAGAGGGATGATGGTGGGAGGTGACATGCAAGTGGGAGTTCCTCTCCAAGCGCTCATACATCCATCCCCTTACCAACCCCTCGGTCAGAGCCCCAGATGACTACCTGAGCTGTGATGGCCAAGTCTGCCCCTGTGCAGCCGCAGGAGCAGACGATTTTGGCGGGGCCTTCACAGGCTCCAAAACCCAGAGGATGACCGCCAAAGGTGTCTAAGCAGGCGCAGCAGAGAAGTGAGCAGGCTGTCTCTACATCTGCTGAAGTCACAGGGGTAGCACAACGTAGAAGCATGCGTAAGAGAAAGCTGACACATAAATAATCACAAGGGTTCTCATTTAGGTATTCTGCTAGAATTCAATGTTAAGTTTCTGTTCTTTTATTCTGTTGCAATAAATTAATGTTGTATGAATGTTTGACATCATTGCCATATGTGTGCTCACAAGTTGAGGTGGCACAGTAAAGGGTGAGGGCGCCTTTTACGTCCAGCAATGCAGGTGACAGTGGATATAGAGTGAACACCACACACTTACAGCCTCAAGACAGAATGTGTCTCCCAAATTGTTAAATCAGCAACCTCTGACATTTGAAATTGAGAAGATGTGAGAGTGCGGTTTTTAGACTACAGTTGCAGCTGTGAAGTAGCCAGCTCATTGGTCCACCCAACACACTAACCTGGCGTGATCTCCAAACGTCGTGAAACCCATTGAAAATGTTGGTGAATAGCAAAAGCCTGTCAAAATAGCAGTTAACAAGCACTTAACAAGGAGTTACGTGCTTTAAATCCCTCACCCGCCGCTTGGTGTCGGGTCTGTTGGGAAATCGCAGACCCGACACTGTTGAAATTCACACGGAGGCGGGTTCACAGTGGCTTTCCAACCCGCCGTCAATCATTGCGACTTTAACAGCTGACCCGCCTCCGAACCTGCCCTTAAGCACTGGCAAAATCGCGGCCTAAGTTTCTGTGACTCCAATCTCTTGTGCATTCCTTCCATTAAGCTCACTATTGGTGACCATGCCTTTAGCTGGAAATGTTAAAATTAAAGTGCTGGGGGACCAGGAGCCAAGGTAGATCAGTATTGTGCAAAGCAGATGACTTTGTTAGATGGTATATTGTCTGCTTTCAACAGCAGAATAATTGTTATATATGAATAGAAAAAGCCATATTGTGACAAAAGAACTGGCATTGAAGAAGAGAGATGTCTGTATTTTGATGCATTAGAATCTCGATTATCCACCATAATGGAGGGGTCTTCACCAGCAGGTTATGAAAGCTGGTGGAAAATTGAGATGTTCCAGCAGTGCTCCTCTAATCTGTCATCAAGATTCGCTGGCATTGGAACATCTGACCTAGCAGCTGATCTTCCAGCTCAAAGCCCCCTCATGCATTTGCCAGTGACTCCAGCTGCTGGATCTGAAAAAGTCTGAAATATTGCTCCCGTCTTCAACTGCAGGCCCCAAGGGCTCATAAAGGTGAGCATTACAGGCAGCACCTTTAGTGGCCTCTGTTGAAATCAGTGCTGCTGAGTTGGCAACTTTTAAAATCAGTAGAGACCCTCTCTGCCTAAACATACACTTGTGACAGTGATTGACACATCTTTTGAATGGTTCTGTGCTAGCTGATCTTGCATGCAGCAGGCATCCCACTCAGTGGCATGGAAGCAAATTTAAATAGCGAGGCTCTCTATTGATTTTTAAGTCAGTAGCTCCACTGAGATGAACTCTGTGGAAGCTGTTGATGGAATTGCTGGAGGCAAGTGCATGCTGCCATTAACATTAAGTGGGGGCCATGGTTGCAGTCAGGGGAGTAGGATTAGTAAGCTCTCCCAGCTCTCGCTGCTGGAGTTGCAGGCAACGATGGGCGGGGGAGGGAATTTGAGCTGGCAGAACAGGTGATGATGGATCAACCGCTCCAGTGTCAACTGATCTTGCCAGTAAGAGCTGAACGACGGAGGCAAGCAAAGAAGAAAATAAGTGTCAACAGTCTTGACACCCACTGGTCTCATTATCAACAGAAATCCTGGATAATAGGAGTACATATAACTGCAATTGTACTATAATAGAGCAGTGGGAACAATAGTAGCATGTGATCCCTGGCAGTCGGAAGGCAGCATTAGCGTCCAGTATTTTCTGGTCCAGTGGCAGAATATGTGCCTGATCTATGGCTGTCTAGGATTGGGAATGGTGACATATCCTGGATTCAGTGTGGAGATAGGGATCCATGTTCCCTAATTAGGAGGGCTGAACACTACCCTGCATTACTGGGACTAGGTTTTAGTTACTGCTTCAACAAATAATTTAAAATTAATAGAGACCCTGCCAGTTTAGCACTTCCAAACCTAAAATCAGAGAATGCCCAAGTGTTTGATGCAAAGAGATAATATTTATCCATGTAAGGCCCAGATCAATTCAGAAGCAAATGGCAGACAGCTCCCATAAAAATGACCAACATCTTTTATATAAGTGGTAGACACATCTAAAGTTCTCCGACAGATAGTCAACAGTTCTTATACAAATGGAAAACATTTTGATACAAATAGCAAACAGTTCTCTTAGAAACAGCAAACAATTCCTATACATACAAATAGCAGACAGCTCCCATACAAATAAGAGGTAGAATGCTCTTATACAAATAGCATAAATGCATGTTTTACATATATCAGTGATCTTTTTTGTGCTAAAGGATTGTACTTACACTTTATTCATTTAAAGTGGTAAACCTAAACAGCTTATTAAATTAAACGACACAGCTTCCAGACTGAGCTTGCGGCAGGTGGTGAGGGAACCAACACGAGGGAAAAACCTACTTGACCTCGTCCTCACCAATCTACCTGACGCAGATGCATCTGTCTATGACAGTATTGGTAGCAGTGACCACCGCAAAGTCCTTGTGGAGATGAAGTCCTGTCTTCACACTGAGAACACCCTCCATCGTGTTGTGTGGCACTACCACTGTGCTAAATGGGATAGATTCAGAACAGATCTAGCAGCTCAAAACTGGGCATCTATGAGGCACTGTGGCCCATCAGCAGCAACAGAATTGCATTCCACTACAATCTGTAACCTCATGGCTCGGCATATCCCTCACTAACATTATCATCAAGCCAAGCACCAACCATGGCTCAATCAGGAGTGTAGAAGAGCATGCCAGGAGCAGCACCAGGCATACCTAAAAATGAGTTGCCAACCTGGCAAAGCTACAACACAGGACTACATGGATGCTAAACAGCCGAACCAGCATGCTATAAATGATAAGTGATCCCACAACCAACGGATCAGAACAAAGCTCTGCAGTCCTGCCACATCCAGTCATGAATGGGTGTGGACAATTGAACAACAAATCGGTGGAGGCTCCATGAACATCCACATCCTCAATGATGGCAGAGCCCAGCAGGTGAGTGTAAAAGACGAGGCTGAAGTGTTTGCAACCATCTTCAGCCAGAAGTGCCGAGTGGATGATTCATCTTGGCCTCCTCAAGAGGTCCCCACCATCACAGATGCCAGCCTTCAGCCAATTTGATCACTCCACATGATACCAAGAAACGGCCGAGCACACAAGATACAACAAAGGCTATGGGCCCCAACAAAATCCCGGCTGCAGTGCTGAAGCCTTGTGCTCCAGAACTAGTCGCATCTCTAGCCAGGCTCAGTGCAGCTCCAACAACATCCAGGACACAGCAGCCCACTTGATTGGCGTCCCATCCACCACCTTAAACATTCACTCCATCCACCACCGGTGTACCGTGGCTGCAGTGTGTACCATCTACAAGATGCACTGCAGCAACTCGCCAAGGCTTCTTTGGCAGCACCTCCCAAACCCGCGACCTCTACCATCTAGAAGGACAAGGGCAGCATGTGCATGGGAACACCAAGTTCCCCTCCAAGTCACACACCATCCTGACTTGGAAATATATCGCCGATCCTTCATCGTCGTTGGGTCAAAATCCTGGAACTCCCTCCCTAACAGCACTGTGGGAGTACCTTCACCTGACAGACTGCAGCGGTTCAAAAAGTTGGCTCACCACCACCTTCTCAAGGGCAATTAGGGATGGGCAATAAATGTTGCCCTTGCCTGCGATGCCCTCATCACGTGAATTCCCCCCAATAAATTAAAAATGTTAACTCGGTACTTGCTCTTCCTTTACCACATCCCCTACATTTTATTTCCTATTTTTTCTTCCTCAGTTCTTTTGTGAGCTTTCCTAAATTATGATGTTACTTTTATTACCCCTTCCACCTGGCCATGACATAAAGTCAAAACTATGAAATTATAATGACTGGAGCTCAAGTGCTTCCTGAAGTCCAATCTTTCTCTCGACTCAGACTAATCACTGAATGTAGATCAAGTATGGGCACTTCCCCGATGTCTTTAACACACCAAATTAAGTCATGGTCCTGCTGCAGCTTAAGGAACTTATTTTTCTCCATTTGAAATATACACATCATTCCACTTAATTTCTAGGTAATTAAAAATTAGACATAATTAATAGCCTCTCTTTTTCTGATGCAGTATCCTCATTTGTTTGAGTAATTCTATACGAACTGGTTTTCACCCTGGTGGTCAATAACAATTCCAACTGCTTAACATCTTTACCTTGATGTCACAGGCTTGCACCCAAATTAACTCAGTCCTCCACTTATCTGAAATTTAATGTTCTCTATATTATAAAATTCTATCTTATTAAAAATGTTACAATTCCTACAATCTATTTCACTTATTCATCCAAATATTATAAACCCTGCTGTATAAAATGCAAATGTCCTCAGGTTTTAGCCATATCTTCAGTGAGCTTCATTTATATGTACTTTCTCCTGTACCTAATTCCTTCTTCTGCCTTGTGATGGTGTAAAAAGCCTTGGGGGAAAAATTCAGTTGCTTTGCGCCTCCTGTTAGCGCCCGAAGAAGCAACTAGGGCCCGGGCGCGGCGCCGCCAATGCCTCCCGTGAAATTCAGCAATGACGACATCGCCGTGCGCAGCGCCCCACTCACGCCCCGGCGGCGATCTTCGGTAGCGCCCCCTGACTTACAGCCGGACGTTATTTCCGACAGGGTCAGGGGGGCCTACATGCTGCCGGGGCGGCGCTATTTAAAGGGGAGGTACCAGGCGGCCATTTTTGTTGCTGGCCGCCTGCCAGCACCTGCCTCCACTGCCATCCCCGGCCTCCTGACCCGCCCCCTCCCGTGGAGTGCCGGCTGCGTTGCGTGAGCCCAGCACTTCTCTTCTTTTGCCGGCACTCCGATCCCCGGTGGCCCAGCTGGGCCCCGGGTCGTGCTGCGCAAGGCCCCTCCCCTTTAAGAAGGTGAGGAGGGCCTGCAATACCGCGGCACGTAGCACCACGATATTCCCTCGCAGCGCCCCAAGAGGGAGGTGGGGCGCTTCCAGTAGCGCCCGCTTCCCTCTTGGGGCGCTACAACTCAATTTCAACCGCAGGGGCGCTAATTTTTCTGGGGCGCCAGAAGTAGCGCCCCGACGAAGTTAGCGCTCCTAAGGGGGCGCGACTCAATTTTCCCCCCCTTAAGTTTATCAATATCACAATGACCCTTGCTGTGAGACTCTTCTTGTTCTTTTATAACTTGCTTCACCTCCCTCATCTGTTTCTTCATGGTTATTATTATTCTTCTTTAGATACCTTTTTTCTCCCCCTTCCGCTACTATATTAAATATGAGAGCCAATAACGTGGTCTGGTGCAGCAGCTTAGGAACCCTGCTCTTGGCAGCATAGATGGCGGCCATAAGTGATCCCCTAAGTTGCCAAAGCATTAGTCTGGCATGCCTTCTCCGATCCTCCTCCTCGACAACCTGCAAATACAAGGAGCTGCCCAGAGGGATACCCATTGCTACTATATAGAAAGTGCACAATACTATATCCCTAGGGAAAATGGTGCAGGTACCACATAGGGTTGAGCTTTAAGAAGCTATCATTAAGTTAATTTTTTGCAAAGCCGCTGGACAAGTTAACAGTAAACAGCTAAAAAAAAGGAACTGAACTAGGTGAAGATAAACACAGCAGCTACTGGCAGCAAGCCAGTTCCTTTAAGATAAAGGACCCATCGCATGGAAGGAGTTTCCGATGCAGCGCCCATTTCTTTACAGGTGCTGGGTATCTACAGGGATATGCTGGCGGTCCAAATGCATTGATGGGGTCATCCCCTAACTTAAGTAAACCTTGCCCATAATGAACCTAATGCATAGCTGATGCGGAGGCTGCCAGTACCAGGCAGTTCACAACAGTAGCCTCAGGGCCCGTAGCCTAGGGCCCTAGTGCCTGATGCACAGCAGCACTGTGGTTGCTGAACATTGTTATATCAGCCCCACATTCCCAAAGATAGTCAATTATCCCAATTTTTCTTGCCGCTTGTCCATCTTCACCAAAATCCATCCCAATTGTCGATAGTTTGTTTGAGCAAGCTTACTAACAATAATTGATGTCTAATTTCCAGCATCCCATAATTTCACCCAAACACAATTTTTTCTAAATTTTCTCAGCTAACAGAACCATTAACAAAATTAACTACTCAAAAGTTTAACATCCTTAATCTGCACATGACGCTTTCTGATACTTCTATCATCTTTATATGAATTGCTTCACTAAGTAATGTCACAGGTTGAACAGATACTGCAATGACCATGAGTCATCGAGTTAAACTATGCTAGTAAGTGTGATATAGGATTAGAAACAACATAAATATAAACAATTTTATGTATCTCTTCAATATTTTAAAGTTTAAAAATAATTTTATTGAAGGAATTCATTAAATTTTTAAAATTTGCATAAGGCTGCAACTGTTAATTTACATTGCGGATTTAATTACTTTTAAAATTTTGCAGAAGTCGGCAACTATTCATTTACATTATGGATTTAATTAAGTTATAAAAAGTTAATAAACTCAAATTACCAAGATTATTGAAATGAGCCCTTTGAGTTCTGCTAATGAAGTAACTCATTTCAGCGGCATACAGTTATCTGCATTACTGATGAGTTATCTGGTTTAATATTTGGACCAATTTGAGATTCCTAATTTTGGCTCAATGCTCTGTCATAATTTGACCAGGTCACTTTAATGAATTAAGCAGATAAGCTACAATTGTTCATCTCCTGAGTTTTAAAAACTGACCTTTGAGTTGGTTTATAGTCAGTGAATGGTCACTAAATAGTAAGGAAATTTAAACAGTAAATGTGAAATAAAGAACAGAGAAAAGGAAGAATGGAGGGAAAAAGCATAAAGACAATTGGAGCACTATCATACTCTGATTGGCAAACTGTGACAAGTGGTGTTCCCCAAGGATCTGTACTGGGGCCTCATCTTTTCACCATATCCATCAATGACTTTGATAAAGGAAGAGAGAGTTGCATATCCAAGTTTGCAGATGACACTAAATTGGGAGGCACAGTAAGTAGTGCAGATGGGAGCAGGAAGTTAAAGTGACATAGACAGATTAAGTGAGTAGGCAAAACTGTGGCAAATGGAGTTCAATGTGGGGAAGTGTGAGGTCATCTACTTTGGACCCAAGAAAGACGAATCAGAGTATTTTCTTACTGGTGAGAAACTAGGAACTGTGGAGGAGCACAAAGATTTGGGTGTGTTGTACACAAATCACAAAAAGCTAGTGGACAGGTACAAAATGCAATCAAAAGGCCAATGGAATTTTGGCCTTTATCGCAAGTGGCTGGAATACAAAAGGGAGGAAGTGATACTTCAATTCTATAGAGCCTTGGTGAGACCCCATCTGAAATATTGCGTTCAGTTCTGGGCACCACACCCAAGGAAGGATATATTATCCTTGGAGCGGGTGCAGCGCAGATTCATCAGAATGATATGGGAACTGAAGGGTTAAACTATGAGGATAGGTTGCATAATCTTTCCTTGTATTCTCTTGAGTACAGAAGATTGAGGGGTGATCTAATCAAGGTGATTAAAATGATAAAAGGATTTGATAGAGTAGATAAAGAGAAACCATTTCCTCTGGGGCAAGCCAGAACAAGGGGGCATAATCTTAAAATTAGAGTCAGGCCATTCAGGAGTGAAATCAGGAAATACTTCTTCACACAAAAGGTAACAGAAATCTAGAACTCTCTCCCCAGAAAGGCTGTGGATGCTGTGCCAATTGAAACTTTCTAGACCGAGGTCGATCGATTTTGTTAGGTGAGGGTATCAAGGGATATGGATCAAAGGTGGATGAATGGGGTTGAGGTGCAGATCTAATGGAATGGTGGAACAGGCTCAAGGGGCTGAATAGCCTACTCCTGATCCTATGTTCCTATCCCTGATATATGAGTAGCACTATTCTTGTAATGTTAGAGTTTGTTTCAGTGTCATGATGTGAGCTGAAAACTTTAACGAATGGCTAACTGAGGGAGCACAGATTTCCCTATTTTTTACCAGTGATTTATCAGTTTCCCTTTATTTTGCAATTCACCCCATACTCTTCTGATTTGCACTTAAGAATGACAATTGAAGAACTCTTGGCAAAACAATTAAACAAAACTGGCAGATGAATTGCAGAACCTATTTTTATTATAAGAAATTTTGTTATACACCCCAGCCTCATTATAAGGCTGCCAGTAATAAAAATAGCTCTGTTATGCACCCATTTTAAATTATAAGTCTCCCAGTGATAACACCAACTCTTTAATAAGGCATCCAGATCTACCCTGGATACTGATGTCTTTCTATGCATCCTCATGCTTTCTTAAGGCGCTTCTGCTGCGGTGCACATCTCATTATGAAACCAAAATACTTGGCTTCTAGTTACAATGCTATAATGAGCACTGCACTTGGAAAACTGCTGATCAGGCAATTATTACCAAAAGCACAATATTACCCTAAAGGAAAATAAAAGATTTAGGAGAGAGGAGTAAAGTGTCAAAAAAATGATATCTCATTTATTCATTTTCGGGGGATGGTTGTCTAAAGATCTGACTCTAATGACAGCACAATTGTGTGATTTCACTGCCAAAGTACACGCATCAATTGTGAAGATACATGTATCCAGAATTCAGTTTATTGTGAAGCAATGAGCAAGCACACTGGAATCAGCATAATGGGTATAATAAGTCCTCCCTACAATGAATAACAGCGCTGAACTGGAGTAAAGCAATGAGCACACACATTTGTACATTGTTAAACTAGGTTTAAAGTATGCACCTTCTTGTCAATAAAGTCAAACTGTTTTATGTCCACCTATCCCACAGGGAAAAAAAAATCAAACGACATGAAGCAGTTTAAAATCCGTTCTGCGTATGAATCGATTAACAGCTGAAACTAAAATCAAATCAAGAGATGTGGTCAATTCTCCTTAAGGAGTGAGCATCAAAAATCTTTTTTGAAAAAAAAAATCAGTCACAAAAAAGAAAATCATTAACTTGCTGGTCTCGGCCATGGGAATGAAATGAAGTAACCTCAAAAGGGGTTTTGTAATGAATCCAGAGTGCTTCAGCTTCAACTGTGTATGTTAATTGAACTCCCTTACACCACAACACTCAGAGTGTCCCAATTGCATTTTAAAAACAACAATTCAAATAAAATGAATAGAAATAGATCGTAAATATTTCATCTTCTGATTTTTAACCCTGATCTGTTCAGGGAAATCATTGTCACACTGAACTAAAAATTTAATATTACAATTAACAAAACAACTCAACTGTTACGTGAAGCTTTGTTACTATAATAATAAGGACTCCAGACATGCAAAAGTAATTATTTTTAAAAAGTCACTTTTAAATAAAGATACACAGTTTATTTCTGCTCTCCCAGTCTACTATCCCCCCCCGTCCTTTCTTCTATTTATATTATTTAACTTTGTGAATTATAGAATGTTACAGCACAGAAACAGGTCATTCAACCCATCGGGTCTGTACTGGTGTTTTTCTCCCAGTTGGGCCATTTAGTCTAATCCTACTTTCTTGCTAGCTCCCCATGCCCTTTAAATTTTATTCAATTCTCTTTACGTGCCTGATTTTTGTTTCTGCTTACCCGATCCCACCATCCATTTTGGAGGTAGGAGAGACAAACTGACATTAAAAAAATGGCCTTTCACTAGCTGAAAACACATCAACATAGGATGGGCTGCTGATAGGATGAATATACATCTAAACTAGAAAACTCATCCATGGGGTGTTAATAAGTAAAGGTGGCACTGCTGGTAATATTTACGAACCAATATTTGTCAGTGGAATAGAAAATGAAAATTCCAAATAATTTTCAATGCATTCCTTCACAAACACTTAAATGGTGTAGCGGTAGGTTCGTCCCCTTTGTTTTCTCCCTCCCCTCCCAGTTTATGCAGTTTACAGCCTATATAATGTACAACCTCCCTCTGCATAACATCCTGCATGTTCAAGAGAATTAATTGCTTTATATTCCAGAGAATCCTTCATTAGAAGTAAGAAACTGCACCATGAAATTCTTACTGAAACTGGACCTAATCACCTGGTAACTAGGTAGCAGAATATAACAGACATCAGCTAGGGAGAATCAGAAAGACAAGAGAGTGGCTGAAACAGAAACTGTGACAGAATAGTAATAATGGGCTTAGCCTGCATTGCACCACGAAGCTGAGAATGACGGAGTAATGAAATTGTTTTCCCTATTTTAAAATCCTTGGCATCTGACGTCTGCAACCTATCATTGCTTAATTCTGATAAATTAAATAATGCTAAATGTAGAAAAATTCAATCTTTTATTACCTACGCTGACAGTGTAAAATTGATGTACTGAATTTGTTCAAATAATATACTGCATGGTATCACTTTATTTCTCATTAGCTCTCATTCAAATAATGATGATAATTCAAGGTGTAATGCAGCAGCTGCAATATTTTGTCGCCCATTGTTTCTTAGTGGATTACTGGAACGAAGACCTATTGATAATATTGTTGTGTACCTGAGTTCTGCATAATGTTTGAATGTGTGACTAAAATGTAATATAAACATAGCTAAATATTGACACTAACATAGGGCCATAATTTGTGGCCCCTACGGGTGCGTATGAGGTGCGTACGCGCCCGTAGGGGCCGCGCATGTTCCGGGTTTAGGCATGCGCTGCGCGTCCAAATCCCCAGCAAAAGGGCATCCACAGGCCGAAAGTTGGGCTATTCTGCCCTGCAAATGCCCATGAAATTCTTACGCCTGGTAAAAGCTGGCGTAAGGCCTGCTTTGAGTTTTAAGAAACAGAAAAATTAAATTTTATCACTAATTTATACATTTAAAAACTTGTGAAATAAGGTAAGTTTAATTTTAGTCCCTTTAAAACATGTAAATTTATTTTTCTAAAAATTACATTTTTGTTTTAAATATTTAATTAAATACCATTTTAATTAATTTTAAATATGTTATTTTTTTTATTTGATGTCTAGGTGTATTTTGGGGGGTATTTCCATTCATACTTATGGGGATTCCATACATACGGAATCCCCATAAGCATGAATGGGGATCCCCCTTCTTTCATTCGTTGGCCTGGCCCACGTGATCCCAGGGGTGCCTGCAAACCGCCTGCGTCCCTGGGATACGTGGGCCTCTACCCGCGGGTACCCAGAGAGGCCCAGGACCGCAAGTCTCCGTACCTCCCAGACCACCAGGTACACAAGCATTTTATTTGCGGATTGGAGGCATTTCCCCAGGGGAAGCCTCCGACCACAAATTCAGGGCCATAATCTGATCAGAAAGTTCTAGATTTGTGTTGTAGATCATTTTTCTTGGTTATTTTCAAAACTAAGATTAAATCCATTGCAACTATTAAGGAATCAAGTTCTATAGGCATTCTTCAAAATATTTTCTGCTATCAATAGCTTCCAGAGGTACTGTAGTGAGTGGAACACAGAGGTAACAGTACTATCTACGAGAAACAAGTTATATTATCAAAGAGGGTCCAACAAAAGACTGGTGGTAGCCCAGAAGAAGTAGCTCATGAGGCTCATTACTGTACTGGCACTAGCCCAGAGGATGCAACGTGAAGAAAGCTCACTAATAGACTGGAGCTATCCCAATGAGAGTGTCACTCAGGAGCATCACTAATGGACTGGCACCAGCCCAGAGGATGTAATACTTAGGAAACTCACAAACTCACATACTATACCAGAATGAGAGTCATATAGGAGGGTTACGAAATGAATGATACTAATCTAGAGGAAAGATCATTTAACAGCTATTAAATGGACCAAAACTAGCCTTTGGGGACTGTTGCACTGAAGACTAACTACATATTGCCACTTGTCCAAAAGGAAGGACATTCAGGAGATTCACTTTAATCGGTACTTAAATCACTCAGGATGATCACTAACAGACAGTAGAGCTGTAGAGACATGGACCAAATATAACACACGTTTGTATTTCTAAAAAAAAAGAAACTCCTGCTGTTTGTGGAGATTTCTATGGGATAGTGTTCCAATTATTCCAGGTACATTAATAGAAATGTCATTTGACTCATTGTATAACCTGTTACTGTAAGACTAATCAGTGCTGAGCAGCTGTGCTAATTTACCTGTGCTAGTGCTAACAAAGTTTTTGTGTAGCAGTGGAAGTTGCACATTGTAAAACATAACGATTAAAAAGTTTCTCTTCCTAATTCAAGCTTTTCCATTCCACAGGCTGACAAGTCCATCTATGCAAAAAAAATCTCTTGTCTCTGGAGAGCCACATATAATACCAGAATAATACATGTTTTATTTGTTACCAAGATATATCTCCTGATTGACAAAAGATCCACTAACTATAACATTCTGTTTATTGTTTATCACCTCCACAAACAAGGAACCTAATGAGTGTAATTAATTACATTAAAAAAAATAACGTTTTAACTATTTAAATAGTGTGATGATGTTGGTTATACATTTTGATAAGACATCATTGAAACAACATTTATAGTTATAGAATATAGATGTCTACAAATATATATTAATGATTTATTTCTGTAAACCAATACTTCTATGTTCCTTCAACTGTCAATAATCACTTGGGTGTTTAAAAACTTAAAGCCTTTCAGTTTTAATTTTCAGCCTCATTAAATGAACCTGTGAATATTGCAGTCTCACTGAAACAGAATCGCCTTCTAAAAATAGAGACGTGATAGAAAACTGTAAGAAAGAAGTAGATATTAAAGCTTTGAATTGCAAGTGAAGTTGGCTGAGTCATGAAGCTACAGTGACCCTAGCATGACTCAGAGTGGGTGCCTCGCCAAGCTATGGCATTTACTGCTTATAAAATACACTCACATAAAAAGACAGTGCAAGAATGGTGGTGTGGTGGCATTAAGTTGCATGGAAATTAGGTAAACTCCTTGATTACTAGAGAGCTATATTTACACAATACCCAACATTAGTCAGAATCCCCAAGACAGATATTTGGGGTAATGAAGCATTTCCAAATTAAAACTCAGGCGTCCTCAGTCAAGGAATCAAACAATTAAAGCTATAAGCAATGTACTACAGGCAGAAACTGGAACAAATATATATGGAAGGTAGTGAGGGTGGAATTTGCTGCAGACTAGAATTAAATAGTACATTTTCTGCCTGATGGTATTGGTACTACTTACAGGATTCAGTACTGAAGGGCTGAGAATTTCCCTCTCGAAACTCAGGGATAAAAATTCGGGAAATTAACGCCACCCGTTACCGGCAAAAAAGTTGCGTTAAGAGGGCAGCCGCCACTCTTTCTCCAGCTGCTGGCAGGTCCCACGGCGTTCTCCATTTTCCCAGGACCGGCAGCGCTGCTGGTAACATCCATCGCCCTGCAAATTGAAATGTGGGAGAGGTGACGTCAGTCAGCGTGCGACGCCGACTTAACATCACCCCAGCGAAATTGCACGATTGCGCTGAGTTCAGCGCTGGGTCCTAAGCTCGCCATCAAAACCTAGCATGCAGCACCTCTTAAAGGGACACACACATCTTTCAGGTAAGTTTGCATTTAAGCTTTTGGACTAGGTTTTTTTTTTATTTTATTGAAGTAGTGGCTTGCTGCAATACATGTTAAAAGTTTTTTTTCTAAAGTGTGTGGGGAATGCTGCTGGATGCTTGCAAGGCCTCGGATGGTAAAGGAAGGCCTCTGGGAAGACAGAAAATGCAGCAAATACTCAGCAGGTCAGGCAACATCCGTGGAGAGAGAAACAGAGTTCACGTCTCAGGTCAAGATGCTGCCTGAGCTGCTGAGTATTTCCAGCATTTTATGCTGTCATTTTAGATTTACAGCATCCACTTGCAGAGGGAAGAGGAAGAAGCCAAAGAGGAGGAAGCCGAAGAGGAGGAAGCCATAGAGGAGGAAGCTGAAGGATGGATGGAACCCAGACAGCCCCTTTCTGGATGGGATATCCAGGATGGAATCATCTGCCTGCAGTGCCAGTGACCACAACCCCAATTCCCCTTTCAACATTTGTCCCACACCTTACCTTCCCTCTGTTACTGACCATCACAGCATCCTCTTAGCCATGTGCTGAAATAAAAGCCACCACAAAGCAAACTTTCCAATCCAACTTTATATATCTATCCATCCAATATGACATCATGAATCAACTCATCACCCTTATGCATTCCCTCAGTGACTGTCTTGTGTGCCTTTGCCTATCCTAATGATGTCACGCAGTGCTACCCCCGAGCTGCAGCATGGCTTGTGAAAGGCTGCTGACTTTCAGTGGGGAACATTGCAAATGGCCTTGCTGGTTGACCTTGAGGAGTTGGTGGCTGGGAGTGTCAAATTGAGTGATAGTGTTTCTTCTTCTTCTTCACTCTCCTCTCCCTCTTCTTGGTCAACCACTGGCTGGGCAGGCTGCATTTCTGGGTGTGTGAAATGAGGAAAGCACAAGGGTGAAGTTGTGGTGAGGGGAGGGCGGGAAAGCAAGTGGTGCATGCCAGAAGGAGGCTAATATATGAGGATACCAGCATCTTGTATCCTTCCTACCTCGCCGCTGGCCAAGGGCTCAGCCATTCCACTGCCAAGAATGGCCTGCACCATCTCCTCCAAGGGGGTGAGGTGAGGCTAGAAATGGGAGATGTGCCTCGTGATTGGTACAGATTGTTGGTTGGTGAGTAATTAGGGGGGCGGGGAGTGGGGGTGGAAAGTCATTGAGCAGTGTGTGAGGCTAGTGCTGCAGTTGGTAGAAGATGGTTTTTGAAGATGCATTCACTGACCTTGACCAGTGGTCTGAGGTCATGAAGCTTCTTTGGGCACTGGAGTCAGGTGGTGGGGCAACACTGCTGGCAGTGACGGCCTCGGTGATGTGGTCCCACATCGTTCTTTCTGGAGAGTCTCCTGGCCCCTGTGGGTAGCGGATCTCTCTTGCAGTGTTGACCTCCTGCACAAAGTTGGAGTGCGCGTGCGAGACCCTGGGTGCCCCTTCCCTGGCTTGCTAAGCCATTTGTGTTTGTGCTGAAGCACTTTTCCAATTTATTGAGGTTCGGAAGGGAGTTCAGCTTTAAGAGCTAAAGACTCTCATTTGGGACTTATTTTTAAGGTTAATTTTTTTTGTTAAAAAGGCAGTAAGGGCTGAAAACTGCATTGTTTCCACTTCATTTTTATTTTTCTTAGTTCAGAAGGACATTGCCCATTTAATGCAATTCCCTTTTAATTTCCCACAATGTCTAGCGAACTCTATTACCTCGCTTCCAGCGACTGTTGGAAGCTGGAACGCCGCTTCTGAACGGCAACTTCGACTCCCATGCCTGCACTAATGCCACCAGGAGGGCATTACTTGCTAAGTTAGCGCTGGGGTAAAATTCGTTAGCCCCCAGCGCAAATTTTTCTCTTGTACCACTTTGTTCATTTTCAGCGGCCGTTAACCCGAGGCCATGGTGACACCGGCAACTCTTGTGGCGTCCACGAATTTTCCATTCAGCCTTGGCAAAGTCTGGTTGGTACAACTGCAGCAGGTAAAAACCCACTACACAGGTTCCTACACAAATCTATGAACATCGTGAGAAACCTATGCTTGTGTATCAATAATTTTCACCAATGGGATGGAGGGTTACTGACGTTAAGAAAGAAGAATGTTAAGTGAAGGAAGAGGACCTCCAAGGCAATCTGTTAGATCATCCAGTTTCTATATGATGAGGTAGTCTGATTGGATGTAATGATAGCATGAATGCAAATTGATCTGGGGTGATTGTAATTTGCTTAGGCTACCAAATGATGCCCTCAAACCCAAATGGTATGACCATATCAATCAGCTGCTGCCTGATCAGTAATGGATTGTTTTAAGGAGGGTCAACATTGTAATATGTTCTTCTGAGAGTGCGATCTAGGCGACAGTGGAACACAGGCAAGGAGAAGTGTTTAAGCTTTTAAGAGGCTTAGAATAGGGTGATAGACTGCATCAGAAGTAAAAACAGTAAAGGTAACATATAAATAGGAGGGAGAGAATGAGGAAGCGGAGAGAATAGGGCTGAAGGGGAAAATAGTGTTGATTAAAAAAAAGGACATGACAAGGAAAAATAAAAAGGTTTTTACATTTTTTCAATTTATACTTAAAATTGCTACTTAAAGGTTTAATTGTACAGTGTAGCTTTATTACTCGAATGTTATTTGAGCATAATATTGTTAGGGTGTAGTACCCCCATGTATGAGCGGGAAACTTGAAAAAGTGGCTGGCCTAGGAAGCTTGGAATTTCATGGACCTAATGACATTCCAAGGGTCAAGTTAAATTCGAAGACTATATTTTCCAGTTCATTTATATTGTACAAAAAGAATGCACATTGGGAGCAGGCAGTCTGCAATGATTTGCCCAAGAAGAAACTCTAGCAATATCTCGTGGAAACTACATATGCCTTGTATAGATATTAGTTAAATGATAATTTCAGACTTCTCTATGTAGATTTGACACTCGGGGCAATTTTGCCAGCCCTGGGGAGGTGGGTATGGAGGCGGGACTGCCGGGAAAATGGCAGAATTTGGGGGCGGGTGGCAAACCGGTAGTTAACAGGCAGAAAATAGGATTATCCCCATTTTGCCCTCACAAGTGCGGGCTTCCCGAAGACTCCAAAACCCGCCAGCTCAGCGAGGCGAGTATTGGGTCTGTGGGGGTCGGGGGGGTGCAAAAGTGTGGTGTGGTGTGAAGGTAAGTGATGGGTGCAAGAGGTGAGTATCTGAGGTAAGTCCTAAGTGTTTTTAAAAGTGTACTTACCTTTGTTTCTTCCTGCAGGCTTCAGTCAGTTTCTATGCGGAGAGTCTCGCACCTCCATGTTGCAGATGAGAGATATCCGTTGCATTTTCAGATGCAACAAACATCTTAATTCTGTAAAAGAAAGAAGGTTGATGAGGTCTTGTATGCAAGACCTCATCAAACTGCAGAGATTGTCACTGTTTGACAGCTTCACTGAGCTGTCAAACGATGACAATTCATCTGTCAAAAATTTTTGACAGATGACACCTCATACGTTGACGTGCTCTGCAATCGGCTTTCCCTTAATTGGCCTGCTAAGCCCGCTGAGCCACAAATCGATGGAGGTGGGACTGAAACCCGACAAGCAGCAGTCTCGCCTCCAACACGCCTCCATTCACAAAATCGCCCCCTCAGTTCCATAGATTGGAACTGTGATTTGTGGGCATTTGCCAATGTTCACCATAAGATCAAGTGAAATACAACTTGATTTCCAGATCATTTTGAGCTTCCAGACGATCACCCAAGCAAAGGATTCAAAGTATGTAAGAGACTCACTAAATTATTACTCCTGAGCTTATGGATTTTGTGTTCAGTTTGTACTTCCATTAGTCTTATAAGGTATTATTTTAATACAATACTTCATGCTAAGAGTACTGATACCTGTGACATCTGACATCAGAGTATGCTAATCATAACCCATATAACCTCAAAAGAGAGGTGTGTTAAATTTTCATCTTAAGAGTGGCGTCTTACATCATGTATATTTGCCAAAAGTGGGATGTCACTTCCAGATGTTTTTCTATAGTGTTTGACCCCAGGTAGATTGAGCCAAAATACCAAACTGATCTTTAGTTGGCTTGCACATTCCCACCCATAACACACCTCAGCTCATTACTGCAAACATTTCCAGTTGTAAATACCAAGTTTTATCAGTAGTCGAGCAAACATTCCGCAGGATGAACCTTCCTGTTACAAATGTTCTGTTTAAACAAATATTTTTTCACGGTTCTCAAAAACTTTCCGTTAGAGCCAGCAGAGGAGCTCAAACCTCAATTTGATGACATCTTAATGGGAAGAATTATTTTGCTAGTTCACAGTAAGTTTTAAAAAGTGACTTACCCGAAGTAGTCCTGACAAGCGCTGTAGTATTTCTCAATCCAAGAAATGCAAACTGATACAGCCTCCAAGAGCGTGTGTCTCCAAACTCAACAGAACTGTCGTTCCACCGGTATATTATTTCATCTTTGGGATAGCCATCTAGAAATGAGATTCAAGAAAGTTCACTTAATCACTTTTTTTCTGTTACTCTTATATTAAGACTGCAGTCTTATATTGAGTGTGAAATCTTGTATGCAGAAGGATATAAGAAATCATGAAGAAAAAAAAGGCCGTCAAATCTGCTCCTCCGCAGACCTAGTACACTACCCTACCATGAGCACTATCCCATCTATTCAATATCCTGAAGCAAAGTTCAGACAATCAGAGGATAGCTTCAATCACAAGATCAAAATGTAATTATGGATGAGGAAAGCCATTCAGCCCACCATGATTAATCCATTCAGAAAGACCCTGCAGTCCTACCATTGCAGCATCTAATTTTTTCGTAAAAGACTTTGATGTTTTTGCCTCCACTTCTCCATCTAGAAGGTAATCATTCTTTGTGTAAAGAACTTCCTGATATCAGTTTTTTACTAGTTTGAACCTGTGTGCTCTTGTCCTCTACTCTGACAATTTAATTTAAGAGATGATTGTGAATATACCTTTTCAATTCCCTTAACTATTGTGTGCACCTTTATAAGATCACCTCTCCTTTCCAGGCTGAGCAGTCTAATTTTCTTTAGTCTTGCCTCATAACTTAGATCTTTAACATTAGGGACCGGCATAGTCGCTCTTCTATGCTCTGCCTTGAGGGTTTGAATATCTCCCTTGTGTCTCAGTGACTAGAACTGGTTGGACATGAGTCTTGAGTCTATCATGTGTCACCTATTTTTCCTTCCTATGTGTAGTACGCACAATGCACCTGTCTGCATTAAATTTAGTTTAATTCTGCCATTCTTTGGCCCATGTACATATTTTGTCCAGCTCATTCTGCAATTTCTAAGCTATCTCTGAGTTTGGTATCAACGGAAATTTTGCTTAATCCAGATTACCGCCCATGCGGTGAAGCTAAAAATATACCCCAGACCTTTCACACATGCCCTCATTTGGACATCTCCAATCTTTCGGTAGGTGGACTAGTGGGGCAAGGTCAGATATGAATCACGAAGTTGCTTTATTTTACAGAGAGCAAGTGAACGTATAAAGTGACAGTAATAATCATAACAAATTTACTTCACTTAACTTAAAAGTCCTCCACTGAAATAAGAAGAAAAATAAACAACCACATTACACTATCCCTGTTAGTAGGCTAACTAAACATCCTTGTCAGCCTTTTGGTTCTGACCAGCTATAAGCTTAAGAAGAGAGAGTTAACCCCTTACTAGGCCAGATTCCCTTTCCAGACCTGACTGGACTGACTTGCAGAGTACATGGGTTTATCAGTTGTTCCTCTGACTTCTTTCCCATTCAGTGATTTGCCAGTTAGCCTTTCAATAAACCCAACAACCTTCTCCTCCCCAGAGTGTAGTCTTGGCAGACGAGCATACTAGGCTCAAATGAATAATCACTGCAAAGACAAAAAGTATAGATATTCACTGGGATACCTGAACTAATATCCATTGTCTAACACACACTGGTTTAGATATTTCATCTGGAATCTAATCTATATTTCCTAACTCTAATGTTTTGTAAATTTAATTCCTTGAGAGCTAGATTTAACTTAACATTAGCATTTTTAACATGAATTCTGCCAAGATTCTCCTGTGGCAGATTAACAGAAACAAAGATCTATCTTTTAAAAAAAAAGAAGTCGAGTGTCTTCTCTCCCTGTTAACCCATGCCAGCTGTTGATCACACTGTGTGTGAAAATTCTTCCTGGCATATATCCTAAATTTGACTTCTCTACCCTGAACCTGGGTCCTCTTGCCTTGTTGCCTCAGCATTATTGTTTCATTCTACATAAATGCTCATTAACCTTCAAAGTCAATCAAGTAAAACTCCAGAATACTTATCCATTCCAACAACAATACTATTCAACCCTTGCCTGTTACCCTTCACAGATGACATTAACTTCTCCCCCCCACCCCAACCCCTCAAAAAATGGTAGCACTGAAGTACAGTATATAATAAGAACATAAGAACATAAGAAATAGGAGCAGGAGTAGGCCATTCGGCCCTTCGAGCCTGCTCCGCCATTCAATGAGATCATGGCTGATCTTCTGCCTCAACTCCATTCACCGGCCCTATCGTCATATCCCTTGATGCCTTTACTAGTCAGAAATCTATCGACTTCTGTTTTGAATGTACCCAATGACGGAGCCTCCACAGCCCTCTGGGGTAGAGAATTCCAAAGATTCACCACCCTCTGTGTGAAGAAATTTCTTCTCATCTCAGTCCTGAATGGCCTACCCTTTATCTTGAGGCTGTGGCCCCTGGTTCTAGACTCCCCAGCTAAGGGAAACATTCTCCCAGCATCCATCCTATCAAGCCCTGTAATAATTTTGTATGCTTCGATGAGATCCCCTCTCATTCTTCTGAATTCAAGAGAATACAGGCCTAGTTTACTCAATCTCTTCTCATATGACAGTCCCACCATCCCAGGAATCAATCTCGTGAACCTTTGATGCACTCCCTCTATGGCAAGTATATCGTTCCTTAGGTAAGGAGACCAAAATTGTACACAGTACTCCAGGTGTGGTCTCACCAAGGCCCTATATAATTGGAGTAAGACTTCTTTACTCCTGTACTCAAATCCTCTTGTAATGAAGGCCAGCATACCATTTGCCTTCCTAATGGCTTGCTGCACCTGCACATTCACTTTCAGTGACTCATGTACAAGGACACCCAGGTCCCTTTGAGCATCTGCATTCCCCAATCTTTCACCATTATGAAATACTCTGCCTTTCTGTTTTTTCTATCAAAGTGGATAACTTCACATTTATCCACATTATATTCCATCTGCCATGTTCTCGCCTACTCACTGAGCCTGTCGAGATCCCCTTGAAGTCTCTTCACATCCTCTTCGCAACTGACACTGCCACCTAGCTTTGTATCATCAGCAAATTTGGAAATGTTACATTTAGTCCCCTCATCCAAATCATTGATATAGATTGTGAATAGCTGGGGCCCAAGCACTGATCCTTGCGGTACCCCACTAGTCACAGCCTGCCATCCTGAAAAAGACCCGTTTATCCCTACTCTTTGTTTCCTGTCTGTTAACCAATTCTCAATCCATGCTAGTATATTACCCCCAATTCTATGTGCCCTAATTTTGTTCACCAACCTCTTGTGTGGGACCTTATCAAAGGCCTTCTGAAAATCCAGATACACCACATCTACCGGTTCCCCTTTGTCTACTCCACTAGTTACATCCTCAAAGAACTCCAATAGGTTTGTCAAACAGGATTTCGCTTTCATAAATCCATGTTGACTCTGCCCAATCTTACTATTAGTTTCTAAGTGCCCAGTTATTGCATCCTTTATAATAGATTCCAGCATTTTTCTAACTACCGATGTGAGGCTAACAGGTCTGTAGTTCCCCATTTTCTCTCTCCCTCCTTTCTTAAATAGTGGGGTTACATTTGCTATCCTCCAATCTGCAGGAACCATTCCAGAATCTATAGAATTTTGGAAGGTGACAACCAATGCATCCACTATTCCAATGGCCACCTCTTTCAAAACCCTAGGATGTAGGTCATCCGGTCCTTGGGATTTATCGACTTTTAGTCCCATTAATTTTGCTGGTACTGTTTTTTTTACTAATAATAATTTCTTTAAGTTCCTCATTCTCGTCACACCCTTGGTTTTCTCGTACTTCTGGGAGGTTTTTTGTGTCTTCCTCCTTGAAGACAGAAACAAAGTATTTATTTAATTTCTCAGCCATTTCCTCATTCCCCATTACAAATTCTCCCATCTCTGACTGTAAAGGACCTACATTTACCTTTGCCAGTCTTTTCCTTTTCACATACCTATAGAAGCTTTTACAATCTGTTTTTATATTTTTTGCTAGTTTGTGCTCATATTCCATTTTCCCTTACTTTATCAATTTCTTGGTCCCCCTTTGCTGATTTCTAAACAGATCCCAATCCTCAGGCTGACCGCTTTTTCTGGCAACTTTACAAGCTTCCTCCTTTGACTTAATACTAGCTTTAATTTCTTTTGTTAGCCAGGCAATTATCATCATACAGGCAGATAAATAGATTACCAGAAACTTCACATGGACATTGGCTAAACCTTACAAGTGCCTACTCTTGTGTGTTGTTAGTTGGTATGCTTGCAGTAGGATGAGGGTGAATGTGAGGGGTTGCTAGTGAGATGGGAAAGTGATAAAGTAGATAGGGAGGGTTGGGTGGAGGTTCAAGGTAAGCTGGTGTCCTGGGAAGGTATCTTCCACCCTTGGAAGGGAAGAGAACCTCCCTGCGTGCTGTGACTCCCTCCATAAGCATATGGAGGGAGTCATTGGAGAGCCTGGGTGCAAGAGTTCACCTTTGTGCAGTGATTGTCAGTGTTTACAGCACCTCAATGCTGTCAAACACTAACAAATCAACTGTTAAAATAAACTTGTGCATGGTCCTTTGAAGGAAACCGGCAGATGATGCGTCATCAAATGACATCATCAGACCTGCTTCCTGTTAATTGGCCGGTAAGCCCGCAGCACAGGCTTAACAAGGCCAATCAGGGGAAAATCACGTCTGCAGAGCGGAGGCAGCTGAGGGCGGGACCGGAACCCAGAAACCAGCTGACCCGCCCCCATCCCGCCTCCAGAATGAAATTTGCAGCCAATGGGCTCGATTTTCCCAGCCCCGAGGCAGGTTTGGAGGCGTGCGAGTTGTTAAAATCGCCAAAACTGGCAGGTGGGCCCGTTCCTGCCTCCATCCTGCCTCCGAGCAATTTTCCCAAGTGCGTGTTTTCTGACCCGCTTTCCATTCCGCCTCCAAGAGGCGGGATAGGCCCTTAAGGCCCTTAACAACCACTTAATCGCCTCTATAATCCCATTTTGAGAGGCCTTTCCGATTTTAATACATTTCCCCCATCCTACACACCTCCTCGGGAACATGGCAGGTAATCCTGGTGGCTTCACTAGTGGATTGCTTACGAACAGCTGCAGCTCCACCATTACAAAGGTGTTTTCACCGATGATCATTTGCAGTTGGCAGAACTTTGTTGTTTCAGGTCTGGGGGAACTTTTAGCAGGCCTACTCAGTGTTGTAGAAGTTTGGAGCCTGACACCCATCTCCAGTGTGACCTCCTTGGAAACCCCTCTCCCCACCTTGACTAAGTGCTTCCTCAACTGAGGCATATACCAGAAGCATGGCGACCATTTAATTCCTTTCCTCCTGGACATCAGATTCGGATGAAGACCAGCCGCGGCAGCAGCAGAACCATGAGCAACAGCAGCACCAACAGCAGGAACATCAACAGGAGCGCCAAGCTGCAAGTCACCCACCTGAAGATGCATAGGCCAGAAGGCGCCAGAGCGCCACCATATTGCTGCCCAGGATGCAAGGGACGCACTCATGTTGGTCACATTTGCTTAGCCTGCACAATCAAACAGTTTAGCCTCGCACCTTCTTACCAGAGCATCGACAATGGACAAGAACCTGCGGATTCCTCTCACTCTGACCACCATACTGACAATTGCAAGTCGCCCTAAGCCCTCAATGTGGAAGTCCCATTAGCGAAATGACACACGCCACAACTGCAACCAGAATTTATTATGACAATAAGCAACTGATGGCTTCTCAAAATTAAACACAACATTACACCCAAGTGACTACCCTTGTGACTACTTCTGCATTATCTTCCTCTTACGCGTGCTCCTACGTGGTGCTTCCCCTGTGGCTTCAGCAGATGTGGAGGCCCCTTGCTCACTTTCTTGCTGCTCCTGTCTCGACACCTTTGGCGGGCGTCCTCTGGGGTTGCGAACCTTTGAGGGCTCGGCAACAGTCTGCTGCTCCTGCGGCTGTGCAGGGGTTGAGACGCCGATCTCAGTTAGGTGAGGACTCTGGTGGGACTCTGACCGAGGGCTCTGCAGTGGCATGGTTGTGTGAGCGCTTGGAGAGGAGCCCCCACTTCCTTGTTGTATGCCACCAACATCCCTCTCATGAGTCAGCCCCACTTCAGAGCTAGCAAGTGGCTGGACAGCCCCTTTCTGCACTGCAGAGGGGCCATGAGGACCCGTTTCTGCACTGGAAGTCCTACTCCAGAGGACTTCCATGAAGGTCTGGTTTCTATGCTCAATAGCTGACCATCGCTCCTCAAGAGATGCCAGTCTATTCTGAACAATGACCATGTTTTCTGCACTCTGGCGACTTAGCTCCTCCATGGCCATAGCCATCCTCTCCTCTACGGTAGACATCCTTTCCACGGAGGTTGCCATCCTTTCCGTGGTGATGCGTTCATGCGCCAATGCCTCCACAAAGGCTCTGCTCATGTTCGCGATAGACTCCTCCATTCACTCCACACTCGCAGCGACCCTGGAGACAAAACCTGCCAGAGACTCCTGCACCTGTTCCTGGAGTTCCAGCACCGCTCTCCTTCTGGATGGATCCGGAGGCACAGGGTCGACATGCAGCTGAGCTGAGCTGGCAGAGTCCTGCGCCCTTTGACGAGGACCCTCCACTGCTGTCCCTGTCTCCACCATCTGCTGATGCTCACTTGTGAGTAATGATACACCAGGTGACAACACTACTCTATCTCGCAAAGGTCCCACCGAGGTGTGAGTGTCTGCGCTGGTGCAGGGTGTTCTGAATTCTGCTGACGCTGCGCCCTCAGAGGTTGCAGCTTCCTCTGAGGAGTCTGGAAGCTCAGGCTCTTCCTCCTGGACAGTGGGGATGGGGGCTCTCGATGGTCCTGTGTGGGAGTAAAGGAAAGAGTTAGAGATGTGAGGTCAAGGTTACATGAACATTGAAAAGTGCAGATGATCATAAGTCAATCTGTTAGAGCATCAGATTCATTATCAGTGACTCATGCCAAACTATTCTGTCACCAGCTTGCTGCGATGCGCCCATCTGTCCGTCCCCCACTTGGGAATCCTCCTCGATTCCGGCGATCTCCAGGGCCGCCTCATCCCAGGGGGTGAGCTGGGCTACTGAGGGTGGCCCTCCTCCAGTCATGGCTCTTTCCCTCTTATTGTGGGCTCTCTTTTCCTGCAATGAGGGACACAAATGGAGTTTGAGTGAGAATGAAGGAGTGAGTGTAGAGAATCCATAGCATAGATGCTTCGAAGGATACAAAGGACCCTCCCTGTGTGCTGAAACTTGTTGTTGTCATGGCATCACAGTGATAGGGAGTGTGAGGGCTGCATATTCGAATAGTTAAGTGAATGTGACCTTCGAGAGAGAGGGAATGGGTAAGGGTGCAGGCATGTAAGTGTTAAGTGGAATGTGGAGGAAGAGGTTGGCAAAGCAGAGTGCTGGTGAGGAGAGGCGACGTGGATCAGATTGAGGGTGATGGGAAAGTCATACTCACTTTTCCTGTTCGGAGAAGATCATGAAACCTCGTCCTGCATTGCAGCCAGGTCTGCGGCTCAGCGAGATGGAGCTGACCTCCTGGGCCAGTTGCAGCCACACAGCTTTTGTCTGCTTTTTTCTCCCTGAGGAAGGGAACAGCACCTCCTTCCTGGATCTCGCTCCTTCCACCAGAGCTTGGAGGGAGGGCTCATCGAAGCGTGGAGCACACTTTGGCCTACTGCTAGACATAGTTGATGAAGAAGGCGAAGACAGCAATGGCCATAAAGTTTGCAGTCTTCAGAAGAAGCAAGGCTGTTTGCAGGCCTTAAATCCAGCAGCATTGATGATGTCATCGGAGGCGACTTTCTGTCTGAAAAGACTCATTGGGCCAGGGGTTCCCACACACAGGAAATCAATTGCCCAATTAGGGGAAAATCCCACTTTTTCAGCACTTCAATTAGGAGTCGGGGTCCTGGCACGATTTTCACCTGACACGCTCCAGCCCACCCACACGGACAAAATCCAGCCCTATGTGTCTGGTCCAATCGAGATTCTGGTCAATGGTGACCCACAGGATGTTGATGATGCAAGAGTATGGGGAGAATCGTTACACTGCTACCAGTATCATGTGTATGTGGGACAAAGCTGCGTAGTATTACTATTGCAATGACTTTGAGTACAATAACATTTATTGTCGGTGCCACAATTTCCTGTTTGTGGAGTACAGCCAGTTTTATCACCACTACAGGGCCGATTTTAACTTGGGCGGGAAACAGGTGTGCGGATGCCAAAGCATGATTTCACTGCCAGCGGGCAGTAGTCAAAAGTTGGTGGGGGGTCAGCCCCAGGTAAGGTAAGTAGGGATTAGGTGGGGTCAGCAAGTCTACGATCAGAGGAGGGGAGGAAGCCTGGGAGGACCAAGGTATCCTCCTGGCCCACAAGGAACCCTTAATGTTTTTTGAAGGCCTGGATCCTTGCTGTTGTCAGATTTGCTAGCACTGGGAGACCATGTGGGCCCTGGTTACGCCCGCGATTAAGGTGGTGTGCTCCTCTGGTGTGGGCAACCTTCCCGTGCCTGAAGACAGGCAAGTAAAACTAGTAGGGGGCGGGAACACGGCACAAACCTGCCCCTCCCTCCACCATCTTACCCTCGCCGCCCCCCCTGCCTGCACCATTGACGTCAGGCACAGGTTAAAATCGGTCCTGATATGACAATTAGGAACATCACTAGATGAGCATGGGTATCACTGATCCATTGGTCTAAAAAGGACAATTGGGAGTTTCTATTGCATTGAATTAAGAATTAACATGAAAATGTTAAACTGTTAGCTGTTGACAATTCCAACAGATTAGCACTTTCTGTTATACTATATATGTTGCAATATGCACTTTAGGAAGATAATTGGTTCAGAAAACATTGATATATATTAAAATTCTGAAGTACATCTTTTACAGCCTTCTCTGTGACAAAATATTCTTTCAAGCATTCTGCACTGCTCTAACAGAATACGTTGCTGCTTTAAATATCTGTAGTTAAATTATATATCATAAACTAATACATACAGCTTGAGAATTCCAAAGGACAGGAGTGCTCATCCATTGGGAAGTTATGCAGTTGAAGCTGGCATTCAGCATCAATTGTTAACCTAAAAATAATGAAACGTCATTGTATGCATTGAAATAATTGAGAGGGCAATCTCGTTATGACAGAAATATCCTCATTATAGCAGAAATATATTCACCTACGCAAGATACATATAAAATTGAGAGTCAGGTATGATTCAAAGGTATGGGCATATGTTACATATTTAAGACAGAGATAAAAAACAATATAGATATCTCACGAAACTTCACAAGGCACGAAAGAGATATTATGCCACACAATACAAAGTACAGTGATATCATTATGCAAAACTCAAACTATGGGAATATAGCACACAACTCATATTAAATGTGAGTTTTATTTAGATAGGAAGAAACAACATAACTGAAATCTTATACTTCACGATATCTTCAGCAGTCAATCACAACATAGGAACTGGTTCAGGTTATCAAAGATAAATCAAATATACATAACTAATGTAAAATCCTCAGAAATAAAATCAAAGAAAATGAGACAGTAACCGCCAGTTAGTGAGATCGCTATTCAGATACTTTAACATGTTGCATGTCTAATGTATTGTTACAAATTCCTCAGAATTTAAATATTACTGGTACACAACTAAGGGAGTGATAATCTAAGTAACATCGATTTACTGCCAGCAGCAAATTATATTACACTCATTATCATTTGTTAGCGGTTATTAGCATAAGTGAAGTGTTCTGTTGAGGTTATAGATTTGAATAATTCCATCTAATTTCTAACCAAATTATCTAAACCTTCTGCAAAAATATAAGTTGCTGTTTATTAGAATTTGCAGTAGTCCTGGTTCGGCAGTAAGTGAATGTACTTACTGTCACCGAACTAACTAAAGTGCATTAAAGCCCACAGCTCTCAATATCATTCCATTATGGTTTAATTATTGAATGGTCCTTTTGATTAGCTAAGTAAGAGAGACAGATATAATGGCCCAGAATTTGCTGCCAAAATAACAGCGAGTTTAATAGCATTCACTGTTATTAATGTGTAAATGATCCAGCAGTTTGTGACGAGGAAGAGATATTTCATGAATTGTGAATCGCCACAAGTTGCTGGATGATTTGCGCCACTCCACCTTTAACCTCGTGAAAATGGCATCTCCCCCCTAAGCTCCGCATTATTTTTAAGAATTTGCTGGATTTTGAAAATTAAACTTGAATTAAACTTGCCGCAGAAAGTTGGAGCTCGTACTTAACAATGTAAGTACATTTTTAATGACGTGATAATTGTTCATGTAATGCCAATCAACCTTTCTGGCCCAGAAAGGGAATAATTTAAACTGTTGAGTCCCATTCCGTAATAAATTCTTCTTAGAGATTTTGAAAATTTCAAATTTTAAATTATTTAATTTTTTCCTTACTTTTCGTTTCTGTCTCTTTTTTCTCTCTTCATCCAATCTTTCCCTCTCTTTATTTCTCTTTCTGTACCTGATTTGACTCTAATTCAGCCTATTTCCTTCTCACTCATTCCTCTGTTTCTTTCTCAATCCTTAAATCACATTAGCTAAGGAGATAAACTGTTGGTCCCGTCGTTCACCAAGGTCCCAGATGCCCCGTTGCCCTTGCACTTCTAGCAACTTACATTTTTTTGATGCTGCAGGGCAAGGGAAAAAGTCTAACTAATGATGCCCTACTCCAGCAAAATCTGGGCCAATGATTTCCTTAAATGTTGGGGCAATCTCCAGAATGGTAGAAAGAGCCCTGACTTTCCTTGGACTTCCAGCCGCTGCATTGCCATAACTTTGTCGGAAGTGTGGCGGAATCCCGTTTATGCACGCAAATAGGGTTTCTGCCACACTTACAATGAAGTTACAGCGGCACATGAGGAAATTCAGGGCCCAGGTAATCAGATCTTTATTTTTTTATTTCTCAGTTAACATGGTCATGATTAAGTTTTGCAAAGCAGAACTGTAAGGTTTATGAAAAATTGCTCTTTGTAAGGAGGATGCAGCAAAGATTTGAGCTTTGCAAGGTAACTATCGAGTACCTCGCCCAAGTAGCCAGTATTCATGTGCCAGCTTTGACGGTGAGTGTCAGTCACAGCCAAGTATTCACAGCCAAGCCTAGTCCTGTCCTCAGTCGCCATCCACACATGTGCACTTTCACCTGGATAAGGCTCAGGAGCAGGATCCATGGCTGATTTTTTTCTCTCTCTATTCCAGGAGCTCTGAGACCAATTGGAGTGTCCTTGTTGCCACCTTGACTATGACCAGCACTGACACGTGATTCAATCTGCGACATTCCTGATCTATATGAATCTGCCACTCACTGTACAATCCTGCTGAGCCATACAACAGGCAGGAGACTTGTTTTTAAAAGAATAGCTAGGAAATATATCTCAATTTCACAGGAAAAGTTCAAAACAAATAGTTTTGCATTGAATCAAAGCCTATTCTCTTCTCAATTGGAATAATAATAACACAAATAATTAAGTGGCGATTGACTGGCATTAAAAAATAAGCAAATAAAATAATTAAGTAGGTTCTATAGCTGTTAAAAAGTGCACTCAATCGGCCTGGGGACAGAGTTCATTTTTGCTTATACTTTAGTCAAATATTCACAAGTCAACTTAAACTACCTTAGTGTGTATAATATTCTTCCATCATTCCAAATCCTAAGCATTCGATTTGGAGTTGTTATCCAATGGGCATCAGCCTTCTTTGAATTTCTGAAGAATGTGTCTGGTATCCATATTTTGCCCACCATGTTGCTGTTGAGTGCGAGGACCTTCATCGTGCTGTTAAACTGGAGACGTCTGTCATACCACGCTTGGGCAAAAAATATGTCAATGGTATACTCCTGTTGAATAGGTCCAATATAAGTAATCAATATTCATATTAATGGACAAAGTTTCAATACTATACATGAAGCCTCTAAAACACTACTATCTTTCCCATGAAGTACTGCTCAGTGTTAAAGCATAGAGTTAGCTCAACTGTCAAGTAAACAATAAGGTTTGCCCAGTCCAACAGTAAACCAGTTGACCCAGCACACAGAGTAAGAATGACCTGGTTCTACAGGGTCAATAAAAAGTAATAGTCTATCTATTTAAGTATACATGGTGCCATTGTTCCCACTAAGCCGCTTTTATAGTGGGCTCCTTTTAAGCTGGATTCTGGGCGCTTGGCATTCTTGAGCTTGCTCCCAGCATTTACAATGCTAAATTCAGATTCATAGACCAGCAGCAGACTTGCAGACCTTTCTACTTTTGTATAGCATGAGCCATGAAGAATCGCACAGCAATTGCAGTATTTGTGGTGTTATATAGACAAACTAGCCTGGAACTTAACTGTGAATGCCGTATATAAATATTGATTCCCAAACTATAAGGGGTAGAGTTCCTGCCTACAATAATTTTAACAAAAAAGTAATCACACAAGAGGAGACATGTTCCATTACTTCAAACTCCCATCTATCTTTTACCATTAAACTAGTGAAGAAAGGAATTTCACACCCTGCCATGGGCGCAGATTTTCCTGTTGCCGTCAATGGAAGTGAAAATTGGGCATTTTCTATAACGGGCGACCGATTGGCAATGCTAGTTTTACGCCCGGGTAACAAGATCAAAATCGACCCCATAGTATTTCATCCCGTGCTTAGTATGATTTAATGCCTATAGTTTTTTCATATTTAAACATATCTACTATTCATTGAAGAAAAATTACATATTCAGGTTTAAATCCAAGTAAAGGTTGAAGTAATATACCTTAAAAATATTAAACAAAATAAAGTTCTAGAACAGTATAATATTAGAGTAATAGAATATGTGTATTAATATTTATAAGTAGTGCTGTTTTCAAACTTGTCTCACTCACATGTGATAATGTCATATCTGGGTGAGATAAATGTGTTCAGAGCACTTCTTCACTACTGTCATAAAATCTGTTAGACTGAGGCACTACCGGAAGAAGTAGCTGCCCTATGGCCTACTTTATTGAACTGAAATGAAACAGGATTTCTTTCCATATAACAGGCAGTGGGGGATTTGTCACAATATATTTTTCTTATGTCTTTATTTTGATTAATGGAGAAGTTCTTGGTTCATGCTGAAAGAAATGGCTGAGAACGCCATGTGAATTGAATCATTTCTGTACAAGATATTTTCAAAAGATAGATGGCCAGTCACCTCTGAAGAGAGCTGGGCACCCATTCATAAGGTATGATGGGGAGTATTAAACACCCTTCACACTTGTAATAATCTTGATGAAAACTAATGTAAAATAATTTAAGTTCAGATCAGTTTTAATGATCTTCACACAGGGCAGATATACGCAACAGGGAACAGAGCAATCGCAAGTTATTTCAATGATGAGGATTCATTCTCTGCATTGAATATCTCATATATAGATATATATCTATATATCTTGAGAAATTTACATTTATCCAGGTGAGAAAATTGTGCTAAATTTTAAAATAATAAATAACAATTGAAACTGAAATTTGCTGTAACAATCACTGTGAAACTGAGAAGCTATCCTGCATGCGTATAAAGTCAAAATCTCATTAAGGGCAAATAATATGCAGAATGGTAATGGCACAATTATGAAATTTGTAAACGTTATCTTTCTTTAAATAAAGGGAAGTGAGATCAATAGGAAGGTAATATACGTCAGTTTAACTTCAGATCAATAAAGTAATTAAGTTAATATATTGGACTCCTTGATAGTTGGAAACAAGAAAGTGATTATATATTGGCATGAACCTTTTCAACTACTATTAAATCCAATCATTAGAATTTTAAAAGTCTGCTTATTAAATGCTTTTGCACTCTAAAAAATGATGTCTCGAGGGCAGAGATGATGCAGTGTACTGGATCTTAAGTGCAATGAGTCAGAATCCGTAAGACACAGATTGTGACAACAATTGCTCACACAGTGAGTTTCCTTCTCAGCCATTCCATTAAGAGCAGGCATGTAGCACAGGAGACGAGGTGCTTCCTCACAGAGAGTGATGGAAACTCTGGAGGAGGTATGCCATGGCTATGCTTGCACACCTAGTGGCTAGTTATGGAACGCCTTCTCATTCTCTTGGCCAGCGATAGTACCTTGCACAGAAGAAGCAACAGAATAAAAAATAAATACAGCTGAAATATGTTAAATCAATGGCTCATTGGGTAAATTTGCCACATGTTGTGATACTGAGCGATATGGATCAGAAAAGGATCCCGGTTCAATCCATGGTCTGTGCTGAGACAGCTGATATTAGGTGGGCTGACAGTGTGACACAAAAGTTAGTCTCAGTGCTGCTTTGCTGTGCCAGAAGGAGGAAATATCCCAGTGCTGATTGCTATGCAGTGACGCATGTTGGAAGTGCATTTGTGTTCTTTTCAAGTAAGGTTAAGAGCTGGAGGAGGCAGTCAAGCATTTTGAAAGGGATACAAGAGGCCCACAGATCAGCAAATCAGCTGCCTTGTCAGCCCCAGCAGAGACCAAGGCCTACAAAAGGTAAGTGAAGGCAAGATTGGAGGGAGGAGGTTGCGACAAAGCCCTCTGCCTCCATGGTGGCAGTATGTGGGGTGCACACTGGGAAAAATCTTCCGGAGACCCACGCCCCACTTGCACTACCATTTACAATCCGCAAGTAGGGAATTGCATAGAATTACAGCACAAAAACAGGCCATTCGGCCCAACTGGTCTATGCCAGAGTGCCAGCTGGAATAAGAGGCCAGCAGCTGTCCCGGCAAGAGCAGGGAAGGGAAATCCAGCTCAGAGCATTGAAGCAGCTGCAGCCCTCACTGCCCAAACTTTCCTTCATTCTCCGACACTATCCTGCCTGACTTTGTGTGGGATTGCAGAGGGGAATCCAGCCCAGTAATTTACTGGCAGTGGATACAATATTAAAAAGAAGTACTAGGCAGTGTTTTTGAAAAGACTGAATAAGTTTAAGATTTGGGCTATTAGACTACATTCCAATCTGAAAGATTGCAAAGGGCAGACCTTTTATTGCTGACATTTGCTTGTCCATGATATTTAAGGAATTTCATTCTGTCAGGTGAGGACTGATTGAGTACTGCGCAAACTGTTTGAATGCATAGAGAAAGCTGCATATTCAAGTTCCATGGCATTAAATATTTAGCTTAAATTGAAATTGATGCATTTCCAAAATTGATTCAAAACGTGAATTTAACGCTTTGAAAGCCTATAGTTTGAATTTCCTATTTTAGTTGGTGTGTGAAGTCTTCTATTGCATTTGAGATGCAAATGTCAGAGTCTCTGTTTGCACAAATTATGGGCATCAGCCTAAAACTGACTGCAATACACCCTGGAGTGTTCTTTTTAGTCTTTTAGTTTCGGTTTGTTTCTGTTTAGACTTATTTTAGCAATTTCATCAGAAATTTATTCCTACTTTAGTCTCTTGGGAAAAAAAGTCAAAAATTTAGCTTTCTCGATTTTTGTTGTAGTTTTTTTCAGGATTTTTTTTCAAAATTTATATTTCAAAAAAATTTTAATTATTGTTTCACTGAAACAACTCACAAAGCTACAAGGGATGCTGAGAAATCTGTAGCTTGAGTGACAATGAAGACTTTGTTCATCTATTTCCATTTTCATTTCCAATATCTGTTCCAAAAGTGTTGCTTTTGTCCTAGAAATAATTAAAATTTTAATGCTGCTTCCTCATCTTGAATGAGTTTTATAGTTGTGGTCTTAAGAAATTTAGCTCTAATTTTAATTTATTTGAAATAAAAAATACAATCATTTTAGCTTATGATTATTTCCCTCATTTAGCTGATGAAACCAACACTGCCTGACATACTGGGTGGATCTTAACTTTGTGCGATAGTGTAAAATGGGTGATAGCGAGTCGGCAAAGATGTAAAACAGGCTGCCAACACACTATCATTCATTTTACACTATCGCACAAAGTCAAAATCTATTCCATTGACTCCTACAGCTGAACTGGAATAAGTGCTTCTAACATTATTACAATTAAGAGATGTATTATTTGTGTAAAATGCAAGCACCATGGGGAAGATTTTCTATGGTTTCTACAGGACAGCAAAATCATAAGCAGAGTGAAAAGATTTTCTATATTCACTACTTATAGGGAAATCAAATCCATTTTTTCTTATAGAATGTACTTTGAACTTTGCTTGAATAAAATATCAGAGGAAGTCTTCCTGCTATTTTTACAATGCCACAGATGATGTTACACCGAGACTAGAAATTACTGTTGGCAATATTAGCAGACATTTTCAATGGGTTAGCACCTCCTCAAAATAACAGGCAGAGGAAAAGACATATAAATGGAATAAGCATTCATCCATTAATATCACCAAGAGTAATTCCTAGCCTTTTTGACAAGAAGCATCAGTTTCCATTGTCCTGCAACTATTATACAGCCCTTTATGGGTTAAACTAGAAAAGATTACCACATGCATGTTTGCAACACATATGGGTGATTTTACTTTAACAGGAATTTTTATTTAATTGCATGAAAAGTAAATTGGGACACTGGAATATTAAAGGAGTGCCACTATTTTCAAATTCACTGCAGCTTTACAATAAATTTAGAATATATATATATATATATATATATATATATATATATATATAAGACTTTAACTAACAGTTGAGCTTTAACATCATGAAATTTAAAAATGTTCCAGATGTAAATAATATACAGGGTGTGGAAATGGGGAAGTTGACAGGATATTTCTGTATGCGGTTACAAATCAACAACATCTGCTTTCAGTCCCAAAGCATGATCTCACATTCACATACACCTCCAAATTCAAAAAGGAAAATTTGTGCAACGTAATAGTAATAAAAAGCTTCAACATACACAAATGCATATTCAACCTCATCAACCTCTGTTAATATCAAACACATATGTCACAGGTTTAAACTCAGGTATTGTAATAGGATGTTGTCATCATTTTTTTAAAACCAAATTTGTTTTTCTTTTACATCTCATGTTGTGCTTAAAATACTTTCCCTAATTAAGACGGCATTGTGCTAGTTTCTCTGTTTCATGGGAAGTTCATATCACACACCTACAAGGCTCATAAATGTTGCAAGACTTCCGCTTTAATATTACACTGTCCAAATATTAGCATATTAACCAATTTATTTCAAGTGAGTTAGTGCTTCTGTTTAAGTAGTGGGCAAAGGGACTGTGTACAAATGTATTAAGCATTCATATGGTAATATTCACAGTATAACTTCAAAGCTTTAAATCTGAGGGATACTTATTAGCCCAAGACTATTAAATACCTAATTGCAAATTTTTGTCCGCACTCATCATCTGTAGAAGAAAGCAAACGATTGTGCACCTCAGTTCTCAACTGAATAACATCTACTTTTAACTAATTTTGCAAATGAAATCTATTCACGTGGGAAAAATGTCAGGCTGAATTTTGCCAGCGCTCAGAGTGCGGGTTTGGAGGCGGGTCTGCTGTCAAAATTGAAATGATTGACAGCGGTTTGGGAACCCGCTGCAAAACCGCCTCCATGTAAGTTTCCAGAGTGTCAGGGCTGCGATTTCAGAACAGACCCGACACCAAACGGCGGGAGAGGCATTTAAGATACTTAACTGCTTGTTAAGTGCATGTTTACTACTATTTTGCCAGCGTTTTTCTATTTTACCACATTTTGAACGGGGTTCACGTCGTTCGGAGATCACGTCAGGTACGTAGGTCGGGTTCTCTTTGTCTCCCCATTGCAGTGAATATGTGACAGCTGCAAAAGTGGTATGAAAGCTTCCATTTCACAGCTGGTCACTTTCCAATGTCAGAAGCTTGAGCCTTCAGGATGTGGAAGACACTTTTGAGCTTTATGCAGTTTGGAAGTGTTTGGAGTAAACTCTCTATCCACTGTCACCTCCTTAGAGCAAGCTCTCTCAACATTGACAAATCGCTTCTGTCATCTCAACTTCAGCTGCCATTTATTCCAGCAACATCGGTGCCCTTGAAAAAATCTCACCTTGGTCCTCAGAATCCCAACACAATCAGCCCCAACACCAACATCACCAACATCCACACAAACCTTCTCCGCAATCAACTGATACTGCACTGGATACAGGGCATCATCACCCGTGTACATTGCTGCCCAGGATGCCAGCGTAGGCCTCACCATGTCCAGATTTGCTTCACTTGACACTGTACACCCTAGCTGCCACATGATGCACCATGTTGGCACCACCCCACACCAGCACCATAAAGCATCCCTACAATGTCCAAGCCATTCCTTTCACACTCATCACCATTGCGGGGGTGGGGGGGAAGTCATGTCTCACCATTCACTGCAACTCACTAAGCCACTTCCAAAGGTGCACACAAATCTGTTCAAGAACGCAAAGTGTTCAAAATAAAGATTTCAATGTTTGACAGCATATTACCAGAAACTTCACATGACCATTGGATAAACCACCCGAGTGCCTACCCTTGTGTGTTGTTAGTTGGTATGCTTGCAGTAGGATGAGGGTGAGTGTGAGGGGTGGCTAGTGAGATGGGGAAGTGATAATGTAAATAGAGAGGGAAGGGTGGAGGTGCAAGGTAAGTTGGTGTGAGTAAAGATGTGCAGGAGTAGGCTAGGGAAGGTGGAGTGATGGGGATGTGATGCGTGGCACAGCAGGATGAGGTTGGGTGTGGCTTTGCAGTAACATTTCGTGATCTACTGAGATCAGTGAAAGGTTTGCGCCACTGCAGCCTGGTCCTCCTGACGACATCCCTGCTTGTGTCCTCCTGTGCAAAGTGCAACCAGGCTGTGTTAGTCTCCTGGGGAGGTCTCTTCCGCCCATTGGGAGGGAAGAGAACCTCCCTACATGCTGTGATTCCCTCCATAAGCAGTGCTTGTCAGTGTTTGCAGCTCCTCAATGCTGTGGAACACTGACAGCACAACTGTCAAAATTAATGTGGCCGTGGTCCCTTTAAGGAAACCGGCTGATGACGCGTCATCAAATTATGTCATCAGACCCACTTCCTTTTAGTTGGCCGGCAACCCTGCAGGGCGGGCTTAACAAGCCCAATCAATGGAAAATCCTTTTTGCAGAGCGGCTGCAGCCGGGAACAGGACCAGAACCCGCCAACCACCTCTCCCGCCACAATCCCGCCTCTGCTGGCGAAATCGCGGCCGTCCTGTCTGTTCAACTGAATATGAATGCCATGGAGCGGACTTCCAATGGCTCATGTATTTCAAGCTAAATACTGACTATGTCAGCAATCAAAATTTAAAGTAACTGCAAGTTTCCTATAAATAGATATTAAAATATATAGACATAATTATGATTAGAAATGAGACCAAACCTCCTTATTTATAGAGTCTACAGCACAGAAACAGGCCATTCGACCCAACTACTCTATGCCGGCATTTATGCTCCACAGAAGCTCCTCCCACCCCTCTTCATCTAACCCTATCAGCACACCCTTCTATTCCTTTCTCCCTCATGTGCTTATCTAGCTTTCCCTTAAATGCATCTATGCTATTCGCCTCAACTACTCCCTGTGGTAGCGAGTTCCACATTCTTACCACTCTTTAGGTAAAGAACTGCCTCCTGAATTCCTGATTGGATTTATAAGTGACTATCTTATATTTATGACCTCTAGTTTTGGTCTCCCCCACAAGTGGAAAAAAAATGTCCACGTCTACCCTATTATTATCTTAAAGATCTCTATCATGTCACCCCTCAGCCTTCTCTTTTCTAGGGAAAAGAGCCCCATACAGACTAAATTCTGTACAACAATGTCATGATGTTGCACAGGATGTGCAATCACCAGAATGCACCCAAAATGTTTTATTTAAATGCCTAGCATGTTCGAAATCTGTAGAATGTCAGGTGGCAAAAGTCCCAATTAAATCAGTGTGGGTGTCATTTTAGGGTTTGAACAATTTAGCACACAGTAGAAAAACTGAATGTGTCAGGGCTAGTAATGTGATGTGATAAATATCTGTGGTTGTGAGGTACATCATAGCCCACTCACGACTTTACAGATTATCCAGTCAGTTTGTGCTTATATTTATCACATTCCACTGCTGCCTGTGACACACCATCTATTTATACCATGAAATATCTTGTCCACCTCCTAATGTAACATATATTAGATCAAGCCTTCCTGCAATGTCAGTAACTGAGTTACTGGATCATCCTCATTTGCACAGTTCCATATTCTCCTGTATCTCCATATAATTAATAATGCCATTCTTATTTCCTAGTAATCAACTGCAGATTAGATTCCGATAAACTGTGATGAGATAATAATCTTAATCCTTCAATGAGGAGGCCATTATGCATCAACTGTAAAATATTTATAAATAAATACAGCTTTCATATCAGAACATCTCAAAATGCTTTACACAATTAATTACTTTTTTGAAGTAGTAACTGTTGTTGTGCAGGCAAATGTTCAGCCATCTTGCACTAACAACTTCCTACAAATAGCTATTAGATATTATATTTTGAGTAGTATTTGTTGAGGAAGCAATGTTGGCCAACCAGGTCAACATCCTGCTCATCTTCAAATAGGAACATAGGAACAGGTGTGGGCCATTCAGCCCCTCGAGCCTGTTCTGTCATTCAGTGAGATCATGGCTGATCTGTATCTTAACTGCAATAGTGCCATGGGATCTTTAACGTCCAGCTGAACTACCAGAACAGGCAGATGGGACATTATTTAAACATCTTTTCTGAAGGACAGAAGTATGGAATGGTCTGGCCATCAGTGTTCCCCATGATAAAAGTAAAATAAAATAATAGATACCGTAAAGGTGATTACAAGAGGAGATAATTTAATTGAAGCATTCAGAGCACAAGACAGAAGTTCAAGTAGTTTGTCATCTGAATATCTCCACTAGTTTATTTTTAAAAGCACTCCCGCCTATCATTCTCATTAATTAAAAGTAACATTGACAAATTGCTTAATAATTATCAGAAATACATATGTGCAGGTAATTAAACTAAAACATAAATCATAAAAATATTACGGGTCAATGTTATCAACACTCAAAACATTTGGGGGCAAAAATTGGCTCACACCCCCTTTGGGGCGATAACTAATGAAGGGGGGGAGGTGGTGGGAGGATCCAGGAAAGAGTAAATTTAAAAGCAGCGAGTGAACTGTCAAGGCACTAGAGCAGAGTAGAGTCTTGGGCAAAAAATAAGCAGAGTGGGTCAGGAAGTGACAGAGAGAGTAACAAAGGTAATAAGGCATCAGTGACTGAGATGACCCGAAAAAGTTAGCGCCCCCACGCCCGAAATTGAATGGTAGCACCCCAAGCAGGAGGTGGGCTGCTACTGGAAGCGTTCCCCCTCCCTCTTGGGGCACTACAAGTAGCGCCGCAGTACTGCAGTCCTCATTCCCCTGATTAAAGGGGAGGGGCCTCGCGCAGTGCGAACCGGGGGCCTGCTGGACCACCGGGGGAGTGGGGTGCCAGCAAAAGAGCCCGGCACTCAAGAGGAGTGCCGGGCTGCCCGATCGCGGACGGCACTCCGCATGGAGGCGAGAGGGGGCAGGTGCTGGCAGGCGGCTCAAAAAAAAGGTCGCCCGGCACCTGCCCTTTAATTATCGCCGCCCCGGCTGCAAAAACGCCCTCCTGACCCTGTCGGACATAGTGTCCGGCAGTAGGTCAGGGGGCGCGAGCCAAGTTTGCGGCCGGGGCGCGAGCGGGGCGCTGCACACGGCAATGACGTCATCGCCGGGGGCGCAGCACAGTGGGGCGCTACCAGCTACCGCCGCCGCTAACCTCCCGCTGAATTTCGTGGGAGGCGTTAGCGGCACCGCACCCGGGCGCTAGGTGCTTTGCGTCCTGTTAGCACCCCCTCGCTAACAGGAGGCGCAAAGCAACCAAAATTTTCCTCCTTGTTACTTTAGATAATCAAACCTGAAAAAATTGGATGCAACTTTACAGAACGTTATTTTGTGTTTTTTGGGGTGAAAAGGAGCATTATTAATGTTAATAAAGGAAGGAATCACTGTAATACAGAGTAATGATATTGGGTCAAAAAATCATGATAATGAAACAGTTTGGGTGGAGATAAGGAATAATAAGGGGAAAAAAACACTAGTGGGCGTAGTCTATAGGCCCCCGAACAGTTGCAACTCTGTTGGTTGAATATCAATCAGGAAATAGTTGAGGCATGTAATAAGGGAACATCTATAATTATGGGGGATTTTAACTATCATATTAATTGGACAAATCAAATGGGGCAGGGCTGCCTTGAGGATGAGTTCATTGAGTGTATTAGGGATGGGTTTCTTGAGCAGTATGTAACTGAACCGACCAGGGGGCAAGCAACCTTAGATCTGGTCCTGTGTAACGAGACAGGATTAATTAAAAATGTCCTAGTAAAGGATCCCCTTGGAATGAGTGACCATAACATGGTTGAATTCCATATTCAATTAGAGGGTGAGAAGGTTGGATCTCAAACAAGCGTGCTAAGCTTGAATAAAGGAGACTATGAAGGTATGCGAGCGGAATTGAGTAGAGTGGATTGGGAAAATAGATTAAAGGGTAAGACGACACATGATCAGTGGTGTACATTCAAGGAGTTATTTTACAACTTCCAAAAAAAATATATTCCACTGAAAAGAAAAGGGTGTAAAAGAAAGGACAGTCATCCGTGGCTAAGTAAAGAAATTAAGGACAGTATTCGACTAAAAACAAGGGCATATAAGGTAGCGAAATCTAGTGGGAGGACAGAGGATTGGGAAAACTTTAAAAGGCAGCAAAAAATAACAAAAAGATTGATTAAGAAAGGGAAGATAGATTATGAAAGTAAATTAGCAAAAAATATAAAAACAGATAGTAAGAGTTTTTATAGTTATATAAAAAGAAAAAGGGTGGCTAAAGTAAATGTTGGTCCCTTAGAGGATGAGACCGGGAAATTAATGGTGGGAAATATGGAGATGGCAAAAACACTGAATGAAAATTTGTATCAGTCTTTACAGTAGAGGACACTAAGAATATCCCAACACTGGACAAACAGGGGGCTATAGGGGGAGAGGAGCTAAACATGATCAAAATCACTAAGGAAGTGGTACTCGGTAAAATAATGGGACTAAAGGCGGATAAATCACCTGGACCTGATGGCTTACATCCTAGAGTCTTGAAGGAAGTGGCGGTAGGGATTGTAGATGCATTGGTAATAATTTTTCAAAACTCCCTGGATTCCGCTAAGGTCCCGGCAGACTGGAAAACTGCTAATGTAACACCCTTATTTAAAAAGGGCAGTAGACAGAAGGCTGGTAACTATAGACCGGTTAGCCTAACATCTGTGGTAGGTAAAATTTTGGAGTCCATTATTAAGGAAACAGTAACAGGACATTTGGATAATCATAATTTAATAGGACAAAGTCAGCATGGTTTTACGAAGGGGAAGTCATGTTTGACAAATTTGCTGGAGTTCTTTGAGGAAGTAACATATAGAGTGGATAAAGGGGAACCAGTGGACGTAGTGTATTTAGACTTCCAAAAGGCATTTGACAAGGTGCCACACAAAGATTATTGCTTAAGGTAAAAAATCACGGGATTGGGGGTAATATTCTGGCATGGATAGAGGATTGGCTATCTAACAGAAAGCAAAGAGTTGGGATAAATGGTTCATTCTCAGACTGGCAATCAGTAACTAGTGGTGTTCCACAGGGGTCAGTGCTGGGTCCCCAACTCTTTACAATCTATATTAACGATTTGGAGGAAGGGACCAAGTGTAACATATCAAAATTTGCAGATGATACAAAGATGGGAGGGAAAGTAGTGAGTGAGGAGGACATAAAAAACCTGCAAGGGGACATAGACAGGCTAAGTAAGTGGGCAGAGATTTGGCAGATGGAATACAACACTGGAAAGTGTGAGGTGATGCACTTTGGCAGGAAAAATCCTAGAGCAATTTATTATCTTAATGGCAAGAAACTGGAGAGTACTGAAGTGCAAAGGGATCTGGGGGTCCTGGTGCACGAAACTCAAAAGGTTAGTATGCAGGTGCAGCAAGTGATTAAGAAGGCAAATGGAATGTTGGCTTTCATTGCTAGGGGGATAGAATATAAAAATAGGGAGGTATTGCTTCAGTTGTACAAGGTATTGGTGAGACCGCACCTGGAATACTGCATACAGTTTTGGTGTCCTTACTTAAGGAAAGACATCCTTGCTCTCGAGGCAGTGCAAAAAAGGTTCACTCGGTTAATCCCGGGGATGAGGGGGTGGTCATATGAGGAGAGGTTGGGTAGATTGGGACTCTACTCATTGGAGTTCAGAAGAATGAGAGGCGATCTTATTGAAACATATAAGATTGTGAAGGGGTTGGATCGGGTGGATGCGGGGAGGATGTTCCCGATGATGGGTGAGACTAGAACTAGGGGACATAGTCTTAGAATAAGGGGCTGCTCTTTCAAAACTGAGATGAGGAGGAACTACTTCACTCAGAGGGTGGTAGGTCCATGGAATATGCTGCCACAAAAAGCTGTAGAAGCTACATCATTAAATAAATTTAAAACAGAAATAGACAGTTTCCTAGAAGTAAAGGGCATTAAGGGTTACGGGGAGCAGGCAGGAATTTGGACATGAGTCTAGGTTCGGATCGGTCATGGCCCTGTGGGTAGTGGAGCGGGCCCAGGGACCTTGTAGCCTGATTCTGCTCCTATTTCGTGTGTGCAATTCTGTTAGATGCAGGAGATGGTTCTGTGATAGATAGTAGATTGGCGGTTAGGATCAGATCAGCCATGATCTTATTGAATGGCGGAGCAGGCTCGAGGGGCCGATTGGCCTACTCCTGCTCCTATTTCTTATGTTCTTATGTTCTTATTATACAATGTAACAAAACAGGCTTCTTACTACTCAGTTCTAAATCTATGGCTTTAGGACTGTTCAGCACGGCCTAGAAATCCGATTGCATCCAGAATCTGGTAAGCTGGGAATGAGTCGGCACTGTACACGCCAGTTAATATGTGTGCAGGCAGCACGCAATATTCACGCTGCCTATTGATTTTAATGATCCAGACGTGCAACCAGCACTACACATTTGCTGTATGCCTATCGGAGCTGGGGGGTGGGGGGATCTCGGGCGTCTATGACGCCACTTAAAAGGCAGCCAGCAATTCTTCAAGGGAAACTGCATTTTGGTTGCAGACACCCAACAACAACAACAACAACTTGTGTTTCAGTAGCACCGTTAACGTAGTAAAACACGTTAACGTCCTAAAGCACTTCACAGGAGCGATTATCAAACAAAATTTGACACCGAGCCACATAAGGAAATATTAGGGCAGATGACTAAAAGCTTGGTCAAAGTGGTAGGTTTTAAAGAGCGTCTTAAAGGAGGAAAAAGAGGTAGAGAGGTGGAGAGGTTGAGGGAGGGAATTCCAGAGATTGGGGCCTTGGCAGTTGAAGGCATGGCCGCCAATGGTGGAGCGATTAAAATCGAGGATGCTCAAGAGGCCGGAATTGGAGAAGCACAAAGATCTCGGGGGATTGTAGGGCTGGAGGAAGTTACAGAGATAGGGAGGGGCGAGGCCATGGAGGGATTTGAAAACAAGGATGAGAATTTTTAAATCGAGTTAGGACACGGGCACATGGGCAGCAGAGTTTTGGATGACCTCAAGTTTACGGATGGTAGAACGTGGGAGGCTGGCCAGGAATGTGTTGGAATAGTCAAGTCTAGAGGTAACAAAGGCATGGATGAGGGTTTCAGCAGCAGATGAGCTGAGACAGGGCAGAATCACACAGGTGGGAATAGGTGGTGTTAGTGATTGCACGGCTATGTGGTCAGAAACTCAGCTTGGGGTCAAATATTGCACCAAGGTTGCGAACAGTCTGGTTTAGACAGTTTCCAGGGAGAGGGATGGAATCAGTGGCTAGGGAACGGAGTTTGTGGCAGAAGAAATTGGTTAAGAAATAGCTGAAAAAAGGAACAAGCAGTCACCAAGGTTCTCCAACGCTGCACTGGAGATCTTGGTGCAGGCAGTGGAGAGGAGGAGGGACATCCTCTTTCCCCCAGAAGGCAGGAAGCCCTCCAGGCATCTTGTTCAAAGACAATGGGAAGAAATTATCGAGTATGTGAATGCCAGGAACATTGCACTAAGGACATGGCTGCAACATCGTAAAAAAAAATCAATGATCTAACTAGAGTTGTTAAGGTAAGAGGACTGCTCTCATACTTTCTGCTCACAGCTGCACTCCTACAGCCTCATTATAACACTGACAGCACTCATGAGACTATCCTCCCTCACTACCCTTCACTTGCCTACAATCACCGCAGCACACCGCTACACCTCCTTCTCCTCATACTCACACATTCACCACTATTGCAACCCTCACTTATCAACAACTTGGCTCTCACACAGAGGCTATCAGCTATTCTACCATGGCAGCCACATTCTCCAAACACCGCACAACACAAGGCAATAGGCTGGAACCAGAGGAGGAGGAGGAGCCTGCCTGTAGACCATCTTCGCCCCCTTGAAGTGAGCATGCTGGCCATTGTGGGAAGGGGCAGAGTGGGGGCCATTGCGATTGGCAATTCTGGAGGAGATGCCACGCAGGGTTTCTTCGTATCTAATCTTCTTTGTCTCTTCTGACCTCTCTCACCCCACACACTCTGCATGACAAGCTGCAGATGCTTTCAACACCCAATCCTTTCTCTGCTCTTCCTCATACCACATGCTAACCCTTGTCCCTCTCTTTCATCTCAGCTGCTTAGAATGCCAATGCCCCTCAGCTTGAGTAGGAAGAGGAGCCCAGCCTTCCAGAAGACGCATGGACACTTGTTCCGACTCTCACAAGCACCAGCTCAGATATTGGCACCATGGGGACTTCGAGGCTAGATTAGAGGAGGTATCTGCATGTGGTGACTCTCTGGGAACAAGTGCGCAGGAGCTACAAGAAGGGGATAGGACATCACAGATGTCAGCTCGCCGGAAGGCAAGGTCACATACTAGTTCTTCTGCAGAGGACTCAAATGCAGACTTTGAGGGTTCAGGCTCCCAAAGAAGGCTGATGGGCATCTACCAGGAAATGCTTGGTGCACTGAGAAGCCTGCCAGAAAGCTTGTGCACAATGTCGCGGAGCATGGAGGAGTCCAACTCCAACTTTTCTCAAGGCTTTACACAGAGCATGGAGACTATTCTGTCTAACACGGTCCGAGTGGTCAGATCCCTCAACACCTACCATGATGGAGCCCCATGGCAGCTCTGATAGCTTCCATGGCAGCACAAACTGCTGCACTTCTTTCAACAGTGGCTGCCATTGTAGCTTTGGGAGCCACTGTTGAAAGGAGCTTCCAGGGCATCACATCACTTCTGCCTGTGCTGTCCCAGGGGAGTGGCCTTGGCTCCATGGGAGAGGCACCTGCAGTCCTCATTCAGGATGATAGCAGGCCTGCTCCCTCACCAGACACTCCGCCAGTGCTCCTGTTAGTGCCACTCAGCCAGCCGGCCCAAACTGCTGCAACCAACGCCGAGATTGCTCAGTCTGAAGCCAGGCCCTCTAGGCCTCGAGCTGCTCCAAAGCCAGATGAATTGTCCTCAATGGAAGCTCAGCAGCCTTCTACCGCCCAAACTGTAGCCACTGGAGAAACATTTTGTAGGAGCATGAGGATAGGAAAATGAGCATACAAGCCAGGTACTAAGGGGTTGTACAAGGGTGATTAGTGATTTTTTGTCAATGCTGACATGATTTGACAATATTTATTTGATAAATTTGGTGATTATCCTTCTAGCGAAGCCCAAAAGCCTGGAATGAAGGAATGCAATTGGATGGTGGTTGTAAGAAAATTGTGGACTGTTGGTGAATGGGGAAATGGGAGGGCTGATTTAGGTGAAACACCTCTCAATGAGTCGGTCTCAGAGTTGAGGCTGGTAGGCATTATGTTGGTTGCTACCTCGCCTCCTCCTCATCCTCCTCCTCCTCTTCTTCTTCTTCTTCCTGCTCCTCTTGCTACCCAGGTAGTGGTAAAGGCTGTTTCCTCATGATGGCAAAGTTATGCAGCATGCAGCAGACAAAGACGATTATGAATACCCACTCAGGGGTGTACTGCAAAGCTCCTCCGGTATAGTCTAGGTAGCGGAAGCGTTGCTTGAGCCCGCCAATTCTTTGCTCAATAATGTTCCTTGTGGTAGCATGGCTGCCATTGTAGGTGCGCTCTACAGCTGTGTGAGGGCTCCTGACAGTAATCATGAGCCATGTCCAGAGGAGATATGCCTTGTTACGCAATAGCCAGCCTATAACTTGGTAGCCTGGATGGAATAAAGGCAGCACAGAGGACTGGCCCAGGATGAAAGAGTCATGACTGCTACTGGGATAGTGGGCACAGACCTGCTTGATGCGCTGCCTATGGTCGCAAACCAGCTGTACATTGAATCCCTTTCAATTGATAAAGATGCCAGGCTGGTGATAGAGAATGATAAACCAGCAACTAACATGTAAGTACTTCTTGATCCCTTTAAATAACACTGGTGAGGGGGTCTTCCTGCCAGGTAGCGCCATGTTGTGCTGTGCAAGTTCAGTACGTGACGAGTGAAGCGCTGGAGTGAGCAAAGATCTGGAGTGGGTCCTGCAAGAAGCCTAATTTACATAAATTATTCTTGCCTTTAAATGCCGCCTGCGCAATCTCCTTCCAAGTATGGCGGGCACCGCACTTCCAGTCGGAAATGTGCGCGTGCTTCCTGCCTGCCATATTGGGGCTTAGTAGGCCTGTTAGCGCCCGAAAAGTGGGTGCTGCAAGGCCAAGTTTCTAGGCCCATATCTCAAGTATCTCATTAGGCTTGTCCAGGTGTGATGTGCTGAAGTGCAAAGGAGAAAGAAAATGGAAAATAAAACGTGAAACTTGATTTGCCACAGAAAACACGGGAAACACACGAGTCTGCTTTCATGAGTAATTTGAACATTCTAGGAATCTTGACTTAGCCGTGCAAGACAGGCTTTTCTGCACTGATGTCAAAAAGACAAAGTGTCCAGCATGCTTAGATGTAGAATGCGACAGGTGGGTTGCATTATTATATTTGAAACCAAGGATTTCCCAATGTTGCAAAACCAGGTCCCTCAGAACTCAATCAAAAGGCTATTCAGTTTTGCATGAAAAGCCATAGCATATAATCTCCATATGTTGTAGAATTTACATAGACCACATCAGTACATTCTTACTTGCATTAGTAATAAAATAACTTTAGATATTGTCTGAACTTTCTCAATTGACCAGTTTTAGCTAGGATTACTGCTACCAGTATATATCGCCAGTGGGACACAAGCCTGTTCAAATATTTTTGTGGAGTCTGACCCAAAGAATGTTCAAGAATCACTGGCCGGAAATTTCCCTACCGGAGTGGGTCCGGTGCGGGCGGTCGTCATGGCGGGTCGCGACCCCGTTGCTGGCTCCATCCCACTCCCGATAATGGGACCTGTTAAGCCCGCCCTGCACATTACCCTGCCCAATTAAATGATGCGGGTCTGGTGACGTCATCGATGACACGTTTACAGCGGGCTATTTAAAGGGGCCATGGCCACATTGCATTTGAAGGTTCATCTAGGAGTGTGCAGTCAGTACAGTGGAGGATTTCATTGCTCCAAACAGTTGGAGAACTGGCTGCACAGAGGCAGAGGGCTGCACCCAGGTTCTCCGATGACTCCCTCCATATGCTTGTGGAGGGAGTGAGAGCACGCGGGGAGGTCCTCTTCCCTGCTGATGAGAGGAAGAGACATCCCCAGCAGACAAAAGGAGCCTGGCTCCAAATAGCAGAGGAGGTGAATAGCAGGAATGTCGTCAGGAGGACCTGGGTGCAGTGCCGCTAACGCTTCAACGATCTCGTTAGATCAGGAACGGTGAGTACAAAGCCACACTCACCTTCATCCTGCTGTGCCTCTCATCACATCCCCATCATTCTGCCTTCCGAATCCTACTCCTGCACATCCTTACTCACGCCAACATACCTTGCACCTCCACCCATCCCTCTCTCTCTATCTACATTATCACATCCTCATATGACCAACCACCCCTCACACTCACCTTCATCCTAATGTAATCATGCCAACTACCAACACACAAGGCTACTTGGAATTGCCACCCCAATCCATCATAGTCACCCTCTACAGATGTAACCCATCCATTCCTTATGCTCATTCCATCACTCTCACTCAACCTTCTCTTCTTACCCTTCTTGCAGGAAAAGAGAGCCCACAATAAGGAGAGGGAGAGAACTGGCGGTGGACCCCCATCAATGACCACCCTGACCATAGCAGAGGAGGCTGCATTAGAGCTGGCGGGAGTCGCCGAACACCTGGAGGTGGGAGATGGAGAGAGGAGACATCACAGCAACCTGGTGTCAGAATTACATAGCATACAGCTACATGGCATACATCAGTCACTCATATGGGGGCTGATGTCAGCAGCCATTGAATGGTCATTATGTGCATAATGGTTTCTGTACCCATTCTGCATATGACATATCTAACTCATCTCTTTACTCTCCCACAGGTCCATCAAGAGCCCCCACCACTGTCCAGGCGCAAGAAGAAGACGACTCCTCAGAGGAGCCTCCAGCCTCTGAACGCGCACCGTCACCAGACAGAAGCGCACCCAGCACCAGTGCAGATACTCATACCTCAGTGGGTCCTTCATGAGATGGAGTAGTCTTGTCACCTGGTGTGTCACAAATCACAACCGAGCAACAGCAGGTGGTGGAGACAGGAACAGCAGTGGAGACTCCTTGTTGGAGGGCGCAGGATACTCCCAGCTCTGCTCAGCTGCATGTGGATGCTGAGTCCCGGGGGCCATCGAGAAAGAGGGCAATCTTGGGGGTGCAGGAAGGAGTGCAGGAGGCTCTGGCAGGTTTTGTGAGTGCAATGACTGCCAGTGTTCAGAAAATGGAGGAGTCCATCACCAACATGAGCACCACCGTGTCGCAGGCGATGGCGACTGCAGGCTCTTCCATGGATAGGATGGCCACCTGCATGGAGTGGCTAATGCACCACTCAGAGGAGCTCATGCTATCTGTGCAGAATAGATGGCAGAGGCTCATAGATGTCCTCTCTAGGAGGAATGTCAGTGTAGACGTGAGTCCTCATGCCCCACCGATGTGCAGCAAAGTGCTCTCCAGCTCATTGCTAGCAGGGAAGTGCTGTTGAGAGGGATGATGGTGGGAGGGGACATGGAAGTGGGGGCTCCTCTCAAAGCGCTCATACTTCTCCCCCGTTGCCACTCCCTCAGTCAGAGTCCCAGATGCCTCCTCGGATAGCGGTGGCAGAGTCTGCCCCTGCACATTCGCAGGAGGAGCAGACTTTGACAGGGCTATCACAGGCTCCAAAACCCAGAGGACGACCGCCAAAAGTGTCTAAGCATTCACAGCAGGGAAGTGAGGAGGCTGCATTGACCTCTACTGAAGTCACAGGGGTAGCACCACATAGAAGCACGCATAAGAGAAAGATGCCACCCAAGTAGATTCACAAGGGTAGCCACTTGGGTGTTTTATTCAATGTTGATGTGATGTTTCAGTTTATTTAATGTGAACCATAAATTTCTTTCTTTTCAATACTTTCCAGTCTTGGACAAATTTGTGTGCACCATTAGAAGTGGCTTAGTTAGTTGAAGTGAAGGGTCAGACATAACTTTACCTCCAGCAATGGTGGTGACTGTGAAAAGAATGGATTGGTCATTATAGGGATGCTTAATGGTGTGGCTGTGGGGTGTTGCCAACCTAGCAAAGCATGTGGCAGCCATATGGGTAGACTACGTAAAGTTAAGTAAATCTGGCCATGATGAGGCCATCCCTGGCCTCCCGGGCAGCAAAGTGCTCGGGTGCTGGTGCCATCTGCACCGCAGGTTCCTCCAGCTCCTGCTCCTCCTCATCTTCCAGCTGATGCTCCTCCTCCTCCTCCTCTGAAGAGACTGTGCACTCAGTGCCTTGCTCCTCATGCAGCGCTAATCCTCGCTGCTGTGCTATGTTGTGCAGGGCACAGCAGACCCGACAATTCTGGAGACGTTGGCTGGTGCATACTGAAGGGCTTCTCCAGATCTGTCAAGGCATCTGAATTACATTTTCAGCATGCCTATTGTCTGCTCTATGACACATCTGGTGGAGATGTGGCTTTCATTATATCTCTCCTCGGCCTCAGTACTTGGCCTCCTCGAGGGTGTCATGAGCCACGTCTTCAGTGGATAGCCCTTGTCTCCAAGTAGTCAGCCGGAAGGTATGTTTGGAGGTGCGAAGAGCTGAGGGAGGGTGGACTGACGCAGGACGATAGAGTCATGACAGCTGCCAGTGAATTTGGCACACACATGCATGATGATCTTCCTATGGTTGCAGACGAGCTGCACATTGAGGGAGTGGAAGCCCTTGCAGTTGATAAAGACTCCTGGGTGATAATGGGATGCCCTGATGGCCACATGTGTGCAGTCGATGACGTCCTACACCTGTGGAAAGCCAGCCAGAGTGGCAAAGCCAAGTGCCCACTCAGTAACACTAGCTTCAACAGTGGCAAAGTTGATATAATTGGCTGACTTGTCAAAGAGGGCATCGGTGACCTGTGTGATGCATCTGTGGGCAGCCGACTGCAAGATGCCGCAAATGGCTGCTGCACATCCCTAGAAGGAGCCTGAGGTGAAGAAGTTGAGGGTGCTGGTGACTTTGACAGCCACTGGTAAGGAGTTTCCACCAAGTCCTCTGAGCGGCAGGTCTTGCTCGAGCAATGTGCAAAGTCTGGGATGAGCAGGCGCAATAACCTGAGCCTCCTTTGACACTGCTGCTCAGTCATGCTGAGGAAGTTCATCCTCTCCCTGTATACCCTGTGTTGGGGGCATTGCCTCCAGCGTGGTGCAGCCCTGCGCTGATGCCCTCTGTCCTGTGGAGCATCAGGCCATTGAGGAGAAGGTTGGTGGTGTTTTTGCTGGTGTGCCTGGTGCTGCTGGTGTTGGGGCTCATCGTGGTCAGATTCTGAGGACCAAGGTGGGACAGTATAAATGACACCCAAGCTGATGGAATAGATGGCAGGTGAAGTAGAGATGACAGAAGCAATCTGTCAATGGTGAGAGAGGTTGTTCCACTGAGGTGAGACTGGATGGAGACTTTGCTGGAAAGATTTGCAGCCTGCAGAAAGCTCAATCTGTGCTGGGAATGTAGTAAGCAACAGCTTCTGCCTGAGGAAAGTGATCAGCTGTCAGGTGGGAGCTTTTAAACTACATTTGATGCTGTCAACTAATCAGCTGGAGCAATGGCCACTCAACTCCTGCCTCAGGTTGACAGACGTGGTTCCCGAGCTGCATGAATCCCGTTGCCATGCAGGGAAATTTAAAATGTAGGGGTGAAAAAGGCTCTTAAGCGCCTGTAAACTACCTGATAATGATTTCAATTAGGTTACCCGCCCCTGCCTGTCAGGTGACTGCCGCACCGCCAAACGCGCCCATGGGAAAGGCACATGGGGGCAGGATGATGGCAGGTTCCCGTCCCGCTCCCAATTTTTTTCATATTTCCCACTCAACCCGCCTCCATTCCCGCCCGCTACCACCTCGGAAAATTCCAGCCACTGTTCCAAATCATTCAGAATTTCATACAATTAAAATTTCAGATCTCATAACACAAAAGTTAAAATTGATATTCATATTACTTACCATATTGATAGCATTCACTGGACCAATGCTATTTATATATATGTCAGTATCAATTATTGTTGGCTTCACTGGAACAAAACATTGCAAGTTATCAGGATTGGATAGCTCATTCAGTGACATGCAGATACAGTTTTGAAAAAAATCAAAGGTTAATTCAAAAATGAAAAAGTACATAAATGGAGCCTCAAGTACACCTACCTCCTATATCAGGCCTGAGTTTATTGTCATACCCTTCCAATAAATTGTTTAAAATAAGAGTAACATCACTTTCGTAAACCTTTGGACTCAGTACCCATGTTTTATTAAGTGTCAAATCGTCATAGTCTTCATCTTCATTTTTACCAGAACTTGGAAAATGAAAAGAAACAAAAATACAAAAAAAGTCACCAATCAATAGAGGGACAGAACAGGAAAGAAATATTTTGGGGGAAATTTTACTGCCACAAACCAGTTATGTCAGATTTCCTACCCACAATTTTCTCATTGCAACTGCTCTTTCGCACAATATATTAATACAGCCAGAACAGCGAGAGGAAAAATAAGAAAGGACTTGTGAGAATGCAAACAGCTGATGGTGAGAATGCACTTGAGAAGGAAGGATTACTTCATTTAATATGCAGATCGCAACAGGAAAATACATAAAATAATTAATTTAATTACCATACAAGTTGTAGATTTATGACGTGGGATGGCCAATGAATATATAACATTGACTTTTATATGTGTGTTCCCATTTATTCTTAAGATAACTTGACTACTTGCACTTATTTCATACTAACACATAAAAGTCCTTGTAAAGTATTACTAACTACCCTTAATATGTGAATCATATTATTTACTCTTCGACAGGTAAATGAACAGTTATACTCTGGTAGGTATTTGAAGTAAAATAAAGGAAGAAGTACTGTTACTTTCTTTTATAAATTATAAGAAAGTCTTGCATTTTATATAGCACCTTTCACGATCTCAGAATGTCCCAAAGAGCTTTACAGCCAATTAAATACTTTTGAAGTGTAGTCACTGTTGTAATGTAGGAAATGCAATGGCCAAGTTGCGCACAGCAAGTTCCCACAAACAGCAATGTAATAATGACCAGATGATCTGTTTGTAATGTTGGTGGAGGGATAAATGTCGACCAGGACACCAGGGAGAACACCACTGCTCTTCTTCGAAATAGTGCCATGAGATCTTTTACGTCCACCTGAGAGGGGAGATGGGGCCTCGGTTTAATGTCTCATCTGAAAGACGGCACCTCTGACAGTGCAGCACTCCCTCAGTACTGCACTGGAGTATCAGATTTTGTGCTCAAATATCTAGAGTGGGCCTTTGTAATTACCATACAAGATATAGATTTATGGCATGGAATGATCAATGAATATATAGCATCGACTTTTATATGTGTGTTCCTGTTTATTCTTACGATAACTTGATTGCTTCAACTTATTTCATAATAACACATGAAAGTCCTTGCAAAGGCGAAAGTGTTACCAAGTGAGCTATGGCTGACATGGCATTATATAAACAAAACCAATAGTTTGTCAATTGTTAATACGTGCCAAAAATGGACTATTGAACTGTAGCTTTGTATAATTTATAGGATGGTTTGTATCTTTATTGAAAGCACATCAATAAAGTTACAACTTTAGTGCCTATTTCAATATGGTCAGTACAAGCTTCAGTAATCATTCAGAGTACTACATGCCTTATTAAAATAATTGTATACAAATTTTAAATATTACAGCAAATGCTATTGGCTTAATTATCTATTATATTTTGAGGCAAATTGGAGAATGGAACTTATCATAATCAATCTTCAGTACAGTATTAGTTCTGTAATTTTTCAAATCCCGCCATGGCCTCGCCCCTCCCTATCTCTGTAATCTCCTCCAGCCACACAACCCCTCCCCCCCCCCCCACTCCCGAGATATCGGCGCTCCTCCAATTCTGGGCTCTTGAGCATCCCCGATTTCAATTGAGCCACCATTGGTGGCCGTGCCTTCAGCTACTAAGGCCCTAAGGTCTAGAAATTCCTTCCTTAACCGATCCACCTCTCTCCCTCTATCCTCCTTTAAGACTCTCCTTAAAACCTACCTCTTTGACCAAGCTTTTGGTCATCTGCCCTAATATCTCCTTATGTGGCTCATGTCAATTTTTGTTTTATAACGCTCCTGTGAAGCACCTTGGGACATTTTACTACACCAAAGGCGCTATATAAATGCAAGTTGTTGTTGTAATAAAGGAGACAGTAGACACAGTCACTGGTGTGTCTACCACAGAAAGAATGAAGCAAGCAAAATATTGCATTAGAAGTCTCTAGTGTTTCTGTAAAATTATACAGTAAACGGGTGAAAATAATTTCTATTTAATATTTACAGCACATTAATACTTTCTCATTTTTGACTACTGTTCAGTGTGTAATCTTCTTCAACGTTCCCATGTGTTTTTTTAATCCTTACCCAATTTAAAGAAGGCACGTTCAAAACATAAATAACTGTGTGAGGGAGAGGGAAAGGCAGATAAGAATGATCCTTTCGCGGGGGATCTAGTATCCATAGCCTTTGATTACAAAGAAAAACACTTGCCTTCTCTGCTATGCGGGATTTAAAATAAAACCTACTACTGTAAAATGAATCCATTATCTGGCCTCGGGCCACAGATTACCAACATGATTTACCATGATTTAGAATGCAACGGTGTGATGTAAGGCAAACTCTTCTGCTTTCATCAGAGCTGGTACCCAGTCAACGAAGGTAGCATTAAAGTGTTTTATTCAAAAGTAATGCGTCCTTCCTTCCCATCCCTGTATAACTGTCCCCGCAATGGATGAGATCTCAGCATCTCTGGGTGAGACCTACTCGTACTCTGCTAAGTGGCCCAACTATAAAGTACAATTATACCATAATAGAAAAATCATCCACCTGCCCAATCTTATCTAGCGCTTGTCCTCGATCCTCTGGAACCCCAATTTCGGGAAATCTGTGTCGCGCTGCATAGCTTTGCAGATATCTCTTATTTTAATTGTTGGGGACAGGCTCACGTGACGTATCTAATCTCTCAAGAATTACAGAAATAAGATGCAACATTCGCCCATCCCCCCCCCCCCCACCCCCACCAATAAGCTTGGCAATCCCAGACGTCACGGCGGATTTCCAAGGATCACCAATACTGGCAGGGCCTGCATTCCATTTCCAAGCCATCTATTTTTTTTGTTTCACTTTGTGCTACTTTTCCATCTGGCCGCGCTTCTCGCCACATTGGGTGGAATACGTGCAACCTGGATTCATTGACACTTTCACTCCAGGCTGACAGATGCAATATTACTGTCAAACAAAGCATCTGCATGTCTGTATTTGAGTCTGTGCGTGCTCAGATGTTTATGTGTGCTGTGTGTGTGTTTGTGTGACTAGGTATAAGTATGTATGCCCCAGTACATATCTGCTGTCTGTTTGTCAAAGGATGTGCGTAAGAATGCATTGAATCTGCCTTTATGTAATAGGCTATATTTATGTATGTGTAGGTATAGAGGGAAACCATGATTTACACAGGGGCACGCACGGTCCAGGGAAATAGGCAAGAGAATACTGCAACAGTAAACCTTTAAACGGAAACCGAGGCGGCTGCGATTGAACAGCACCGTCCTCCTCGCATCCCAGGCAAGTGCCTCAATGTAAAACCTTTTTTTAAGCAAAACAGAGGAGCCATGCAGATAAATCCTATGATTCCCTTTCCTACCACGAAGAATATATGAACAATGCAATCCGAATTTTGCCCAAAGACCTGCATGATATGCAATGCAGGATTAAGGGTCGGTGTATACACATAGATAATATACAAAAATATAAAGCCAAGTTTAAATTCAAACAGTCCTGATGACCCGTAACAACGGAACTCTTTAACACCTAATAGGAAGCCTATGCATTCTCGTGTGGTGAGGAATGCTACCAATGCAGTAATCGCCGGTTACAGTGGGAAAAGGCTTCCATTCTGATTATATTTTCAAGATATGAACACACATGCAACAAAAAAAAACACAATTTACAAATACTTACCAGGATGGAAGACACGCGATCAGAAATGTCCAGAAGATTACCTTTCTGGGGAAAGAGGCTTGAATTGATGCGATGGGACATTTGAGATGTATTTTGCGAGAAGCCATCTCTCGTTTCATCTGTGTCGTCGGCTCCGTCCTCTCACCGTGAATATTCACTGAGAAACATAGCACAAAGCAGCTTGCATTGGATTCTTGGCGTGCAGCGAACGATCGCCAGCCTGCTGAAGACAATTCAAACGTCAGATCAGACAGTCCCACCGTCTCCCAGGCAAACAATGACACAATTACAATAGGAACAAGTATAGGCATAAGTTTATTCTTTTTTCAAAAACTAACAATTTAATATCACTTTCATTGCAAATCAATCCGGGAGTCACAGTGGAGATAGTAACCTACTGGAAGCATCAAAGCATGCTTTGTTTGCTGTGGTTTTGGAAAAGATGTATCTTTGTTACATGTGTATATTTACCTTATATTCCGTTTTTTTAGGATTGTGGCATTAGTCCAGATATTAAAGGAACCCTCCCTGTGAAACCAACAAAATCCACGACGCTTCTTGTGGTAAATATATCGTCACAATCCTCAGTATGTTTCCAGACGCGGCTGATTTGGGTGAATTTTTTTTTTAGCTTGATATTATACGTAGCTGCTCCATCTGTAATGGACGCGTTTCCACGTGAAAGCAAAAGAGAGAGGTAGAGAGAGAGAGAGAGAGAGCAGTACAGAGGGCGAAGTGTGTCATAGCAACCTCTTGTAATCCAAGTTTAAACACAGACTCGGAGCCAAACCTTGACCAGACCATTCACTCACTCCCATCCAAGAGAGCGCGGCAGGAAGGAAGGTGATCTGATGGCAGGTGCAGTGTTGCAATAACTCGGGCTATTCCCAAACAAAATCACCGCAATATTTGTGCTATTCTCATTACTGTTGCGGTAAACGAATTCACACTTTAGTGGTCTGAACCATTTAATATTGACTGACATCCGCCTCTTGGTGTTGGACTATTTCAAATCAAGTACTATCATCTCTGTGACAAGGCTGCGTGTAATGTCATCCCCGCTGACAGACAAGGACAGCATGAGCTGGTTTATTTGAAAAAAAAGTCTCTGGAACTGATTTTTTTCAAATTCAAATACTGACTGTTTTCCAATAAACCTTTCAGTTTTGACTGAGATTATCTTTTCTATTTAAGCAGGTTTGCAGTCAACTGAGATATACACTACACGGCTTTATAAAAGTTAATTTGTTAAATTCACTCATATGACTGTTGTTGTCATCGGCTGTCCCAGACCACAAGCTTGGCCTTGGATGGGTTCAATCTGTATGGTGATTCTTTTTGATTAACTAATCACGATTTCCATGGTTGCTGCAGAAAGCTTTGATAAGTCAATCAGAAAACGTGCTGATGAGACACTTAAGATATTATTAGTGGGGTCATCAGCAATATCTGCTGTTTATTATCTATCTTCATATGCAACTTTCTCTTCCAAAACTCTAACACTAGCTTCAAAAGAACAGCAGATTGACTGTATGTACTGCAGTGGTTGTTGCATTGTTGCATATACATGCAGCTGCCATGAAGAGAAGTGAACATGATGCATATACTGGATACTTGGCAGTGAATTACTAGCTACAGAGATTGCTCGACACCTTCCAGTAAGATCGAAGAGTGTACCTGTAAGTGAAGTAGGAGGTGCAGATCACATCAGATATCACAAAAGCAAAATACTGCCGATGCTGGAAATCTGAAATATAAAGAGAAAATGCTGGAAACACTCAGCAGGTCAGGCAGCATCTGTGGAGAGAGAAACAAAGTTAACGTTTCAGGTCAAGTCACTGAGTTATAAGGACAAAATCCAATCAATTAATTCAGGTGTAATAATAAACTACGAGAACCAATCTTGAGCAAATTATGATTGACAGCCAAACCTTAAGACTTTTGCACTTTATAAAAACATAAGCTGTGATGGCTGTATTCTAAAATTGTCTTTGTCCTTTTGTCTTGATTAGCCTGTAAATAAAGGTAGACATCCAAGATCTGAATCTAATTAAGTCAGTTCTTTTTTGGCTAGGCTTTGTTGAAGTTATTTACATCTGTGAGCTCCTTTTATCTTTATTGCCCATCCCTAGTTGCCCTTGAGAAGGTGGTGGGATTTCTTGAACCACTGCATTCCATGAGGTGAAGGTACTCAAACAATACTGTTCAGTAGCACATGTCAGGATTTTGCCCAATGACAATGAAGGAATGGTGATATATGTCCAATTCACGATCGTGTGTGTCTTGGAGGGGAACTTGGAAGTAACGGTGTTTCCATGCATCTGTTGCCCCTGTCCCTCAAGGTGGTGGAGGTCTAGGGTTTGAGAGGTGCTGCTAAAGAAGTTTTGGCAAGTTGCTGCAGTGCATCCTGTAGATAGTAAACACTGCAGCCACGGTATGCCTGTGATGGAGGGAATGGATGTTTAAACTCCTGGATGGGGTGCCGATCAAACGGATTGCTTTGTCCTGGATGGTGTTGCGCTTCATGAGTGTTGCTGCAGCTGCACCCATCCAGGCAAGTGTAGTGTATTTTATCGCACTCCTGACGTGCCTTGTAGGTGGTGGAGAAGCTTTGGGAAGCCAAGAGGTAAGCGACTTACCACTGAATACCCAGCCTCTGACCTGTTCTAGTAGCCACGGCATTTATGTGGCTATTCCAATTGAGTTTCTAGTCAGTGGTGACGCCCAAGATGTTGATGGCGGGGGATTTGGTGATGGTAATGCCATTAAATATCAAGGGGAGGTATTTAGGCTCTCTCTTGTTAAAGATGGTTATTGCTCAGCACTTGTGTGGTGAATATTACTTGCCATTTATTATCCCAAGGCTGGATGTTGACCAGGTTTTGCTGCATGTAGGCATAGATGGCTTCATTATCTAAGAAATTACGAATGGAGCCGAACACTGTGCAATCGTCAGTGAGCAGCCCCATTTCTGACCCTATATTGGAGCGAAGGTAATTGATGAAGTAACTGAAGATTGTTGGGCCTAGGATATTGCTTTGAGGAACTTACTATGAGATTGATGAGTGAGTCCAGGTGATACAGCTCATAACTCTCCAGAATAAATTTACGAAATCTAATTTTATTTTTAAATCTGAAGAAGGTACCACATAGTCAGATTCTTTAGAGCTTTTGAATTGTTAGTAAGTAAGTGGAATGAAGAACTTTGAGCAAAAACCTGCTCCTGTCATTTAGTAGTAAAACACGAAGTACGTTTTCAAGTGTAAATCTAAGGAACAGTGCAGATTGCCATTTTGTAAAATGAGCAATTCTCACTGCTTTTGATTTAATAACATAAGTATATATGCCTTAAAAAGCTACTGAAAGCTCAGAGAGATACTTACAGAGAACTGTTAATAGAAATAGAGGACATATGGAAATTGTGAATCGAGGGGGAGAATGTAACAGATTACAAGACTGGTTGCTGGAAACAGTTTAAAATTATTTCAGGGTCAGGCATGTACAACGCTGAGTCAGTTAATCATTTTGTGGCATCATGAGCAGAGGGAAGGCAACAAGCAGGTAAGAAGGCAGATGCTCTATGCCAAATATCCAGCAGGTGACCTACTGACCCTATAGTTTCATCTTGTAGCTCTTAGCCTGTGTTGGTACAGCAAATAGATGACAGAGGGGTGATGCAAGCTAAGTTAAATGTCATAGATGCAATAAGGTGGGGCACAAAGCAAACTGCTGGTCTGAAAGTGTCTGGGGCATTATCCGGGACATTAAGTGCTGCTGTGAGACACGAGTGGGCACTGACCCTGAAAGTAGGGAATCAGGTATCATTTCTGCACCCAATCATGGTGAATGATTGGCCAACAGAAGGCTTGTGTGATATGGAGTGTATTCTAATATTGGTGCATCATATCTGGTGTGGAGCCATTAGTATATAAAGAGTAGGACTGCCTATTTTCATGGTTTTTTGGGGCAATCAATGTAATCCCTGGCCAAAGAATGGCTAGAACAGGATTGGAGGAGTTCAACACATTGGACCTACACAGGGGACAATGTGGAAGCAACCAGAGTGCATTGACCCGACAGCGCCATAGAACTTAATGGGTCATTTCATTCAGAGAATACATTATTGGCTAATCAGTGACACTCAATAAAGCATGATACTCATTCAAAAGCACACTTCTTCCATGATGAGTCAGCTTTATATGTCTTGTCTGCTTAAAAAAAGATTCAGGATTTGCATAATTGGCACATTAGCTGGGGGCTTAGTAAGCTTCTCGGGGCAGGGGGCTTCAGCTGCACAGCAGTTGTGCATCGAGAAACAATCAGCTATGAAGCCCTTTCATTGCTTTTAGCCACAATTGCTGAACAGAACTATGTGAGCCTATTTGTTTGCAGGGCAAACACAGGCACTGTCTTCCAGCCAGACAAATCTGGTAGCCCTTGCCCCACAATGCATGAGAGTGCAACAAGAATTAGATGCAGGAGGTGTTAGGTGCAGAGTAGGTGAGTCATTCAGACAGGATTCCACATGAGCATTGGAACTGGAAGTCCTTGCATTGCACTGCACAATATCATTAGCAAAATGTTCACCAGCCCCACAAGTAACCATCATCCCTGGGACAAAAGTTACGTGATGGATTGAAATTTATCTAGTTTCAAGTTACAAGAATTCTTATATCATTGATTTTTATACGAACTTGAGCAAGGTCAAACTACTAACATTAAAAAAATAAAAGTTATGGTATCTATATTCTGAGATATTCTTTGTCCTTGAGTTTTGATTAACCTTTTAGCAGAGAAAAATATGCAAACCGCTGTCCAGGATTTGAATCTAATTAATTCAAATCTTGTTTGGCTAGGCTTTAGTTGTTGAAATTGTTTACATTGTCAAGTTCCTGGCCTGTCGCTACAGGAAGTAATTTGAAATAGCACAGGCTTGATTAATTGTGAAGATACCCTTTTATCTTCCAGTTTGCTGTTCATTATGGACTTGTGTTCAAAAGTCGCTAAAAAGAACTGGCAAGGATGGGTATGTTTATTATTTTGAATCAGTTTAAAGTCATGGTGAAAGTTAAGTATTTTACTTTATTGATTTAACTTGTGTAAATTCTTGTAATAAACAATTCATAGCTTAGCTTTAAATATATGGCCTGCTGGTGTAATGTTTTTGGGTCTATTAGAGAAATTAGAAGTACATCATAGTGCTGCATACTACTTCTAGTCTATAAACAATACAACAACTTGTATTTATAAAGCACCTTTAACATAGTAAAATGTCCCAAGGGTAAATTATCCATCCTACAGAACACTATCCCATATATATCACACATTAAGGGCAAGTGTCTGTTCACAGGAAGCTGACTTTTGCAATGAGCACAAGTTAAAGAGCATTGGGAGAGTAGACTGGATTGTAATAGACATTACAATGGGAAAGGATGCACAAATTGGGACAATTTCAACGCAATATTGCTACATTGTGACAGCTGGCAGCTAACCTCTGCTACCAGTCCTCAGCATAACCCTCATCCAGAGCCCTCAGTGAACCCTCATTGACACCTGACAGCCAATACCCTATGACAACCTACATGTTGAAATTAATAAAGTTATTGCTGACTTAACTCATTTCAGTGTGGGTGCCGTCCTTGCTGGCTGATGGTTCTTATGGGAGACTTTGCTGAGGCTATTCACGATGGAGGTCCTGCTGAAGGCTCATATTGGTGGGGGGGAGTGGGGGGGGGGGGCGCTATGGTTGGACGAGGACCACGCACTAGGATGTATGAAAATTTCCAGCTCGCACTGAATTTTAATTCCTTTTGCCAGATTGCATTGCTGCATTTATGATTTTTACCGCATCGCTCATTCAGATGCTTGAGAAGTGGATAGCCGGCAAAATTAAAGTTGTGCCCCGATTGCCACTGCCTGTCGAACGCACTTGAAGAATTCAAAGACCTTGAACCTGATGGGATTAAACCAGGCCAAAAAATAAGACAAACATCAGTTCCACTTTTGAACAGGATTTTAGCCAAAATTCAGAAATCAAATACAAATTTGCCTTTCAAAGGAAAATTTTGGATCAGTGTCACCAGTTTCCCTTCTGACTGCTTCAATAAAATTATGATGCGGAGATGCCGGTGTTGGACTGGGGTGGACAAAATTGAGAGGTCGCACAACACCAGGTTATAGTCCAACAGTTTTATTTGAAATCACAAGCTTTCGGAACTATCGCTCCTTCCTCAGGTGAAGTAAATTGGATACAGAATCGTCAGAGCATATATAGATGGAAAAAAAAGCATGTGTACTTTACAATTGCAGACCAATAAATTAAATCATCCTGACTATCTGCCGAGGTGTGATAAAGTTAATTAAGTCAGCCAGGAAGGTACCACATCAAAAGACATAGCAAGATACAACTGAGACAATGAGGTGAAGTCGCAGGGGTTCTAACGTGTCAAAAGCTGCCGTATGTATGTAAAACGAAAAGCTTTAAAAAAAAATTTACTTTTTTACTGGGAAAATTTTTACTTTTTTACTGGGAATCACATCTGTGAACAAGCTAACGACGACTCGAGTCCGGATCACGTCATGTATCGTGACATAAACCCAAGATCCCGATTGAGACCGTCTTCATGAGTGCAGAACTTGGCTATCAGTTTCTGCTCGATGATTTTGCGTTGTCGTGTGTTTCTAAGGTTGCCTTGGAGAACGCTTACCCGCAGATCCGAGGCTGAATGTCCTTGACTGCTGAAGTGTTCCCCGACTGGGAGGGAACAATCCTGCCTGGCGATTGTTGCGCGGTGCTCGTTCATACGTTGTCTCAGTGTCTGCATGGTCTCGCCGATGTACCATGCCGCGGTGCATTCTTTCCTGCAACGTATGAGGTAGACAACGTTGGCCGAGTCACATGAGTATGTACCATGTACCTGGTGGGTAGTGTCCTCACGTGTGATGGTGGTATCTGTGTTGATGATCTGGCATGTCTTGCAGAGTTTGCCATGGCAGGGTTGTGTGGTGTCGTGGTCGCTGTTATCCTGAAAGCTGGGTAATTTGCTGCGAACGATGGTACTTCTGAGGTTAGGCGGCTGTTTGAAGGCAAGTAGTGGAGGCGTGGGGATGGCCTTAGCGAGGTGTTTGTCGTCATCGATGACATGTTGAAGGCTGCGAAGAACATGTCGTAGTTTCTCCGCTCCGGGGAAGTACTGGACGACGTAGGGTACCCTGTTGGTTGTGTCCCGTGTTTGCCTTCTGAGGAGGTCTATGCGATTTTTCGCTGTGGCCCGTCGGAACTGTCGATCGATGAGTCGAGCGTCATATCCCGTTCTTACGAGGGCGTTTTTCAGCGTCCGTAGGTGTCCATCGCGTTCCTCCTCGTCTGAGCAGATCCTGTGTATTCGCAGGGCTTGTCCATAGGGGATGGCTTCTTTAACATGGTTAGGGTGGAAGCTGGAGAAGTGGAGCATCGTGAGGTTGTCCGTGGGCTTGCGGTAGAGTGAAGTGCTGAGGTGTCCGTCTTTGATGGAGATTCGTGTGTCCAGGAATGAGACCGATTCTGAGGAGTAGTCCATGGTGAGTTTGATGGTGGGATGGAACTTGTTTATGTTATCGTGTAGTCTTTTCAGTGATCCTTCGCCATGGGTCCAAAGGAAGAAAATGTCGTCGATGTATCTGGTGTACAGCGTTGGCTGGAGGTCCTGTGCAGCGAAGAAGTCTTGCTCGAACTTGTGCATGAAGATGTTGGCGTATTGGGGTGCGAATTTGGTCCCCATGGCTGTTCCGTGTGTTTGGGTAAAAAAATGGTTGTCGAAGGTGAAGACATTGTGGTCAAGGATGAAGCGGATGAGTTGTAGGATGGCGTCTGGAGATTGGCTGTTGTTGATGTTGAGTACTGAGGCTGTTGCAGCGATGCCGTCATCGTGGGGGATACTGGTGTAGAGTGCCGATACGTCCATCGTGGCAAGGAGTGTTCCTGGTTCAACTGGTCCGTGGGTGCTGAGTTTCTGTAAGAAGTCTGTAGTGTCGCGACAGAAGCTGGGGGTTCCCTGTACGATGGGTTTCAGAACGCCCTCGACGTATCCAGAGAGGTTCTCACACAGGGTTCCATTGCCTGATACGATAGGACGTCCGGGTGTGTTGGCTTTGTGTATCTTTGGGAGGCAGTAGAAGTCTCCCACGCGGGGAGTACGTGGGATGAGAGCGCGTAGGATGTTTTGAAGGTCTGGATCGAAGGTCTTGATCAGTCTATTGAGTTGGCGGGTGTGTTCTTTGGTCGGATCTGCGGGTAGCTGTCTGTAGTGTTCCTGGTTGTCCAGTTGTCGGTATGCTTCTTTACAATAGTCCGTTCTGTTCTGTATGACGATGGCTCCTCCTTTGTCCGCTGGTTTGATGACAATGTTGCGGTTGGTCTTGAGAGCGTGGATGGCGTTGCGTTGTGCTCGGGTGACATTCTGGACTGTCTTGTGAGTGCGGCTGATGAATCTGGCGTTGATGCATTTCCTGACAGCTTGAGCATACATGTCAAGCTTGGGGCAGCGACCCTCCGGAGGGGTCCAGTTTGACTCTTTTTTCTTCGGTTGCTGCACTGCGAGTCCCTCTGTCTGCTGTTCTGGATCATTGATTGTCTCATTGGGTTTGTTGCTGACATCTTGGGATTTGTGGAAGTATTCCCGGAGCCTCATTCTCCTGATGAATTCCTCCGTGTCTGCCGCGAGACCGATGGGGTCCATTTTGGTGGTTGGGCAGAACTTGAGCCCTAGGGCGAGAACTTCGATTTCGTCTGGTTGAAGGGTATGGTCGGACAAGTTGACGATGGACTTCCCTGTGGTTGCAGCCGTGGTACCGGGGGAGGCTTGGTTGCTGCTGGTGGTGATGCCGAGTTTCTCAAGCTTCCTGTTCTTGATGCGCATGTAGGCAGCGTAGTTCCGTTGCCTCGTCTGTTTGGTGGTGTCTCGTAACTGGTCTGCTGTGTCCTGAGCACAGGCTGAGAGCATGGACTCTATCTTGGTTTCGAGGTTGTGGCGTTCTCCAAGGCAACCTTAGAAACACACGACAACGCAAAATCATCGAGCAGAAACTGATAGCCAAGTTCTGCACTCATGAAGACGGTCTCAATCGGGATCTTGGGTTTATGTCACGATACATGACGTGATCCGGACTCGAGTCGTCGTTAGCTTGTTCACAGATGTGATTCCCAGTAAAAAAGTAAAAATTTTCCCAGTAAAAAAGTAAATTTTTTTTTAAAGCTTTTCGTTTTACATACATACGGCAGCTTTTGACACGTTAGAACCCCTGCGACTTCACCTCATTGTCTCAGTTGTATCTTGCTATGTCTTTTGATGTGGTACCTTCCTGGCTGACTTAATTAACTTTATCACACCTCGGCAGATAGTCAGGATGATTTAATTTATTGGTCTGCAATTGTAAAGTACACATGCTTTTTTTTCCATCTATATATGCTCTGACGATTCTGTATCCAATTTACTTCACCTGAGGAAGGAGCGATAGTTCCGAAAGCTTGTGATTTCAAATAAAACTGTTGGACTATAACCTGGTGTTGTGCGACCTCTCAATTTTGTCCACCCCAGTCTATACCGGCATCTCCGCATCATGACCACTATCGACACCACAAACTGCCGGCTCAAAGTGGAGAGAATCGCCAAGAAGATCGCGCATATCGACACCGACATCAAGTATCTACAGAGATGCAAGAAAGCAGACAAGATCCCGAAAGGACTACAGATCACGAACCCACTCAAGTCGACATACAACACAGACTACGCTGAGAGACTCTGCCGTCGTACCTCTCGCACACTCCTCAACCATCTCGTACACCAGCTCTACAGCAAACGCCACAACCTCGAAACCAAGATAGAGTCCATGCTCTCAGCCTGTGCTCAGGACACAGCAGACCAGTTACGAGACACCACCAAACAGACGAGGCAACGGAACTACGCTGCCTACATGCGCATCAAGAACAGGAAGCTTGAGAAACTCGGCATCACCACCAGCAGCAACCAAGCCTCCCCCGGTACCACGGCTGCAACCACAGGGAAGTCCATCGTCAACTTGTCCGACCATACCCTTCAACCAGACGAAATCGAAGTTCTCGCCCTAGGGCTCAAGTTCTGCCCAACCACCAAAATGGACCCCATCGGTCTCGCGGCAGACACGGAGGAATTCATCAGGAGAATGAGGCTCCGGGAATACTTCCACAAATCCCAAGATGTCAGCAACAAACCCAATGAGACAATCAATGATCCAGAACAGCAGACAGAGGGACTCGCAGTGCAGCAACCGAAGAAAAAAGAGTCAAACTGGACCCCTCCGGAGGGTCGCTGCCCCAAGCTTGACATGTATGCTCAAGCTGTCAGGAAATGCATCAACGCCAGATTCATCAGCCGCACTCACAAGACAGTCCAGAATGTCACCCGAGCACAACGCAACGCCATCCACGCTCTCAAGACCAACCGCAACATTGTCATCAAACCAGCGGACAAAGGAGGAGCCATCGTCATACAGAACAGAACGGACTATTGTAAAGAAGCATACCGACAACTGGACAACCAGGAACACTACAGACAGCTACCCGCAGATCCGACCAAAGAACACACCCGCCAACTCAATAGACTGATCAAGACCTTCGATCCAGACCTTCAAAACATCCTACGCGCTCTCATCCCACGTACTCCCCGCGTGGGAGACTTCTACTGCCTCCCAAAGATACACAAAGCCAACACACCCGGACGTCCTATCGTATCAGGCAATGGAACCCTGTGTGAGAACCTCTCTGGATACGTCGAGGGCATTCTGAAACCCATCGTACAGGGAACCCCCAGCTTCTGTCGCGACACTACAGACTTCTTACAGAAACTCAGCACCCACGGACCAGTTGAACCAGGAACACTCCTTGCCACGATGGACGTATCGGCACTCTACACCAGTATCCCCCACGATGACGGCATCGCTGCAACAGCCTCAGTACTCAACATCAACAACAGCCAATCTCCAGACGCCATCCTACAACTCATCCGCTTCATCCTTGACCACAATGTCTTCACCTTCGACAACCATTTTTTTACCCAAACACACGGAACAGCCATGGGGACCAAATTCGCACCCCAATACGCCAACATCTTCATGCACAAGTTCGAGCAAGACTTCTTCGCTGCACAGGACCTCCAGCCAACGCTGTACACCAGATACATCGACGACATTTTCTTCCTTTGGACCCATGGCGAAGGATCACTGAAAAGACTACACGATAACATAAACAAGTTCCATCCCACCATCAAACTCACCATGGACTACTCCTCAGAATCGGTCTCATTCCTGGACACACGAATCTCCATCAAAGACGGACACCTCAGCACTTCACTCTACCGCAAGCCCACGGACAACCTCACGATGCTCCACTTCTCCAGCTTCCACCCTAACCATGTTAAAGAAGCCATCCCCTATGGACAAGCCCTGCGAATACACAGGATCTGCTCAGACGAGGAGGAACGCGATGGACACCTACGGACGCTGAAAAACGCCCTCGTAAGAACGGGATATGACGCTCGACTCATCGATCGACAGTTCCGACGGGCCACAGCGAAAAATCGCATAGACCTCCTCAGAAGGCAAACACGGGACACAACCAACAGGGTACCCTACGTCGTCCAGTACTTCCCCGGAGCGGAGAAACTACGACATGTTCTTCGCAGCCTTCAACATGTCATCGATGACGACAAACACCTCGCTAAGGCCATCCCCACGCCTCCACTACTTGCCTTCAAACAGCCGCCTAACCTCAGAAGTACCATCGTTCGCAGCAAATTACCCAGCTTTCAGGATAACAGCGACCACGACACCACACAACCCTGCCATGGCAAACTCTGCAAGACATGCCAGATCATCAACACAGATACCACCATCACACGTGAGGACACTACCCACCAGGTACATGGTACATACTCATGTGACTCGGCCAACGTTGTCTACCTCATACGTTGCAGGAAAGAATGCACCGCGGCATGGTACATCGGCGAGACCATGCAGACACTGAGACAACGTATGAACGAGCACCGCGCAACAATCGCCAGGCAGGATTGTTCCCTCCCAGTCGGGGAACACTTCAGCAGTCAAGGACATTCAGCCTCGGATCTGCGGGTAAGCGTTCTCCAAGGCAACCTTAGAAACACACGACAACGCAAAATCATCGAGCAGAAACTGATAGCCAAGTTCTGCACTCATGAAGACGGTCTCAATCGGGATCTTGGGTTTATGTCACGATACATGACCTGATCCGGACTCAAGTCGTCGTTAGCTTGTTCACAGATGTGATTCCCAGTAAAAAAGTAAAAATTTTCCCAGTAAAAAAGTAAATTTTTTTTTAAAGCTTTTCGTTTTACATACATACGGCAGCTTTTGACACGTTAGAACCCCTGCGACTTCACCTCATTGTCTCAGTTGTATCTTGCTATGTCTTTTGATGTGGTACCTTCCTGGCTGACTTAATTAACTTTATCACACCTCGGCAGATAGTCAGGATGATTTAATTTATTGGTCTGCAATTGTAAAGTACACATGCTTTTTTTTCCATCTATATATGCTCTGACGATTCTGTATCCAATTTACTTCACCTGAGGAAGGAGCGATAGTTCCGAAAGCTTGTGATTTCAAATAAAACTGTTGGACTATAACCTGGTGTTGTGCGACCTCTCAATAAAATTATCCAGAGGACTTTCCACAGAGCACTGAAGACAGGAGTAAGTGGGAAGTAAATGAATGTCTAGTGTACGATGAGTGCATTGGATGTGAAGAAAAATACACTTTGTATCTCATGGGGTTCACGCATGTATTGTGAAAATTGTTCTGCTACTGAAAATCTGTCTAAGTCATTAGAACAGCTTATGCTGGTTGAGGAAACCCTGAAATCAATATAGTTTTAGTTGTTATACAATCAGCATGGATATAGTTTGAGAGTGGCATGAGAAATAATTCACTTCAGTTTGATAATGTTGCATCTGGAATCCTTGCATGATGCTGAGCATTATCGCTTTCAGAACTTAATTTGAGTTATGGACATACTCAGTAGCTATATTCATTTTTCAGGAACATTAAACAAATGGGGGCCAAAACTATACTCAGTTTGCCAATTCTAGACTGCAAAAGGGTTCAATTTTGAAGGGCTATATCCCGCACCCCAAGGGCACCTGAAATAAGTCTGATGCCATATTGACTCAAGCGATATTTAGGCGTCCCTCGCGGCCGCACTAAATAGGCGTTAGGCCCCTTGCATATGCTAATGAGAGGCCTAATGCTTGTTTAAGGAACCTTCCCCGAAATTGGTCTGAAACAAAGTGGAGCATGTTGCTAGACATGCCATGCACCCCTTAGTTTTTACAGTTCCTTCTGCAACCTAATTAGCGGTCATTAAAGGGGCCGCTGGAGGCCACCAAGAGAATGCAAAGTTTATTCTTCTTAACTTATCTTAATGTGGATCCAAGAGGAGCAGCAGTACCGCTCCTGGCTACACAGGAATACTGCGGGCCGCTGTTGGCCTGTGTCCACCAACCTCTACTGTTCGCCTCCCCATGCTTCCCAAGACGTGATGGGTTTTAAAAATAAGAATTAAAAATATCAAGAGCGAGCATTTTGCATCAATGAATTATTTTGAACTCGCAAATTTAAACACATTCACCTGCATCATTATTTTCCAGTCTAAATGGCTGCAGCAATCAAACCAGTGTAAATCGAGGAAATTCGTGAACGCCACTGACTTGAATGGGGCTGGAGCTATGATAATCACATTTTCAAGGTTTCGGCAAGGGTGGCGCAAAAGTCCCAGGAAATTATGGTGTGGTGTAAATAATGTCATAACTCACCTATACCATAATTTCATGGGAGTTTTGCAATGGACAACAAACCCAACAGCATACATGGCACAAGTCTCCAGGAAATTCTGGGCCATATGTTACAGAGGAAAGACTTATTTTTCTATAGGTGTTTAGGACCCAATCTTTCTCCTAGGGTTTGGGAATATTTAGGATCAATGACAGAAGTGCTGGGTCTGTCCAGGAATTGGAGCAGGTCATCTATCTTCTTTTTAACTCTCTTTAAAAGTATTTTTTCTCTCATTTCTTTTTCTTGCGTTACCTAGAAAATGGGAAGGATGATATAGTCATATTTTCCTTTAATTTAGTACAATGCTTGGTGATGTAGATGTTTCTTGTAAATATTTTCATTTTAGCTTGTGGTTAAATTTAATAAATGCAATTTTATACTTAAAATACAAGTACTCTGCTGCACATCCACATTAAACAACATTACAACACAAAAAATCTTTACAGTATTAGCTTGGTGTGTAAAGTAACTTGCTCAAAAGAATGTTAGAGAGTGGCATTGTAACTCAATTGTATCTGTGAATAATTATAATAGCCTTCAGTCTTTCTCAGCTGTATCTTTATGCATGACTCTTTATTGGCCTGCTACACCAGGTCTCAACCATCTTCATTACTTCCTGTTGTATTGTAATTACATCAGGTTATTGGATCAAGTCAGGTTAAGTACACTGCAAGATGCCCCAGTCGTGTATACATATATACGTAGGATGACGATTTGGTTTAATCTCATATGATTAAGGTTTTTAACTTTCTTTTTACTTATAAATGGTTTGCGGATTTGTATTATAGCTAGAAATAATGAAATGGGTAAAGTTGTTTATTCCCAGGAAGCTTTAGGTTTTAATGTGTCAGGGTACAATTTAGCTGACTGTGCTGTATAGCTACTGCTGAAAGTGCAGGATGTGGGTTTGTGCCTGTTGACTTCTTTTTGTCAAAACAAAGGGCCCAAGCTAATGATAGGAAGTGGGACAATGGGCCAAGATGATAAACAAGTTGGCATCTGGTGTTTTGTAGGAACTACCTCATTCTGGGGGTCTTGTTCACAATAACTGTTATCAAGATATAATCAATCATCTAGAACAGTTTGCGTGATTAGAGGCCTATTAAGATCTTGCGCAATCCTTCACACTTTGTAGAGTCAGGATGGATGAAGGTTAAATCTCTACCCAAAGAAAAAATGGGGTAATTGCATTTATTTCTCTGTCTGTCTACTGCTCAGAGAGACATTGGGCTGGATTTTCAATGACCCATGGAGTCGGGTTTGGAGGCTGGGTGGGGGGTTAAAGTTGCAGATTCGGGGGTCCCGACCCCATCCTGCCTCCAACCCGCCTCCATGCCAGTTTCTCTGGCAGCGGGTACCCGACCTGTTCTGAGACCCGACTCCCCGAGGCGGGAAGGGATTAGTGACAATTAACTGCCTGTTAACAGGTAGTTAACAGGCAGTTCTTTGCATAATCCCTATTTTAAAAAGAAAAGTGTGGGCTTCCCGACAGGTGGCAACCACGCCAAGTTATCGGGGCGGGCCGTGGGTCTGCAGGGGTTGGAGGGGTCGATATGTCCGGTGGGCAGGTGAGTGATGGGTGCATGTGTGCAGAGGTAAGTGTGTAAGATAAGTGCTAAGTGTTGGAAAAAGTTTTACTTACCTTAACTTCCTCCTGCAGGTGTCAGCCCTTCAGTTCTCGGGAGTTAGAAATCTCACCGGCACAGAAAGCAGGAAAGCCGTGGTTCTGTCAAAAACTGCAGCCTTCTGTTTTCTGTGCTGGAATGATTTCCAACTCAGCCTGAGAGGAAGGACTGAAGTTAGAAATCATATTGTGAGTGTTTGACAGCTTCACAGAGCTGTCAAACGTTGATATTTCATCTGTCAAAAGCTCTTGACAGATGAAATGTCAGTCTGTGACGTCACCTGTTGCCGGGCGGCCCTTAATTGGCCTGCTGAGCCCACTGGGCAGGCTCAACAAGGTCAATCAAGGGAAAATACAGTGGGTTGGCCACATCTCGATGGAGGCGGGTTCACAAGCCAGAATGTGTGATTCCCGACCCCAACCCGACCCCAGATTCAAAATCCAGCCCATTGTGTGCGTCAAAGACTCTTGGTTAAACACAATAAAAAGATTCAGTTATAAACCATAAATTCGGTTGTCAGATTCGAACACTAAATTACGGAAGATATATGCAATTCCAGTAACTGACTGTTATTGGCATCAATTTCTATACATATATGATTTTCCACAATCATTCTTATTTCTCACCTTGGCATTTTACTTCAAGTCAGATACCTTCTTGCAATTATTCGTCTGGTTTCTCCAGATGCATGACCAGGCTGAAGCCTTTCATACTTGTTGAATCATTTAAACTGCAGTTACCTTGCCATTACAGCATCTTGACTTGTGAATTAGGGTTCGCGCTGTCTGCCAGGTTCCTCCATTTGTACCAGGAATTGGGCACAACACAATTGAATTAGCCCACAATGCATTACTTATATTGGCTAAATAGCCAGTTAACTAATTAAGCAGAATTATTGCAGGTGCTTACAGCTTGGCTAATCAGTTGAGTGTTACTGTTAGCACACCTTATTACATCTGTTCTTTCAGAAAGTATGGTGACTAAAGTTGTGTGTTCCTGCAAGTGCATTAAAAAAGGCAATTTATGCTCCAGTACATATAAGCATATGTAGCGTGCCTGACTTCCCATGATATATCGGTACCCTTCAGCCAGGTGTCGGAATTTCACCTTCAGACTAGAGTTATCCTTATCATGTTTCCTACATTACAACAGTGATTACACTTCAAAAGTATTTCATTGGCTGTAAAGCACTTATGGTGGTCCTGAGGTCATGAAAGGTGTTATATAAATGCAAGACTTTCTTTCTTTCGCTGTCTCATCTTTATATTTTGCAAATAAAATGTCATCACTTGTGTTATAAAGATTATTTTGAATATCACACAGGATGGATATTTGGAATGTTACAGAGCTGCACGGTTTGTTTTCAATGTACAAAATAAGATTCAAGTACAATGCTTGTGCTGAAATTGAATCACATGCCCAGCACAATGACTGATATTCTTTCCATACCTTATGGTACTGAAACATGTTGGCATTGTTAATGTTTAGATGATTTTTCATTTTGTACACATATCTTTAAGATATTGATCTCTTCTCCCTCTCCCTCATTCCACAGCTGTTACCTCTGAGAACCCAACAATGTAATTAAGGTTTGTTGTAATATTGATGCCCTGCCATGAGATGTCAATAGCAGCTTTATAACTATGATTATATGGGGGAGAAATTCAGAATTGTCCCGTTTGGGGTGCTAACCTTTGAAAGCTGGGGAACGTAGCGCCAGGCGCTGATGATTCCCCGCTTTTTCAAAATTCGGTGTTTGCGCTCCAGGAAGGGAGTGGAGCGCTAAATCAAGCACTCCATTCCCTTCCTGGAGCTCTAAAGGACACAGGCGGGGCGGTAGTGGTGCAGCGCTGCACAATGTCCCGTGCAGCACTGCCGCGATCCGAGACGCCTTCCTTCTCTTAAAGGGAAGGGCCATCGCTGCAGGCTCTGCAATGGGACCAGTTAGCTGGTCCCCGACGGCAGCCGCGATCCGGCCCGATCAGCCCCAGCAGACAGGTTGATCGATCGTGGCCCAGGAGGAATGGAAAAAAATAAATTGCACGTTGTTAAAATTTTTCTCCTAGCTGCGCCAACATCCTCTTTTATTTGCGCCTCTGAAGCTCCCGGCCTCCCGAGCAACGCCTCCTGCAGCTATCGGTGTTGTCGCCCGGCGATGCTGCAGGGGGCGGAACCAAAGTTCGGGTCTGGGGTGCTACCGGAGCAATGCGCACGGCAATGATGTCACGATCTCTGGGCGCAGGCGATCGTGGTACTAGTGGTTACCGCCGCCACAAACCTCCACATCAATTTCGTGGGTGTCGGTACTATCGTCGCGCCCGGTCGCAAAGCCAGTAGCGCCCCATTAGCACCCCCCGGAGGTGCTAACGGGAGGCGCTAAGGTACCGATTCTCTCCCCCAAAATATATTAAATATGGTAGATGGGGCATGCATTTCATTGAAAACTCATTATAAGTACCTGTTACTCCTGTGTTAAAGGTGTCACTCTGCATGACACACAATAGCTGCTATTTTATAGTGAGTATATCAAATTTGCGATTGCTCAATCTGACTACCAGACTCCCACAAATCACTCAAAATGCTTTGACATTTTCTATTTTTCACCTCCATAATTAAAATCTCCAGGGGGTAGAAATTAGGTCGCGCCCCATTTGGGGCGCAAATATCGTCCGGACGCAAATATTAGCGCCTGGCGCTAATTATCGGCACTGACAGGAAACTTCACTTTTACCGCCCCGGGAGGTGAGTGGAGCGCTAAAGCAGGCGCTGCACACCTCTCTTAAGGCGCAAAGGCCAAGGAGTGAGGCGCTAACTCAGCGCGCGAGCGCAGCACAGCTGCTGCCAGTTAGCGAGGGAACACAGACACACTGGCGCCGGACACTTCTTAAAGCGGGGGGGGCCACTTGCTCCCCAGCCACACCCTGCTCATTGCAGCCTTGAATCTCAGCCTGGAGAGACCTGTAATCCATTTTGCTGCCAAGCATGGAGAGGGTGAGAGAACGCGCTCATCGCTTCACCGAGCGGGCCTTGGATGCTCTGGTTGACGCAGTGGAGCGCAGACGATGTATGCTGTTCCCTGAGAGTGGCAGGAGGCCTTTGCCATGCGAGTTCAGAAGAGTGTGGAGGGAGGTGGCTCAGAGCGTCTCCTCCAGGAGCACGGTGCCCAGGACCCATACTCAATGCCGCAAAAAGTTCAACGACCTCACTCGGGTCGTCAGGGTGAGTGGCTTTTTCTCAATACCTCTCCATCCCTCCATCTCAACCTCACTCTATGGCCAGAGGGTCTTAAAACCCCAATGCACAACACTCATCCAACACCTATGGCCCTTTCATCAAACACACACACACATTCCACACTTTGCATACAGTAAGGGCTATTCACCTATGGGAGGCACATCAGGCAAGACCATGGCTGCATATTTACTCAGATGCTGTCCTTTTTCTTGCAGGCTAAGCTGGCTCATAATAGGAGACAGCAGCAACGGACAGGTGGAGGGCGGCTTCAGCTGCAACCCCTCAGCGATCTGGAGGAGCGCGTCCACAGGATTGTGGCAAGCCGGGTGATCGGTCCCGTCGCCACTGGAGACGCCGACCCCGTTCTGGACAGCAATGGTAAGGTCATCACCTTTTTGTCCTCTGTCCTTCCACTTGTCCCTCACAACACCAGCCTTTGACACTTTCAATCCAACTTGCTAACTCGCTGCACTTATTCCTCCCTTACTGCCACCCTGTCCTCACGCTAAAGCCACTCTTGTACCTCCCTGCTTTCAGATGGTGATTCACCAGCTGAGGAGACGGGCCCTGAAGCTGCCACTGGGAGTGATGCTGCAGCTGAGGAGGAAGAGGAAGCCAGAGCATCAGTGCCACCCTCTCCCGAGGAAGCCCATGCCCACACTGGGAACACGCCTTCCCCGGAGGGGAGCAGGGGGGAAGGGGCTGATGATGGTGAAGCTCCAGGACCCAGCGGGCTGCAGCAACGCCATGGGGGGGGTAGGGAAGAACGGGGGCCTTCTCCCCAGAGGGAGAGTATGCCAGACACTCCTACTGCAATGGACGCAGAGGAGGAGCGGCTGATTGCAGAAATGAACACCCAGGCGGTGGGCATGCACACTGAGCTCATGGGTGCAGTGGGAAGGGTGCCCGATTGCATTGAGTCACTGGCAAGGAGTGTGGAGCACTTCGCTGTAGCACAGGCGGATGCCACACTAACGCTTAGTGCTGCAATTCAGTCACTGGCTGCCGTGATCCCACCTCTGACTGCTCTCATACAGACTCAGATGGAGGCCACGCGAGCACAGACTGCTGCCAACCTCGATGGTTCGTGCACATGTCCCCGGGGCTGTCACCGCGCCGCAGCAGGCCAGCAATCTGTTCTCCGGCAGATTGCTCCGGATGCTGAAGTGCTGCCCCGTGGGAGTGCCAGGGTGTCGGGCGAGCAGGGAGTTGCTGGCCTCTCTCACGATGACAGCATTCCTGCTGCCAACACTGTCACTTCTCCACTGCACTTGCCACCGCCTGTAGGACAGACTGCTGCCGCCCATGCAGAGTTGGTGCAGTCTGCAGCCGGGCCCTCCAGGCCCAGAAGTGGTCGAGGCCGTCCTTCAGGGGCATCTGCAGTGTCAGGGTCTGACAAGCAGCAGCCTTCCACCAGCCTTGCTGCAGCCACTGAGGTCCCATTACAGAGGAGCAGTAGGGTTAGAAGGGGGGAAGTGCGCAAGGGAAGGAGATCACCCTCGAAGGGCAAAAAGTAGGAGGTGTGCCAAAATGCTGGTCATTTTTTTATTAAAGGCCGAGGTTCATGGTCCAACTTTTGTTTAGTGTTTTGGACATTATCTCCAGGTTGTGAGAACCAGTTATGTTATTGACTGTTTTTTTGTGTTTATTTCTATGAGTTTGTCATGAGGAATTGACACACAGAGAGTTTGTAAAATAAATAAGTTTCTGTATTCAAAATATACATGGCTGGTGGTTGGAATTATTGGTGCCTTGGCCGGCTTAGGGGTTGCGTGCTGGGTTGATTAGTGTTTGTAGCAATGGCAGGGGCCCTAGAAGCGGCTTGCTATTAGTCGTTGACGGACGGCCCTTGCAGTTTGACCATTGTGGGCCGCCCTCCTGCCTTGGTGCTGCTGATGATCATCGTCCTCGTCCTCTTCCTCCTCTTCCTCCTCCTCCTCTGGTGGTGCTACAAGGCCTGGTGGCATTGGCTGGGTCCTGAGGATTGCCATGTTGTGCAACATGCAGCACACGACTACGAAGTTCGAAACTTGCTCAGGCGAGTACTGCAGGGCTCCTCCGGAATGGTCCAGACAGCGGAACCGTTGTTTCAGCACGCCGATTGTGCGCTCAATAATGTTCCTGGTTGCTTGATGGCTTTCATTGTACCGCAGCTCAGCAGGGGTGTTTGGCATACGGAGCGGTGTCATCAGCCAGGTGCTCAATGAGTACCCCTTGTCCCCCAGAAGCCAACCAACTGGCTGATGCGGTGCCTCGAAAACTTCTGCCACAGTAGTCTGGCGCAGGATGAAAGCATCGTGGCAGCTGCCCGGATAGTGGGCATTGACAGCGAGTATCACCTGTCTGTGGTCACAGACCAACTGCACATTCAAGGAATGGAACCCCTTTCTGTTCCTGAATTCCTCTGCATTCTCTCGCGTAGCACGCAAAGCCACATGCGTGCAGTCAATGGCGCCCTGCACCATGGGGAAGCCCGCTACCCTCGCAAAGCCCAGAGCACGGTCACGCTGCTTGTCTGGGGTCATAGGGAAAGAGATGAAGTCTCGTCTCCTTCTGAAGAGGGCATTGGTGACCTGCCGGATGCAGCGATGCACCGCAAACTGGGAGATATTGGCGAGGTCCCCAACAGCAGCTTGGAATGAGCCAGTGGCGTAGAAGTTCAAAGCCACTGTGACCTTCACTGCCACCGACAGAGACGTCCTGGACCTCAGCTGAGGCTGCAGATCTGGCTGCAGCAGGTGGCAGAGCTCAGTGACCACCTCCTTGCTGAATCGCAGCCTTCGCAAACACAGCTCCTCGGACATATGGATGTAGGAGAGCTGTTCACGATATACCCTGGGAGGGTAAGCTCTCCTGTACATGCGCCTGATGGCCCTCCTCCGTCTGGCCATCATTGCCAATCTCTGTCTGCGTCTTGGTATCATCCGATTCAGCTGGAGCAGGAAGACGCCCCCAATCATTGCAGCCCCCATATTCTCTTTGCCAGAAAAGTAATGAGGTACAGCAACTAAAGTAGCAACAAAGTTAGGATGAATTGGCAAAACTACCTCACAAAGCGTTGAGTCAATGTAGAAGTCTCTCTCTCTCTCTCCGAATCTCTCTCTCTCTCTCAGAACGAGTGGTGCATAAATGTCGACCACAGAAAAAGACAGGAAGAGGCCCCCTTTAAATACGCCCCCCCCAGCCCCACACCAATTGATAACGTTCCAGTCTTCCGGTCGTTGGAAGCGCCAGGCGGTAAGGCAGGGGGCGCCACTCAATTTCCGCTCCGGGGCGCCCCAAGGGCGTTGCACCATGGAATGACGTCACAATCTGCGCGCGCAGGTGGTCGCAGCGGTAAGTTTTAGCGCCGCCGCACAATCTCAAGTTAAGTTCTCGAGCGGCGCAAACATCGCTGCGCCCGGGCGTTAGCGGCTTAACGCCCCATTAGCGCCCTCTTAAGGCGCTAACGGGAGGCGCAACCAAGTGAATTTTTACCCCCTAATGTTCAAAATAAGGGTTTGGACAAAATTTTAAAAAATAAAATTTATGTATTTCACAATAACATGTAAAATTTACATTCTGAACTCTCTTCAGTCACTTTCAATGTGTCGATGGAGTTTTTATTTGAAGGCCTCATTCTCTCTCTCCAGCCTGGGCTTGGACTTAATATTTTGCCCAGAGCTATGCCTCTGTGAGCTGAATTTGGGTTGTACAGTCTGAGCATGTGCAGTGTGTCTAATTTTCTAACGTGGGCCGGGATTTTCCTTACTTTGGTGGGTCCAGGGCGGGCGAGTCGCGGCCCCGCTTCTGGCTCCATCCCGCTGTCCAAAATGAAGTTACATTGATAGGGCTTGTTAAGCCCGCCCAGCGCGTTTCCCGACCCAATTAGATGGAGCATGTCTGGTGATGTCATTCATGACCCGTCATCATTCATGTTAATATTCATTCAATTTTAACGATTTTTGAACCCAACCAATTATTCACCTCTTTTACTGACAGGTTGGAAAGATATTTGCCAATTCCTTACACCTGTGATATAGGGGTCTTGATTTCTAACTCCTATGAAACAGGGAGAGAAGGAACAGACAGATAGATAAAGGCAGCCAGAATGTCTTTCCACATTCTAATTTGATTTATTTTTAAAACAAACATGTTGAATTTTGAAAGCAAACAAAGCCTCTTTGAAGGACAGATAGAAGAGAAAGGAGGAGGAAGATTGGAAGTGATGTAAGGGAACAAGTTGAGGACTTCTTCTCCCTTGCCACCGGCCCTGTGGGAGGAGTGAGTGGGAGTGTGAGGACTAGATGGAGAATTAAGTGTGTGGTGAGTGGCAGTGGAGCAAAGGAGAAAAGACGATACAGGGGTTCAGTGGGTAGCTCAAAAAGGTAGAGGTAGTATAGGAAGGGGTAGTGATAAGAAGGGAAGGAGATAGTGATGGGGATGCGATGGGAGTAAGAAGGTGGAGGAAGCATGAGCCATTGGGGGAGAAGATGGGAAAGTAGCCTCTGAGAACCACATTTTCTCCACAGCCCCCACTCCATTGCTGGCACCTTTCTCTGCCATACAATACCATGTCACCCACAACCTCCATCTGAAAGAAAAAAAGAAAGAGAGAGAGAAGAGAACAGAGATGGAAGTAAAAAAAAGGGAGAGAAGTAGAAGAGAAGAGAAAAAGGAGAAACAGAGAGAAACAGCAACATGAAGACATCAGAAACAGATAAGACAGAGATGATATTCTCCAACTTACTGTGTGCAACACCATAAGAGACTGACTAGTATTTATGAAATGTGCTGATGACAAGGTGGAGAACATGATTACTGCATTTTTCTCCTAGTTTAACGACTTGTAATCCACATTCAACAGCTGATGATTCGATAGTGGAGTAGACAAAGGGGAACCAGTAGATGTGGTGTATCTAAATTTTCAGAAGGCCTTCGATAAGGTCCCACACAAGAGGTTGGTGAACAAAATTAGGGCACATGGAATTGGGGGTAATATACTAGCATGGATTGAGAATTGTTAACAGACAGAAAACAAAGAGTAGGGATAAACGAGTCTTTTTCAGGATGGCAGGCTGTGACTAGTGGGGTACCGCAAGGATCGGTGTTTGGGCCCAGCTATTCACAATCTATATCAATGATTTGGATGAGGGGACTAAATGTAACATTTCCAAATTTGCTGATGATACCAAGCTAGGTGGCAGTGTCAGTTGCGAAGAGGATGTGAAGAGACTTCAAGGGGATCTCGACAGGTTCAGTGAGTAGGCGAGAACATGGCAGATGGAATATAATGTGGATAAATGTGAAGTTATCCACTTTGATAGAAAAAACAGAAAGGCAGAATATTTCCTAAATGGTGAAAGATTGGGGAATGCAGATGCTCAAAGGGACCTGGGTGTCCTTGTACATGAGTCACTGAAAGTGAATGTGCAGGTGCAGCAAGCCATGTGGAAGGCAAATGGTATGCTGACCTTCATTACAAGAGGATTTGAGTACAGGAGTAAAGAAGTCTTACTCCAATTATATAGGGCCTTGGTGAGACCACACCTGGAGTACTGTGTACAATTTTGGTCTCCTTACCTAAGGAAGGATATACTTGCCATAGAGGGAGTGCAACGAAGGTTCACAAGATTGATTCCTGGGATGGTGGGTCTGTCATATGAGAAGAGATTGAGTAAACTAGGCCTGTATTCTCTTGAATTCAGAAGAATGAGAGGGGATCTCATTGAAGCATACAAAATTATTACAGGGCTTGATAGGGTGGATGCTGGGAGAATGTTTCCCTTAGCTGGGAAGTCTAGAACCAGGGGCCACAGCCTCACGATAAAGGGTAGGCCATTCAGGACTCTGAGATGAAAAGAAATTTCTTCACACAGAGGGTGGTGAATCTTTGGAATTCTCTACCCCAGAGGGCTGTGGAGGCTCAGTCATTGGGTATATTCAAAACAGAAGTCGATAGATTTCTGACTAGTAAGGGCATTAAGGGATATGGCGATAGGGCCGGTGAATGGAGTTGAGGCAGAAGATCAGCCATGATCTCATTGAATGGCGGAGCAGGCTCGAAGGGCCGAATGGCCTACTCCTGCTCCAATTTCTTATGTTCTTATGTTCTTATATTGGAGGAATTTCTCTCTGGCTTCTTCATTTCAAGATCTTATGCTGCATTTGCAGTGATCAGATTCAGAAAGGCAGTTACACGCAAGCGCAGTTACACAACTCTCAGCAATTAAAATTTTAAAATGTTTAGACAGTGCAGTGGAAAACCTTTAAAATGTTTAAGTTAAGTTAACTGGTGTCAGCCTTGGCTCAGTAGCAGCATACTCACCTGCGTCAGAAGGTTGTGGGTTAAAGCCCCACTACAGAGACTTGAGCTCATAATGTAAACTGACACTTCAGTGCAGTACTGAGGGAGTTATGTTTTGTCAGAGATGCCATGTCATGGATGAGTCATTAAATAGAAGCCCTGTCTTCTCTCTCAGGTGGACATAAAAGATCCCATGTCACTATTTGAAGAGACCAGGGGAGCTCTTCTGGTGTCCTCTCAAGCATTTATCCTCAACCAACATCACTAAAAACAGATGATCTGGTCATGTATCTTGTTATTGTTTGTGGGACCTCACTGTGTGCAAAAAAGCTGCTACATTTTCCTACATTAGAACAGTGACTATACTACAAAAGTACTTAATTGGATGTGAAGCACTTTGGGACATCTCGAGATCATGATAAAGTGTTCGGGATCCTTTGGACCCCAGGCACTTTTTAAACCCAGTTTAATTCTATAATGAAGTAATAATCCATGCGGTTGCAAACAAAAGCAGTGTGAGAAAATCTCCCTCCAGGGAGTTTCAGATAACTTTGCTTTGGAATCAGATCTGTTCTCTCTCCAGATTTACACTACAACTTCAGCATTGTTTTGAAGTGGAAATTGCTTCAAATTGACATTAAAATTGTAATGCAACAGAAGACTTAACAGCATTGACTCATATTTAAGTTTTCCTGTACCCACCACTGTGCAATTCTTAGATGAAGTGAAGCTTATTTTTATCGTATTGCACTGGGTCTTGCATACAAAATAACTTCTCCAATGTTATTACTCTGCAAGGGCACTGACGTAATCTGCTTTACCACACAATCCTGATTATAAAAGGAAGCTATCAATACATTTAAGAATGTCTCTTATTTATTGTTTTTGGTTAATCCATTAAAACTTCTCATCAAAAGTAAAAAGAAAGAAATATTTGCATTTATATAGCGCCTTCCACGACCTCAGGACATCCTAAAGTGCTTTACAACCAATGAAGTACCTTTGAAGTGTAGTCACTGTTGTAATGTAGGAAACGCGGCAGCCAATTTGCACACAGCAAGCTCCCACAAACAGCAATGTGATGACGACCAGATAATTCTTTTTTGTGATGTTGATTGAGGGATAAATATTGGCCAGGGCACCAGGGATAACTCCCCTGCTCTTTTTTGAAATAGTGCCATAGGATCTTTTATGTCCACCTGGGAGAGCAGACAGGGCCTCAGTTTAATGTCTCATCCGAAAGGCGGCACTCCAACAGTGCAGCACTCCCTCAGTACTGCACTGGAGTGTCAGAGTAGATCTCTGTTCTCAAATCTCTGAAGTGGGACTTGAATCCACAACCTGCTGACTCAGAGTTGAAAGGCTACCAACAGAGTCCTCACAGACAGGATGATTCTGGGCAAAAATTTCAATCTTGGCAGGGGTGTAAAATTGGCGGTATCTGATCAGCTACCCGTTATACTCACGGCCCAATTTTCCTTTCTAGTGACTTCAATGGATGATCCGTTACTCCCAGTTTTACACCCCCACCACAATTATGATCAAAAATGTTAAAATACAAAACACAGGAACAAGGAATAAATGAACATTAGTAGATGTACAGTTAGCTCCCTTTAAAACATTTAAGACCATGTTGCAATTCAGATGAATTTATAGATTCCTTATGAATTGAATTGTTTTGATTTTTGGACCTTGAATGATGTACCATTTTGTACTTAGTATACATGTTTTAGCCATTAGGCAGCCAAAGCCTTTACTTGTAAAATAAATTTGTTCCTATTAAAAGAAAAATCTATTCCCATCAATGGCAAGCTGGTAGATAATGGATCTATCCTTCTTACTGAGTGTTTGAATAGGGTTATGTGATGAAATGTTTGCTTAAGTCGGTACATTTATCCACTATTGATTGGAGTGGCATGTCTAGAACCTGAAATGATGATACGTTACAGATGTTTATACTCAAAAGGCATCTCCTTATATTTTTTATTCTGTCTCCAACTATCTCAGTTTGTCTAGTGTAAATGTTATTGCAGTCATTCAATAGATATTGGTAAATGACACCATCCGTGTGTTCTATTAGTTATCTTAGTGTCCTTGCTTTAAAGCACATCTCCTGCCATGGAACTGTATAAATATTTTAATATGTTACAGGGAGTAGGTGTCTGAAAATGCTTGGCCTCAAAGCCTACTTATATAACTTTGATTCCTTTGTGATTGTGGAGGCTAGCTGGTTTGATTACTAAGTTACACACTGAGTTCCAGAAAAGACAAACCTAAATAAGGGGACCCCACTTCTGATGTGGATTTATATTCTTGATCACACTCAAACTATTTTAATCTTTAAAAAAATGTTCATGCTTTGTCAAGAATTAACCTTTGTATTCAAGGTGAGAGATGGTAATATTGGGGAACATGACACTTACTTTTGCCAACTAGTATCAGTATCAAACAATCAGCACAGGTTAGGTATAGAGCTCATGCTCTGACGTATACAGCTCAGGAAGGTGCCAGGTTCAATCCCTGGATTGCATTGAGTTGGTTAATTCCAACCTGGGCAGTGTGAAGATGTTGTAAAATTAGCCTCAGTTTTCTAATCAATATACATCATCCTCGCTTTAAAAGTAAGAAGAGCTCGCTGAAGAAGTGAATGTGAGAAGCTTAGCTCCCAGGCCCTGGCTGCACTGATGAAAGAAGTTTAATGACCTTACCAGGGTTGTCAAGGTAAGAATCCTAGTTCTCAGCTCACCTACTCTCTCCTCACACCTACACCACCTGCAGCCACACTATTCATAAAAATCCCCTCCCTCACATCTCTTTACTCTCCGACAATCACTGCACCACACTTAATTCCACCTCTTTCTGCTCCTTCTCACACACTCTGCACCTCCTACTCTCTGCACGATTGGAATCCTCACTTCCCCACACCTTACATCTTGCATACAACATCTGCAAACTTCGATCCGGACAGACACGTTCTTCAAAACAGTTCATAAGGCTAACATTAAGACACTCCTGTCTTTCTTGCAGGAGAAGGTGGTACAGAAAATGAGGCAGCAGGCTGGCTGGAGCAGGCCTAGGCCGTCTAGGAGTACAGAAGAGCATGCCAGGAGCAGCACCAGGCGTACCTAAAAATGAGGTGCCAACCTGGGGAAGCTGCAACACAGGACTACATGCATGCCAAAAAGCGGAAGCAGCATGCTATAGACAGGGCTAAGCGATCCCACAATTAACGGATCAGATCAAAGCTCTGCAGTCCTGCCACATCCAGTCGTGAATGGTGGTGGACCATTAAACAACTAATGGGAGGAGGAGGCTCCATGAATATCCCCAACCTCAATGATGGTGGAGCCCAGCACGTGAGTGCAAAAGACAAGGCTGAAGCGTTTGCAACCATCTTCAGCCAGAAGTACCGAGTGGATGATACATATCGGCCTCCTCCTGAGGTCCACACCATCACAGAAGCCAGTCTTCAGCCAATTCAATTCACTCCACGTGTTATCAAGAAACGTCTCAGCGCACTGGATACAGCAAAGGCTATGGGCCCTGACAACATCCCAGCTATCGTGCTGAAGACTTGTGCTCCAGAACTAGCCGCGCCTCTAGCCAAGCTGTTCCGTACAGCTACAACACTGGCATCTATCCAACAATGTGGAAAACTACCCAGGTATGTCCTGTCCACAAAAAGCAGGACAAATACAATCTAGCCAATTACCGCCCCATCAGTCTACTCTCAATCATCAGCAAAGTGATGGAAGGTGTCATCGACAGTGCTATCAAGCGGCACTTACTCACCAATAACCTGCTTACTGATGTCCAGTTTGGGTTCCGCCAAGACCACTCAGCTCCTGATCTCATTACAGCCTTGGTCCAAACATGGACAAAAGAGTTGAATTCCAGAGGTGAGGTGAGAGTGACTGCCCTTGACATCAAGACAGCATTTGACTGAGTGTGGCATCAAGGAGCCCTAGTAAAACTGAAGCCAATGGGAATCGGGGGGGAAACTCTCCACTGGCTGGAATCACACCTAGCAGAAAGGAAGATGGTTGTGGTAATTGAAGGTCAATCATCAATTGACTGCCTAAGAAAGCTGATGCTAAGTGCACTGCCAGCGAGCTTGCAAGCAATGGCTGAAGCATGGAGGAGTCCAGCTCTAACTTGTGTTGGGGCTTCGTGCAGAGCATGGCGACCATGTTGTCAACCATGGGAGTGACTGGTCAGCTCCATGAAGAAGACAGTAGTGCCCACCATGATGGAGCCTCTGGTGACAGCTCTGACAGTTTCCATGGCAGCTCACACTGCTGCTATCTTTACGCCAGTGTCCAACATTGACAAGGGCTTCCAGTGCGTGACATCACTCCTACACTCTGCTTTTGCACAGAGCAGTGGGAGTGCTGAGGTGCAGCCCCAGGAAAGTGGCATTGACTCCACGGGAGACGCACCTGCTGCCTACTTGCAAGATGTCAGTATGCCTGCTCCCCGTCACCCACTTTGTCAGTGCCCTTCTCAGTGCCACAAAGCTAGCTGGGCCAGATTGACCTGGCTAACACTGAGATGCTGCATTCTGGAGCTGGGCCCTCAGTGAGTTACTGGAAGTTCAGTAACCTTCAACCTCCCAAGCTGTAGCTACAGGGGATCTATTTCGTAGGGCAGTGGGATAATTAGACAAGCACACAAGCCAGGCTCTAAGGGCTTATGCAAGGGTAATTCTTAATACTTGAAGTTGACTATTATCCAATTATGAAGGGCGAACTTGCAGTAAAAAAAAATTTCTCTATTAGGTGTTAGTGTCAACATTCTTCGTCAAGTGAGGGCGACACCAATGAGGTTGGACTGCAGGAGAACAATCAGATGGCGGTTATGAGGGCGGTGGTTATAAGGATGACTGGACTGTTAGGGGTAGAATTTCCACTCTGGCCGTAATTGGGAAACTGGGAGCAAATTGGGCTTGAAATTGCGCTATATTTCCGAATTTAAGTTATGGTTCAAGTTGCCCAAACTCATTTGCATATCGTCGACCTTAAAATTTCCCATGAATTAGCGCAACGGAGCAGCGTTAACAAGTGACTGGGAACAGAGCCAATCAGGCCTCAAGTATCTGGGGAGGGGTCATATAAAAATCCAGTGTGAAAATGTTACCTTCAGTGTGAGGCTGAATAGAACAGGGTAAGAGATCACTCCTCTCTTTCTGAAAAAAAATACCATGTGGCCTGACTTGTCTAATTGTTTGATTTAATGCACAGCAGCAGTGAGTGATTTCAATCTGAGCATTGTGCAAATTGATTTAAGGAACTCCATTGATCTGATTGATTAATTTAAATCATGAAAAAGTTTGAAGACCAGTGACGCTCGACAAACTTAGGTTTGATTTTTCGCGGTCTTCTGCGCTGGTTCGTCCGATTTCAACCGGATTGCGCTGATAAAACTAGCGGAAACCCTAGGCTCCTGCTAGTGTATTGGGGAGATTGGTTCAGGTGAAGCGCTCTTGGATGAGATGTTCTCAGAGAGCTCTGGCAGCTCTTCCCCCTTTATGTGTTGCTCTTGCTCCTCCTCCTCCACTTCTTCCTGCCCAATGGGTGGTAATGGCTGGTTCCTCTGTATTTCAAAATGACGCACCAGCAGTGCACAATGATAAATTTTGAGAATGGTTGTGGGTGTATTACAGAGCTCCTCCAGAATGGGCAGTGGAATTGATGTTTGAATGTAGACTGATCAATAAGATTTCTGGTGGCAGTATGGCTCTCATTGGAGCCCAGCTCAGCGTCTGTGCCCAGGTTCCTGTCAGAAGTCATGAGCCATGTTTGGAGGGGCTATCCTTGTTGTCAAGTAGCCAGCCTGTGACCTGATGGCCTGGTTGGAGTAGAGGTGGGACAGAGGACTGACACAGGATGAAGGTATCATGGCTGCTGCTACAAAACTGGGCACAGACCTGCATGATGCAGTACCTGTGGTCACAAAAAAGCTGCACGTTGAAGGAGTAGTATCCCTTTCTGTTGAGGAAGATGCCAGGCTAGGAATGGGGAGCACGCAGGGCAATGTGAGTGCAGTCTATGACCCCTTGGACCCTGGGAAAGCCTCCAATGAGTGCAAAGCCTAGTGCTTTATCGTCCTGCTTCGCCTTGTCCATCAGGAAGGAGATGTGCGTGTTCCACTTGGAGTAGCGAGTCTCGGTCATCTCTGATGACCTTGAAAGCCATAGGTAGGGCTGTCAGTGCCCTGGGTTGGGGCTCCAGTCAGGGTCTCCTACGCAGTGCCCTCCTCATCCCTCTTCTCCTGTTGCTTCTGTCTTCTTTGCTGCTCCCTCTCCAGTCCCCCGAAGGCAGACCTAACAGACCACCCATGAGTGAAATCAAATATTTCTAAAGTAGACACCAGTCTAGCACCAGCAAAACATTATTCCCAGAACTCACAAATCAGTAGAAGAATGGGAATAAAAGGCCCAGAAGTTGATAAGTAAAAACCAGCAACTAACGTGTATGGAGGGCACGAGCCCTTTAAATAGCGCTCTTGCAGGGTCCATGCTGTATGTTTGTGCCATGATTTGCTGGGCGAGTTCATCACATGACCTGGAGGAACAGATTGGAACAAATGGAATGGCTTGCCAGAGAGCTTCCCCAAGAAACACCCTGAACACTGAATCAGAAGTGGTATAGAGCCAGGTTTTGGGGCAACAAAGTTGGCGATAAGTCCGTTGCAGCCTATCTGAATGTTGGGGGAAGGGAAGGCACAGCAGCATCTGATATTGGATACAATATTAATTCTTTGTGGCAAATGTTTATGGTTTTATTCAAGGTGGGAATTATGGCAGGTTAGTTAAATCTCTTGCAGCTCACTGTAAACTTCATTTGCTGCACTTATAAAATTTCAAAAAATTTTCACCCACAGTATGCAGCAGCCAGAATCACTTGCAGCAGCATCAGGACTCAGGTGGGAGTTTAACTGGGGTGGGGGGGAGGGGGAAGAGAGTGGGGCAGGAAAGAGATGAAGGAGCCCAGAAGCATCATTTTGGGGAGGAGAGGGGAGAAACTGGAAGTTATGCTTTGGAAGAGGGAGGGGAAGAGGGAAGGAGTGGCACTTAGGAATGCAGAAAGAGGGCAAAAGCTAGAAGTGTTGCTAGAAGCAAGATGGTGACAGCAGCCTGGTATGAGGCTTTGGGAAGATGGGAGAGAAGCCTGGAGCAGTATTTTGGGGAATTGAGAAGCAGGGACCAGTACTTCATAGGAGAAAGGAAAGAAAGTGCCAGCAGTAACTGAAGGGGCAGAGGAGCATTTCAGCATATGTGCAAGAGTTGCCTCAGGTCACAGCTGAAAATGACTGCCACGTGAGCCAGCCCTAGACTGCATGAATACTGTAGATGATCCTGTAGCAGATAGTACAACATTGCATTTGTCTTACTGCTGACCCAGACCGAGGGAACACAGTTCCCCATGGCCATTGCCAAGTAGGTGTACCAGGGCCTACAGAACTGGTTTGTGGCATCTTGGTGGATGTGGCCAATCAAGCTACACTGACTCTCGATCACCTTGACATGCCTTCTTTCATGCAGTGCCATTGACTTCTATATTAATTGCACAGAAAATTAATTCCTACATACTTTCTATGCTACTTCTGTTTCAGTGTTTAGGGTGTTTCTCGGGGAATCTCTACAGCAAGCCATTCCATTTGTTCCAATCTGTACCTCCAGGACTTATATCCAGATGTTACTATCATCACAGTTCCAAGGAACCTGAGCATATTTCAGTGGTCCAAACCCCCATCAGAAGCCCAAAGGTCTAATTTATCTGGGTCACCTGTGAAACAACCTCAAATTATTATATTCCAATTTGAAAATGAAAGAGCCATCAATCCCATTATATCCATAAGAGCATCAATCACCGGGTACGGTAGCATAGTGGTTATGTCACTGGACTAATAATCCAGGGACACAAGTTCAAATCCCCCCACGGCAGCTGGGGAATTTAAATTCATTTTAAATCTGGAATAAAAAGCTAGTATCAGTAATGGTGACCATGAAACTACCAGATTGTTGTAAAACCCATCTGGTTCACTAATGTCCTTTAGGGAAGGAAATCTGCCGTCCTTACCGGGTCTGGCCTATATGTGACTCTAGACCCACAGCAATGTGGTTGACTCTGAAATGACCTAGCAAGCCATTCAGTTGTATAAGGCAGCTCACCATCACCTTCTAGGCAATTAAGAATGGACAATAAATGCTGGCCTTGCCAGCGACGCCCACATCCCATGAACGAATAAATTAAAAAAAAACTCAACAGCATTTGAAAGGATGTTGCCAATTGTCTAGGAGCACATTCTTTAACATAACTGTCCTGTTCTGGATTAAAAAATTTCACTTTAAAATTGTGCACTAGGAAATGGGTAGCCCAGAAAGTTAAACACCATCCTTTCACCTCTGGAATATGGGTTCAAATCCAGTGCAGGCTGATCCTATGTGAAATGCATTTGGACAGTCTCAGTCCTTTAGAGCATAGACCCACAGCACAAAACTACCCTAATTTGGCAATCTCACTCAGAAAAGCTGGAGTATAGCTCATATAAGAAATAGAATGTTTGTCATACTGGTGCAGTAAGTGGTGCTCCTCTGAATTTAAAGCTCAGGCATATTCTTGGGGTAGAGTAGATGATGCTTTATTCTGCACCTAGTCATGCAAATCAGACCTGGGAGTGCTAATGTTGCATTCTCTAACACTATCATCACTTGCCTTAATGAGCTCAAAAATTCTCACACAAATAAATTGTAAAATTAAAGTTATGCCTGCTAACTTCCATTAGTTTCAGCTTTGTTGATATCAGTTGTGGAAGTCTGCTAATCTTACAACTTCATCTGAAACTGTCTTTATTGTGTATTTATCATAATCTACACTCTTAAAGATGCTTGTTTCTACGTAACACCATATTTAAAGGACAATGTAATCAACACACAGGTGACACAGCAGGCTTCCCATCAACCTGAAATTGCAAGTAATTTACTGTAAATGTTATCTTCCCACAACTAGCATTTAAAGGGGTGTTAAAAAGTGAATGTCATCATTTTCCCTTTGAACACGATAAGGAATTGTGATTAGCTGTAAAGGAGCGATATGAAGAAGGTCAATGAAGCTGTGGATTGTTGTGTGGAATGAGAAAGACAAGAATAACTTTTGAAAAAATAAGAGTAAAATGCAAATTGAATAAATAATGTAACAAATAGTGCTGATTATTTCACTGTGTATAAGAAAACATCATTTATCCCATCTTACTTCATCACTGATGTCCTTTATTGGACAAATCCCTCAACCCTTGTTAAATCAATATTGCATCCATTTCCATTTTGAATGCTACAGCTGCGTCATCACTCGCTACCATTAAGTGGCGGTATATTCCATAATTTAATAAATAAGCGTTAAGATGTTTGCCTTAAGTTACATGTAGCCTATAGCTTCCTTTGCTTATAATTACATTGCTTGGTTCCTTTATCCCAGTTCTGCACAAAGTAACTCTCAACGTTCAACGATATTCTTCATTAAATAAAATGAATCTTGTTCTTTGTTCTAGTGAGAATAATCTTAACTTCCTTGTTCTCTCTTCAAAGTTCAATGATCTAAAACCTATTACAATCTTAGTTGCTTTTCCTTGAACTCCTTTCTACTGCTAGTATATCTACTTAACAGCACGGTGGGGTAGATTTTCAACTCACCGCCCCGCCATAAAACTGGTGTTGCAGACTCGCTGCTTATTACAGAAACTGCCCGATTTTTGAGTTGGCATGAGGTAGAACAGAGTGTTACTATCATGGCTGTTAGTGCTAGATATTCTTGTTAGAGGATGGTTTTTATTCATAATTTCATGTTCATAGAATAACAGAATAGGACAGCACAGAAGGAGCTCATTCAGTCCATTAAGTCTGCGCCGGCTCTTTCGAAGAGCAATCCAGTTAGTCCCACTCCCTGATTCTTTCCGCATATTCCTGCAATTTTTTTTTTCTCCTTCAAGTATTTATCAATTCCCTTTTGAAAAGCTACCATTGAATCTGTTTCCACCACCCTGTCAGGCAGTGCATTCCAAATCCCAACCATTTGTTGCGTAAAAATTCTTTTCCTCATGTCACCTCTGGTTCTTTTGCCAATCACCTTTAAATCTGTACCCTCTGGTTATTGACTCTTCAGCCATTGGAAACAGTTTCTCTTTATTTACTCTAACAATATTGACATAAATGTAGCAAGACCCAGGGATCAACCAAAGAAACCTTGCCACACTATTCCAGCTGACTGGAATATACCTGCTGTCACATGATTTCCTCATCTTCAATAAGCAGAAGAATATAGACTTCATCATTTCAAAAACATCCCTTGTATGCAGGTCTAACACCTTACTTGTGCTGATCTTGCACACTCTGTTACTATGGAGCTGCCCAGCCTTTGGTTCTTCAAGAAAGGTGACAAGTCCGATTGCGGTAATTACAGAGGAGTTTCCCTGCTGTCTGAAACAGGGAAAGTCATCGCAAGAATCCTCCTCAATTGCCTTCTCCCAGTGGCTGAAGAGCTCCTCCCAGAGTCGCAATGTGGATTCCGCTCACTAAGGGGCACAATGGGCATGATCTTCACCGCGCACCAATTACAAGAGAAATGCAGGGAACAGCACCAACCACTGTACATGGCCTTCTTTGACCTCACAAAGGCCTTTGACACTGTCAACCATGAGGGATTATGGAGTGTCCTCCTCAAATTCGGCTGCTCTCAAAAGTTTGTCACCATCCTCTGCCTGCTTCACGACGACATGCAAGACGTGATCCTGACCAACGGTTCCACCACAGACTCAATTCATGTACGGACTGGGGTCAAGCAAGGCTGTGTCATCGCACCAACGCTCTTCTCGATCTTCCTTGCGGCAATGCTCCATCTCACCCTCAGTAAGCTCCCCATTGGAGTGGAGCTAATTTACAGAACAAACGGGAAACTGTTCAACCTCCGTCGCCTCCAGTCCAGATCCAAGGTCGTCCCTTCCTCTGTCGTCGAATTACAGTATGCAGACGACGCTTGCGTCTGCGCACACTCGGAGGTCAAACTCCAAACTATCGTTAACACCTTCACCGAAGCATACGAGAGCATGGGCCTTACACTAAACATCCGTAAGACAAAGGTCCTCTACCAACCTGCCCCCGCCACACAGTACTGCCCCCCGATTATCAAAATCCATGACAAGGCCTTGGACAACGTGGACCACTTTCCATACCTCGGGAGCCTACTGTCAACAAGGGCAGACGTCGATGACGAAGTCCAACACCGCCTTCAGTGTGCCAGTGCAGCCTTCGGTCGCCTGAGGAAGAGAGTGTTTGAAGACCAGGACCTCAAACCCGGCTCCAAGCTCATGGTCTACAGAGCAGTAGTAATACCCACCCTCCTGTATGCCTCAGAGACATGGACCATGTACAGCAGGCACCTCAAAGCACTGGCGAGGTACCACCAATGCTGCCTCTGCAAGATCCTGCAAATCTATTGGCAGGATAGGCGCACCAACATCAGTGTTCTCGCTCAGGCCAACATCCCCAGCATCGAAGCTTTGACCACGCTCGATCAGCTCCAATGGACAGGTCACATCGTCCGCATGCCCGATATGAGACTCCCAAAACAAGCACTCTACTTAGAGCTCTGACACGGCAAGAGAGCCCCAGGTGGGCAGAGGAAACGCTTCAAGGACACCCTCAAAGCCCCCTTGAAAAAGTGCAACATCCCCACCAACACCTGGGAATCCCTGGCCCAAGACCGTACAAAGTGGAGGAGAAGCATCCGGGAAGGCGCCGAATACCTCGAGTCTCTTCGCCGGGAGCAAGTGGAAGCCAAGTGCAAACAGCGGAAGGAGCGCACGTCAACCCAAGCACCCCACCCACCCGCCCCTTCAACCACCGTCTGCCCCACCTGTGACAGAGACTGTAGGTCCCGCATTGGACTCATCAGTCACCTGAGAACTCATTTTTAATGTGGAAGCAAGTCATCTTCGGTTCCGAGGGACTGCCTAAGAAGAAGGTTCTCAGGAGTCTAGGGACTGCATGAAAAGCTGCCTAACAGACATGTCACTCTTTCTGCTTGTTTGAATTTAAAACATTTGAAAAGCCTTTTAGGTTTGAGTGATATTGAATCCTACCACTTCTACGCTTTTGGGTTTTTATGGTAAATATTCTCCTTGGGTTCAGTGTCTCTAGCTACTCTCCTAAGCAGAGCTTGTTTTTCCCCCATGAACCAGACTGTACCTTTACCTAGGTACATGTAGCAAGGCCCAGAGTTGAACAGAGAACAGAGAATCCTTACCACTGTACTGGAATATATCACATGGTGCCACGTGGCGAAGAATGTACACTGTCACATTGTAGTTCACATGAAAGCTGTAAGTAGAGTAGAGCAAAATTTTAATTCTGAAGTAAATTTAAGATATGTAAATACTCTACATTATTTAGTCCTATTTAAACCTTGCAAATGTTATATTTGGATCATTCCTCAATAAAATGTTATCTGTGTGTAACATTTTTAGTTCCCCACAGATTTTCAAACTGCTTTATTCAAATTTATGTAAATATTGAAGTAACATTATGAGAACATTAAAGCAAGCATATCTTTCAGGAAGCTGCAAGCACTATGTGAAAGAATTACAGTGAGTTATTTCACAGCAATAAAAGGGACAATCTATAGAACTGGTTTATGCTGCAAATATTGATGCTTCCTCATTAGTGAAATATCAGCTACTTACTGAAGATTCTCATAGACAGCACAATGTGAAAAATATTTTTATACCAATATATGGTAGGTAGAGAATATTTTCTTGAACTGGATGTAGATATGAAACATAGTTCAATAGATTAAACCATTATATGCAATATAGATAGTGAATATTGTACTGTGCATTTTCACCCGAAGGCACTGAATCATGCTGGGGTGTGAATGTGTAGAAGTTATCTACACTTATCGACACATTTTGGCCAATGCTATATAACTATGTTGGGAGTTTGTTTTATATTAGTTCAGATTAAGCTGGTAAGGGAGATCTACAATAGAATTTTATCACTGCATCTCAATTCACATTGTCTTACACTATCCACTGTCCAATTATATTTTTATTATTTTGTATTTATTTGTAATGATTCATTATCTGACTACTTTGGGTTTTATTTGTTTCTGATTCCCTCCTACATAGGAAGTGGAGGGGAGAAGCCATTCACTTCATCTAGCTCAATCATCCTTAAGGACCAACCCACCATGTAATTATATTAATTTCAATATCCTGTTGCCTTGGCTCCAAGTCCAAGATTGATAGTTTGTCTTCTTTTATAAATACTTTAACTGACTTTACATTTATTCCATAAGATAACATTCTTAGATGTGTAAAGATACAGGGGGAAAAATTCAGTTTCTTTGCGCCTCCTGTTAGCGCCCTAAGAGGGCGCTAACAGGGCGCAAAGCAACCAGCGCCCGGGCGTGGCGCTGCCCATGCCTCCCACGAAATTCAGCGGGAGGTTAGCGGTGACGGTAGCCGGTAGCGTCCCGCGGCACTGCCGGCGATGACGTAATCGCCGTGCGCAGCGTCCCGCTCTTGCCCCGGTGCGATCTTCGGGAGTGCCCCCTGACTTACCGCTGGACGCTATGTCCAACGGGGTCAGGGGAGCCTACCTGCAGCCGGGGAGGCGCAATTTAAAGGCGAGGTGCAGGGCGGCCATTTTTGTTGCTGGCCGTCCCCGGCCACCTGAACCCCCCCCCCCCCCGGTGGAGTGCCGGCTGCATTCCAAGAGCCCGACACTTCTCTTGAGTGCCGGGCTCTTTTGCCAGCACTCCCGATCCCCGGGTGCCCAGCTCGGCCCTGGTTTGCGCTGCGCAAGGCCCCTCCCCTTTAAGAAGGGGAGGAAGGCCTGCAATATCACAGCACGGAGCACCGCGATATTCCCTCGCAGCACCCCAAAATGGATGCGGGGTACTTCCAGTAACGCCCCGCTTCCCTCTTGGGGCGCTACCACTCAATTAATATGAACCAGGAAGAGCTTCTTTTATTCTTCAAAAATGTTACTGCAATAGGCACACTACAGAATGATACAGGCCAGAAGAAAACCATTTGGCTCATCATGCCTGTACCAGCTCTTTGAACGATCTCCAGTTCCTTCCTTTTCTCTATGTTCTTAAATTTTTCTCTTTCAAATATTTATTGACTTCCTCTTTAACAGCTTTTACGGATTCTACTTCCATTACTATTTTTGGTAGGATATTCCTTCTCCAAAATGTTCTAACATTTCCTTTGTTCTTTTGGTAATGATCTTAAATTTCTGCCCTCCAGTTACTGACTCACCATTCAGTTGAAATAGTTTTTCCCCCTGTTTCCTTCATCAAAATCCCTTGTACTGTCATTCTAAACACCTGTATCAGATTGAACCAAGCCAATTGGTTCTCACATCAATTACAGTTTTATCTGTATACATTCCTTCTGCTTTTTACCTTCTGATTTTTTTAATTTCTTGAGCAACTTTATCAAACACTTCTTGAAGGAAAACTATTATATTGGCACCATCGACCAACTCAGTTATACTCTTAAAAAGTTCCAATAAATCTGACCTGTCTTAAAAATCTGTATTAGTTTGGATTTATTGCTAGGTGCTCTTGAATTGTTTCCTTTAAATAGAATCCAATATTTTTCCCACAATAGATGTCAAGTTCACAGAATTATTTACAGAGTACTTTTTCTGACCTTTTGAACTTGGTGATTGCTAAGGCAGGCGGAATGTTAGAGTGCATAAAATAGATGTATATAATCTATTTATATTTCTATATTATGTAATACATTTGTGAGATCACATATGGAGCAAAGGTTTCAGTAACTGCATTTAAAGAGATGGAGTAGTAAGTGTAAGATTTCAAAAAGGAGCAACAAAGCTGGTTCCAGAGATTGAGCCAAGATGCGATCCGAAGGGAACTCAACCTGTTCTTATTGGAAAGTCTGTAGTTGTTATGGTGCCTCCTGATCAATCAGAAGCCCTGAGCACC